>JARFIW010000822.1:2400000-3600000 GCA_036346225.1 Platerodrilus igneus
ATACATAGATTTTCCAATAACAACACGATCTTGTAAGACCATCGGTTTGCGCCACCCTGTATACATAATTAGGCGCTAGAACAAAATTTTGCGTCCTCTACAAAAAGGTAATGTGGTATTATTTAGGAACACTATGCATTATTAAATGTTGTGTGTAATAGTATCGTCACTACAAAAATTCCATACTTTCAGATTTAATTTTTTTTAACCATTAACCATAACAAATCAAACGATACCTACATTATATTTGCACTGTTCGAGCAGTATTAATATTAAACTTGTTTTTTGTATTATTTTGCTAATTCATCATTTATTTTTAGCTAATGTAGAGACTATTAAAATCATAGAGAATGACACATTGATGGAGTTTTTTTCCAAAAATGGGAGATCGCATAGCAGTATTAGAATTTTACAATCGCCGGGCGAATAACAGTAAGTGAAAATAGAACAATTTGTTTGAATAGTTGATGGAAAAATTAAAAAATGAAAATGAATAGGCAAGCGTGAAGAAAGTCCCGCACCGACAAAAAAGACTCGATTTGTACAAATTGGTTGGCTTCACTTCGAAGATAAGCGGATTATTCAAGTGACAACAATAACAAGAAGGAAACCTGTAAAGTTTGCATTAATCAGCGCGATACTGGGTAGTGGTTGCGTGCGTGCCCAAACACCACAATTTTGTATGCAGCAATTAAGGGCTAAAATATTTAATGCGTGAAAATGTGAAAAATATATACTTTGGTGATGAGAAATGTAATGTATCTAATGAGGAATTCACAAAATAACAGTTAATATAAAAAAGGACCGTAGATGCTTCCGATGCAAATAATTATAATAAATAAAGATAAACAGCAAATGTACTCACAGTTTCTGCGGGTTGTAACTCCTAAGACGGTGGTCATTTCAATCACCTCAAAAAAATTTCTGCCGACGTCATCGATGAATAATGTTTTTCGCTCAACGTTCGCAACTCGAACCCCTACTTGTTTATTGTAATTCGGACACTTGCGCGATGCGATAATTTGTTTTTACAGTACCACATATTTGCATGTGAGTTACTAAAAACATTAAAATAAATGAAAATAAGGACGAAACAGAAAGTGTATTACAAAAATGAGAAGAACTCTATTTTTCCGGGTGGAATGTCCGGCAAAGCAGCACTGGTCACAGTTCTTTTATATGTGATTTTAAGCCATTCTGAATGTACTTGCACCTTGAAGAAGTTCTAGAATACTAGAGCGGGTAGAATGGCTTGTGTGTTTTAGTGAACTAAAGAGCTGAACTATAGGTTTAACCAAATAATTGAGGCTTTAGTGAGGTACCAGACTAAGACATGTACCTAAAAAACAGCAGCAACTCTTTCGGTACTTAGAGTGGTAGAGATCTTGGGGGTAGGTATGGCACTCTAACACACTACTGCGATTTGGAAGGCAATGGGAGACCACCACAGTACCTTCCAATCACACAGCGTACTGATAATTTCTTAAATGATGCTCTGGGATAAAAGATTCCGGAGTTAAAATAGTCCACGTTGGAGGTCCGTATGGTATTTTAAGACACACTACTGCGATGTAGAAGGCAACGGGAAACTAAAATTACGTCCCATGTACATAGCATACTAAAATGGTTGTAAAAATGATGGGATTCTCTGGAGTAAAAGATACCGGAGTTAAAATAGTCCTGCATTCGGATCGTTGGGAGATAACTATTTCAGGGGGTGTAATCTGGAAGCTGATTAGGAAGAAAAGAAGAATCGAGAACACATTGCGAGTCAGGGCGTGAAACGTTGGATACGCGAAACAAGTAAGCAAGCTGGAGAACTTAAAACTTGAAATGGAAAGGCTAGCATTTGATATAGCAGGAATTAGCGAAGTTTGATGGCCAAACGCAGGAGATTTTTGCAGCGAAGGCTATTCGATAATTTATACAGGATCAGAGAAAGAAGATTCAGGTGTGCGGATAGTCATGCGGAAAAGATAGAACACTGTGTAGACAACTTCTTAGCAACGAACGAAAGACCACTCAAAGTAGTCATAGTTAGATTGAAATGTAAACCGGTAAATGCAGTAATAATACAAATATGCACGCCCACCTCAAGCTACAATGAGAAAGAGGTAGAAGCAATCTGCAAAGATATGGAAATCATTCAAAGCTTTCTAAAAGGACATGAAAATTTAATAATTTTGTAAGACTTTAATGCAATGGTAAGTAAGGGTAGGAAGGGAGCAGTAGTAGATTTATTTGGTGTAAACACGAGAAACGAGGTGTAAATAGGCTGGTAGAATTTTACGACTAAAACGATTTCACCATCACAAGCATATTATTTCAACATCACGTGGAGGATGCTAGGTGACAAATAGATTACTTTTTAGTTCGACAACAGTTTAGGAGTCAAGTAAAAGACTGTAGAGGCAACCAGAAACAGTGATTGACACTGACCGAATCATATTAACTATGAAAGCCACGCTTAAATTTTAAAATTTAGAAAAAACAGAAAAAGGCAGTTTGATTTTGAGGAACTAAAAGATGCAGATATCCAGAAAAGATTTGAGAAAAAGTCAAACGAACTGCACAAAAACACCGAGAAATTTTGTGATACTGAGGAAGTTGGATCAGAATTTAATAACATTAAATTCAGCTTGGCGCGAAAGAGATATTCTGAGGTATAAAACAAAAGGAAATTTGACGTCATGGGTAACAGAAGATATTCTGAATTTGCAAAAATACAAGAAACCACCAAACGAAGCAGGAAAACAGATTTACAAAGCCATAAAATGGGAAATTATTCATAAATGCTGGAAAGCTAAAGAGCAATGGATTGCTGAAAAGTGCACAAAGAAGTACAAACTAAGATGAAAAATCGAAACACAGACAAAGCATACAAACTAATTAGAATAAATTTCAGGGATATAAAACTGTTTAGCAAAAATATAAGGGCTATGGGAGGAGACATCATTATAGAAAATGGAGAAACCGTGGTTAGATGGCAAAAATATAAGAAAATCTCTATGCAGGACATGAACCAGAAGCGCTAGAATAGGAATCACACATTGAAAAGGATGACTTGGCATATCCTATAATTAAAGATGAGTTTGAATTACCATTGGTGAGTCTGAAAAGAATAAAGTACCGGGCGTAGATAAGGTGCAAGAAGAAACTCTAAAAGCCGCTGGACAAGCAATAACAGAACGTTTCTTTCAACTTGTAAGCTATATGTGTGAGACAGACGGGATACTCAGATTTCAAACGGAACACCATAGTCGCTATACCAGAAAAGAGAGGTGCGGATCAGATGTAAAAATTTTCTAACAATAAGTTTGACAGCACACGTGTCAAGAATAGTAACTAGAATTGTACAAAGACAGATGGAAAAATGGGTTCAAGAAATACTAAGAGATATCAATTTGGATTTAGGCGAAACAGTGAAAAACGGGAGGTTATTTTAGCTCCGAGGTTGGTAATGGAGAAGGCAATAGAAAAATAAATAGATGTTAGGAAAGGCGTAAGACAAGGATGTGCCCAATTCCTGTTAATTTTTAACCTGTACATCGAAGAGACAATGAGTACTGTAAAACGCAGGAAGACATTTACAATTATTATGTAGGGATAAACGATCGACATGCTTAGATTTGCAAATGTTATAGCGGTATAAGCATCTAGCAAGAAAAAGTTAGAAGCAGCATTGAATGCAGTGAAATCTGTATTAACATAAAATTAACGAAATCAAAACTAAGGTACTAGTATGTATAGGAGGGGCAAATTAGCCAAAAACCAAAATACAAATGAGAAACGAGATCTAACAAGAGACTAAGGATATCTCCTACCTAGGTAAACAAATAACGTAAAACGGGCAAAGTGCAAATGATATAAAACAAAGAAAAGCACAAGCCCGTTCTGCACATAACAAGAAAAAGCAATATAATACAATCACCTCAAAGCCATGCTCCATATAAACAAAGTAACCATTAAATTTTTTATTATATATATTTTCTTATTAACTAGTTTTCGACATCCACTGGTGTCATTTTCAAACGTTTATGCATGAATCCACAAACACCTTTAGTATATGGTTTACCAAAAATCCATAAAGATCAAATACCTATACGACCGGTAGTCTCATTATGCAATACACCAATAGGAAAACTCACAAAATGGTTAAACCAGATTTTAAAATGATATTTAGAGTTCAAAGCTAAATTTGCAATCAAAAATTCTTATAGTCTAATAGAAAATTTATCTAAATTAATATTGCTAACACATTACACCATAGTATCATTTGATATAACTAATTTATTCCCAAGTGTTCCAGCTAACGAATGTTCTAACCTCATTTTATCGCAACTCAGTAACCATTATGTCTTTGCCAAAAACACTCATAAAACAAAATTCCTTTAAATTTAATCAAAAAACATATGCACAAATCACTGGCTTACCAATGGGTTCCAACTTGTCACCTTTAATGGCCGAAATTTTCATAAAGAATCTAGAGCAAAATTACATCTCAGTCCACAACTTTTTCAGCGAAAACATAATTTTTACGGCCGGTATGTCGATGACATATTGATCATAAGAACCGCAAACACTAATGATATCTCAAGTTTTCATAAATATCTAAATTCAATCCATCCAAATATAAAATTTACAATAGAATTTGAGAATAAGAGAACTTTACCGTTCTTAGATATGTTGCTTATAAATAAAACTAAAAAAATTATGTTCAATTTCTACAGCAAACCAACAACTTGTGATTCAATTATTCCTTATCATTCAAACCATCCCTTCTCGCAAAAAATGGCTTTGTTTAATTTTTTACTACGTTGCCTTATTTTAACACCAACACCCGAAGAATACAAAAATGCAGAAATGCCTACAATAAAACAAATAGCTAACAACAATGGTTACGATACAAAAATAATTATAAGCTTAGTTATTTATCAGTTAAATTGCGGCTCATGTTTCTACATCGAAAAAACAGGCAGGAACTTTTTCATAAAATTCCAAGAACACAATAGTTGCATCTGCAAAAATAATATTAGTTTTCATCCAAATCGCCCAACCCAATCAGCTTTTGCAAACCATATACTAACCAACAATCATCAATTTGATCAGACGAAAGATTATAGAATTCTAAGCGTTTACAATAATACTTTAAATTTAGATTTTCTTGAAATGCTACACACAACAGAAAACAATAATATATATTGCCTAAACGAAATAAAAGAATTTGACAACAATTTAATTTTCATTAAACTTACCTCCAACCAATGACTACCTACATTTTATTTTATTAATACCCTTATTCCATATTCCGTAGTCTCGGTTTTGACAAATTTAATTATTATTACGTTTGTCAGTTTTTATAAAAAATATGTGGTATATCTGCATTGTTTTTTTCACATGTGTGAACTAATTGTTAAGCTTGTCTTAATTCTCATTCTAACATATTTATGTTTTTTAACAATTTCAAAACCCTTTATATTTAAAAATGTAAAATGTTTGATACCTTCATTCATTAGACCGCGTTAATGGTCAAGATTATATAATAAAATCATTGAGGTATTACAATATTTAATATATAAAGTTTCCATATGGTAGGTCTTTCCGTTTCAATTTTTAATTTTAGAAATTTCACATAATTGTAATTTTTTAGTATACTTAAGTTTTTTAAACGTCTGACACCAGGAGATGTCGAAAACTAGTTAATAAGAAAATATATATAATAAAAAATCTAATAGTTAATTTGTTTAGATGGGACATGACTTTGAGGTGATCGTATTATATCATTCATCAAGTAACCCTATTTGAGAGCAACAATACTGACGGTTTTCCAACAAAAAATTCATTAAGAAGAGGCACTTATATGTTCAAAACTAACTAACATAGCAATAAGGGAAGGTTTGCTGAAAGCATATTTGTGAACCACTGCACTGTACGGCGGTCAAGCTTGCAGAGTAGAAATAGCGGACAGGAAAAAGAAGTCTTTGAATTGCAGTGTTACAGTCGTATGATAAAAATGTCAAGGACAGACAGGGTTAAGAACAAAGAGGTTCTAGAAATGGTATGAAAAGAAAGAAATATGTTGAAAACAGTATAACATAGGAGAGATAGGTTGGTAGGTCACATACTAAGGCATGATGGTATAGTGCGGAATATATTAGAAGTAGAGATAGAAATAAGGAGAGGTAGAGGTAGTTCTAGGTTAGGCTATTGCACACAGATAGTTAAATAAAGAAAGAAAGTAGGCTGTGGGTATTTCAGTGAAATGTGTAGGTTAAAAAGATGTTAGTTTTTAATATTCTCAACAAATATTGATTGTGCAAAAGGATTAATTGGAAAACTATAATTTCGGCAAATGTCTAAATTGAGGGGAATCTTGATAGCAGACAGATTGCACAACAGCTACGTATACATTGAACATCGGTAAAATAGGATATATTTTTCGAAAAGAATAAAATAGTGAAAGTGCAAAAGATATAAAAAATAGGATTAGCACAAGGTCGTGATGTAGCTAACAAGAAAAAGCAGCGGATATGTTCGAAAACAATAAGCATAGAGACAAGGAACAAATTGTTTAAAGCATATGTGTGAAATAGAGCACTGAACAACTATAAAACATGAACAGTAGGAGAATCAGACGGGAAAAGCATAGAAACCATTGGAATGTAGTCATTCGGACGTATGATGATGGACATATACACAAACAAAGAGGTTCTAGAAATAGTAAGAGAAGGAAGGTCTCTGTGGAAAAAAATAGAAATAGAATCATTTTACACGTTCTAAGGCACTGGAGAGGAGTGCGGGATATATTACAAGCATAAAATGGAAAAAGAGGTAAAAGTACACCTAAATTAGACTATCACACCCAGATAGTGAAAGCTGTAGGCTGTGGGAATTTCAGGGACATGTGTAGGTTAGCTCAGAATAGGAAACAATAGCGATACGTGTCTAACCAGTTCTAGAACTGATGACGTAATGATGATGATGAAGTGACTTTAAATGTGAAGAAATTAACAAGATCTAGCTGTGTCAAAATTTTTTCAAGAATCAGGTTTGACGATATTACGATTTTATTTGACCACAAAAAAATGAACTACTCGTGCACAACTACTAATACTATAATATCCAGAACTGAGAACTTTGTTAATCTTAACGTATTTTAGGAAGGTAAGAATCACGGTGAAACAGATTCATGTGCAATAGTACGCTAAAATACTACATCTTTGTTAATACGATCGAAGTGAATCCAATCCCTGCACAACTACTAATAGTGTACATTCGGTTAAAACAAAGTAACTAAGGATCATCAAGATGTAGAAAACAATTTTGTTACAACTGGCAACTTTATTAATATTAACGTATTTTCGAATGGTAATCAGAATGACGGCGACATAACTTGACTGCAATAAAATAATCAAATATTACTATTCTTTTTAATACAATCGAAGTGAATGGAACTTTTGTTTTTTAATTTCTATTATAATTAGTCCACAATAAAGTTATTGCTGAAAAATTAAAAACAATCTGCAAAAAAATAACTGAAAGCATAGGCGAAGTGTTTGGAGACATTTTATCAGAGTTCTGGCAGGAATTTTTGACAAGCATACTGCAGGCACCACTACAATAGTTCCCGTTATTAAACACGACTTTGATAAAGAAAAGTGGAAATCGGTAGGGAAAATCTTATTGCAAGGATGGTTAGATGAACAGCACTACCTATTTAATTGGCCAGAATCTTTATGGATGCTTGCATTTTTGGTCAAATCATTGCAGATTTTACACAACATTTGTTGAAGTATGTTCCTGAAATTGATTGCAGTATTTTAAACATTGCCATTAATAATTTTGACGATGTTGAAGAAGATGACTTCTTGAATGTTTAGAGGGCGGCAATGTAAGTGAAAACCCGATAAAAATAACTTCCAGAAGTTAGTTAACGACGTAACAAATAAAGAGTTGATACAACGACCGGTGTTAATTATTAACTGTTGGTATGATATTTTAAAGGGGAAAATGCAGGAAGAAGAAATGGACCGATTAAATGATACATACCAAAACTTAGCAAAGCATATTTTAAAAACAATTAAATTTGATGAATCGCTAACAGTGCCCAGCAAAATCTTGCGAACTTGTTTAAAAAATAATTGGTGAAAGCGAGGAAAACATATTAACCAATTTTCGGAGGTTTGTGACGAGTACGAATGTGATTATTATTGGAAATCAATCAACCATCATTTTCGGGTGTAACGAGTAATTGTATTCGTTCACCAACCATACACGTGGCCGCTTATTAGTTTTATTGGCATATGCAGAATTCAGGTACAAATGTAATTCAGTACGAGGCTCGAAAACATTGATCAATTAATTTTATTTGAACCACAATCCATCAATTGCGCATTTAGAACTTTACTACGCGATACTTATGTTTCATTTTAAGATACTTCTTTTAATCCTTATACTTTTTTAATTCTTGAATTATAAACTGTATGTTTCTATATAGTGTTTGTATTTTACAAAGATCCCAAATATAAATTTTTCCCTGACAAAAATGTATAATTCAGTCATATGATATACGCCTTTTGGAACCGTTCTGTTATTTTATTCCATCAGTAAACCACATAACTCGTACACATCTTTATGGCATAGTAAGGTAATGTATTTACATTGTTTTTTGCGTACATCAATTTATTTTTATGATACTAGTGATAGATAACTTTCTGCACCACATATTTCGAATGCTTCAAACATTGCCACCCCTTTTCCGATCTACTAGAGAAAAGGCAGTAGCCAGACACGGTGGAATAGGATAAGGTTTCCCCGCTAACTCGATTTGGCTTGGTCGTGGGTCATGGAGACCAAACTTAAAGCCAATAACTGGTGTTAAGATAATTTTGGGCGCCAGAAGACTGCCTGGAAACCCTGAAGCTCAAAATACTGAAAGTGACGTCTTCAATCACTCCCATACACAAAAAAAAATGCCTAGCAACGACGACTCATAGGTATTCAGGGAGCAATAATTATTAAAGTTAAAAATAACACTATGTATATTAACCTCTTAATTTTTAACAGATTCAGAACTTACTAACCGTCCTATTAATCCCTGTGTATTTATTGGATCAATAACACTTTATACCAATCAATAATATTAATTTACGCAAGGTAAAATCTTGGAGGACTTGTATAAAATTTACCTTTACTTTTGCTTTTGTAGGTAATAGTCTTTACAAAAAAATGCTATTTGTGGCCTGCTTTTTGTGTATACAGAAACCAGTAAATTACAACAGGGGAAGCTTTGACGCTTTAAATAAATGTTATAATGCAAAATCTTAGCTATAAATTTGATATTATTTTCAATTTCATAAATAAAATTAATGGACTTTACAAAACTGCAAAAATAAGTATTTGCATAACTTACTACCTCCAGATTACTATTTATAAAGGATATAAAAATACGAAATCCTTCCAAATTAAAATGCCTGCACGGATAACGCCAAATAACCATCAAATTCCGTATATGATTCATCCAAAATTAAAAGTTGAATACTCCAGGTTTAATCGCTCATACGATAACCAACGTGTGATACTGTACCCTTCAAACACAACAGCCGGAAATCCTAAACATCTGTCTATCATGAACTGTATTTATCCATAAAGATACGACAAAACTAATAACGAGAATAAGGGCGAAAATAAGGAGCCCTAAAGGAATAAAATCAGTCAAATGCATTTAATATGTTAACTTACGATTCGTGTTTACTTAACAACACGACTATCAGCTTTCTTAAAAAATTACAGCAAAACCAATTTGCTAAACAATCATATGCCTATTTTTATCAAACTAGGCCAGATATCTTTTAACAGTGAAAACCTATGCACCAGCCAAAATTCTATGTAAATGTTTTCACCGTAAATAAAGTGTATGGAGATCTACCAAAAATGTAGAATTATAAATTGTACGGCCGCTATGCCAAATCCATTATTCCGTAGCACCTTGCAAAAATGGCGTATGTACTTTCAACTTACGTTGTTCACAATTTTAGACAAAGTTCTGTTGTGTCGCCGATAATGTAAAGAGTAGGGACTACAACCGGTACCACTCTTTAATTAGTAATCAATCAATTTAAATCATTTAATAAATAATAGACAACTGCTTGACAACTTAAATTAATATAGATTTGTACAAGAAGAAAATTTATATACAGAGCGTTTATTAAAGATGCGCTCGACAATACAAAATTAGTAAGTGCTGAAAGGAAAGAAAATCAACACGTTACAACATAATAAAAGTTCCTCCTCTTGGACCTGTACTTCCTTTGTTTGCAATAATTTAATGGGCATTTCATTCCACAACGATAGCATCTAGGTCACGCTGAAAAGAAAGGAAATATATTTGATACGCCTATTCAAGAATGTTTTACAAAGAAATAATTGAGTGAAAGGTTTTTACAACCTATTTCAGTACTATACTTCCCACCATTTTGGTACTAAATAATTTCTGAATATGGAACTAAAAAAGAAATGCGTGAGGAAGGTTTATTTTGTAATATATGCTATAGAAAAAATCACATACTTTTAAATCATGTATTAGGCATTAGCTGATAGTACCTTTTTTTTTTTAATTTAGCAATCTACAACGGATGCCTTTTCGCATGATTCTGACTACAGTTGTCTGCCAACAACACAGTCGTAAAGCAGATAATTCTAATCGATAGTAACCGAGAACCGACTAATCTATAGTTAGAACTCAAGTTTAGATTTCACTAGTAAAAAAGTAACTTTCAAAATATGTAAGATGAATCAATCTTAAAAGGGGCGAATTGTAGTATCGAACTGCTTCATTCCAAATCTGCTGGAAAAATTTAAGAAAAGAATATATTTTGACAGTCGCATGAGGGGTGGACGATATTAAAAACTAACTATCGGCTAATATGAAAACCGTAGATAGCCGATAGTCAGTTTTTGATATCACCCACCCCATAATGTTACTGTCAAAATATATATTTTAATTTCCACCACCAGATTGGGAATAAACCATTTATTAAATGATACAATTTTTCCTCTTAAAAATTGGTTATTTACATATCTTAAAAGTTACCAGTTTACTACCGAAGTTTAATTTTATGTTCTGGAGTTTACGCTAGGAATGTGTTCCATTCAGTTATAGAAAAAGATTACCCTCCAGTTTATTATTTTTATAAAAATGGGTGGTAATTTTCTATGTATGTAACACGTTATAATTATCCTACCAATAATTGATAATTGAATTATCACCAACAAATGGAACAAGCAGGTAAGGGCAATAATTGTCCAAACTACATTAGAATTATTCTACAAAAATTCTTAGTAGAAACTGAAATGTCTTATCCAGAAGAGTTTGAACGATAAGAATAAATTTGTGTATACACAAATATATTTCAATTTCCTTTTTGTAATTGATATTTGCATGGCATCTTTCTGACATCGATGTCAAAAGCTATTTTCTACATACGATTATTGGATTTACATAAACAGGGTTCCAAGACGCTATCATTCACTTCCGTTTCTAAGAATAAAACATGACATAGCCGAGCAGTTTCTATTTTTTTAAATTCTTATGTTGGAAGAAAGAAAAGGAGAATTAATGCAGGAGCTTTGTCCTTCCTTGGAACTATTGATGCCACCAAATAAACTTTATGCCATCTCAAAATCAAATAAAGCTTATGTACGTTGTCTCTATGTTCTTAGACAAATGAGTAAAAGCTTTCGTGGTCGATTAGACGTATGCTTTAGCGAATGGCACGTTAATTTCTGTTTAACACTCAGTACATATAAAGTATATATAAACTACCGAGTCAAAAAAAGGCAGCTTAGAAGAAACTTCTTTGATTTCCTTCTTATACAACTACAATTTTTAGAAAGGGCTATTGTAAGTGCATTTTGGTTTAAATTTTCTTAAATATTTTTCTAATCCTTCAGCCTTTTTGATAAAATCAATTTCAAAAACAAAATATATAAACCAAGAATATTAAAATCTGGTTACTTGTAATGCCATCTGAAATATTCTACAACCTCTTAGTTCCTAATCCTTTTGCACTCTTGTTGTGATCCTTAAAAATATGAGTTCAAGCTTGAAGAAAACAGTACTTGGTAATATCCCTGCTTCCTGTCAAAATAAAATAAGTGTGCAGAATTAGAGTCACTATCAGCACTGCAGTTAATCAAATATATACTATATATATATATATATATATATATATATATATTGTTGTGATAAGGGGTTATTTAAGGGTGTACTTTATAGTAAAGGACGTTTAGAAATGAGAAATTACCATAGGCAGCAGAAAACTGCATTTATTTAGTAAAGAATTGAGGAATAGGGATAGTTTGTAAATAGTAAGCAGTCAACACCCTGTATATAAAGTATAAGTAATTTTAAGTGACGCAAATAAACATAGGAAGACGCATAGTTAGCGTAGAAACCAGGAACACATGCATTAGGTAAATAGAAAATATTTAATACCCTGTAGATAAAGTTTTAGTTAATTTAGATAAAGCAAGTAATGCTATTTTTCAGTGAAAGCAAGCGTATATTTATATGTAAACATAATAAAGTGTAATTAGACACGCATTCAAAAGAGTTCCAAACAATTAGATTAATACGGAGATAGAAATAGAGCTTCAGGAAGCATAATATAAATGCGTACAAATAGTCAACCATTTTTGATAAGAAAGAAGACTAAATATTGCGTAAATAACATGCAGATATGAAAATTAAAAGTCAAATTGCATCAGTTGTTTATGGAAAAGCAATTAGATTTATCAAAACACCGCATGTTGATAACGAAGACAGCTGAGACCAGGTCACAAGTATTGGGAAACATAGAAAATTACATCAGAAACTACTTTAAATGTAATTATTTGATTCGTTGAAAATGAGCGACGAGTTGGTAGACCATACACACTGACGGAGTGGGAACTCAATAATATATTAGCAGGTACAGTGATAACGAAGTCAGTTTACAACTTAACAAAGGCCGCAGTGCGCCACTATGAAATAAAGTGATACGTAATAATAATAATTCAAAGTGAAAAATTGTAAAAGTGACAAGATGAAAATTATGATTGCCGATTAAACGTAAGTAGATTTTGGTGAATTTATTTTAAACTAAAACATATTAATAATAGGGCTACGAGTAAGGGGAGAAAATTAACTACGACATTCGAGTACGTGGAGAATAAATGTAATAGGGAAAATAAATGATGATAATACAATTCTAAGTTTGGGGAAATTGATAAGAAGTAATTCTGAGCCTGAAATGAAACGACAATAAATTGGGGTGCATAAGTTAATAATGGTAGTCCAGAGGGTAATGGCAATAATTTAAATGCAATAGTTCAGGCGTGTGGATAGACAATATAATCCTGCATTGGGGGAAGATAATTTTATTCAAATGGATGCGTCGATGTGAAGAAGATAGACCAGGTCAGATTTTTAGTTATAAGACATTTTATTTTTCTATATTTTTATTTTGAATATTGAATTTGCTCAATATAATATGAATGTGAAAGTCAACAATAGAAGGATTTGAAAACGTATAAAGTGCGTGATATGATAACAGGTTTAGAACGTTCTACACTTCGTTTATAAAGATAATAGGTTTTCTTGGTGACTTTGGGTTTTGAATAAAAAGTATATGATTTTTTAATAAATGAGATTTATAACATTAATTAATTGAAAAGTGTATTTCAAATAATTTACAAAAACTGTACATAATATTTGTTTTATTATATAGAATCGAAATTAACTGAATTTAATAATTCCAAATAAATGCTAGTCGAGGTCATAAGATAAAGAATGGGAGTGATTTGATAATTTAAATAGTTCAAGGAGGAGCTACGAGTTGAATAGGAAATTGATAACAAGTAAGGCGGTAACGTATCAAATTTTGTTATTGGTTGACAAGGTTGGTTCAAGATAAAATTCAGTTAAGTTTCTGGAGAGAATATATAGCAACATTAATAAGACGGCCCAACGTCGGAGGAGATAATTACAATCTTGTTTATTCATAGCATAAATAATATGGTCGCCCAAACGATGGGGCGCGAATAATTTAGAGGGTCATAGAATAATTAATATGGCGCCCAACGTGGGGCATAAATTAAACCACAGTAAAATACAACCTGAGATTAAGAGGCACACATTAAATTAAAAATAAATTTAAAAATACGATCGCGAGATTTATAATAAATTAATTAAACTAAACCGGAGATTTAAAGAGTTTCAATTAGCGGAAAAACAAGAAATTTGTACAGTAATTAAAGTTAGGTAGATTTATTTAGTATTTAAAAGTTTAGAGTAAATATAATAATTTCAAAATGGAGAAAGGATCCCAAGAAAACATAACGTTGGAGAGAAGTTTGAGCGAAGAACCGAGAATTTTACAAGAAACCAAAATGTTGGAGATCTTATTGGCATTAAACAATAAAATGGACAGGAGTGAACAAGCCATAAAAATAATTACAACAAAAATGAATGAAAACAGCGAGAAATTGGGGAATGAACAAAATTCTTAGCAATGGTCTGAAGGAAACGAACCACACTATCGCTGAAATTAAGGCACAGATGCATGAAGGAATTTGGAAAGTTTCTGGGGAAATAGACGGTCTATGGGACCATATTACTTTAGTTAAAACGAAACAAGAAAAATACGAAAGCGAGTCCAACGATAAAATTACGGCTTTAAATATTAAATTAGTTAAAATTGAAGAAAACTGCGAAACGGAGTTAAGATCAATAAATCAAGAGATAAATAATTTAAAAAGAAATCCAATAAATTTTAATAGAGAACCAATTAGGCTAGTTCAAACAAATCTTTCAAATGAACAGTTTACGAACTTTTACGGGAACGGAAAATTAAATCCGAAGATATTTCTGAAAAAAATTAAAATGTTGATACAGGGATCTACAGATGAATTATACAAATTAAATTTAATCAAAGTGATGCTGAGGGGAAATGCTGAAAGATGGTACAATTTAGTTGAGAGTGAAATAGAAACATTTGAACAGTTTGAAAGCAAATTTTACGTCAATTCTGGAGTGACAATCAGCAAAATAGAATTCGGGATAACTTAAGTATGGGAAGATATAATTCATAGAAAGGAATGACGCGAGAAGTATATGCGATTAAGAAATTTACTGTAGCGAAGCAATTGGATCCTCCTTTAGAAGATAAAAATATTATGAGATATTTAGCAGGACATTTTACCGCTGAAGTGAAGCGATACATAACGACGCAGAATATAGTAGATAGATATACATTTATTGGTTATTGGCAGAGATATGATGATTTGGAATTTCATTATAAAATAGAAAATAATGTTAGGGATCGACGCACGAATTTTATAAGGAATACGGAGACTCTGAATAATTATCAACAGAACAATTACTATTATGATCGTGGAAGAAATTTTAATAGGGAGAACTATAGCAATTTTAATAATGATTTTAGGCAAAACAGGAATACTGGTCAGTTACCAAGGCAACGAATGGAGAGAACGAATCATGAAGAAAATATTAATAGAGGAGTAAATAGGCAGAAAAATGATGATCGACGGACGCAAGCTAGAGATATTAATTGTATGCAAATAAGGAATACGAATCGCACAGATACGGGGATAATGAGTCAGGCAGGACCTTCAACGTGAAATCAGGATTTTTGAGTACGGACGAAACAAGGAAAATTCTACGAATTAACGGATACAGAAACCAGCGCGAGTTTATTAAACATGAAATGGATAATGGATTAGGAAGATTTGAAAAGAACTTATTACCAATAATTAATTTAAAGGTGGAAGATAAAATAGTTAAAGTGTTAATTGATACTGGAGCAGAGACATCACTTGTTGCGGAAGAATTTGTTAAACGAGAAAAATTGGGGGATAAAGCGATAGCTATAGCGAGGTGTAATTTGGTGGCACCAAATAATAAGAGATTTAGTGTGATAAATGAAATGGTAATTCTGAGATGTGAAATGGGAGATATGAAATGGGAAAATGATTTTATGGTAGTACCTGGACTGAAGATAGATGTTATATTTGGGATGAATATGATAGATAAGTTGGGGTTGAAGATAAATGCGGAATGCAAAAAGATAGTGTGTAATGGGAAATATATTAAATGGTATGAAGAGGGGAATATTGAAATAGAAGACGACTGCGTGAATATTAATCAGTTTAGTGATGAGATAGATAATGGGGGTAATGAAAATGAAGATATTAAGTGTCCAGAAGATTTAAGAAATAGGGTGAATATATTATTGAATAAGCATTCAGAATTAATTAGGTCGAAGTCGAGAATTGCCACGGGTTATGTGCACAAGTTGGAAATAATAAATAAAGAACCGTTTTACACTAAAATATATCCTATTCCAGTAGTATATAGGAATAGAGTGAAGAAAGAAATTGAAGAAATGTTACGTGAAGGTATTATTGAAAGCTCCAGTACGAATTTTGTGAATTCATTAGTAGTCGTTGTGAAGAAAAGGGATAATAGTATTAAGTTGTGTCTAAGTACGAGTGAAATTAATAAGCAAACGAAGCCGCAATACAATTGTCCACCAAAGATAGATAAAATATTAGGGAGAATAGATAATAGGAAAATTTATAGCAGATTATATTTAAAAAGTTCATTTTGTTTGATTCCATTAGCGCGAGAATCAAGGAAGTATACGGGTTTTTCGGTAGAAGGAAAATTATACCAATTTAGGGTGGTCCCGGTTGGTTTGTCCTCGAGAACGGATGCATTAGAGAATGTAATGAAAAATATTTTGGGACCGTATGAGAAATTTAGTATCCACCATATGGATGAAGTATCGACATTTAGTGATAGTGTAGAGGAACACTTAGTACAGTTAGATAGGATATTGTTAAAGCTATATATAGCTGGTTTGATTTTGAGTTTAGGAAAGTCTGAATTTTTTCAAAATAGGGTTAGATTTCTAGGATATAGGATAGATAATAAGAATAAAATTAGGAAATACGAATTAAAAGAACCCCGATTTAAAAGTATGAGTAGGAAACATAAATTAAAAGGACCCAGATTCAAGAATGATAAAGAGGAAGTTAGAAATAAATGTAATTTAATTGATCCATGCAAAGAAACATGAATAAATAAATGAAATGTAAGATAAAATTATGAATAGGTATACATAGGATAATAGAATAGGATTTGAATATAAGAATAGGTATAGGTATGAATAGTGTAGTATAATGAGACATAGGTATGAGATTAGATGAAGGTAAATATGAGATTAATAAAGGAAAAGTTAGATTTTAGAATGGAAATAAAAATAGAACACTTTTATACCAATGTGAGTTTAAGTTCTCGTTGGGCGCCAAAAAGGACATTGTTATAAAATTTTATATTTTAATTTGGGGAAATTATGCTGTGATAAGGGGTTATTTAAGGGTGTACTTTATAGTAAAGGTCGTTTAGAAATGAGAAATTACCATAGGCAGCAGAAAACTGCATTTATTTAGTAAAGAATTGAGGAATAGGGATAGTTTGTAAATAGTAAGCAGTCAAAACCCTGTATATAAAGTATAAGTAATTTTAAGTGACGCAAATAAACATAGGAAGACGCATAGTTAGCGTAGAAACCAGGAACACATGCATTAGGTAAATAGAAAATATTTAATACTCTGTAGATAAAGTTTTAGTTAATTTAGATAAAGCAAGTAATGATATTTTTCAGTGGAAGCACGCGTATATTTATATGTAAACATAATAAAGTGTAATTAGACACGCATTCAAAAGAGTTCCAAACACTTAGATTAATACGGAGATAGAAATAGAGCTTCAGGAAGCATAATATAAATGCGTACAAATAGTCAACCATTTTTGATAAGAAGGAAGACTAAATATTGCGTAAATAACATGCAGATATGAAAATTAAAAGTCAAATTGCATCAGTTGTTTATGGAAAAGCAATTAGATTTATCAAAACACCGCATGTTGATAACGAAGACAGCTGAGACTAGGTCACAAGTATTAGGAAACATAGAAAATTACATCAGAAACTACTTAAAATGTAATTATTTGATTCGTTGAAAATGAGCGACGAGTTTGTAGACCATACCCACTGACGGAGTGGGAACTCAATAATATATTAGCAGGTACAGTGATAACGAAGTCAGTTTACAACTCAACAAAGGCCGCAGTGCGCCACTATGAAATAAAGTGATATGTAATAATAATAATTTAAAGTGAAAAATTGTAAAAGTGACAAGATGAAAATTATGATTGCCGATTAAACGTAAGTAGATTTTGGTGAATTTATTTTAAACTCAAACATATTAATAATAGGGCTACGGGTAAGGGGAGAAAATAAACTACGATATTTTCTAGTACGTGGAGAATAAATGTAATAGGGAAATTAAATGATGATAATACAATTCTAAGTTTGAGGAAATTTATAAGAAATAATTCTGGGTCTGAAATGAAACGACAATAAATTGGGGTGCATAAGTTAATAATGGTAGTCCAGAGGGTAATGGCAATAATTTAAATGCAATAGTTCAGGCGTGTGGATAGACAATATAATCCTGAATTTGGGAAAGATAATTTTATTCAAATGGATGCGTCGATGTGAAGAAGATAGACCAGGTCAGATTTTTAGTTATAAGACATTTTATTTTTCTATATTTTTATTTTGAATATTGAATTTGCTCAATATAATATGAATGTAAAAGTCAACAAAAAGAGGATTTGAAAACGTATAAAGTGCGTGATATGATAACAGGTTTAGAACGTTCTACACTTCGTTTATAAAGATAATAGGTTTTTTTGGTGACTTTGGGTTTTGAATAAAAAGTATATGATTTTTTAATAAATTAATTAATTTAATTGCATTTTGTTTCAAATTATTCTAAGGACCCGTTTACACTTTACATCAAACTTATACGTCATATATTTATACCTTCAAATAATAAATTCAAATTGTCTTTTTCATATAACCTTCAAATTAGATTTTATGTTCATAAAATATTCACCAAATATGTCAAATCACTTTAGCCCAAAACACCAGCACAAAATGTTCAAGCAATAACAAAAGAAAACAAATTTCGTTACCGGTGTATGCTCTTACACCACCACCTCTGAAGATGTCCTCCACCAAATCCTCGTCGTTGCATTTTATCCAACTTCCATCTGCTACATGTACATCAAACTCATTGCCACTCGTTCATCCAATTCTATGCAGAAGCCTTCAATATAGCTACCCATATAATTGTCCAAATATGTTAGTCAACTTCTTAGTATACCATACAACCAGCACCCTTGTTCCGAAAAATAACTAGTCTCGTTTACCTTAGTAACATCTTTTGTTCG
The DNA here is from genome assembly GCA_036346225.1 of Platerodrilus igneus. Classification (NCBI taxonomy): domain Eukaryota; kingdom Metazoa; phylum Arthropoda; class Insecta; order Coleoptera; family Lycidae; genus Platerodrilus; species Platerodrilus igneus. The sequence continues at coordinate 2,419,364 of JARFIW010000822.1, forward strand.
TTATTCGTATTTACTTACAGTCCCGTTTATGACATAGCACCTACTCGTGCTTTCAAACACTTATAATTTAAATTAAACGGACTGCACTATCGCCGATTTACAAATTTTTAATTTAGATGTTACACCATGTAGGTCTAAGGCGAACAGAAGAAATAAGAAAGCCTTACTACGTCTCCTAGTGTATTTATAAGCGTTCCGGCCTACCTTCTGTACCCTGTTTTTATTGAAATTTACCTCTACCTTCACCGATTCTGAAAATCAAAACACAACTATCTTTTAAAACTAAGAAATTTCTGTTTCTCCGTAGCTTTAGTCCGAAAGCATTGATTAGCATGCATAACGGTCGCAATACTCCTAGAAAAGTCTCTCACTCCAGTCGCAATCAGCCAATCAAAACCATTTCCCTCATTGTAGGTTTATCGTCCAAATATGTTATCCTCGTTTAACTCATCTTTACTGTCTTTGTTAAAATCCCACTATGGCAACTTAAAGTCGATATTGTTGTTAGCCTCTACAAATTATCGCGTGCTTTAAATGGCTGTTCTATCGCGTGTTTTTATGGCTAGTTATAAAACGTCTATTATTTTTATTCTCTTTACCCCTATGCTATTTATATTCCGTCTCTGCTTTGTTTTCAAATCACCTGCTGTTTCTCAAACTTCACTTCGGTCGTTAGCTCAAATTTTTAAAGAATTATGTTTTAACGTACATTATGATATCTTGAATTGTTTATTTGTCTGTCAGTCTATTCTATGAACTGTTTGCCAGTTTGACATTGTATTTTCCCAAGCTATTTTACTTGTAGACTTCCTAGGATTTGTTTTTAACGAACTTTTTGTTAGTTAAATGAATATATGCGTTTACTTTATCAATTTTATATACTCTGTACACAAAAGCTTTCCCCTATTATTTGATGTGCCCGATTTACAACCTTAGTATATTAAAGCTAATTGTCTTCGCATTATCCTTAAGCTTTTATGCCCTACCAAGCTTCCGAACTATGCAACTTTAAACTTATGATTCATTGATACAGATGTATGCTCTTATCCGTTTGTTTTAAGATCAAAACTAATTAATTTGGAGCGTAAATAATATATACCTGTTTTCTATATGCAAGGTCTTTACAAAATTACTTTCTTGACTTATCTATCCCTCTTTACATATAACTTACACGATAATATATACAGTGTGTTCACTCTACAAGGTACCACTAAATATATCAGGTTGATGACCTCGGATTTAGATGGAGTTTTCAGAAAGTAAAAAGCAATTTAAAAATATATTTGAAGATTTACCATATTTAAAAAAGGGTCAGGCAAACTACGTTGCTATTAACAGCATTTTGCGACAATTTCATAAGGATGGAATTTGGAGCGAGCTAAGATGTGATTTGTACGCCACTAAAGGTTGCTTTCCATGAAGAGATCAAGTATTGTTTCCGAGTATAGGTTATGGGTGCCGAAAAAGAAAGTGAGTGAATCAGTGTCTCAATTCCATATTCCAAATGAGCGATTTGTATCCAAAAAGCACTATTTAGCATTGAGACATGATTTTTATTGCCTAAAATGCAACGATCCGTTTAGAAGCTGGTAGAAAGATGCATAATCTGTCAAAAGGAGATGCCTCCAGGTTGTGTCGGTAGAAGGGCCTAATTGCATGATCAGTGTACTTTATGGGATCCTTACCTAGTTCACTTGGGGGGCGTGATGTATCTATTTGTAGTGTTAGGCACATTCAGCAAAAGGGCTGCTCTGTTTTTCATGAAAAATACAATGCGGCTAGGATTATAACGTTTCGGAATTATCTTGGGACTTTTGTCATTCTAAACATCAAAAATGGGCTCATAAAATAAGAATGATAAAGGTTATCTAAACAGGGAAATTCATTTGAGTACAAGTTGTACACCTATTAAAGTGCACGAGAATCAGTTGTGTAAACCAAACGATATAGGATTGGTGTTGTTTCTAAAGGGAAAGAAGACTGTGGGAGGTATTGTGGCTTTTGCTAAATCGCGCTCTATAAAGCCAGTACAAAATCGCAAAGCTAAACATGATGTGGAACGCAAATTGGCGGAGTTAAGATAGGAAATAAGCTATTAGTGCACATTCGTGAATTATCATCAGCCGAAAGTAAAGAGATACACGAGTTTTTCCTTCTTAATCTAAGACCTTGCACGGTTTAAAAGATTGTCGATAAATATGCATATGAGATTATTGAAGACTCCTCGGGTGTCCAACTTGGGGTTCAAAATTATGAATACCTTAAGCCTTATCATTTTCCAATGGTATTGGAGTTTCTAGTTCCTTTAGTTCTTGAAAGAAACTTCTAGCTTGTTGTAGTTTGTCAATTGGTAAAGATTTACTTAGGATATAACCGTTCTAAACTTAAACTCTAAATTATGTATGTCAATGATTATCGTTTAAGTTAGGGGATGGTGTGACAGGTACGCCCCTGATAATATTTAGAGTGGGATTAGGAGACGCAGGTTTAGTGAATGCGCTGGATATGGGATTATTACTCGGGAGGTCGTGGTATAATGTGATCTTGTATCGAACGCGCTTAATTGTTAATAGAATTACTGTCATTGAAAATTAGATCGATTAGTTGTAATGATTACGCGGATCAAATAAAGCAATTTACATAATTGTTAGAACTTGTTTGTTTTTTGTGTACTACTTTTCCATTATCTTGCAGACTACAGTAAAACCTTATTGCAGTGTGTGTGCGCGTGTAAGCGTTTGCGAGTGTGTGTTCATGTGCGTGTGTGCGTGTGTCTGTTGACCTGAACATAACACCACACCGCTAGATGATGATGTTAAAATGGCTAATCTGTTGATATATTACTGGCATTCGAATTGCTATATCCAATAAGTGAATCAAAATCATGTGTAATATTCATTGATAGGGGCATTGTTAAAGCAGGATTTAGAAAATAGGTTACGTTGTAACAATTTTTCTTGACAATTATGAAAGCTTATAAATTTAATTATAAAATACACTGCATTGTTAATTTAAATAAACAATTAATTTTGCGGCGATAATAAATGTTCAGATCAAGACCGTAAGCCCAATCACAAGGCATAAATTACTTAATAATACTGGTTTTATCTTTGTTTGTAAACGTTGGTCATTAGAATTGCATTTCCACTGTCAGGCGATTTTTTTTGTGTTGTGTGCATTCTGTCGACCGGAGGATCAGTCTGGCTCGATCACTTGGTGAGTTACAAGCATCATGGAGACCAACAAGGTCCGTGCCAGCAATCTACGTGTGGCAATAAACGTGGCGGCATAATCGACTGGAAAATGCATTTGATTTCTGTTTTGGTTCTAATAATCGTAAACAAATTAAATAATTAGTAAGGCAAACTAAATGATTTTAATTGTAGCGCTCAATACGTTAACAAATTTAAATTCAGTATTTTAACGAATTTAAACTCAGTATGTTATCCATTTTTAATGTCAACACGTTAACAAATTTTTAATTCCAGATTTAATCTCGGTAAATTACCACGTTTTATTTTTATTAAAATTCATAAAGTTAAAGAAGACTTGAGAATGGGGCATTTGGTATAACTCTTTTTATGGATTGGTGTTATATTTCAATTTACTTCAATGGATCGTACACTAATTTATTGGGATGGTTCCCTGTGGTGGTCCAGTATAATACGCCGTTATAACATGATTCATCATTACTTTAGAAGGAAAAGCTCAAATTTACGCCTTGACAATGCAGATGTAGAAGTTCACTGACATCACTTGTTTATCAAAGAATCGCAAGATTACACGTGTGGCAACGATAAGATATTTGTTACAATGAGGACACAAAGTTCACCTGTTGCTAAGGTAAACGCTAGCATAAATACTTGAGCTGACACCAGCTCTCTCGAGTAATAATACAACCAAGCGGATACTTGTAACTAAAATGATAGCATTTTATAGGTTTTGTTTTATGAAACCGTGAGATTTCTCATCGTTTGGATTTTATCATAGTACAAATGATTGCTTATTTTAGATATAAATGCAAATAATTAAAATTACGAAGCTTTTTATTTATTCCAGTAGAGCATTACTTTCAAGTTCAGTAACACTTGAAGTAATTATGAAAACTAATTTTGTTTACCATCAAATATTTAATGCATATTTGTAAACCAAGGTAACAGATCTGTGTAATTTGGGTATTTAATTTAAAAGCTTCACGGTCATGTTTAATACATTATTAACATTTTAATTCTTAGTAGAGACGATCATAATTTTTATATTTAAATATCTGCGTCTAAAGGATTATACCACATTTTTGATGTATATTTGGTATATAAAATCTTATCACAAAGAAGTTTAAATTTAATTAAAGAACTATCATATAATTTAATTGAACAACTGTTTTATTTTGGACAATTGAGTCCAAAGTAGGGAAAATGCTTAAAATATTGGTGTTAATAGCTACTTCTTTTCTTTATGGTACAAGGTGGCAAGAGTGCGTCCTTTGTTATTATATTAACACTATTTTCTTACAGATCTTGCGTTTGAGTAAAAGCGATTTTTCCCCTTGAGGATTTCCAAGTTCTCCCCGTGCTTTAAAAATTCAAGAACTTGGTTGCGCCCTTTGAGCACCCCTATTTTGTGTTTGAGAGTCAGTCAAGTAGACAATGTTTTTGTTGTGAAACCCACGACCACTCCTCATAAAGTCTACCCGAGGAATAGACCCCTCGCTTAGCCGGAAGACTGTCGATTTCCTTTCATTATAAAGGGGATCCAAATAACTGGCTAATGTAAAAAAAAATTAATTTGAGTTAGTTTTACATACAACCGGTGAAATGGTAACAACGTTAACTTATTCACTATTTTAAAACTGCACAGAAGAAACGGATGTGTGCGTAGGTTGCATTGGCTGTGTGATATCCTTCTTAAATGCTTTGCATAAGTAGCAGTATTTCTCATAAGTAATTTGAAGGTAGAATGCATTTTAAAATATAGCAAACTATCGTTTAAGATTTGAGTTTTAATGAAAATTCTATTTTTCTTCTCAGAAAGGCAGACTGCTTATAACAAATGCTGCTTGATTGAAATAAACGATTTTCTTTTAGTAACCAAATAACATTTTTATAGAACGTATTACTTTTTGATGTTATCCTATTTTCTCTAATCAATAATGTTTCATATCTTTTCAGGTTTAAATGGGTTCCGATATTGTTTGTAGAAGTTGAAAGGAACTACTCAGCTGAGAAGAGATTCATGCTTCAGAGAAGCGAAGTACACAACTGCTATAAAACAAACATTACCTTTATGAACCTTAATAAGTTTTATACAACTACTACTAAGTAGGTCAGCGTAAAATGTTTGTGCAACGTACATTATACAAAACATTTCAAAAAACGAAAACTGTTGTTGCTGAGCTATTAGTTTTTCTTCGGTGTCAAACCTTTGCTAATGCAGTAAAGTCGTGTAAACCATTTGTCACATCGAACGAAAGAAAATAGTCACGCGTGTTCAAACTCGATATTTTTATTTCTATAGTTTTTTAGCCTCTGAACTGAATAGGGGAGGATTGATTCTGGTCAACACAATACGACGTCGTGTTCGTCTTGTTCCAAAATACCTTTTAACGACTGTCAATCCCTACACTTCAACAGAATGCCGGAGCGTTTTTTCCTATATATGTAACACAAACTTCTTAAGCCTAACGATTATCCTGTAATAATCACCTTCTATGAAACGAATAAAGAGAAAATAACTTACGTGAAAATAAAATATTATAAATTAACGGCTATATATTCTGCGGACACAGAATATTGTTTGAATTAAAATTTGACTAGGGTTATCCAACTCTTGCTTCTCTTAACCCTCGGATGCATACGTTCAAATTTTTACGAATTTCAATATGTGGGGTCTATTGGACTCCAACACTGAATGTATATTATTAGTCCTATTTCAGTTTGTATTTGATGAGGAAATTATTAAACAGCATAAATTAAAGAATAAATCCAAATAAACACAAGCAAAAAACAAAGAAACTTACATTAGTTAGCCTACTTACAGTTACTACATATAGTAATACTATGTTCGGAACCACACATTTATGTAACATTTGTAACAATATGTTGAAGATTTTTTGTCCTTGGCTCCAGGACAAATGGTGCATCGTTGTTTACTTGGTGGTTGCGGAAAGACTTCTTTATTTTTTTCTACTATAAACATTTCTACAGCTTGCATTGTCGACCTGGGTAAGTTACGATTTTGCTCATATCTCAATTTCATGTACGGAAATACTAGTTCCCGGCACAAATCTTTTGCAAACAGACCCCTTTTATTAGATTTTCCATGGTTATAGTTGATATTCTGTCCATCAAGAAAAAATAAAAGAGTTTAGTGTAGCTACATCAAACAAGTTACAAAACAGTGCAAAAGGCCAACGCTGTCTGTCTTTTACATGTATAACGCATTACTTTTTGGTCCATCGTATCTACCCGCCCTTAGTTTTATTATAGACAAGAATTATACGCGGCTTCTTTTTTTGACTCGTTTCATCAACCAAAGAATCAAAATGCATATTACTCAATAGTATGTATTACACACTTATTTTTCTTTGTAATGTAACTTACCATCGTCATATTTTTTGTAATTGAAACATTGAGGAATGCACTTGCTTTTTTTATTTGCCCGTAATTCTTGGAGAATGTCCTTGTTTTGCCGCAATATTCCTACAATGGTAATACCTTTTTCAAACAGGTATTCTGCAAGTGCAACGCTAGTGAAAAGGTTGTCCACTGTCACATTTTTTGAACTATATTCAATAGTGCTCACCAGTCTTTTCACAATGTTTGCACCTAAATCCTTATGTACGGTCTGATCCGGCTGCTTTCCAACGTAAATTTCTTCATCTATCGTATAACTTGTAGTCGAATCACACATCCAGAATACCTTTATGCCATGCTTCGCGGGCTTTTAATGGCATATATTTGATAAAACTACAGCGACCCCTATATGGCAAAAGTTGTTCGTCTATGGTTACATTCTCTTTAGGAATTTTTTTACATTATTTGAAAATTAGTTCCCATATGTATCAAAATGCAGCAAGTTTATCTGTAGCTCTCCTAACTTCTCTCGTTAGCTTATCATCGAATCTGATAAACCGCCTAACGTCTTCGAATCTATTTACGCCCATAGTTGCTCGATAAATTGGGTCTGCACGTCTGTCTAGAAATAAATCTCTAACTGGCACGTCCCACGACTTATCTATGCCGCTCTATAGAAGCAATCTTATAAATGCTTTTAGTTCAATGATATCGATATTCACCCATTGTTTATTTTTCATTTCTAACATTTGTCTGCCTTCTAAGTTTGTACAGTGACATATTTCTTCCAACATACCTTGAGTTATAAAATTATTCCGAGCATCAATCTTGTGTGACGGACCTGAGACTACTCTGATTATGTTTTGTGTCCTAGTTTTTCCTTGTGGTAATGATGACTTTTGCCATAAGAGCCTATTGCGTGTAAGAAACACATCATTTGCGTGTTCTACTAGTGGTTGTTCGTCATTGATATTATTGTCAGATTCACTATTATATTCGTTGTCACTACTTTCAGAATCACTAACATTGAGAGGTATTTCTTCATCTATATTACAAAAACTGTTACTACCATGCTACTCAGTCATTTTGCTCCTCTTCTGAAGCTTCGCTTTCAGCCGAATTTGCGTCATCTATTTCGTCAGCGCACTGGCGCACTACATTTTCAAAATCAAGGTCTAGCACATTCGCAGACCGTTTGTGTCGCAGATTAGCCATAAAAGTCAAAGTATTCAAAGTATATTCTTGTACATGAATTATACGCTAGTTATGCATCTGTACCTACCGAGCGCTTTCTATTATATGGACTGCAGCTGCGGACTAGTGCAGACAGCAACATTATTAATGCATAGTACGCTTGCGCACTAGGAGCAGGTAGTTCTACAGAGAACGATTCATATATTTACTGTAGCGCATCATACCGAAACTCGAGCAAACCAAACTTTTAGCTGAGGTTTGTGGGACCCCGCATATGAACAAGCCGCGTATTACTTGGTTTTTTGGTTTTTCTCCAAGCAGAATGTTCGCACGATTATTATATAGCTGCCAATTGAAAGAAAAACATGAAAATAGAGAATTCCTAGAAACTTGCAGTTACAAAAAATCTTAAACACATACTATTCTACAAAGAGCGTGGGGTCCGGATGACCCCGCTTATGCATCCGAGGGTTAAACGGCATAGTGTTAATCCGCGTGCTATTTAATCAGTTTTCAACATTTAACAGTAACAGAAATTAGTTTAATCATGACTGCACTGCCATGTTAGTCCTATGTTCAGTAGCGCACATTCTTGAAATGTAAATACCTACTGTACAGCGATTGCTTTGTTGATATGTATCGCTTTGGCGTTACGGGAAATACATATCCAAAATATGAAAATTAATCTAAAACGGACAATTTAATATTGAACCATTCTGTATAATTTTGATTTCATGTACAATAGTGTTCAGTGCAATAAATACTAGTTCTGTTAAAATCATAAACATAAAATCGCAAAATCTTCGTTTTATACATGTTTGAACGCAGTTTAGGTTAGTAAATTATCTAAAAGCCACAAAAAAGAGAAAACAAATTTTAATAATACGCATTTCTCATATAAAGTAAAGAAAAGTATTTTTCATAGTTCGTAAGAAATAATTTCTGTTAAATACATATTAAAGCGGAACTTGGATGTCATAAATTAATTTACGCTACAAAAGGGTAAAACTAATATTTATTTAAGTTAAGTTTCACAGCGAAAGCATATCATTTAAAGAAGGTTTTAGCATTGTAAAGTAAACAACTGTGAACCAACTAATAATAATGTTTCGTGCCCTAATTATTTCAAATACAAGAGAGATTCAGCAAATTTTAGTTAAATAATGTAAACTCAATGTTAAATAGTTACAGCACAAAAAAACTCGACATACTTTAAGATTGTTACATTGTAATAAAAAAATAATAGACGCTTTGTTGATAAGATTCGCTAATATTAAGTTACACACAATTATATTTTTCTATATAATGTAAAAAGTGATACAATGTATTTATTCAGATTAATTAAGAAATACAGTCATGGACACAGAATAAGATCCTAGATACTCATGCCAAAATCACGTATTTTATACCATCCATTTGATAAGTGGACGAGAAAATGATATAATCCCCCCAAACGCAAAGAAGAGATGAAAGTGAATTGCGACAGCTAAATCCGAGAGAAAAAAATTAAAGAATTAATTACTTACAAGCCACAGATTGAAACACATAAAAGGGCGAATACTGCAAAGTAGTAGTCAAGTACCCCTTTTGATTATAGAATAATAAATAATAATAAAATAATAACCTTCAACTTAAATATATATTTGAACGGTTTTGCTCCTAGCAAAGATAATTTGGAAACAAACCACAATGACCAGCTAATTTACTCTTAGCTGCAATGGACCTTCCCTTTGTCACTTGGAGGTATAATTGTAGATCATACATTTTTAGAATTAGAGGTTGTCTGTGGTGGCGTTTATGTGTGATGATTGTTTTACAAATTATTGAAATACAGCTTAGTGTTATATACTTAAAGTTATAAGATCTGGAATTTGCAAGTTTAAGTGTAACTTATTGTGGTATTTACTTATAAAGGAAATGACTAATTAAAAAAGAACTGATAATGATATTATACCATTATTTTTGTATGTATTTGTTTACAAAAATCTCCTTAAATCAGTCTCACGAATATTGTTGAATATAAATTTAAAATTGGCATATGTGTACCTATTCACAGGAATGGTGAAATAATGTTAGCAAAAAGTAGATTTAGATAACTAGTGAATTGAGATTTGCTGTTCTACCTTTTTAAACATATAGTTGAAATTTTGTAAGAAACAATCCATTTCACCAAGAGGGTAATGTAATAAATCCCCCTCGATTGGCCATTTTCTTGAAGTGATTCCCGTTTGACTAGATTATGACCTGGCCTCCATAAACTTGACCAATTGAAAGCCTTTTAATGTACGTGTGATAAGTAACGTATTTTGAAATTGCATCGAGGTAAATTTTTCTTATTGTTCAATTTTATTATATTTTCATCCATTTGTTCCTATAAGGACTCAGCCCGCACCACTCTAGTTGACTGGATCATTTCTATTTTGTTAATAAATCAGTATTGGTTATAACAAAGGTTAAGAGGTTTAAAATGTACAGATTCAAACGTGTAAAGCAATTTGACCTAGAATAAATGTGATAAAACAGTGATGTTTGATTTAAATCATGGACGCTTGAAACAAACAAAAGTTATTTTGTTTTTTTTAAGTATTAGAAATTGGGCTCCAACTTATTCAAGTATTTTAAGGCTTCTTCTTCAATCGTGACCTGTCGATCCCGTATTTGTGCAATTTTGGATATGCTCAAAAAAAGAATATGACGGTAGCGTGCCTCCATCCCAATTTGACAATATAGAAATTATAATTGTAATGTTAAGTAGCGTTTATAATGCTTTATATTTAAAGTAGACCATGAGGTGCCTATAAAATATCTATCTTAGATACATTGTTTTCTTCGTTCTGTAGTTGAACTTGCGTATGCGAAGACGACTATCGATGCATTCAGGTACTGCTAATATAGTGAGTAGTTAGTAGGTATGAGAGTAGAATTTTTTCTACCAAAGGGTTTTCTTAGCAGTCACCTCACTTTGTATAAGACTTTCCAGAGCATTCTACTAAGTACGTGTAATATCTACCTTCGCGTCCCTTCAATTTTAATATATTGGTTGAGGTAACTCCAAGTCAACAAGCAGATCTCCGTCTAATGCATCATCCAGTGTATTCACTGGCTCTACCTAGTCCTATAATTCAGTCAATGATATTTGTCTTCTGCAGTTGTAGTTTATTTCTGTACGCGATCAAAAATCAGCTATGGGTAATACCAAATGGACTTAGATTTGCATATCTGGAGAAAATCCCTTGTTTTGTATTTCCTCTGATATGGTAAATCCTCTTGTACTACTAGCTTTTATATTAGGAATGGTAGTGAAAATAAACGATGTAGCATCTTCAGTGTTATTTATGAGTAAAGGAGTTCATTATCCTCTCCTACAGGCTCCAGCTGCACCACCAATCCACACCAGTTATATCAATAAATACTTATCAATATTTGCTCCTTTTATAAACAGTTCACTATTTTTCTTAAAAATATTCTGCAATACTCAAGTTTATAACTACTTGATTGTCTTTCGTTTGTTTGCCGGAATTCAGAATATTATTGCATAAATTGTAGTTCACATCATAGAGTAAGTACTTTATAAGAAGAAGTCACATGCCTTAAAAAACAGTGGAGTCGAAATACCTCTTTCTACATGACAATAAATAACTTCTTTCTACACACCGAGACATCAAATTTGTCATCAGCTTTTTGGAACAATTTCTTTGACTTCTGTGGAAACAAAGTACGCAAGCACTCCGGCTTCATTCTCTATATGTGAGTTTTCAGTATTAATATGCCGCATCTTAAACTCACACGTTTTTCACCTTACTATAAAATATGCTAACCGGCTTTTGCTCCAATAGTTAAGAGATTCGAGAGGAAGTTAGTCGCGTATCTCCTCCGAGAGGGTGAGGGGTGGGCGTGGAAAGTGACACAGTCAATGGGGATAAGTTCTACATCCGGTAGGATAGGTTTTGTGGCGCGAAACGGGATATTCGAGGAGAAAATATTTTTTTGGGAATTGCAAAACAGGCCGCTGTTATATGTTTAATACCTTGAAAATCAATTCACGATCTAGTTTCGTACCGGTTTCAAAGTTAGATTTGTTTGTAAACAAAAAATATAAAAATCCCTACGCAGGTACGATAGAATCCGCCCAAATAGTTACATTAGATTGTGAATTTCTTCGTAGATCGAAGCATTTTAGCGTGGCGTTAGAAAATACACGCGTAAACATTCAACATGTTGACAAAAGTTTGCCATAATGACTACGTGCCAATGCATTTGGCGAGCATGCACAGGACCCTAGGTTCAAAGCTAAAGTCGTTGAGTTCTTTTTTTCTTGTAAAGGCACGCCCAATGCCACCTTGCATCAAATATTACAATCACTTTTAGGAAGAGATACGAAGGTAAGGGCACGTGTGGATTCGACTGGATCGGTTATATATTTACAACATCTAACTGTTGAACATAGAGTTTTTAATTTAACAAGTGGGAGTGATACTCGTTCTAATGTAAATTAGTTATTAAACGTAAAACAATTACCTGCGTTAATACAATAAATGAAATAGATAATGTTAGTAGTGTGGTTTTGATAAAAAGTTAAGCCGATCTTTAAATAATTGCTTGAGCGCATAGCGCGAGAAGACATGGACAAAACCAAAGCAGAACTGAGAGGGAGGGGTCCACAAGGAAATGGTTTCTGAGGCAAAAGAGGTTTGAACGCGAAATAGGTATAGGTGCAAAAAGAGTTACTGAACGAATGAACTCCTAAGGCTCCACGGAATAAAGGAAATTAGTCGCATAGGTACTGAAAACCAATTCTAGTTGTACCTTAAAGCGACTTATTTGATGTTTGGGCACTTCTTAGAATAGAAACTACAGAAACCACAAGTGCCAACTTGTGTGCAATGACTTAAATAAAATGATGACGTCAGCGAATGTACAAATTTATTATCTTATACGAAAAAAGAACTAATAGCGATTTAACACACATTCCGAAATAAGCGGTTTAAGCACTTTACGTGTGAGCTTCAGCCTACAACTTTGTCTGAAAACTTCTACTTACGTGGCCAAAACACAGCCATTCGCAACTTGTAGCGAAAGTAGTTCATTTACAGTGGATGAAAATGAAACCAAAATAAAAATAGCAAACCGCTGTGAAACGGAAATTTTTTTAATTCCTTGTTATTTTTGTTAGTTAATATGGTTCGAAACTTTCACCACGGTTAACAAATTAAAGGTTCCATATAAATATAAATTTCTCTTATGCGTAATACTAAGAAACGCTAAATTCGTACAAATGACAGAAATAAAAGTGTTCAAAAACCTATTTGTATCATCTAAAATATCATACATCTTGGCAACGTTAATCATATTGGTTTCAACAATTGCCGTGTTTCTCTTTAGTTACCCTAAATTGATAAATCTTTAAGTAGCACTTAACCAAAAGCTTCTTGTAATATTCAAAGACAACCGAAGTCGTTTATAAACCGTTACATTGTTAACTCCGAGTACTATATTAGTTTTAGGTATGTTAACGACTACTTTATCCTACTTAGACATAAGATAAATGGATGCTTCTCGTTAATAAAAATTGGAAAACATTTATATATGGTAATTATGTAAATCGGAACCAATGTATTCAAAAATATTACTTTATTGCTTTAGTATCATTAAATCTATCTAAGACAATTTAAATTTAGGCGTTTTTAGCATTTAGAAAACTATTCATCTTTGTGTATTAACTAAAAGAAATAGCTAGAAACATGTTATTCCTACCAGAAAGCAATTTCATAATGAACATGTAAAAAGTGGCATTTGCTAAGAGGTTCGGTTTTTTTAAATAATCACTAATGGAAAACTTTTGCAGCTATCAACTGCATCAAAACAGTTCCTAAATGACTTGCCAGCAAATGGGTATCATTAGCGACCTAAAGACATGTTGGTTTCCTGAACCAATGACAGCCATAAACTACAGATTTGTGTAAAGTTCACTAAAGAGTTATTCACCAGAAGAAATACAAGCAAAACCTTCAGCACTCACAAGACAGAGAGTAGAATGCTACGTACAAAGTTCGTAGATTAGAAAATTTAAGACGAAAATAAGTAGATTACAGTTACAGATAGATATAGTACTGAAAAGAAATTATTGGAAATGTACTACAATAATAGCATTGAATTCAACCACAATTTTTGATTCCATATGAACTAGGAACAAATTACTGTAATTTCCACCAAAGTTTTGTAGTAAATTATTATATGACTTATCAGCAGATATACTATAGTAAATCTTTGGCTAAAGGTGTAGTATAGTTTATAAAATTAATCGGTATCGTAAACTGTCCGACTGTAATTAAAATAATTTTGATCTAGATGGACTAAAAAATTACAAGTCGAAACATTGAACCTAGGGTGGATGCCAAAGAAAATACAAGTCACATCTACATTCACAAAGGACACGAAGAAGCTGCAATTTTATTAGTTTAAAATTACGACGTTTGGAATCTTCCGGATTAACTTGGAACTCTAACTTCTGCGGTTGTTTCAAGAGACTATGAGGGGTATATATATACATATATATATATATATATATATATTATATGTATATATATATATACATATACATATATATATATATATATGCAATAAATAACCATTTGACCCCTCCAACACTTATTATAACCTATAAATCCGCGGTATATATATATGTATATATATATATATATATATATATATATATATATATATATATATATATATATATATGATATATATATATTATATATATATTATATATATATATATATATATATATATATATATATATATATATATATATTATATATATATATATATATATATATATATATATACCGCGGATTTATTGGTTATAATAAGTGTTGGAGGGGTCAAATGGTTATTTATTGCAGGATGACTCATGTATATAAGAGTCAAGTAGAGTTTAGAACGTTTTTCCGAAAGATAGGATAAGAATTTACTAATTTTCATTAAATGTTCGGGTTAATTGTACGTAGTTGTAGAATTCACTATAAATATTAATTACAATTAGGTAGGAAACGTAATTCCGTAAAGTGTAGTTAAGATTTTAAAATGAAATTGCGTGTAAATTTGTTAATACGAAAGCTTTTATATTTGTAGCATAAAAATCGATAATGGAAGAAAATGAATTTATTTAGTAACGCAAATTCAAAGCGTCATTTATTTATTTGTGTAACTTAGTGAAATATAAAGCGGGAACATGTATAATATTTTTAGAAAGGTTTAGCATTGCAAACAGGTTTTTTCTATCGAGTTAAAGCTTGTCAACAAATATTAGAAATTCTGGAAAAAGACCGTTGAAAAACAAACACAGGTCTACGTTAGATAAAATATTGCATGCTACAAAAACAGATCAACAATATAAAGAGAAAGACTGTATTTTACATGAAGTAGCAAAGAGGGGGAAATAGCATATAGTTAGTGATCATTGACTTTGAAGCGTCTATTAGACAAGAAAATTTAGAGGCAGATAAGCGAGACAGAGACGCGATGTGTTTTCTGAAGATATTGGTTGGAAAGGGAATCAGAAGTCCAGTAGAGGGTTGCAAACAGAGTACGATTGTGCGATTAGGTGAATAGGAGCAAGATACACGATAGTATCGATTGGTCAAGTGGAACAGAGCTTATGAATAAGGGGAATAGAAACAACCAGATATAACATACAAGTTAGACGAAGATAAGAGAAAGGCACAACTAATGTTGAAAATTAAGAAAGGGAAACACAAAAGATGGAAGATTTTAAATGCAGGTTGGAGGGAATGACAGATATGCGCTGCACTAGGGGCGTGTTTTAGAGGCTAGAGTAGATGGCAGTTATCAGGAGATTTTACGGAAGGTGACAGCCGTTGACAATTTTAATGAGGGTTTCTTCGTAAAACGATTGTTTGTTACTGAAAATTTAAGTAACCAACTGGTCCACTTTCAGAATCATTTTTGTTAATCGGGTTGATACCAATTCGGCATTACCTAAAACCACTAAATTTATTTACTTTAAGTCTCCCTAAAGGAGAAGCTTTAGTCATTATCTCCGATATAGAAATACTCACGATCTGTACGATAAGGCATGGCAAAAGCTCGTACATCGATACGACAATCCCCGCTAAGTTATGAATTTCTCTTTAAATAAAATTCTGAGTTTATTAACGTTTATTTCAATGCTGTAAGTTCTGTGGCACTCCAGACGTAACTGATCTAGTGGATTTTCTACTTTTTTCCTTGTGCTACCGCAATTTAAACTTCAAAACCCAAAGTGGGTTTGATATGAAAGTAGGCCCTGATATACCAAGTTGCGAACAGCTCTTTGAATTTATGAACCTACAAAATAAAGCTTCCGAGTTTTAAGATCTGAGATTTGAAATGTTTTCAAAATCTCATACAATTTTTCAATCTAAATTTAAATTCAGCCCAAACAATTCGCTGATTATCAAAAATGATTCGACTTCTCCGACGAGAAAATTAAAAATGCCATCCTTTTGCCTTTATTGTAAAGGCGTCCATAGAACCCACGAGTGCTTAAGATTTCGAGCATTAAACATTACGGATCGTCACACGCTGCGGTTATAAACCGCGTTCTTAGTTTTAAGTTCCCAGGTAACCATAAAGGTGTTTGTACTTCTAACGGCAGTTGTAACAATTGTTCTTTTCGCAGACATAATACTTTATTACACGGTTGTTTTGATTCGCATGTTACTGCTAGTTCAAGCACTTCAAAGACTTCTGAGGGTGCTACTGCTAGCACTCTTGAAGTAATATCTACTTGTAATGTTTCTAATTCCTTTGAAAATACTACAACAGTTATATTCGGCACCATTCAAGCAAAAATTCTTGATGCTAATGGCGATCGTCAGCCAGTGCGTTGTGTTTTAGCTACTGGATCACAAATAAATGCTATTTCTCAAGAGCGCGTACAACATTGGTGTCTTAAACTTTCAAATGATTTTCGTAAAATTAATGGGGTTTCTAATAATTTCCTACGTTCAAAAGGAATAGTAAATTGCTTTCTGTTTTCTAATTGTTCCGAAAAGCGGTCGAATTTTATTAAATCGATTTTTCCTGCAATTACGGGAAACATTCCCGGCCGTTCACTGTTCCAAAATTTAGAGCAAGCAAACCCTAATTGTTTTAAATCCGCTTCTGCAAGTCTACTTCTAGAAGCCAAAATTTCTTCTCGAATTTTATTATCCGAACTTATAGAAATTGTCCGGTAATCCCACTGCTATTCGAATTATGTTTGGTTATATTCTGTTGGGAAAAGTTTCCGACTTATTCAGTCCCAACTCTATTTAGTTTTTTGTGACTTCCGAAGCGTTAGAAAAGGAAAGTCAAAGATTCTGGGATGTTGAAGAACTTTAAAATGCCTTCAATCGTTCGTCCTGAAGATACTGTTTGTAAAAGACAATTTTTAGAAACACATACTCGAGAGGAAATAGGTCGTAGTACATTACCGTTTAGACATAGTGTCCCGGGTCTTGGGCCGAATAGTCACGTTTTTTATAAAAGTTACGTCAATTTAGAATAGCGTTTATTTTGCTTTCCAGAAAGCAGACAAATTTATAACAAATTTCTTTAAGAATACCTTTCATTAGGCACATGGAAATTTCAAATAGCCTATCCGACTGTGTGCAACCTCATCACGTCGTTAGCAAATTAAGCAGTAACACTACCAAGTTTCGTGTAGCGTTTAATAGTTCTGCCCCTCCTCGCGATTACCTCTTAATGATCGGTTATATCCCGGCTCCAAACTTCAAAGGGGTTTGCCAGAAATCATTTCTCCTTTTCGTTTCAACAACATTACGGTTTGTGCCATTCTCCGTATGATGTACCAGTAAATTTTAGTTCATTTTGCGGATCGTCAATATCAACATATTTTTTGGCAACTTTCTTCCGAAGAAAATATTCTGGAATACGAGCTTAAAGCTCTTACTTATGGTTTAGTTCCTTCTGCATTTATTGCCCAGCGCGTTATTCGTCAAGCGATTGATGAGGATAGTTCTTACCCAATGGCATCTTGCGATGATATAATTTTAGGCGCTGAAACTCCCACGGCGGCGAAGCAACTTTAATACGAATTAACTAAACTTATTATTACAATTAACCATTTACATTTCTAAAAATTTGTACATAGTGTGATTTACATTTGTGAAATACTAATTAGAGAGAGAGTTTTATGTACTCTAGGCTAGTATCTAGTAGTTACAAAATTTATTCTAGACTTAAGAAATACTAATGATATTGTACTTTATTTAATGTTTGTGTGTTATAAAAAGATGTATGTGTATATAGCATTTGTTAATGAATATTTTGAATGGTTATAAGTTTGATGTTGGATTCTTGTCGTTTCATTTAACCTGAGTAAGGTAATTCAGCATCTTCAGACAGTAAATCACTGCACTTTTATTGGTTCCCAACTTCGGCCCGCGTCAGCTATAATTCACAACACTCTTATTGATGTCCAAGATAAGACTCACCTTATTACTTATTTTACACGCTACAATCCACAGCTTATTATTATTATTATATATATATATATATATAAATATATATATATATATATATATATTCGTGTAATTAATTGGATAGGGGTACATAAATAGATTTTAAGACGAAGCTAGGGTATATAGACACAATAGACGAGTAAGTTAATTACGTCTGTTAAATTAGTTAGTTAGAGCGTAGTCAATTTAATTTACGAATTTTGGGTTAATTAATTATAGCTTTGCATTTATTTAGGTAGCATTTATTTATAGCATAGGAACGATATTTATAAGGTAGGGGACGAATGGTTCAAAACAACAAGTTAAAAATACCACTTATCTAATTTAATTGTAGTTTAAATAATATAAAAGCTTTTGCGTAGTTCGTTAGCATAAGATCGATATTTGTGGTAAATCAGAAACATTTCAAAACAAGGCGAAGGAATCCTACATATTAAGTATAACAGATGTTACGATTAACAAGTTCAACGCTTTTGATTGGAAAAAGGAACAAACACATTAAGAAACGTTCCAAGTAGTCGTTTACCTCAAGGCTTGTATGTAAACAAGCTATTAAATTTTCCAAGAAAAGCTAAAACCGTTAAAATTGGTAGGATCGATTTAATCTTAAAGGTAGTATTAGTAGGGAGACCACAAATAAGCAACTAAGAGAAACAAGACCGGAGTATAGAACACATTAGTATGAGGGAGACGTAATTTATTTTGTCGAGATAGTATAGGAGGGAGGCATCAGCGTGTTTTGCATAGGGAAATCAAATCAATAATATCTATAGAAAAATTATTGGACGTGACGTATATACGCGTAACAGTTTAAAGATGTGGTAGGGAAACATCCAACGGGGATGTGTACGAATGTAGCATATGTGGAACAAGGAAACAGATATGTGAAAGAGAGATGAAAAGGTATGATTTGGGGAAAAAGGCGTGATATTACGTACAATCGATTTCCGTTGGAGTTGTTTTCGCGAAAATGCAAAGGGTTGACCGTTTGCGTACACTTTCTGATGAATTTAAGTGTTTTGAACGGGGAGGTCGAAGTAAACTCGAAACCGTTTGAGATTTTTAACAAGAAGTGGACGACGGGTGGGGCTTTTCGCAGAATGTTTTTCGGTTTGGGTGTAAAATACGTGCTGGACTTCAAAACAAGGGGTCCAGGAGTTTTTATAAAATCATTTTCAAAGAGCTGGAGGCTCTCTTACTCTTTTATTCTGAACTTTTTCGCTCGTATTCAAGTAGTGTAGTAATTGAGTTAATAATAATTAATAAGTAGTGACCACAAGTTGTTGTTCAGTAAGCATAATTCTGAAATGAATAGAAAGTTAGAGCAAAGCGTATGTAAGTACTAACCTTTGTTAATTTGGGTGATTGGAACGTACCAAATCGGTTAAAATTTGGGATTGATTGGTGAATGCAGGAGTGTTGATTGGTCCCTTTTAAATGAAAAAGGATGCGAATTTTTGGGACGTTGGAGGCACTTGCGTTCAATGTAAATAAAGAGATTTGAATAGCAGCGTGGCGAATGGAATGGTAATTCGACCTGGTAGCGGTTCCGCAGCTTAACAATATACGTGACTGCATCTACTTCAAGGCTTGTTGGCAGAGACCTGCAGGAGAATGGTTACCAGGTAACTCGCTTGATAAAAACATTTGGTGGTAGTTATTAGCTGTGTTTCTTCTTATTTTCCTTGTGCTCTGGAGTGATCTAATTTAAAAAATTATAAACTGCAAACTTTAAAAGACGTTAGAAGTATAAGGTAATTTGCTGAGATAGTAAAAGGATAATTAATTTTATATGTAATAAAGTATATCTGAAAAATTCTTACTTTGAAAACAACGATATGGCCTTTATGCCAGAAAACGCATTTAAAATATTTTCCGTATTCAGAGAAATTAATTTCAGCTTTTTCTGCTTACTCCAAGTCTAGATAAATACAATTTGCTCCAAGCACTTATGTTACATTTGTTTATGTGTTACTTTCGCGTAAACTCAGTGTTTTTTTAAAAATCCTTCACATGATAATTTTATATGGAACACGTAGAAATATGCCACACGTGATACAGAATGTTCTTTTGTTGGTGTAATTTTAGACAAAACTCTTATTAAATAACTGACGTTGTTTTTGAAAGGTCTGATGTTTATACTGTCCCGCAACTTCATTAATTATTTGAATGAAAGGGGTAGATATGAATTGCTATATACATACCACAGTCAGCTTTGTATAATTAGAAACGTCACTCCTTTGCCGCAGTTATGAGTAGATATATAGATGCTTGTTTTGTACTTATATTTTGTACCCTTTTAATTATTTAGAGTAATTTAATTAATGACGCAAACTGAAATCCCCAGTGAAACTTTTTATGTATTAGGTTAGTTTCGCACTTTTCTTTTCTACGGGTTAGGATGATGTAAATGCAATCGAATGCGGATTTTTGCAGCAAGTGATTGGAGTGCAACTTTTATTTAAAACATTGTCGTACTCACTATTGTGTACAAATGTGGAAGCAAGCTCAAGGAACGGTTACATGCGCCATCTGTGGCCCGGATCAATTAAAGATATCTACAACGTTAACTGAAGTGCTCAAATTACATTTAAAAATCATATGCGGAACGAAACTTCTTTTGTGTTCTATATAACTAATTTTAAAAGATCGCATACATTCATTAACAGTTTGTAACGCGTTAGCGTTACTCTAGATATAAATCAGACAAGAAAATTTTAATTTTGGATAGTCAGAATAAAGATGGATACACCCTGTATATTAAGACTTAATGAACAATAAACGTTAATTAAGCATGACATTTTTATTCTTTTTCTACAAAGGCTATTTAGATGATTATTTCTTTTAAATCCATTGTCAGGACGACAGCTTATTTCGAAACACAAAATAAAACAAAATCTGAATGTTACATGACGTTATGTACGCATTTTCCATAGAAAGATAAATTATAAATAAACCAATGTCGTCCGATCCGACAATCAATGACATTGAAATGATACCATGCACTATTTTAGAACTTAGTTGGTTGTTTTGCAAAAAGAGATGCGTCCGTCTGATGATCTGCAATAACAGTAAAACCGGTCACGGGCTTTTTTGCAAAATAACCAACAATTTATATATTGATTTCGTTCCCTATGCTCGAACTACTTTCCTCATGGCAAGCAAAACTATTCGTTAATATTTAATTGGAAACACGTTGGTCTCCGTTGACCAACTTACTCGTTTACCACTTGGTGTAGTATCTTCTTAGAAGGTTCGTTGTTAAGCAGGTAACAGGTCATTTGTTTACTTTATTTTTCATCTTGTCTTTTGACTCGCTTTTAAAATTTTGTCTTCCAATGCCATCTACACTATCACGTCGGGGACAGGAAACAATCTTCGATAGTTAGTTGCTTAATCTCGAGTATAGAGAACGCATGAGAAACATTTGTACCATAAATACACTTTAATTTGTGTATTATTTTAGAACCTAGTTGATTGTTTTGCAGGAAGAGATGCGTCCGTCTGATGATTTGCAAGAACAGTGAAACCGGTCACAGGCTTTTCTTTTTGCAAAATAACCAACAAATTAGATATTGAATTCGTTCTCTATACTCGAACTATTTTCCCCATGCCAGGCAAAATTATTCATCAAACACAAGTGATTATTATTCTTTCAAATGTTACAAGCATTACTCGAAAGAATCCAGAGGCATGAAATTAATAAAAATTTTACCATCATCCAAGCATGATGCGATAGCAATAATTAGATATGCATTATAATCGATACATAAATCCATAGTCCCATGCATCTAAGTAGCTTATACACCTCGGAAGTCAAACAATCAAAAACTTAATATCTTTCAAGTTTTTAGAACTAACAGCTACGAAACCTTTAAACTTAGACAAACACTGATATATGCTAGGGAATAAATTGCCAAGTGCTTGCTAAGTCTTAAAAACAATATCAAAAGAAGCCAACACAACCAGCGAAGAACCACATGTACGTTACCCTACAACATTTTAAGAGGCTTCCGATTTTTATCTCTATCAAAAGATTTGTAGATTATAAAGGAAGGGATTGGAAAGTATATTTTGCCCAAGTGGAAACAAACATTGTAAACTTTACATTAGAGTATAAATTCTACTCTCATCATAATTAGGTCTCCAGTCCTAGAACTGGTTAGATGCGTACCCTCATTGTTTCCTACTCTGAATCAACCTACTCATTTCCTGAAATTTGCACAGTCTGCGTCTATAACTATCTGTGTGCAAAAATCTAATCTCGGTTTACCTTTGCCTCTCTTTTCGTATCTCTGCTTGCAATATATCCAGTACTATTCCCCAGAAATGCCTTAGATCGTATCCTGTCCTTTTATTTCTCCTATTTTTTTCGTTTCCCACAGATACTTTTATTCCTCTTCTATTTATATTTATTTATTTATATTTATTATTAACTTTGTCTGTCCATGTTACCATCTTCATACATCTGAAGCACAGCATTCCAGAAGGCTTCTATCTCTTTCTGTCTGCTTTTCCTACTGCCCTTATTTCATAGATGTACTGTGCTGTGCTCCACACTATGTCTTGAACAGGTTTCTTCTTGCCTCTATGTTCGTTGTCTTTGAACATAGTTGCTGTTCTTTCTTGTTTGATGCAGTTCGGTCACCTTCTATTGTTTTACAGTTATATACCCTATTTCTCCGATATTCAGTGGTATGTGAAAAGGGGTAAGCAGCCTTTGGGTGTCAAGTTCCTCCAGCACTTGAACTTTTGTCGAATTAATAGTTTTCCAATTTATCCTTTCGCACAATCAACATTAGTTGAAAATATTTCACAACCAACACCTGTAGTTGTTTATAGTAATCGTCAGATTTAAGAACACTTATTTTTTCGCCATTGGGTTTTACGTCTTTAAACTGGTTGGATTTGTACCTCTGCTAATTTATATTCTGAGCTAACCTACCCAGTTCCCTGCAATTCTCACAACAGCCTTCTATTGTTTTCTAATTATATGTCCTATTTCACCGACATTCAGTGGTGTGTGAAGTGGGTTAAGCAGCCTGTGGCTACCAAGATCCCCCAACACTTAGACATTTTCTGTATTAATAAGTTTTCAGTAATTCCTTTCGCATAATTAACATTAGTTGAGAGTATTGCAAAACCAATATCTGTAGTCTTTTATAATAATCACCATGTATAAGTACAGTTATTATGTTTGTCATTGGTTTTTTCATCTTGCGACTGATTGGAAGCGTACTTCCATTGATTTCTATTCTGAGCTAGCCTACACATTTACCTGAAATTCTGACAGCCTACATCTTTCACTATCTGTGTGCAGTAGTCTAACCTAGGTTTAACCTCAACTTCTTTTTCTTCCTATCTCTGCTTCTAATATATTCCACACTTTTACCTCATGCCTTAGTATGTGGCCCATCATCCTATCTCTCCTATTTTTTACTGTTTTTCACATATTTCTTTATTTCCCTATCATTTCTAGTACCTCTTTTTTCTTAACATTGTCTGTTTATGATATCTTCATCGTACGTCTATAGCACCACATTTCAAAGGCTTCTACCTCTTTTTCTTGTCTGCTTCTCCTACTGTCCAGGCTTCATAGCCATACAGTGCTGTGCTCCACACATATGTTTTAAGCAATCTTTTCCTTGTTTCTAGGTTTGTTGTCTTTGAGCACAGTGGTTGCTTTTTCTTGTTAAATGTAGCACGACCTTTGTTTTATATTTTTTCTGCTTTTCCTATTTTACGTTATTTGACTTCCTAAGTAGCAGAAATCCTTAACCTCTTGTAAGTTCTCGTTACCTATTTGTATTCTTGTTTTTGATTTATTTTCCCATTTTTTGCATACTAAAACTTTAGTTTTATTTTTGTTAATTTTCATACCATATCTCTCCATTAGAACTGTTTCCATTTCATTAAGAACAGCTTCTAACTCTTCTTTGCTAGATGCTAATGCCGCTGTATCATCTGCAAATCTAAGCATATCAATCTTTTGTCCCTGCATATTAATTCCATATATCTTCCTACATTTGACAGTATTCATTGCCTTTTCTATGTACAAGTTAAAAATTAATGGGGATAAGGCACATCCCTGTCTCACCCCTTTCCTAATATTAACTTCTCTGCTTTCTTGCTCTAATTCTATTACCGCTGTTTGCTTTTTGTATAAGCAATGTACTATCCGTCTATCCCTAGAACTCAATCCAATCTTTTAGATTATTTCGAACATTTTTCTCTATTTCACATTGTCGAATGCTTTTTCAAAATCTACAAACCCTATATATATATATATATATATATATATATATATATATATACGCTTTCCCCCTTCTCTATTGTTTTCTACATTATCACCTTCAGAGCTAAAATAGCCTCCCGTGTTTCCCTATTTTGCCTAAACCCAAATTGATCATCTCCCAGTATTTCTTTAGCTCGTTTTTCCATTCCTCTTTGTACAATTCTAGTTAATATTTTTGACACATGTGCTGTCAAACTTATTGTTCGAAAATTTTTACATCTATCCGCGCCTCTTCTTTTTTTGGGATAGTTACTATGATGTTACGTATGAAATCTTTGGGTATCTCGCCTATCTCATACATATAGCTTACAAGTTGGAAGAGACGTTCTGTTATTGCTTGTCCAGCGGCTTTTAGAGTTTCTTGTTGCACCTTATCTGTACCGGCGCCTTACCATTTTTCAGACTCTTTGATGCTAATTCAAACCCATCGCTAAGTATAGGATATCCCAGGTATGCAATTTTAATGTCTGATTCCTGTTCTAATACCGTTAGTTCTTCTCCTGAATATAAATTCCCAATATATTCCTGCAATCTAGCTACTTTCTCTACATTTTCTATAATGACGTTTCCTCCCGCGTTCCTTATATTTTTGCTATATGGTTTTATATCCCTTTAATTCATTCTAATTAATTTGTATGCTTCGTCTGTCTTTCCTATTTCCATCTTAGTTTGTACCTCTTTGTACTTTTCATCAATCCATTTCTACTCTACCTGGTCATTATTTTAAACTGTTTATTAACTTTATAAACACATAAAAACATCCGTGAGAGGCTATGCCATATTTGCAATACCTAAATCCAAACATTTATTTTCAAATTTCACAATCTAAATAAAAAGAAAATTAATAGAATACCGAGTGGCGCAAAATAAACGTTCTGGTTTGAATTCCTCGCAACTTTTTTATATCTTCTTAATTTTTAGTTTTGCTTCAGTGTTTTGTAAAGGAGACATGCAGAATTTTAAATACACGATCGACAACTGAAATTTATTTGAAATATTAACAGTTCATTATTTCGACTTAATGTGTAGATCATTGATATTTTAATGTACGAATGGAACCACACAACCAATGATAAACAGTCCGAGCACGCATTTCCACAACAACGAATAGTGAAGCAATTACGGCTGAAAATAATTGAAAGTATCCAGGAGGGTATTCAAGAAAATCCAAGAAATATCAACAAGAAGATTTCGACAGAACTTGGCTGTCAGGAATGCTGTCGTAGAGAGTTCTGCGTATATTACGTATGTTCCTGTATTGAGTTCAACGTGTGCAAAGTTGAAGCGGACTAACTACTATCAACGGCCTGCTTATGCCATTTATTTCCGGCAAAAACAAAAGAAAATCCATATTTAATTCACAATGTGATAATGAATGATAAAGTTCGTTTATAATTAAATGGTTTCGTAAACTAGCAAAACTGCAAAATATGGTCTGTGGAAAATCAGCGACGTACATCCGCCTAAGAATACTGTGGCCAAAAGGACCATTCGCTCATGTTTTTTTTAAATGTAGGTGTCGCACTTCCTACCAATATTGCTCAATATCAGAGTATCGGACCACCGTTGAAAATCATTCAGTCCCGTGGGTTCAACAGGATGTAGCGATAGCGCATACTGGATGGGAATTTGTAACATAACATGCCTTTCTCAATAACGCTATAACAAGTTTTCATTTCTTATATTTATTAAATTTGCCGTATTTAGTATAATGGTAAATATAGTCCGTTTGTTTCCTGAATCCGGCCTTGTTTAGTTTATAAATTATTAGGCAAGTTTAGAATAATTTTAATATGAATAAATACGTTAAGGTACCTTCAGTGTTTTATCGCTTTTGGGGAAAGAAACGTGAACACGTGTTATTTCAGTGTGAAAGCTCTTCATTCCGGTTGGTTGTAAGACAGCAGTCGATTTGAATAAGCCAATCCGGAGAATGATAAAAACGTGCTGGGACTGATGACCGTAATTTACATGGATCAAAAAGTACCGGGAATTAACGAAAGCGGTTGAGTTTTTCGGAATGCCGTTCTCTGAGTGTTTTTAATGTAGTGGTCACTATATCTTCAACCTTTTCTACTTTTTTTTCTTTAGGGCACTATTGGACATTCGAAGCAGCAACGTAATTAGCAATGTCAGAAAATCAAACCGTAATAACCCTCACAGCAGTTCGTCGCCGGAGTCCTTGATCTGTAAGTAGAAAGTCTTAGATATGAATTTCCATAAATAAACTGTAACAGTAAATTAAGTAAAGTACGTGTATCAATATCGAATCAGAGTCAATGGTTTTATTGGGAGATGTTTATAGCGAACGCATTTCGCGCAGAAGTAATTTCAATTGCCTGCTTGTTTACCATTTTTAACCACAATTAACTGTTGCCTTTGAGAATGTTTGAAAGAAATCAAGAACGACCCCCTAAATAAAAAGCAACATTCGCAATTTAATCACGGGTATGACAGATGACATCTAAACTTTTGTAAAAAAATTTTGAAAATGTTTTGGAAGGAATACAAAAGTGCAAAGCAGAAAATTGCTACTATTTGAGATACATTTTTCATAACTAAACCGAAAATATTTCCCGTTAATATACCTACTATATTTAGAAAAAATAAGTATAAAAATTATCCATAAATAGAAGAATGTAAACCGTAATGATAATTTTGCACCATCTAGTAAGTACAATGGCAACGAAACCTTTTTGGAAACTGGTAATATCATTTTTGCTTCAACGATCATTTTATTCAGCTGGCGACTTCTTATCCACATGTGTTTAAGATACCACAATAGGTTTGATATAATAATAGTTTTAAAACTTTATAGAACGAATTTAATTCTAAAATTGACTGTATCTACCTAATATAAACTAATTTATGACTGTCTGACAAAAGGTTCTCTTTCATATCTCTATAATAGACTTTATGTTAAAATAACTTGTTTTGTTAAAATATTCTACTAGAATAACCTGACCCTGTGTGCAACATTTAGACTTGTCTTGTACTACGATCCAATTTTGCTTTTAAAATTTCCCTGTTTAATTCAATACCCGCTAGAATTAATTCCGTTTTTACTGTTAAATCCTTCAACATAATTAATAATAAATACGCTCTCTAATAATTCCTCAACTTAAATCAGGTTACTTTAAAACAAAAATTTATTCGATAAATTAAATAGTCGGTGTCTTGTTTTGGGGTATCCGTTGATATGTGAAACATTCCTATAACGTATAATTGCTTTCTCTCATTTTTCCCCTTTCAGGACTTGTCGAGATGTTAAATCGTACTATTAGTTGATAGCGTGTTTTCCAGTTTGTAAATCGCGTTTTGATAACGCGGGTGTTTGCAGTTTGAACTCGTGTTATTTGAACCCATTTTTGAATTTGATTCTACAGCTTGTGCGTCGAAATATTTGATATATTGTCCGTCACTGTATTTCAAAAGCAATGCACATTTGTTTTTTTTGTTTGACATCTAGGAGGTATCTTGCGTGTGAGTTCCCCGCGCGTACCTATTCTAATCAGATGCTTTTTTTAGCTGGAAGCCAAATGGAGTCTTTCTTTGTGTAGGCCCACCTGTTTGTTGCAGTGGATTAGCTGCTTTTGTCTATGGATCGCTGCTGTAGTTACGATGGCAGAAAGAATGGATCCTGAATACCGCGGCGTTTCTTTGTTGAGTCACCCCCGACGACTTGCAAGCTAAGTATCCGGACACCTGCAAGTATGCAACTTATTTTCTTTTGTGTGTGTCAATGGCATACTCTGTATTAACGTTTGGTGCAAGTACGTGATAAGAAACTAACACTATAGGACTATTGTTTGTTGCTGCGTTTCGAGGTGCGTGATATTATTTCTACACATGCTTGTCAAAAGAACGCACACGTTTATTCACTTCTCTAATTAGTTTAGTTTACAAAAGGTGTTATGAACAATTTCAAAACGTTCGACAAAAGCTCTCACGCGTTAATTTTTTCCTACTAATTAGTTTATCTTACAAAAAGTATTAGGTGAAATTTTATAAACGTTTGACAAAAGTTCTCACATATTGATTTAATATTGATTAATTTTATTTTGTGTAAAATACGAGATGCGTACTTCGTATCTAACTTACTAAATTGTCCGTATAATATAATTGTTTGCGTTGAAATAATAACGCTTAATTTATTGCTTTCGCTTGTTTGTACAGAATTCTTTATTTATTTTTATTTGTTAATAGATAATCGGGGCGATGTGTTTTTTTTTTGTTTTTTGGTATTTAGGTAAATCCTCCCACTCTCCGCGTTTCATAGTTAGCCTGGTATCTACTTTCTTCCCGGCTACGTCTAGGTACGTAGCATAATTTCTGGCGCCCAACGTGAGGCCGGGAATATAATAATCCGATAGTACGACATGACTGTGGTAAGAGGCGACTAAAGCGGTCAAACACATACACACACACGTGCGCACATACACACACATACTCCAACACACTTCATAAACACACAGTTCTACTTGATATTCTTTTCTTTCCTTTTCTGCTTGTAATCCTTTCACCCGTGTGGGTCCGGGAATAGAATAACCTCATGGTACGACCTGCCTGTGGTAAAAGGCAACTAAAGCGGTCAAACACATACACACACACGCACTTTACAATCGTACAACAACACACACACACACTTCTTACACGCCCACACACACATACACACACGCACACGCACACGCCTACTCATACATAACTACATTGGGATTCTGTTCTATTTTCTTTTGTGCAATTCTTAAGTTTTTTTTTTGGTTTTGTACTTGATGCTTGGTGTTATTGTTTTTGGTTTTCTTCTTTTCTTTCTCGTTCCTTTCGTTCCACATTCCCCTCCTTTTTCCTGTTGCTGGTCTTCTTTGCTGTTGGTCCCTAGTCCGATTATGTTTCGTCCATCCGCTCCTGTAGTCGGTGCTTTCTAGTCCGTTTTTTTTTCTTTGGAAACCACGACTTAGTCGACTTTAGGACTAGTCAGTATTTCTTTCCTTTGGTTCTTCGGTTACGGTTTTTGGTTACCACAGTTTGTAGTACACCGTTTCTTTTACCAGTGCTCTGTCTTTCTTCTTCTCGTTCTCCTTTGTTGTCCCTTTTGTTTACTTGAAGCTTGACTTTTGGGTGCTGTTTTGGTTGGCACTGTTGGTTTGCTTCCATGTTCTTGTTCTCCTTTTAAAGTTGATTACCTCACTATTTCTTTTTTTTTATTTTGGGGCGTTCTTTTTTTTTTTTTTGTTTTGTTTTCGTAACGAATTTTCTTTTAGTTTTTAAGCGAATTTTTTTCTTTCCTTTTCTCTTTGGTTTTTTTTTGTGTCCTGCCCACACCGGTACTTTTGTTTTCCTATCCTGACCTGTTAATTTTACTGGGGGGAATTTGTTACGTTCCCATTTTGCTTTTAAAATTTCCCTGGTTAATTCAATACCCGCTAGAATAAATTCCGTTTCTACTGTTAAATCCTTCAACATATTAATAGTAAATACGCTCTCTAATAATTCCTCAACTTAAATCTAGTTGCTTTAAAACAAAAATTTAATCGATAAATTAATTAGTCGGTGTCTTGCTTTGGGGTATCCGTTGATGTGTTAAACATTCCGATCACGTATTATTGCTTTCTCTTGTGTTTCCCAGTTAAAGACTTGTTGAGATGATAGATCATACTATTAGTTGATAGCGGGTTTTTCAGTTTGTTAAGCGCGTTTTGATAACGCGGCTATTTACAGTTCAAACTCGTGTTATTTGAACCCATTTTTGAATTTTATTCCGCAGCTTGTGCGTCGAAAAATTTAAAACGTTAATCGTCACCGTATTTCAAAGGCAATGCACGTTTGTTTTTTTTTGTTCGACAACTAGGAGGTATCTTGCGTGTATTAGTGAGTTTTCCCGCAAGTAACCATTCTAATCAGATTCTCTTTTTAGCTTTTTTTTAGCTGGAGGCCAAATCAATTCTTTCTTTGTGTAGACCCACCTGTTTGTTGCAGTGGACCAGCTGCTTTTGTCTGTGGATTGCTGCTGTAGTTACGATGACAGAAAGAATGGATCCTGAATACCGCGGCGTTTCTTTGTTGAGTCACCCCCGACGACTTGCAAGCTAAGTATCCAGACACCTGCAAGTATGCAACTTATTTCTTTTGTGTGTGTCAATGGCATACTCCGTATCAACGTTTGGTGCAGTTACGTGATAAGAAACGTGAAACTATAAGACTATTGTATGTTGCTGCGTTTCGATATTATCGCTCTTCAGGTGCGAGGTACTATTTTTACACGCGCTTGTCAAAATAACGTACACGTTTATTCTCTTTACTGATTAATTTATTTTACAAAAGGTATTATGAACAATTTAAAAACGTTCGACAAAGGCTCTCACGTGTTAATTCTTTCCTACTAATTAGTTTATCTTATAAAAAGTATTAGGTGAAATTTTAAAAACGTTTGACAAAAGCTCTCACATATTGATTTACTACTGATTAATTTTATTTTGTGTAAAATACGAGATGCGCACTTTGTATCTAACTTACTAAATTGTCCGTCTTAATATAATTCTTTGCGTTGAAATAATAACGCTTAATTTATTGTTTGTACAGAATCCTTTATTTATTTTTATTTGTTAATAGATAATCGGGGCGATGTGCTTTATTTTTTTTTTTGTTTTTTTGGTCTTTAGGTGAATCTCTCCACTCTCCGCGTTTAATAGTTAGCCTGGTATTTACTTTTCTCCCAGCTACGTCTAGGTACGTAGCAACTTATGTTCTAGTGCTAAGTCATCTCTTTAGTGTCATTTTGCTACATTTTGTCATTTTTACTCAGAAGAAGAAATTTGACAGTTATATGAATGGTTTTAACTTACCACTCATTGTGCAATTTTTAACATAAAGTCAGACAAAGAAAATATGAGTAATTAACATCACATACAACAATGTATCAGGATTATAATAACATAAATAGACAAATTTAAGTACTTAAGAGTTCTACTCTTGAATAACAGGAACTTCATCAAAAAAATCTTCAGGGTGGGATGTATGTCTATCGGCAGGCTTCTTTGCCAAAAGCTAGAAAAAGGTAAGAAAAAGATGGTCGTATAAAGGAAGATGCCTTCGTCTGTAGTACTTGTGCAACTTGCAGTAAGGCATCACTAAAAGAGTGTACTTCACTGCCGCAAATCTTGTGCGATGACTGAAGGCCAGTCACCCCATTTTCAACAGAAAGTCACGTAAATGTTCAGAAAAAGGCGCTTACTAAACATAAGTTATGAGAAAAGTATATATAAAAACATTAAAAGGGATTGATACGTGTTAAAACGGTACGTAGCAATTTCAGCTAAATGGGTCCAGAACTATAGGCTAAAATTTTTTCTGGTTTTCCTCTACGATCTGTTACTAAATAATTCTTTTAGGTTCCCTTCGCTAGCAAATAAACAGTTTGGAGTTCTTTACAAATTGGTATCTACTCTTTGGCACTATTTTCTGATACATGCTTCAACAAAAATTCTGGGGTTTATTAGCAACGAATGTTTGGTATCTCAAACATTTCCGTTGCTCTCTTGTAACAATATTTTATACATTATAAATGACGCTTTTTATGTAACAAGAAAGAATCCACTTTATATTCCATCTGTCTTCATTCTTACATTATTTATTACACACAGCATTAACTAAGTTTATTTTATAGTGTTATTTGTACTCGAACGCATTTATGAATTTTAACAACTCGTTAACTAAGAAATGTGATACGTATTTATTTTCTCATTTCAACGGTTTCAGAATGCAACTTCCAGGATGAAATTATATGGAATAAGAGAATCATAAAAGTACGGTTCCGACGTTTATGACGCATGAAATTGAGGGCGTGTTGATATCGCCCAATTTTTAGTTTACGATAAAGGAATAAAACGACAAACTACAAAGGCGTTAAAATAAACCACAGAGATCTGAGTACAATAAAGGATTAATGTACGTCAACCGTCACTAAACTCGACGCCTACGACACTAAACTGAAATTCAGGTAAAATTAAATATCTCTGGTTGGTGTATTACATACATCTCCTGCTTTGGCTCCTTTATCCAGAAGCTCATCTAGACAAAATTCATATTATAGAAACCCAATCGTATGCAATTCCCCATTGTTTTTAATTTTTGAGTGACTTTTCATACGACAAAAATAACCTTCCTACATTTAAGAACATCGTAGAACTTTTCTGTATATGCGGCATAGGACTTTCGAAAAGTTGGAGTTCATGGCTCTGAATTTTTTTTATTTTATCTAATTTTTTGTCAGTCTTAAATTACATAAGTTTACGAAGAAAAAATAGCTGACACCTTTGTTGATAACTTGCAGCCGCTCAAGAAATTTGATTTACCTGTTGAGGAATGAGATTTCATTCTTTATTGCATTTTCATCGAATTTCACTAAGCCCGCTACTACTATTAGTGACAAGCTTGTTTGTGTCCTGCTCCCGCTCCTTCTAAGGTTTTATTAGCTACTAGTTTCGCTTTTCAGGACCGCTATAAGCCATCCGCCCCTCTTGTTTCTGAGGAAACGTTAACTTTGTTTTGTGGTAGTGACCCGTCAACGTAGAATGTTGTCTTATTTTGTTCTCTCGCCAAATCGTCAGTTGTGTTACTCTACGCCGTTCAAGTGGAAATCGCTAATCGCTCTGGTTTTCTCCAGAAATTTCGTTGTTTACTCGAATCGGGTAGTATTTCTTCCTTTATTTCGCAAAATAGTGTGAAACGTTTGGGTTTCCGCGCTACTCAGAATTTCCTACTCCTTAGTAGTTTAGGCTCCATGCACGAGATATCTGCAATAAGTACCACCTCGTTCTGACTTTGCCTTACCACGCTTGCTACTTCCGCCACAATTTTCTACGTGTAAAGTTCATTGTTTTGCGGATACTTGCGAACGCGGCCATTGTGCTGTCGTTTTCTTACTTTTTCCTTGTTGAGGTACGCTTAGTTTGTCCAAAGTTGCTCCGCTTTGAACCCTCTCTTTACCTAGACTTGAACTGTTTGCCACCGCTTTGGCTTCGAAAATATTAACATTTATCCTTAAAACTTTTGATTCTCATATTACCTTTGGAAAAAAAAATTGTTGATCTGATTCCATGGCGTTCTCGTTTGGATTTGTTTCCCACCGCAGCTATGGAAGACATTCGACTCCAATCGAGTTTCCTATACTTAGGAACACACGTTGGCCTCATATTCCTTCCTCTTACATCCTGCCAATGTCGGATCACGTGGTTTGTTACCTTCCAACGTGTGTCATTGTTCTTTATGGTGGGCGGCATCGCCTGCCTTCCATCGTTCCTTCGACACTTACAGTTCACTCATTCCGCCTTTTAATTCCTCGAAAATTCTCATCAACAAACGTTCTATCGTTTTGACTGCTGTCGCAAACCGTTTTTGGTTTGAAACGATTTTGCAACGTCATTCTTCTTTTCAATTTATCATTCGCATTGTCGTTTGGATTCCCCACTTTGTCCATAACATAAAAAACATTTTGGCAAAATACATTGGATCTTTGTCCTTTTTTGAGCTCCATAGTGCTTGAATTCCCTGATTAAATCTACTCAACAAACTCACTTTTTTATTAAGTTGGACTACATCCAGGCAGGATCAATACTAAAAAAACTCATCGCAAATTGTCGCTCTTTGTTATAAAGGGAATC
This sequence comes from Platerodrilus igneus, assembly GCA_036346225.1. NCBI lineage: Eukaryota > Metazoa > Arthropoda > Insecta > Coleoptera > Lycidae > Platerodrilus > Platerodrilus igneus. The sequence goes on from JARFIW010000822.1 coordinate 2,453,613, forward strand.
TTACAAGTTGCTGGTGGTCTATCTCACTCACCGTTATTCTCCGACACGAAATTAAATGCTCTGTTACCTAATAAAAGTCGCTTTACGGATTTGTATATCAATTTTGTACGTCTGAGATGCTTCCACACTGGTATTCAAATGGTTGATGTTATCGTTCGACAACGGTTTTGGATTGTTTCAAATCCATTTGTCTAATTTTAAGTCAGTGTATCACTTGGAAAACTAATCCTACCGCATCGCAGCCTCCTATGGATCACCTTCCTGTCAGCCGAGTCACGTTAGCCAAGCCCTTTTTAAGGTCGAGCGTTGATTTTGCGGGATCCTTCTTTACTACCATGTTGCGGGTATGGGGGACTAAAGTGTGAAAGCATTTTATGTCTACATACATGGCTATCAAGGCACTCCACCACCGACGTCCTTCCAGCAGCTCTATCCGATTTATTGCTAGGCGTTATCGTCTCTACAGTAATTGTGGCACACACATAGACAGTTATTTTCTCTCACAGGATCAGCTGTCGCGAAAGAACAAATTTCTTGGCACTCTAAACCTACCTCGGCGCTTCATTTTGGTAATATGTGAGAGGCGGGTGTAAAATCGGTTAAAATCTTGCTTCTTCGTACTATAAATCAGCAAGTTCTAACATACGAAGAGTTAGCAGTCTTTGTTCAGAATGAGGTCATCTTAAGTTAGCATCCTCTCACTCCCCTGAGCAGCGACCCTACAACGACTGGGGTTGCCTGACTTTGGCCCCTTTAGTCGCTATTCCAGAACCTATCTTTTGTGACTTTTCGCTCAACCGCCTGTCTCGTTGGCAATTGCTCCTGCAAGGTATCTGGTGTCGGTGGTCAAAGGAGTCTCTGCAAACGCACCAACAACGGTTCAAATGGCACAAAAGATTTTCGCAGTTTCAGGTGGGGACCTTAGCACTAATTAAAGCCAATAACGTTCCACCCTTTCGATGGTTCGTTGAACTTATTGTTGCCGTCCATACAGGATCTAATGGTGTAGTTAGGGTTGTCACTCTCAAAACTGCTCAAGGCGAGCTAAAGCGTCCTGTCGCTAAGCTCTGTCATTTACCATCGTTGTGAATTTTCCTTTATCTTTCTTGGTATATTGTTTTATGTTTTGGTACCGTAAATATTCCCTGTATTTTCTTATATTAATTTTTTTTCCTTTTCGTTCTTTCGATTTCGTTCCATCTTTTGTAGTTAAATTCTTTTCAAAAATGTATTTTGGTGAGGTACATGTTCCGTTTGTAATCATTGTTCAAATTAATTTTAGTTATCGCTTAAGATGTCGCTTGCAGGTATTATTCCCATCCGTCGTGTATATAGTAAAGTCTATGGTTTTACCACAACTAACCACAAAGTACTTGTGTTGTGTGTGCCGCGACTGTAGTCTTACAAACACCGGTGACTAACAATTATTGGCCCTTCTCCAGTTCTGTTAAAAACAGTCAGCAGTTTCTCGTCCTGCTACGGCCGCTAAAAGTTGCATTTATTACTGGTAAGTACTTGAAGTTGAGTTTCTATAAACTTTGTTCATATTTATACGTTCATTTACTCCACCATTTGTGGTTATCAACGTTTAGATGCAAAACAAATAAAATGAACATGTTTTGCATTTATGAAATACTGTGCTAAAACTTAACTATGTTTAAGTAGGATCTGAGTCCAACTCTCAATGTCGGTATATTGACCAAAAGTTTTTTTTAAAGGAACAAAAACGTATTTCTTTTATTTACGTCATATGCATACCTTCTTAGTTTACAATTTTTGCCATCTTTAGCATAAAAAGCAACCATTTCAAAGAACGAAAGTGCCATCGTTGCGTAAGTACTGAAAATTGATTTCAAAAATTGGAGTTACAGGTTTCTAGTTTTTTGTTATATGGTTTAGCTACTCTCAACTCCATACCCAGATGAGGTATATCGACAACGTAATTATAAAATAATTGCAAATGAATAGAATGCACATTTTCATCATCATTCAGTCTTTTGTCCTGGAACTAGTTAGCCGCGTACCTCAATTGTTTCGTATTCTAGCTAACCTACACGTTTCCTTGAAGTTTCCACAGCCTACATCGTTCACTATCTGCATGCAATAGTCTAATCTAGGTCTACCTCCACATCCCTTTTTTCCTATTTCTGCTTGTAATATACCCGACACTATTCCTCGAATGCCTTATCCGTGTCCTATCTTTCTATTGTCCGTATTTTTTTTTTATATTCCACAGATACCTTTCTTCCCCTACTTTTTCTAGAACCTCTTTGTCTGTTCGTACTATCATCATCATACATCTGAAGTACCACATTCCAAAAAGCTTCAATCTTTTTGCTGCCTGCTTCTCCTATTGTCCCCATTTCATTGCTGTTCAGTGCTGCTCTACACATATGCTTTCAACAATTGTTTCCATGTTTCTGTGTTTGTTGTCTTCGAACATAGCAGCTGCTGTTACTTGTTAGATACAGCTTGGCCTCCCTTCTATTGTTTTATATATATATATATATATATATATATATATATATATATATATATATATAGTAACAGGCTTTTGGTCTGCTGGTTAATGAAATATACTCTTTATTATAAACTAAGCTTTCGGTTTTATTTTTAAACCATTATCAAAGATATTAAAAATTAAGAAACGTTAGTATGGGCATAAATAGTTAAAAACTTACTTACTAATGTGAGGTTTTACAATGAAATCGTTGATATAGATAAATTTTGAATATAAGGTGAAAGTGTGGTAAAAAGCTTTTAAAAAGAAAACAGTAATGTGGTTTGTTAATTACATTTGAATGTTATAATGACACATTAGTAAGTTTTTAACTATTTTATGCCCATACTAAGGTTTCTTAATTTTTAGTATCTTTGATAATGGTTTAAAAATAAAACCGAAAGCTTAGTTTATAATAAAGAGTATATTTCATTAACCAGCAGATCAAAAAGCCTGTTACTATATATATTATTTTATAATTGCAAGGTCGTTATACCTAGGGATGGATTCGGGCCGAGCCGGGCCGGGCTTTTAGATGCGGCCCGGCCCGGCCCGAAATAATTTGCTCCGGCCCGGCCCGAAGGCCCGGCCCGAACCAAAACGCATCGGCCCGGCTTGAGGCCCGGCTTGAATTTCGAGCCGGGCTTCGGGCCGGGCCGGGCCGATTCGGGCCGGAATGTACCTAAACCTTAAGTGATGTATAGATTTTTCAACATCTAAATGGAACGTATCGTTTGTTAATATATGTATTTTCAGTTGTATAAAAATTCTTCTTTACTATTATTATGTTTTTCTACAAAAGTTGAATATATCAACCTTAATAAATTATAGTTTATAGTATCATTTTAACCTCGAAGAATCTCAAAGGTATTTGGAGATGATGCACACTTGCACAGGCAATCCAAAATAGAAGGTGGTTTGCGTCAAACTTCAACCTTAAGTAACAAAATGCATTTTAGAATTCATGTACTACTACTAGTATACAGTAAAATATTTCAAGGACGGTATTCAAAATTTGATTGAATATTGTTTCCTCATATTCTAAACAAAGAACGTTGCCAATTTCCCTTTTACAGATTGCTGGTGTATAGGTCTACATTTCGAGAATGTGCTAGCATCCGTTCAGAGAACTGATTATTCAAGTCTCTCGTATCAGGTAGACATTACTTTGTTGTCTATGAATATTTTTGTCGCATGCTTTACTGGAAATTTTAATTATTATGAAAAAAAATGCCGCAACATAGAATATTATTTAGTATTTACATTTTAAGTTTCTATATCCATTTGTTATTTAAAGCTATAAAAAGCTAATCGCATTGTATTCGGTATGATTTTCTACAAAAGATACATTCAAATAATTAAATCTAATTAAGCTGGCTTTTTGTAATCGGGCAGTTTTAAATATTTATACATATACAGAGTGGTTTTGATTTATTCATAAATAATCTTTAGTGCGAGGCCACAATAATAAGTTAATTAATAAGTATAATACAATACACCAGCTCAATTAACATACGTTGCAATACTCCTTCAAATTAATTAAATATAACACGGACAATTTCTATTTCAAAGTTCTTGAAAAGTGGAAAGAAGTGAATATTACTTAACGAAAAAAAATCGAAATTCACAAATCGGTTTAAATCAAATCATTTTCGTTTTCGATTTATTTCCATTATGACACACCAATATGTGTGTAACTGTACCTGAGTGATATAAAGAAGAGCGTTAATTATAATTTTGTTTAAGAGGCACCTAAAGAAATCATTAAATGAAATTATTTACTAAATCAATAAATTGTATATTTCGTTATATAAACTTCGGGCCGGCCCGAATAGCCCGAAAAGCCCGAAAAGCTTGAGCAGTCTGTCCCGGCCCGGCCCGGGCCCGACACGTGCTTGGCCCGGCTTGGGCCCGAAAAAAATTTGATCGGCCCGGCCCGAGGCCCGGCTTGATATTCGGGTCGGGCTTCGGGCCGGGCCGGGCCAAAGCCCGGGCCCGTGGCCATCCCTAGTTATACCACAAATATATATATATATATATATATATATATATATATATATATATATATTAATATTAATTTTCTTCACCAATTATACTTTATATAATAAGGTTATTGTGTGTTTTGGGATATTATGGGTCAAATAAAACCATCGTCTTTCAATTTGTCTAATTACTTGACGTTTCGGTCGGGTTTCTGACCTTAATCGTAAGTATAGAAATATTTAAAATAAAAATAAACTATGGCATAGTTTATTTCTAATCAGGTCTGATGGGGATTAACAAAGCCGAAACCGTCGGTCGGTGGATGTTTGCTCACCTGTGAAGTAATAAAGCTAATGTTTTGTTAATGACTATATAACTACTAAGCCGATTTGTATTTGTCAATAGCTCTTATTATTTTCTAAAGAGTTTGTTTACAGATACATCCTATTTTATATACAATTTCTTATTGCGGACTGCAAATAACTTGTCTTTTATTATTTGAATTGCCATTGGGGCATAAACCCGTGTGTCGCCACGGGAAGGTTTATCACGTTTGCAAATAAATTTTGCCGTAACATTCCGCAAATTTCAATCGCCAGACGTACTTTTATAGCCATCTATAGAATCAACTATGTAGTTTCGATTCAATTCTGTATTTCCACACTTAGTAGTGTTGGTGTTTTATCACCTGATAGCGGTTTTATTTACTTTTGCCATAGTACAGAGATGGTTTCGAAATTATATCAGTATAATAGCTTTGATTACTTTATAGGATTCTTGGAAACTATTTCGCTCTGATGAAGCTTAACAAAGCCGAAACCATCGGTCAGTGAATGTTTCCTCCCATGTGTAGCAATAAAGCTAATGTTTTGTTAATGGCTATATAACTACTAGCCCGATTTGTATTTGTCAATAGCTCTTATTATTTTCATAAAAGTTTGTTTACAGATACATTTTATTTTATATACAATTTCTTATTGCGGACTGCAAATAACTTGTCTTTTATTATTTGAATTGCCTTTGGGGGCATGAACCCGGGTGTCGCCACGGGAAGGCTTGTTACGTTTGCAAATAAATTTTGCTTTAACATTCCGCAAATTTCAAAGGCCAGGCGTACTTTTATAGCCATCTATAGAATCTACTATGTAGTTTCGATTCAATTCTGTACTTTCACACTTAGGAGTGTTTGTGTTTTATCACCTGATGGCGGTTTTATTTACTTTTGCCATAGTACAGAGATTGTTTCGAAATTATATCAGTATAATAGCTTCGATTTCTTCATAGGGTTGGAAACTAATCAGTATGTGTGTATATGTCGGTAATATTTTATGTCAATAAATATATAGAAATACATAAATGTAGTTATATATATTATAAATATATATTTATGCATGTAGTGTATATAAATGTACACGAAAATACATAACTATGTATGTGTATATCTATATGCACAAAGATACACATACACAAATATACACACATACATGTACAAATAAATATAGAAACAAAAAAAAACATATTTATATACATATACATACACACACACTCATGTGTGTGCGTGTGTGTGTGTGTGTGTGTGTGTGTGTATGTAAATGTATATGTGTATGTATATAAATATGTTTTTTTTGTTTCTATATTTATGTGTACGTGTATGTGTGTATATTTGTGTATGTGTATCTTTGTGCATATAGATATATACATATATAGTTATGTATTTTCGTGTACATTTATATACACTACATGCATAAATATATATTTATAATATATTTATAATATATATAACTATATTTATGTACTTCTATATATTTATTGACATAAAATATGACCGACATATACACACATACTTATATATTAATTAAGAAACAAAGACATATATTAATCAAAATCGAAACATTTTTTGTTTCTGTCAAGTCAACATTTTGCTTCAATTTTATATCTACAATATTAATCTGTTTATCTTATATATTATAAGGATATTATCTTTAGAAAACATAATTGTAATGTATGCTAATATTTCGTAACCTCAATGTAAGTAACTAATTTTTAGAAACTACACCAGCTTATGTAGAATTTATCTATGTTTTAGTTATGCCTGTGATCAAGCTTTAAAAATAAAAGCGAAAATTTAGGCTATAAAAAAGAGTTTTCTTCAAAACACCAGCTGACCTATAACCTGCAACACTAAACAAATATATATATATATATATATATATATATATATATATATATATATATACACAAAACACTACATTTGTTTATATTTACATGGGCCTGCGTGTAACTTATGCAACTCGTGTTTTAAAATTTAAGTCTCCATTTTTACTTCAATAGTGTGTGACCGAATGTGTACAGTCTGTTTCAGTCTTTGATGTTTGTAGTGAAGAAGGCTTAGTAGCTTAGCTACCTTATCTCGGAGGTGAGTGATGAATTGATCCAATTATTTACTAGTCTAAGATTGTTTTGTTATTTAAGTAGTACTAGAAAAATCTTGAGCCTAATTTATTTTAAATTGTAAGGTAATATATTTCAACAGATGTGAATATCATTCCTGAAGGATTTTCAAATGTTGCTATAAATAAATTTATTATAAAGGTAATAGAATTGCTGCCGTAAATGTATTGAACGTTTGAAATGTTTGCCTTGGGTATACATTTTGAACATAAATAAAAAGATTTAGTAATTTAATAACGGTTGTATCCTAAACGATAATGCTACGCACTTTTTTGTGTTATTTGTACAATCGAACAGTTAATTTGATTTGGTAGAATACAAAAAATGTAACGCTAGCGCGTTAATTGCGCAAATATTAAGTAACAGAAAATTTCAGATAGTTAAATGAGCTTTTGGCATAAAAATATCTTTAAATATTTATAGAATAGTTGATAGTTTAAATTAATAACTTGGAATTTTATTATAGTATTAAATTGGGATACAGAATTTAAAAGGTAAAGCACCTAATTCATTTTGATACAACCAGTTATAAACATCTGGCCTTTAAACCCTTTGTATTAAATTTAAAAAAATACAGACAGGTTTCGGTAATTAACCATCATAGCAAAGCTTATTTGTAAACATTCACACGAGTTCAAAAACAAACCATTGAATCATGGAATTGAACCGACACACCCTACAACAGCAATAGTTATAAAACCCGATAATAAATACTAAAGCGTTATATGTAAACAGTGGGAGGATGTATGAGTTCACAGGGATTCAAAGAGACTGCCACCATGGTAGATAAGGGAATAATAATCTTCATCATTGGGTCTTCAGTTTTGGAACTGGTTCGACGCATACCTCCATTGCTTCCTATTTAGAGCTAGCCTATCATTTCACTGAAACTCCAACAGTCTACATTTTTCCCTATCTATATGCAATAGTCAAATCTAGGTCAGCCTCAATCCCTCTTTATTTCTTTCTCTGCTTCTAATATATCCCGCGTTATTTCCTAACGCCTTAGTATGTGTCCTACCATCCACTTTTCTATTTTTTACCTTTTCCATCATATCTGTTTCTTCCCCTATTATTTATATAACCCCGTCGCTCTTAACTTTGTCGGTCTATAATATCGTCGCCATACATCTGTATTCTTATAATAATATACTCATAAATTTGCAGACATAAAAACGTAAACAAATGGCGCCACTATCAAAAATGCGAGAACAACATGACCGTGGATATAAACAGATGACACTGAACTCGACAATCAGACAGTTTTAGACGCTCAATCCGTGTGAACAAGCTCTCGGGTTATGGTTTAAAGAATAGTAAATAATTTAAATTCTGCAAATGGTTTTACATTAAATACATTGCTTGAATGTTTTGAAATAAATCGAAGTCGAGGAGTAACATAATATTAGATTCAAGGCTTATAAGGGTATCTTCGATTTGAAAAACAAAAAAAAAATGTGAATTCTCCATAAAATTCTGGATTACATACATATATTGAATATCTGAAAATGCTACTGCAGTTCAGTTAAATTTAGATGTGCAAAATTCTTGAAATGATGTTAAAAGGAAAATATCTCATCAGGGGTTAACCCAATTTAAAAATGCAAAAAGATTCACATTCCCCAGAAAATTCTGGATTGGCTACACCTCTTAGGCCCTCAGAAAGGTTTCTGTGAACCGGGAAAATTTCCAATGATTAAAAGTGGGCAAGTTCCAGGTTTCTCCTTCTACTAACTTAGCAAAAATTTATGTTTTACCAGTTTTAATTGCACAAATATGTCGCAACGGAACAGATATTTAATAACATCGTCGAAAAAGTTCTAGCGAATGAAAATTTTGGGTATTGCAATTCAAATTTTATTCTTTTTCATTAAACAATGTCAAGATAAAATTGCAGAAAACTTCAGATCTAATTACACAAATCTTTATTTGATTTTCGCAAATTTCATCTCTTATATGTGTTCAAAATGAATTATGAAAAACAGACAAAACACGCTCCAACTGCCTGAAAATGATTTATAATTTAGATTCTACGGAATGCCGTGCAATTAATTTTAAACTGGTTGATGGCAGCTAAATTATGCACCACCTTGCAAAGTTAAAATTACCTTACGCTGTGTAAATATTTCAGAAGACGTCTTTGCAAGTACTTTATGATAAAACAAACACCAACGGCGTTAAACTTATGGCGACTTTGGTATGACACCCTTTAACAAAAGATTTAAATCCCATTTCACTAGACAATTGTGATGTGTTCAAAAGATGCTCCTCCAAAAGGAGATGGTACGTTTCTCGAATGTTATAATTAAATAATTACTCCACCTATTCCATGTAGGGTTGATAATTATGGTAGTTTTTGTTTCATTGTTTACTATGCAGTCTATTCGGGCGAAGTTGTAGGGAAAGCAGCGAATTAACCAAGTTTATTTGCTTGCTTTCCCTTTGTACCTATAGTTAGTTAAGCGGCTCCCGGTTTTGTTTGTATTTGTATTCAACGGATAATAATTAATTTAGCGTTATTTAAATCCGAGCTTTTGTATTATCCCTGAAATACGTTTATAAATAATTAAATACAAAAACAACGATTTGTCAACGATAAACTTCCTTGCATTTCCGGTTCTTAAAAAAAGAGAGAACAGCAGGAGATTTCGCAGTTTCAGACAGTGAAAACAATAAAACGCCGTCTCCTGGTGATTAATCTATTTTATCGACGACAAAGTGTCGACACATTGCGTGACACTTATGGAGCTTTTGGTGCTTTAGGGGTAAACGTTCAGAAAACAAAGGATTTAATTCATATCCGGCACAAAAGCACAAAGCTGTTGTTTCGTAGAAGACAACGATCTTGAAAGTCGGAAGTAGCTCTGCATTAGTACCGGATTCGCTCACCGGTGAAGCAACTAACCGAGAGATAGAGATTTGTAAACTGTACTTAGAAATGCAGCAGCTTTAACCCTACCAGGGTAAAATAGTAGAAAAGTTCTTCGTTCTTTTACCGATTGCTGATTGCGAGAGTATTATTTTTGTTCAACTTTAGGAACTGTGTTGTCAGAATATTAAATATGCTCATTAATTTTTTTAAATGCTCGTTTTTCAAGCCCTCTATCTGAAGGACGTGTATATACTCTCATAATTTGTCAATCCTTTTTGGTTTTACTTTCACATGGTAAAACCAAATCAAGAATATGCATCTGATTGAGCTATTAGTACTGGCAACGATTTTCAAATAGGCTAATCGATAAATTTATTAATCGAAAGTTGCAGCCTTGTAAGTGCAAGTAATCGGGTGTCGAATATTTGGCTAATCGAGTAGTGTATAAAAAGTTGAGTAATGGATTAGTCCGTTAACCGCAGCAAATCGACCAGTCGATTAATCGATTAGCCGACTAATCAACGAACCGCCGCTAACAGAGTACTCGAATTCGCAGTTATTCAATTAATGAATTAGCAAACTTCAACACTTTAACTGCCATACGACGCGCCGGTCGTCGTATGTACTACTGAGCAATTACGCCACACAACGCTCTATCGTTGTAAGTATGAACCATGCTAAACGTAAAATAAATAGCTCAATTTCCACAGCCCCCCACAATCGAAATTTGAACTTTTCTCTACGTCATTCGTTTGTGCAACGTAGGTGCACAAATGTGAACAGTGAACGAACGTTTGTGCACTTCTCTATACAATGATAAAAACAAAAATGGGGGCTGTGGAAACGACAGCCCCTCCAGCGAAGAAATTTTGGATTTTCTATAGCCACTCGTTTGTGCATTGTAGGTGCACAAATGTGCACGGTATACGAACGTTTGTGCACATTTTTATACGGAAATACGAAGAAAATAAAATGAGGAAACTGTAGAAACGGCAGCCACCCACCAAAGAAATTCCGAATTTTTTATAGCCAATCGTTTGTGCATCGTAAGTGCACAAACGTGCACAGTATATAAACGTTTGTGCACTTCTCTCTTTAAAGATGCAAAGAAAATAAACTGAAAATATCAGAAGTTTCATGTGCCTCCGTATGGTGGACAAAAGCGCATCAAAAGAATATATATGTTTTTGTTATCGTGGTTTGAAGCATTCGTCAAAATTCTAAATTCGATTTATCATGATCAACATTTAATTTTTCAATCGCTGTAAGTTTCAATATATTTACTACAATAACTTCTGTTTTCGTCCGATTTCTTGAAAAACTTAACATCGAAGAACTCGAAGCGGTGGCACGGTCGAGACGTTTACGTCTCTCAGATTTTAAATGCTGTTCAATATTACCGCACCGCTATGAGACACTGAATTCTGTACGTTTACGCATATGGCATTGTAGGGAGTATTCGTTTGCTTAATAAACAGTTTGCTTGTAAACTAATATTAAATATGGACTAGTATTTCGGCATAGTTAAAATAGGAGTTTCCAAAACACAGCATTTCGAACCGACAATTGAAAAAGGCAATATGTAGCAAGAAGTACTCAAGGCGTGGATGGTAAGCAAACCAAGACGCCCCTTCTCTGTCGTCCCATTCCTTCCCGTTCCATTTTGCATTATCCGTCCACAACCAAATTTTTGTAAGAAAATGTCGTTCATTTGATGGACACTGAAATTTTGACAGTTTATGTTTATTTTTTTATATTATATTTTGAGAAAGTGTACAAACGCTATGCTTTAACGAACAATTATCTATAAAGAAAAGAAGAAATTTGTTTGGTGAAGAAGTTACCATTTCTGCGGTCTCCGGTGTGTTTGTTTGTTTGTTGTTCGTTTATTGTTTAACACTATACCTAGGCCAGAGGGGTATCCTAGTGAATCAATGTATACATTCTTATTTACAGAATCATAAAATCATAAACAAGTTTACAATATATACAATTTTTCGATGTAGGTCGGTCTTGCTGATGGAAATTTTGCCCTTATCGCCGGTTTGATCTGAGGTTTGACTGGTGGTGAAGAATCTGAAGTATAGTGTAATGTTGTGGGGGTAGGGATGATGGTGTAGAGGGTAATAGTATTAGAGATGGATTTTGGAGGGGATTTGAGCTATTTTATTGTACGGGAGCTTTAGTGAATAGGATTTTGTTAAGGAAATGGTCAAATTGGAGGGAATAGTTTGTTACTAGGAAATTTATACTGGGTAGTGGGGTCTCCGGTCTTCGCAAATCGCTTTCCTTCTACCTTAGTGTACGAAAGAGCACAAACGTTCAGATTTTTGCAGAATTATGTATGTGCAATACACGCTAACAAAAATCACTAAAAACCTTGAGTATGGCGCGTAGAAAAAGTGTTGCTATTTATGTGGACAACTCAAATTAATTTCTGCATAGCTATTATTGGTTAGGTGCGTGATGTTAGCAACACTTTTTTTAAATTTCAAAAAATTTCTTGTGGCATAATTAGGCGTTATTTTGCGCCGTTAACACAAAATGTTGCGCCCACCTAGTAAACAAGTTATATTATAAATATTGCGAACGACTTAATTAGGAAATTTTCGCTAGATGCGTGAACCGCACCTTCTAGAGGTTTTCTAAATAACTTGCTTGCAACGAGAACAAAAATTTTATTTCAAGGGTGCAAATTGGCGCCTAATGAGCGCCTATTATGAAAGAAAATTTTTCAAAATGCCGAAAAAGTTCGGCTACTTGAACTTGGCCAGAGCAATAGTTTTTCTTTAATATAACGTGTTTACTAGGTAGGCGCAACATTTTGTTTTAACTACGTAAAATAACGCCTAATTATACTACAAGAAATTTTTGAAATTTAAAAAGTGCGGCTAACTTGACGCACCTAACCAATACTAGCTATGCAGAAATTAATTTGAGTTGTCCACATTAATAGCAACACTTTTTTTACGTGCCATACTCAACGGTTTTAGTGATTTTTGTTGGTGTGTATTGCACATACGTAATTCTGCAAAAATCTAAACGTTTGTGCACTTTCGTACACCAAGGTAGAAGGTTAGCGATTTGCGGAGACCGGAGACCGCAGAAATGGTCATTTCTTTACTAAACAAATTTATTCTCTTCTTTATGGATAATTGTTCGTTAGGGCGTAGCGTTTGTACACTTTCTCAAAGTATAATTTAAAAAAATAAACATAAAACGGCCAAAGTGTCAGCGCCCATCAAATGAACGACGTCATTTTACAAAAATTTTATTGTGGACGGATAATGCAAAATGGGACGCGAAAAAATGGGCGGACAGAGGAGAGGCGTCTTGGTTTGCTTACTATCCACCTTTTTTCAATTGTGGGTCGTTTCCACTAAAGCTCGCGTTCAAAATGTTTTGTTTTGGAAACTCTCATTTTAACTATGCCAAAATGTAAGTCCATATTTAATATTAGTTTACAAGCAAACTGTTTATTAAGCAAACGAATATGCGTAAATGTACAGAATTCAGTGTGTCTCATAGTGGTACCGGTAATATTGTACAGCATATAAAGTCTGAGAGACGTAAATGTGTCGACCATGCCACTGCTTTGAGTTCTTCAATGTTAAATTTTTGAAGAAATCGGACGAAAACAGAAGTTATTGTAGTAAATGCATTGAGACGTACAGCCATTGAAGAATTAAATGTTGATTATGGTAAATCAAGTTTACAATTTTGACGGATGATTCAAACCACGATAAAAAGAACATATATCTTCTTTTGATGCGCTTTTGTCCACCATACGAAGGCATACACGTCAAATATTTTGATCTCCAAGATCAACATGAAACTACTGATATTTTCAATTTATTTTTTTTGCATCTCTGAATAGAGACAAATGTTCGTATACTGTGCACATTTGTGCACCTAAGATGCGCAAATGGCTGCCGTAGCCCTCCACTTAGTTTTCTTCATATCTCCGCATATAGATGTGCACAAACATTCGTATACTGTGCACATTTGTGCACTTACGATGCACAAACTTTGGCTATAAGAATCCGGAATTTCTTTGGTGGGGGGGCAGCCGTTTCTACAGCCTCCCATTTTTGTTTTCTTCGAATCTTTGTATAGAAAGGTGCACAAACGTTCGTTCACTGGGCAGATTTGTGTACCTACGATGCACAAACGAATGACGTAGAAAAAAGTTCAAATTTCGATTGTGGGGGAGCTGTGTAAATTGAGCTAAAATTAATCACTATGAGCCTCATAATGACACGTTAAAAATACTAGTACGAGGCAATTAGTTGTAAAGTTCGGTATAGATAAAAGGATTGTCATAAGTACAGAGTTACATATAAATAGTATAAAGATATGTTCAGTAAAATAAACATCATCATTGGGTCTTCAGTCCTAGAACTAGTTGAACGCGTACCTCCATTGTTTCCTACTCTGAGTCAACCTCTACACACGTGTTTACTTTACGGGAACAACTGTATATATCTTGAACTTGAAAAATAGTCTACATTCGACTAAACCGAACTACCTGGAAGTGCAAAATATCACATCAATAATGTAAAATAGACATCAAATCAAGTGAAATATTAGAAAAGCTAAATTTTTAGGTAAACCCCAGTTTGGCGTGCAACTTCTGGAAGAGGTGAATACGAAAATTTTATTTAACGCCATAGAGGAGAGATTATGAATGTTAACTTTATGCGAACAATTCTCTAACAAAATTAGTTCATTCTGTTAACAAACATCACAACTATGGGAATTGCATATTTTGGTCAGGTTACACTGTGCCACAGTTAACTCGAAACCATGAGCATCATTTACACGCCCAGTAACGATAACCCTTCGAATGTTCCGTAAGCAAAGTTATTCGAATCCTTTCGATGTTTAATCCCTTATAGACTTCTTACCCACTTTGTTCGTAATAGCCTGAAAACATTGTATTAATGAGTGGATATTGCCGTGAATGAAAAATGACTCATCGGCGTAATATATCTACATTTATTTAAAGCCTAAGACCGTGTACCAGTGTTGAGGGTAAAGTGTGCGGTACGTTATAAACTTAGATTTGTCCTGAAGAAACGAGGACGCCGTAACAATTTTAAGTGTGCACCGTGGTAGTGGGTTTATACGGAAGAAATAATAAAAATAGGAAACTAATATACACTTGAAATGAATAAATCTAAAAGGCATTATCTACAGTCATAATTAGGAGGCGTCAAACAGCAATCCCTTTGATATTTTACCTATAAAAAATACGGTTATTCGGAAGAGGTCACTTTAGCTGCTGATTTTTAAATTTAACACAATATACTTTCCTTTTTCTACAATCCATAAAAACACTTATTAAAGTTTTTCAAATCAAATAACGTCGCACAAAGCATTAATCGTAGCACTAGCAATAATGCCATTCGACCTCGTGGTTAAAGAGCGGTCAGCCGGATATTGGCTGCGGAAGAGGGACGCCACCAAGGTACAAGAAATATTAAAAACGGAGGCACACACGAAGAAGCTAGTAAGATGGACCACCGTCGCTTTATGGCAAGAATGATGGAACCAATCAACGAAAGGTAGAATAACTTACGAATTCATACTAAAAGTAGCCCATACGGCTTAAGACAAAACCACGACTACCGAGTTAGGGTTTAATACATTTCTTAACAGGACACGGACTCTACCCCACATACAAACACATATTCAACATACGGATACAAACAGGTGTACAAGCGCAGCAATTGGTACACCTGAACATAGTGTTGGAATTTTACATGTGATTTTCCAATACTCCACCCGAAGTACTACATTGACCAGGAAGCGAGTTTTGTTTTACCTGAAAAATTTTGAATTTTGCCGAACCCTTCCTGTTCCAAGCAAGGTAGGGACCTTTAACGTACGTGACAACACTCACACACGGAACCTCCATTTTACCTATCATCCGAACGAGGGCGTATTTTTGTGAAAACTATTCGCCTAACATTTTTCAAGCGGACCGTATCGGGATTCGAACCCGGGACCTTGGGCGTAGTAGTCACACACGTACCAACTACGCCACGCAGACGCCGATTTACTAGACTTCCCCACCCCCAGCGTGTGATTTTCCAATGCTCCACCCGAAGGTACTAGATCGGCCAGGAGGCGAGTTTTTTGTTGCCTCCAAATTTAGAATTTTGCCGAACCTTTGCCGTTCCAGGCAAGGTAGGGAAGTTTAACGTGCGTGACAACACTCACACACGGAACCTCCATTTAACCTCTCATCCGAACGACGGCGTAATTTTTGTGAAAAATGCTCACCTGCCATTTTTCAAGCAGTCGGCCGTGTCGGGATTCGAACCCAGGACCTTGGGATCCGTAGTCTTACGCTTACTACATTGATCCACGGTGACGCCGATTTACTAGACCCGCAGGACCCAAACAACAAACAACAAGAGTGCGACAACATCAACGACAACCTACAAAACGGGAAGACGTTGAAAGATATCATATAGGACAAAGACTTATTTCCACATATGAATTCACTAATACGGAGGACAACCAAAACCCTTCACAAACTGTTCAGACCACAAACATAAAATAAATACAACAAAAACGAGACAACATCAAACCGACATTTCCTGAAACTACCGGTGGCCATACCGCTGAAGCCTAACAGTGGTCACGCTGCCGATGCTCCAAGAATAAAGCAAAAGTTACCGAATACGACGAATTACCAGCTAAGACCTAACAGAATTATACAAGTGATTTGTGCATCGTCTTTATGTACGCATAGCAATAAGTCCCAATATAATCAAATACTAACCCGTAGGAAAACATTAGTAAAATAAGACTATTTTAACTAACACTGAACATATTTAAAAAAAAAAGTTAGTTAAGAGCGAGTCGTGCTCGCACGGTTTACCAATACTACAGTGAGCAATCAATAAACCAAATTAAACTGTTTTTATTTTTTTATGCATATTTAAATCTTATCCAAATTTGATTGTGATAACTAAAAAAAGAATATATTGTACTGGTACATTAGTAAATACGTTGTCTATTACTGTGTTTAAAAATTTTTTGCCTAGCAACTATTACACTATCAAAAAACATGCAGTTTTCCGATAATTTATGACTTAATAGCTACTATCTCTATTAAAATCAAAATTTTAGCTTTGTAAATGTAGAAGAACAGGGGGGGACGGTCATTTTTGGCACATTTTAAGCTATACCATGAAGACTACTGGACCGAAAATTATAAAAAAAATTTTTTTAGGAGCCTTTTAGAATCCTATTTCAAATGATACCTCACGCGATATATTTATTAAAACTTTTTTTTCTTGTGACCAAATTCATCCCCTCCATTTTAATCTAGAAATATTCTTTTTCTATTTTCCGACTTTGGATATATGTGCGCGCCATAAAGACCTAGCATTGTGCCAAATTTCAAATCCCTACGTTATATAGTTTTCGAGAAAAGCCTCTGTGACAGACGGACGGACGGACACGAGAGTGATCTTATAAAGGTTCCGTTATACCTTATAAGGTACCCTAAAAAACTAAAAACATCTCTGGCAACTCAAGATTGTGCAAACTCACTACTAGACCTAATTAATTGCAATACCTTTGTAAGTACACTGACAAAACACACAAACACCCAAAGAAAAACACTAACACGTCTTAGACCGCGCGTAGACTCTCCAGTTGCACGGCTGAGAACCCTATCAGAATGGATCATTTAAAATTTTTAATTTTTTTCTTTATTTAATTTACCTTTTTTAGAAACTGGAACATATTAAAATCAGAAGGTATCTATTATATAACAAACAACTTTTATCCAACAATTAAAAAAAAAATAAATTCAGATGTGTTAGTGACATCAAAAAATTATTAGTTAAACAACATTTTGTCTCTTATGATTTATACGAGAATCAGACCTTATAATTACGTGCAAATTTAAGAAAAACTGCAATTTAAATTATTTTACAACTGTTATTATTGAAAATTTCAAACACTACATTTAGAGTAAATATTGCTTCGGAGAAGAAGGGTACTCTAAGTAAAGAAATTAGTCAACATAAAATTACTATTTGTGACAGTGGGGTGCCGGGTCTTACGGACTGGAACGATTAACATTTTTCTTTGGCGGCTCGAGACATAGCCGCTGTAGAAAATGGAGTTGCAAAACAATTTAACGAATCCGTTTGGGATTCAGCAAAAAATCACTCTCTTAACCAATGACTACTGACGGCTACTTTTAGGTTGGTTAAGCACGTGCCACAGCTGGGTAACAAAATGCGATGACCCCAGGCGTGATGGATACGCTCGAAGACGTTCAAAAAGGGTTGGTCGTCTAGAGAGTACATGTGGACTAGCGAGTGGATTTCGATACTACGGCCTGTTGTCTGGCTGATGCATGATAGTTGTTGGCTGTATAGGGTCCTTGTGGCTGTAAGTATTACTTAAGGTTTGTGTTGTAATAAAAATCGTTCAGACACTTAAATTTGTTGACTGTAAATCTCTCTATAAACGACTTTCCAACCTACTTGACTCGAAGATGATGTGGATGTGTGCGGATTTAGAAAATTACTTGCAAGGACAGTTTAACACCGTCATATCACGTCAAATATTTAAAGCCTACGCGCCTTATGTATGAAATAAGTTGGAAACCATAAGGTATTTCTTGAACAAGGTCTTTACGCCGACTTTAAGGAGGTTTGATTGCTATTTATAACTTTACAAACCAGGTTTCAAAACAGCTGAATTGTTTCCTATATGATTGTGGACACAAAATTTAGACATGTAATTGCACCAAATTAGAAAATAACAACTTGCACGTAGTTTTCCATATAGGACCAAAGACTTATTAAAACTTGAGAATCTACTCAATTTTATAAACGAATACTCTTGACGTATTTTAAAGTTTTTTCTTTCTCTTGTCTTTATACGCTTAATTTGTTTCAACTAGCAATGTTTTTCCTATACAAAAAATTGTTGCAGGCTGAGAGGAGACTACAATCAACATCAACACACACACACACAAACACACACTAAAACACACACATAATACATATACAATACACAATATACATATATATATATAAATATATACATATAAATATATATATACAAACATATATATATATATATATATATATATATATATATATATATATATATATATATATATATATATATATATATATATATATATATATATATATATATATATATATATATATATATATATATATATATATATATATATATATATATATATATATATATATATATATATATATATATATATATATATATATATATATATATATATATATATATATATATATATATATATATATATATATATATATATATATATATATATATATATATATATATATATATATATATATATATATATATATATATATATATATATATATATATATATATATATATATATATATATATATATATATATATATATATATATATATATATATATATATATATATATATATATATATATATATATATATATATATATATATATATATATATATATATATATATATATATATATATATATATATATATATATATATATATATATATATATATATATATATATATATATATATATATATATATATATATATATATATATATATATATATATATATATATATATATATATATATATATATATATATATATATATATATATATATATATATATATATATATATATATATATATATATATATATATATATATATATATATATATATATATATATATATATATATATATATATATATATATATATATATATATATATATATATATATATATATATATATATATATATATATATATATATATATATATATATATATATATATATATATATATATATATATATATATATATATATATATATATATATATATATATATATATATATATATATATATATATATATATATATATATATATATATATATATATATATATATATATATATATATATATATATATATATATATATATATATATATATATATATATATATATATATATATATATATATATATATATATATATATATATATATATATATATATATATATATATATATATATATATATATATATATATATATATATATATATATATATATATATATATATATATATATATATATATATATATATATATATATATATATATATATATATATATATATATATATATATATATATATATATATATATATATATATATATATATATATATATATATATATATATATATATATATATATATATATATATATATATATATATATATATATATATATATATATATATATATATATATATATATATATATATATATATATATATATATATATATATATATATATATATATATATATATATATATATATATATATATATATATATATATATATATATATATATATATATATATATATATATATATATATATATATATATATATATATATATATATATATATATATATATATATATATATATATATATATATATATATATATATATATATATATATATATATATATATATATATATATATATATATATATATATATATATATATATATATATATATATATATATATATATATATATATATATATATATATATATATATATATATATATATATATATATATATATAATATATATATATATATATATATATATATATATACAATACACACACACACACACACACAAGAGAATGAACACGTTTGAACTGCGTGTGAGCTTCTGGTATCCGGTTGTTGATGGTCAGAGTACGTGGTAGTGCTCAAATCTAAAACACGTTTTGGACCGTGCGTGAGCTCAGGTTGCCGACTGCCCATGGCCAGAGCACGCAGTAGTGCTCAACTTTCGGTTCTGTATTTCCGACTGCCGGTGGTCTGAAACTGAATGTGCTTTACTCAACATCAACACAAATACATACATACACTCGCGCGCACACAAAGACACAACACCCAAACATGCAGAACCAAACACACAGTACAAAAGCACACGCACATCAGGTGTAAGAGGTGAAACGGATCAGTAAAATATTAGACATCAGACTAACCAAAACGTTATAGAAATAATATCAAACAAATCTTTAAACTAAAATGCTTCTCCCAAAGATGATTTCATCATTGGGGTGACCGGATATACTTTCACAATTATCTAAGACTTATTAAAACTTGAGAATCTACTCAATTTTATAAACGAATACTCTTGACGTATTTTAAAGTTTTTTTCTTTCTCTTGTCTTTATACGCTTAATTTGTTTCAACTAGCAATGTTTTTCCTTACAAAAAAAATTGTTGCAGGCTGAGAGGAGACTACAATCAACATCAACACCAACACGCACAACCACAAAGACACAGTACCTAAGCACCTAAACAAAACACAACACACAAATTCTCACGCACGCGCTGGCACACACATAAGTAGATAGATGATATATATACAATATATATAACTACAATATAACAATAACACAAACAACTACACATATATACACACATATACACACACACATCACACACACAATATACACATAACATATACATATACACACATATATACATATATATATCATAATATATATATATATATATATATATATATATATATATATATATATATATATATATATATATAATATATATATATATATATATATATATATATATATATACATATATATATATATATATATATATATATATATATATATATATATATATATACATATACACACACAACACACAACACAACACACACACACACACACACACACACACACACACACACACACACACACACACACACACACACACACACACACACACACACACACACACACACACACACACACACACACACACACACACACACACACACACACACACACACACACACAAAGAGAATGCAACACGTTTTGAACTGCGTGTGAGCCTTCTGGTATCCGGTTGCTGATGGTCAGAGTACGTGTGGTAGTGCTCAAATCTAAAAAACACGTTTTGGACCGTGCGTGAGCTCTCAGGTTGCCGACTGCCCATGGCCAGAGCACGTGCAGTAGTGCTCAACTTTCGGTTCTGTATTTCCGACTGCCGGTGGTCTGAAACTGAATGTGCTTTACTCAACATCAACACAAATACATACATACACTCGCGCGCACACAAAGACACAACACCCAAACATGCAGAACCAAACACACAGTACAAAAGCACACGCACATCAGGTGTAAGAGGTGAAACGGATCAGTAAAATATTAGACATCAGACTAACCAAAACGTTATAGAAATAATATCAAACAAATCTTTAAACTAAAATGCTTCTCCCAAAGATGATTTCATCATTGGGGTGACCGGATATACTTTCACAATTATCTAATTCTGGCTAGTTAATAAATAGATCAAATAAAATTTAACCTACAATTATCTTCTATTGTCACTAAATAACCAACTTAAGAATACAAATATTTTCAGAAAAACTTAATTTTTTAACATTAGCCTTGAGAGGTATTACTAAAACAAAGGAAAACTTAAAATTAATTGCTACTATTATCAAATCAATTTTCCTAAGTTTTGCGAATATTAGTAGTTGCATTCTGAATATTATTTTTCGAAATGTCAACTTAGCAATACACAAAAACGTCAGTCAATACAACTTTCCATGTTTGCATTCCATAATTCCATAAAATTACCAATTCTTGTTTTACACTATATCACATGTAAAACCTACCTTAGAAGCTATCAAGCGCATCTTAACAAATCTTTAACAAACTGTTTTAATCTCGATTTTTACACTAGTATATTTAAAGTTAAACAGATTGTAGTTGTAGGCACTTTATTAGCCCTTCACTATTCAATAAATTTAACAAAACAATCGTGTTAGCATTATGCCAACTTTGTATAAATAAACAGAAAGCATTTATAATTCGCTTCTTAATTTGACACCAACTTGTTTCTACATCATTTAAACAGCTTTACTTCCTCTAGTTTCTTTTACATCCCTATAATAAAGGTGATCTAGAAACAGAAATATTTCACATTTCTGCTAGGTTGCCAATTCACATAAAACAGTAACAAATTTCCTTTTCTAGTCGGCTGGACTCGCAAGTTTCAAATTTACATTTAGTTACGATTCCAAATTACGTCATGAATTTTACCGATGCGACAATAAAATCCACAAACACATGAAACTAGTTTATTGTCCTTCCGCAATTCACACACATCATGGTCGCCTGCGGCATACGGTAACGTTCCGCGTAACCTACACATTGTCGTGGTTACACTTCAACTTCTCCGTTTAAACTTAACTTTCAACTTGTCAAGTTTAATTCTTTCATTTCATTTTCCCTCTTCACAAATTTTATTCTCACAATGTAGCATATTTAATATATGCTGAATAAGAGATCATTGTAACATTAATTAAATAAAAATCAGATGCTCTGTATTGTTGTTACAAATTTCCTTGAACATTTAGTCATGTTTTATCTAGATGCTAGCGGTTTTTGCGTTTCTAACGTATAAATTTATTCTAATTTTTTTTACATCACGCCCTGCATTTGATTTTAATCATAATTTTCTGTCTCACATGTTCAAAACTTTTATATTACATATCATTAATGCTTAACCTAACCCTCTGTTTCAGCGGTTTCTATTGTGACGTTTGCCGTATTTAATGACTAGTGCATTATTTTGGTATTGTATTAAATTGTATTGATTTATTTTTAGCAAATTTAAAACATCACAGTTAATTAATATTAATTGTTTAAAGATCTGCTATACGTTGCACATCTACAGCCAAATTTATTATTTACATCTTCTTATCTGATTTATAGTTAACGTAAGGCGATCGTGTTGCAACATATCAAACACTATTAAAAAGCTTCAATCACTATGTATTGACGGGCTTGCTTAAATGTGTCCATGTTTGAAAGAAGGTTTGCATAAAAGTAGGATGGTGGCTATCTGGTGGAGTACTCCAAGGTTTAAAATTGGTTCATTTCGCTTTGAGTTATACGCAAGCGATCTGTGGTCTTATACCGAATGTGAAAAAGCGTTACAGAAACGAGACAAAATACATTGCAATCCTACGTGTAATCATTAAAGAAATCGCACCTATCTCACATACACACCAAGATATTGGTGAATTGATAATACCGCTCAATTTAGAAATGTCCGCGGCACTTCAAACTGAGTAAAAATGATCTTGTCTAAATCTAAACTAAATAATTGGCAGCATAGTTCTTATTAAATGCATACATTTAGAAGCGCCCTATTTATGTAACAACTCTATAGAAACCCTATATTTGATTTCCAATGCTACACCCGAAAGTACTATATTGGCCTAAAAGCGAATTTTTTTAACCTGGAAATTTGGAATTTTGTCAAACTCATGCTATTCCAATCAAGTTAGGGATTTTTAAGGTGTGTGACAACACTCACACTCGGAACATACATTTTACCTCTTATCCTAACATTTGTTAAATTGTCCGTATCGGGACTCGATCCCGAGATCTTGGGTTAAGTAGTCACACGTAAACCAACAAGCCGCGGAGCCGCTCAACATTAAAGAGACCACTTCAGTACTTCAGATGGTTGCGCGACTGAAATATATCTATATCTTCTAGAATTATAGCGTGAATTGGGAGTGGTTATGATCTGACAACTCAAACTAAACTTTATGTAGATCTAAGTTAGACAATTGAGGTAATTAAAATACGAAACTGCTGGTGGTTCAGATTTTGTTCCTATTAAAAAAAAACATTATTTAGGGAATTGACAATTTTTGTCTTTCTGTTAAATCAGAATTTTTTCATTACACGCTTTTATTTTATTCTGCTACCTTCCAGTGGAAATAGCAACGACCTTTCGATTTTAAATTAGTGAACTCAAATTATAGAGCCTTTGGACATTTATAGCCTCATCCTTTAAAGGCAAATTACTAAAACTTTATACTTCCATTTATGCTCGAACTTCACGTTGAAAATTCAAGCACTTTTAACAGTGACAAGGATTTTCTTAATTTTCATAATTGGACCGGTGCTGAAAATGCATTTCCGAGGTTACGTATTGTACATAACTTTATATATAAAAGAAAAAGCGTACCTTTTATAATACTGTCAGGAAAATATTTCATGGACATCTGAATTGTCGGGACTAGCTTAATGTTAATTTAAAATGGCACAGAAACGCCATTTGTATTTTACTGCTAGCTTTAGAACACGTCTTTAACGTCATGTTTAGAATACAGAGTTGAAATAAAAGTGATACGTAAGCTTCGGAAGGAAAATATTGGTAGAAATGTGAAGTATAAGTTGTGACATGTAATGCAGTAAGATATACTTCATGCAAAATTCAGATTTCGTCTTGGGATTTACATTTGAATGTTCTGTAAATGTGAGGTAATTTTTCTCACTACATCTTACAATAAAACGCTTTTGTATATTCTTGACTTTGTAACGTTCTCGGATTTCTCTAGAGGTTTCTACTAGTTAAAAATTCGCACATA
The DNA here is from genome assembly GCA_036346225.1 of Platerodrilus igneus. NCBI lineage: Eukaryota > Metazoa > Arthropoda > Insecta > Coleoptera > Lycidae > Platerodrilus > Platerodrilus igneus. The sequence continues at coordinate 2,478,976 of JARFIW010000822.1, forward strand.
CTGGGTTTGAAACTTAAGCTTCGCGTAATTAGGAAACCGATGCTTAACATTAAAAATCAGCACTAAAGTACCATTATTATGAGAGTTACAGAACCTTTTTTTTTGTAGAATATCAGCACAATTTAGTTTGTTTTAGAATTTAATACCTAGAAATGATGCAATTTATTCTAAATTCAATTTTGGTTGCTAATCTAAGGCGAGCACTATAGATAATACTTTGGTTTCCGCTTTCCAGACACAGGAACGAGCAGAGTTTGTGATTTTGACTGAAGGAGTCATTATGAACTTCACATGCACAAGCATTAGTTCTCGAAAAGAGTAATTCATCGCGGTTTATCATCTCACTACGTTCAGTAAAACGTAATTAAGGATTCAAAGTAAGGCTTGAACTAAGAGCTTTATACCTTTGTTCGAAGTAACTCAATTTTCCTTCTCTTGCTTATAAAGATATTTGAAGTTGTTTACCATACTTTATTTTTGGCTTCTTAACATATGATGCGAAAACAACATAGCAAGAGATTGTTATCGTTAAAATTCACAAAACTAAAGCTTTGGCGTATAGTGCACTGCAAAAACGCCAGACGTCCAAAAAAGCAATATTGAAGAAAATAAAGAGTATATTTGGCTTTTTTTAATGGAATTCTTCATCGACTTTAACAAATTAAAATGGGGGCTAGAGACATTTGGCGGCTCCGTGGCGTAGTGGTATGCGTGTGACTACTATTCCCAAGGTCCCGGGTTCGAATCCCGACACGGTCCGCTTGAGAAATGTTAGGCGAACATTTTTCACAAAAATACACCCTTGTTCGGATGAGAGGTAAAATGGAGGTTCCGTGTGTGTGTTGTCACGCACGTTACGCCCAAGGTCCCGGGTTCGAATCCCGACACGGTCCGCTTGAAAAATGTTAGGCGAGAATTTTTCGCAAAAATACACCCTCGTTCGGATGAGAGGTAAAATGGAGGTCCCGTGTGTGAGTGTTGTCACGCACGTTAAAGATCCCTACCTTGCTTGGAACAGCAAGGATTTGGCAAAATTCAAAATTTTCCAGGTAAAAAAAAAAACTCGCTTCCTGGCCAATGTAGTACCTTCGGGTGGAGCATTGGAAAATCACATGTAATGTCACGCACGTTAAAGATCCCTACCTTGCTTGCAACAGCAAGGGTTCGGCAAAATTCAAAATTTCCAGGTATAAAGAACTCGCTTCCTGGCTAATGTAGTACCTTTGGCTGGAGCAGTGGAAAATCACATGTAAGGTTAGAGACATTTACTAATTGAGGGTAATACTGATTTTAGTTAATAGTAAAAACTGAACGTTTGCAATTTATAAAACAATGAGCATGTGATGTTTCTGCATAGTATTAGTTAAAACAATGGCGTCTTTAATTTTTTTTTGAACAGATTTTCAAGCATTGTACAAAAACAAAACCCAACATACATTTAGTGCAGTTTTCCAAAGCAGTATCTATCTATTTTATGGGCTAAATGAACGGCAGGTGAATACATTTTTATTTGCCCTAAAAGAGCGGGTACCCTGTAACAATATAGGGGTGCGTTGGCTAATTGCATTGACGCGAGAGTGGAAGAAATCATAAAAATTGAACATGTAAATAATAAAGTAGCTGTAATAAGAACTACGTTCCAAAAACCACTTACCCTGAAATCTTTTTTCCACTTTTCAGTGTTGAAGAGAGTTAAATCACCTGTAACAGCAATCCTTCTGATATTATTCCTAAACAGAAAACAGTTATTTTGCTTAGGATACTATTGCTTCTGTGTCCTAAATTTGATCACTTTATATACAGGGTGATTCATTAGCCTCTTTACAAACTTTGACAATAAAAAGTAGATTTAATTTTATGAAGAAATGTTCATATAAACTTATGTCCTATCTTTCTTTGTTCAGAAGTTATAGCCTTTTTAAGAAGAATTCTATTTAAACATTATTAAGCAATCACAATTTAAAGAAATCAAAAACATTTATTGCAACAAACAAAAAGCAAAATTAACTTAGAGTAAATGTGCAAAAATTAGTCCATTCTCCTAAATACATAATTGGCAACGACGAATTCAACTCTTTTGCACGCGCAATAAATTCATGTCATTTCTAATATGAATTGAAGCATCTTGAATCCTCTACAATAACTGATCGTGGTCATTTATTTCCACTGCATAAACAAGTTTCTTGAAGTGACCCCATAAATAGAAATTGCAAAAATTCAGGACGGGTGATCTGGGTGGCCATGATATAGGACCTCCGGTACTAATCCATTTGCTTGGGAAATGAGTGTGCAGCCATTGGGTCACTTGTATTCCTCGGTGAGGCGAGACCCCATCATGCTGATATCATATATCTTGTGTCAGGTGGAGTGGAACATCATCCAGAAGATCAAACAATGTGGTGTTCAAAAAGTTATGGTACCTCTCCGCATTTAAATTTCCATTAAATATATTGATTAGTAATGTGTTATTAAATAGGCTACCCCAAACATTTACATTAAATTGTTGGAAATTACGCGTTCTGGTCGCATGTGGATTGTCCAGAGACCAAACATGGGCATTATGGAAATTATTAATACCGTCTTTTTAAAAATGGGATTCATCTGACCATAGAATTTTTGAAATAAAGTTGTTATTTTAAGCATGCTGTTGTAAAATCCAGTGACAAACATTTAATCGTAGTTCAGCGTCTCCGTTATGCAATGCTTGTACACTTTGTCGATGATAAGGGTGCATCTTTTCTTGATTTATCGTTCGCCATACAAAACTGAGATAGCCACAAATTTCGTGCTATGCGTAGGGTGCTAATTTCTGTTTTTTTAGTTGCAGCATTTATTACATTTTCACGATCTTGGACGTTTACACCATGCGGACGAATTGACCTAAGAGGAGCGGCAGTACCAGTTATGCGTAGTCTTCTAAATGCTGCACTGATTATGGGATGCGACGGTTGACGTATATGAGGAAATCTATTTCGATATTCTCTTGCTGCATTACAAGCGTTTCCATTGCAAAGTCCATAAACAAACACAATGTCAGCATATTCTTTGTTAGAAAATGGATTAATTCCTAAGTCAAACTTCACAAATACAAATTGTTACAAATAGTGATAGATACCATTAACATAAACAAACTATTTTTGACAGGTAATTACTTAAAATAACAATTGATAAATTTTGTTTGGCTTAATCATGGCTACTACATTTTTTCAACTTAAAAATTTTAAAAGTTATATATTTTCTGAAAAAAGAAAGATAGGACATAAGTTTATATGAACATTTTTTCATGAAACTTTTTATTGCCACAGTTTGTAAAGAGGCTAATGAATCACCCTGTATAACTTTTGCTAAAATATCTTAAACTACTTATTAAATTTTAATTAAAATAAATAAAATTGAACACCAAAATGCCTTCCAAATAAAAATCCATCACTGGTGTAGCTAGACATGCTTTACATAGGTGTCTGTTTATTTAATTTATAAATAAAATCAAATCAAATTCCACCTAAACTTAAACGCTATTAATATTAAATAAATTTAATATAAATAAATAATATACTTTCCTTAAAAAAACCTAAATTTCTTAACCTCACTCTAGACGGGTATTGCCAAAAGAAATTCTAAAATACCTTAAATATAATCCATCAATATTCCTATTTATTACTCCAAATTTTCACCTTTTCCATATTACATTACATGACATTAATAAATCAATTTCCTTAAATGTCATTAATAACAAACATAGTAAACAGCTAAATCTCCAATTTTTGCAATCTCTTCATTCTCTATTCCAAAATACTTTAATCGTAATATACATCCGTTTGGTCGCCAATTAGCCCAATAAAATAATAACCCTTACTTTATTCTCTATTACATAAACACACACATTAACATTTTCAATCCACATTTACACAATTATTAAATCTAAACATAAAGGCGCAAGTTAACTACAATTTTACTCCAATTCTTTAAACTTCAGAATATCGAGAGACTTTCAGTGTTGCCATTTTAGCTATCGCAACTCCTGTAACTCAACACAATCTACTTAATTAGGCCATATCCTCAGATAGTCATTTTATTACGGCACACGCAAGTTTTTAAAATCTCACGCACGGTTAACCTCTTTGCCAAATTTGCAAACGCAGTCTTTCAAAAGCTTGCGCACTATTTAAACTTCCTCTGTGAAAAAAGTAACCTTTCATACTAGGTGGTATTTTTGTTTAACGCTACTTATAAGTTAATCATATACCAGACCCAACTCCCCGGTCCATTCCTCAGTGTACGTCGTTGTAGGTCACAGTTTTCAATATTTTCATATCATCGGTTTACCATTGTTCGAACTAATATTAATGAAATTTTGCAAGGAGCACCAGTAGTGTATAGTAGAGTGTTAATTTTATTAGAAATATAAAATCTGGATATTGCGTATTTAGTTGAAAATTCGAGACCTGTTGTAAAGTATTATAATTCACAATTTTGCGTGGGTACTTGTTTACAGGAATATTGTTACGTGGCCAATAATTAAATTGATTTAGCAATTTTAAAATTTTGTGTGTATACCTGTTTATGGGAATAATGAGATGACTGTATTAAAATAGATGTATGTAACGCAATGACCTGAAAGTAATTGTCTCCTTTGTTTAAACATACAATTTAGCATTTTATAAAATAAACACCATTCTACCAGGAGGTAGATGTAATTTGAATCGCTAGGAATATTCGTCGTGCATATGGATTCTTACAAAACTAGACTAAACGAGTTGGCCCCCATAAGTTAAGAAAGCTCAAAAGCCTTTTAAAGTAAGCGTTATTGGTAACGTGGCGTGAAATTGCACCTAGGTAATTGTTACAATCTTGGATTTTTGTTTCATTTTTTTAATTGTTTCTATAGGGATCCACTCCTACACCACTGTAGTTAGCCGATGCACCCTTAATTTGTAACGGGATTTCCGCATCTTTTGGGAATTTCCAAATTTAATAATTTAACACCTCATACGCCCGTAACAGACAATGACTTAAATAATGTGTGATTGAAACTAATCCCAGAGTTGTATCCCTAGCTAGAAAGCAGAAAACTACTAAAAGTAAAGACATGATTTCGAATTTCTCGCAATTTCAGACGTTGAAGATTTCTGAACGGTTTGACTTTTAAACTCATTGAAAAGTTGAAGTTCTAATCGCTTGCATTCTGGACAAAGAAGGTGGTATGTTTGCTTATTCTGTAAGTGCAACTGCTGTTCCAATATCAAAAGTGCAAAAAATATCTAATTGTTGTTTTGGTTATTCGACCTGATACATAGTTGAATTTCTTCAAGTACATTTTTCTTAATGAAGTTTAATAGTACATAATCCTCCCGTCTCCTGATATAGAGAAGGATTTCTGGAGTTTATCCTAGTATGATTTTGTTTATTTGAACTAGTTTACCTTTGAATTTTTTATTATTATTATTTGCTTTATAGTTCATTTATTGCACCAAAGCTTTATACAATAATCCTTGTATTCTTTTTATGTCAGGTTACGTACTACATTTTTGAACATAGTAGTGAACTATTTTGCATAACGCAAGCTATGGTTTGTACCTTGGGAGCTGCCTTTTTAAAAACCAGTTCCAAAACTTCTTAACAAATTTATTACTTAATACAGAATTTACTTATGGAATTTTGACAAGTCGGTTTAAAATTACTCTAAGTCGAAATTACACAAGTCAATTGTACTTTGATGAGTAGCCTAAGCAACTGCAATGTTAAAACGGAATACTTTGACTGACTGCCGGGTCTTGGAGCTCCCGGGCTTTTTATAATGTCCTTACCTCCTCACATGGCTGTGGGAACTTGCAGATCTCACGTCTGCTTATTTCTTAATACTATTCATAAATACAATGTTGTAATCTTAATTTTTAAGTAATCACGGTATTTTGACCCTCTGTGACTTGCCATCTGCAGTGTCACTATCGTCTCGGATACAAAGTATCGCATCCGTTCTCATGAACTGTTAATAAACTTTATAAATTATCCTTGTGTTACTTTGTTGCACTTCACTTAGCGTATTCTTAACACTTTCTAATAATTTCCTAATTATTCTATTGTACAATACATGTATTAATTGGGGGATACATAACTCGCATAGTGACTACAATGTATGCATCACAGCCCTTAATTAACTTCGGCTTACTTGAAAAATTTAATAATCCAACTATCTTAGAACATACAACATGGACAGCGGTCCTTTACAAAGATCAATTCAGTAATATCGCAAACACTTAGCGTTGGAAGCTTTTCGCGGTTTTAATGACATAAAGGCTGCTTTAGCTCAACATAAAACGTATTTTAAAACAGTTTTCACATTCAATCTAACAAGAAAGTTAAAAGGTACAAGCAAATTAAAAACGTGAATTTACAAAAAGAATTGTTCTTTTTCTCTTCTGAAGTAGAGATTAAATCAGGGACATATTTTACTCCCTTCAAATCCTCACTAATCCCAGGATTAAAGGTTTGCTAAAACACATTTCAGGTTGAAAAGCCGGCATGTAATTTCTTAACTAAAATTTTCAATTTACTAACAAAATTACTTTTATAAAGGAAGCCAAACGAGAAGTCGGCCTCTTTATAAAAAGCAGCTGAAATTAAATCCTTCCTTTAGTTTTTCAGGCGAGATTTCTCTTGTCACCCCATATATAAATAAAACATCAGTTGCTTCTATATAGAAACATTTCAATTTAAAAGTAGGTTTTATATAGGTTTGTTTAGTGCTAATGCACGTATTATATTCAAACCCGTCAAGAAGATGATTTGAAATTACGAAGTTAAATAATTGATAAACGTAATTGAAATTCCAGATGCCGGAGGAAAGGAAATTCATCAAATTTAGTTGGAGGAAATAAAAGTGTAACTGAATATTTGAAATACCTACAAAACCACTCGATTGCTTTCGCTTCTTTCATCAAATAAATTAATGGATGCCACTTTGGTCGGAAACGTGATGGTGGCGGTTTCTATAACTAATCACCCTTTAGCTACGGCGTTTCGAGCTTTGATAGAGTGATACTTCACTTTATATATATTTTCCTCTAGTGGGTTTATACTGACAGTGTAATGTTATATATTTCTAATTGCCCTTAAAATTACATCTTACGTATATTCGTACAATTAAATCAGCCGACTGACTACCTTGGCGTACTTCATATTTTATGTACGACTGCAATTACTAACTTGACTAAAAAATTACCAGAGATGATAACGTGATAATGAATACGATTAATACAATAATGAGAATAATGCATTTACTCACGGTACTTGTAGATTTTGAATATTCCGTTGGTCGACTTCCCCTAATCACGAGCTGCGACTTTCAAGAATCCCACGCTCGTCTAGTCCCGCAACCTTCGGAAATGCTTTACTAAATTTAGCTTGCATACACCTGGCAATTAAGCTATTTCTGCCACTACACGTGGATAATCCTTGAGGCAGGAATCTCCACTACAAACAAAATAACATCTTCACTTCACAAACAACCAACTAAAGGTGATTGTGACACGAGTTACGTTTCGGGCTTTGGAAGCGGTCTTTTTAAAAACTTCTTACGAAAACTTCGTAACAAAATTTATTTGTTAAACAGATATTAATGTGGAATTTTGACAAACTTGATTAAAATTAAACTAAGTCAAAAAATAATTAATAATTGAACTAATGTTGTAAGTAACCTAAGCAAACTGCAATGTTAAAGCTGAAAAACTGTAGACAGACAGACGGTCTTGGGGCTCCCGGGGTATTTATGTTGTCTCTGCCCCTCACATGTCTGTGGGAATTTGCAGAGCGCATGTCACTTATTTCTTAATTTTATTCATTATACAATATAATAATCTTAATTTCTAAGTAATCGCGGTCTCTTAACCGTCCGGGATCTGCCACCTGCAGAATCACTATCGTCAGGAAACAATGTATTGCATCCGTTCTCACAACTGTCAATAACCTTTATTTAATTATTCTTGAATTTACATTGTTGCATATACTTAAGTTTCATAAACAATTTCTAATAATTCCTAACAAATTCTATTTTATTATACATACATAGATTGGGAAATACATACTTACGTACTAATTTAAACATTTACGCTACGACTTTAACTTAAATTAATATTGCCTGAGTACCGCACACGCCGATAGACAAGCTCACACTAACTTCACCCCTCATTACTACACAGTGTGAAAACCAGGGCCAGGTATGTGAGTACAATTGGGTTATTCCTAATGGTTTCGTCTCTTATCTTTCTTGGCACTAACTACGCGATTTCAATTACTTCGCCAGACACTCCCCCAATAAAACATATGCCTTGCTCTAAAAAATTGCTACATTTTAATGTAACTAAAATATCCAAAGAAAAAGGTATTTCAATCCTAATCACAATATTATCTTTACTTATTAACTATTAGCCCCTAAATTACTATTAATAACAAAGGTGGACTCACCACATATACCCCCACCCCCTTAGGATTTGGGTTTTGGGCGAAGAGTAAGACACTTCAGCGATTAAAACGAGAATATTAATCCCCCAAACTAAAATGGCAGGCAAGTCAGTCAAAACTACTCCAGGGGACCCTCCCAAGGATTAACATCTGAAAATTAAAAACGTTATGTATTCCGGGACAGCCCCTCCAATATCGCTGATCTTATACGAGTTCGAACCGGCAATCCGCGTTACTACAAATGGCCCCTCATACACCTAAAAGAATTTTTTATGCGCTCTGTGGATGACTGAGGATGGATTTTTAAAAGGACACGATCTCCCACATTAAACTTCGTTACTCTTTGATTCCTTCTACCATGTCTCAATTTGCGTTCGCTAGCCTTATTTTTTAATCTTTTGTGAGTCAACATAATTATTTGCTGGTGACTCTGCTGCAACCCCCTTTCAACAAACCCAATTTTCCCAATAACGGTTCATCCCTCTTTCTTCCAACATGTACTTCCACGGAAGTCAATCTCGTGCTCTTATGCACCGCCTCGTTCAACCACCCTTCCACTTGATTTATCACCCGTGCACATTTCTCATGAGTAAGATGGCACGTCTGACTTGCTTGTTAGCTCTCTCGTAAAAAAGTAACTTTTTCCATTGCTTCTTCCCTCTCTTTCAAAGTATGCACAATTTTTTTATTTAAAAGTTTCGGCGCCTCGACTCTCGTCATTCCAAAATTTATTTCCGGTAAGCCCCTTATATGAAATAAATTATCAGCAGTTTCCTCCTAAAAATTCACGGTCACCGACTCATCCCCATTCACCACGGTGTTCATAACTCCTAAAATCGATTTTTGTTGTTGCCCCTCTAACCATTCACACCACAATTTCATTCCTCTCGTTAAACCTGGAACTACAATGAACGATATGTCGCATTGAAAAGAGCCGAAGTTAACGTCTAACAATACCTCCAACTTTGTTTTAGCCGTCCCAGTGCATAACGCCCCAGTAACTGTGATAGCATTAACAGGCAAAGTTGTCACACCTGGAATGACTTCTAAAATTTCCGTCCACAGTTCCTCACTAATAAAATTGAATTGACTGTCCGAATCAATCAGTGCTCTGATTTTCACCGTTTGTATTTCAACGTTTATTCCCGGCAGAGCATACCGCGTTAAGTCTAACTCGTCTGAATCCAAAATCAAGTCCCCTTTCGGTTCTTAATTGAATTTAGTTGCATCAGCTCCCACCTGTTTCAGATTCACATTGAATGGTCGTACCTCATGATCCCACACGACCCGATTTCCGTTATCTTCGCGATCGTTTCTATTTCCTTTATTCTCGCGCACTGTTTATCTTCGGTCATTATATGCTTTATATTTGCGTATTGTTTCTTCTTCATATTTTCAAACTAACTTCCTCAGGAAACTTTCCATTTCGTCTACCCCAGCACGTCCTAAATTTAATAACCCGCGTTTCGTTTCAGGCGGAAAATGTTGCGCCAACATTTCTACCAACTCAACTTCCGTTTAACTATCTGCTAAATTAGTCGCTTTTCTGACTAATTTTAAAAAGTAATCGGCCCGGTTACGTCTTTCAAACTTTCCATATTTGATTTTAAAAAATATCTGCCTTTCATTTTTCGTACTCCAGTATCTGCTCATAAATCGATCAGTAAAGCCCCAAAACTTCTCAAAACTATCTTCTTTGGCCTTCGACCAATCACTCGCAGACCCCTTTAAACAATTCATAAGGAAAGATATCAATTTATGCGGCGGTACCCAAGCTTCATTTAAAATGCACCTTAGTTTCCGCATAAACTCAACGAGTTGAACATTACCCGACGGAGAAAACGTTATTGAATTACACCCCAGATCCCTCCAAAGTGATATACATGACCGGTCAATATCATTAATATTTAATTTCTCCGGCGGCTGCGACGCGATAGCGGCCGACGTCTCCCGGGTTGTCTGTTTATCTGACATTACAAATTTATTCATACTTTGTTGTATATTCTGAATATTTTTCAATACATGTTCTAGAATACCTTCAACTGCCTTCAATCAGAAATTATTCTCAATCTCTGGGTACCCAAACCTCTAACATCTGTTTATAAAAGTTCTCTTTGTAATCGAAAATATTCTTTAAATATTTCTTTTTCTTACATAAAACTAGACAATCTATTTATAAACTACCCCCAGTTATGTCTTAAATTGGCCCTCACGAGGTGCGCTAAATATGATAACGTGATAATGAATACGTAAATTCGTTCTGCAATTAAAACAATAATGAGAATAATGTAATATATAAGTTTATTAAGGCTAACTCAACCTCCATGTATTAAAAAAATATAATAATAAAAAACACTATTAAATAAGTCGCGAATTCCTAAACTAGCAAAAACAAACCCTTAGTAATTTATAAACGTAATTCCTAAAAAACCTTGCCCTAAAATATAACACTTACTTTAAGTTCTTTAATAACCTCCATGCATTTACTCGCGGTACTTGTAGACTTCGAATATTCCGTTGGTCGACTCCACCCGATCACGCAGCTAAGACTTCCAAGAATCCCACGCTCGTCTAGACCCGCAACCTTCGGAAATGCTTTCCTGAATTTCCTGAATTTAGCTCGCATACACCTGGCAATTAAGCTAATTATGCCACTACACGTCGAAAATCCTTGAGGCAGGGATCTCCACTACAAACAAAATAACATCTTCACTTCACAAATAACTAACTAAAAGCGGTTGTGACACGTACTAGTTGAAACACGCTACGATATCAACCCAAATTAATATTGCTTAAGTACCGTACACGCCGATAGACAAGCTCACACTAACTTCACCCTTCGTTACTACACAGTGTGAAAACCAGGACCAGGTATGCGAATACAATTGGTTTATTCCTAATAGTTTCGTCTCTAATCCTTCTTGGCACTACCCACGCGATTTCTATGACCTCATCCAGCACTCCGCGAATAAGACGTATGCCTTACTCCAAAAAATTGCTACATTTTAATGTAACTAAAATATCCAAAGAACAAGATATTGCAACCATAATTACAATATTATCTTTATTTATTAACTATTAGTCTCTAAATTACTATTAGTAACAAAGGTGGGCTCACCACATATGCCCCCACCTCCTTAGGATTTGGGTTTTGGGCGAAGAGTAAGACACTTCAGCGATTAAAACCAGAATATTAATCCCCCAAACTAAAATGGCAGGTAAGTCAGTCAAAACTACTCCAAAGGACCGTCCCCGGGAGGAACATCTGCAAATTAAAACCGTTATGTTTTTCGAGGACAGTCCCGCTGATATCGCTGATGTTATACAAGTTCGGACCAGCAGTCCGCGTTACTACGTATGGCCCCTCATACACCTAAAAGAATTTCCTTATGCACGCTTCTTCGGTGGATGACTGCGGATGAGTTTTAACAAGAACCCGATTTCCCACATTAAACATCGTTACTTTTTAATTCGTTCTAGCATGTCTCAATTTGCGTTCGCCAGCCTTATTTTTTAATCTTTTATGTGCCAACACAATTACTGGCTGGTGACTCCGCTGCAACCCCCTTTCAACAGGCCCAATTTTCCCAATAACAGTTCATTCCTCTTTCTTCCAACATGTACTTCCACCGGAGTCAGTCTCGTGCTCTTGTGCACCGCCCCGTTCAACTACCCTTCCACTTGTTTCATCACCCGTGCACATTTCCCATGCGAGGGATGTCACAAGGACCTTATTAACCGTACGATTTCCTTGTTAGCCCTCTAAATAAAAGAAGTAGCTTTGTTTACTGCTTCTTCCCTGTCTTGCAAAGTATGCAAAATTTTCAATTAAAAGTTTTGGCGCCTCAACTCTCGACATCCCAAAATTTATTTCTGGTAAGCCTCTTATATGAAATAAATTATTAGCAGTTTTCTTCTAAAAATTTACAGTAATCGACACATTCCCATTTACCACTGTGTTCATGACACCCAAAATCTAGTTTTGTTTGTTGCCCCTCTAACCATTCACACCCCAATATCATTCTCCTCGGTAAACCTGAAATTACAATGAACGATATGAAAGCGATTGGAAAGCCCCGAAGTTAACGTCTAACAATACCTCTAACTTAATTTTAGCCGTCCCAGTGCCTAAGGCCCCAGTAACTGTGATTCCATTAACAGGCAAAGTTGGCACACCCGGATTAACTCCTAAATTTTTCATCCACAGTTCCTCACTAATAAAATTGAATTAACTGCCCAAATCAATCTGTGTTCAGATTTTCAGCGCTTGTATTTCAACGTTTATTCCCGGCAGGGCATCCCGCGTCAAGTCTATCTCGTCTGAGTCCAAAATCAAGTCCCCTTTCGCTTCTTGATAGAATTTAGTAGCTTCAGCTACCGTTTGTATCAGATTCTCCTTGGGCGGTCGTTCCTTTCCGTTATCTTCGCTATTGTTTCTATTTCTTACATCTCGCGTACTATTTCTCTTCGGTCATCATATCCCTTATATTTCCGTTCCCTTTCTTCTTCATATAATCGATCTAAGTTCTCCAGGGAACTTTCCATTTTGTCTACCCTAACAGGTCCTAAATTTAATAACCCGCGCTTCGTTTCCGGCGGAAAATGTTGCGTCAACATTTCTACCAACTCAACCTCCGTTAATCTATCTGGTAAATATGTCGCTTCTCTGACTAATTTTAAAAAATAATTGGCCCAGTTGCGTCTTTCAAACTTTCTATATTTTATTTTTAAAAATATCTGTTTTTCATTTTTGCACTCCAATATCTGCTCATAAATCGATCAGTAAAGTCCTCAAAATTCTCAAAACTATCCTCTTTGGCGTTCGATCAATCACTTGCTGACCCTTTTAAACAATTCATAGCGAAAGATATCTTTTTATGTGGCAGTACCCCTGCTTCATTTAAAATGATCCTTAGTTTACGCATAAACTCAGCGGGATGCACATCACTCAATATAAAAAACGTTATCGAGTTACCGCCCAGTTCCTCCTAAGTGATATATAAGACCGGTTATTATCATTAGTATTTAATTTCTCCGACGGTGGCGACGCTACAATGTCAACCTGAATTTTCAAGTTGGGTTAGGAGATACTAGTTGCATGCCCCGCGGTAAATACAAACTGAACATCTCTTTTATAGTGATCTAGTTTGACTTTGCCTCATCAGGCAGAAGCACTTAAGCGGCAGACTTCAAAATTCTACACCCGTCACAAATTAGACTGATTGTTAAACATTCTCGTTTTACCCAAACTGGACAGAGAAGTTAGTTGCGAGGAACACAGGGTGTCACAGAATAACTATTCCTAATTTTAGGAAATTATAGAGGGTACAAACATTTTTTATTAATATACTGGTGTTCGAAAATTACTCGATGTTAAGAAAAACTAAAAATTAAACTTTATGAAAATTGTTTGTAGATACACACGATCACCATTTTTGATACACAATCTGTATGTGCGATCGACTGCCAAATTCTTCAAAATAGCTGCGGACGTTCACGAATATCATCAAACATTAGAATAATTTGAGCCACTAAATATTCTTCTGTATTAACAGGTGTCTCATAAACCAGTGATTTAATATGACCCTAAATACAAACAATAACTGGAGTCATATATAGTGGACATGTAGGCCAAAAAATCGACCCCGTTCTTTCGACCCATACATTTGGAAATTTTGTATTTAGATAGTTTCGGCAATTTAATCCAAAGTGTACTGGTGCAGCATCATCATGCTGGAAAACAATATTTCTTCGAGTATAAAGGGTGTCATTTTCAAGAAATTCTGGTAGAGTTTATTCCAAAAAAAATCCTATACACACGACCATTTAACTGTGCAAGTTCTCACTACATAACTTTCATCAATCCCAGCCCAAATATTAACAGATTTCCATTGATAAAGTAACCCGCGAACGGCATGACGATTTTCTTCACTCAAATTAGACTAGGGTCTATATTAAAATAACCATCTGTTGTAAAACAAGAATCGTCTGTCCATAAGACACTCTTAAGAAATTGTGGTTTGTCGATAATTTTATTCAATTACCATTTGGCAAACAACTCTGTAGGGATAATCAGCTGGAATTAACGTTTGCACTTTTTGAATATGAAACGGATGCTGGTGATATTCTGTCAATACTCTCCATACAGATGCGTTACTTGTATGCATCGCATGGACAATAGCGTGAATGCATATTTTCGGAATATTTTCAAACTGTTGCAAACCTTGGTCCTCAGAGTCAATATACAGACAATATGATTGACTACCGAATCAATCCTATTTACTTGGAGTTCGCCAGATAATGTATGACAAGGAACGCGACGTTGAGGATCCCGCTCAGCATAAATTCGCTTTGCTTCGTTAGAATTATCGTAAGCTGCTTCGTAGGCCAGATGCATGTCTGCTAATTAAATATTTGTAAAATGATGCAAAGAACTAATTTATCTAATAAACATTAAATTTCTGACACGTAAAATGACAAATGAACACACTTCTCTAATTAAGAATAAAATGTGATAGACGTAATTGGCAACTACGAAAGTGGTTGTTGTTTTCAGAAAGTTATATTCAATTTTTACTTAGTATACCGCCGGAAATTTTTTAGGGTGACAGCCGATTTTTTTTATTTTATCTCGTACTGAGGAATTCACGAACACTAGTTATTAATAAAAGATATTTACTTAAGTGCATTCTATCGTTTCTATATATTAGGAATAGCAATTCTGTGACATTCTAATATTCAAAGCCCATTCTCCAAAAGCACTTTAATTCGCTGGTATTCCTGCAAAATCTCGTATATCAACATTTATATATTTTTATATTTCACCATGTGCTACTATTCAGTTGAACACTTTTACGTGCAGGTCCTGCATTTAAATATTTCTGTTTTTACTTAATAAATTTCACATTCGTTAGTCTATTCACAGGCATTTGAATATTTAATAACGATTTCGACTGTATTTTTAATTTAAACGGTTGTTTATTTATCAATCTGCATTATTTTATTTAGTTAAGTGAATTGAAGTTTTGAGTTTGTGATCAGTAGTTCCATAAATCTGCATTATCTGACTTATAGGTCATAATCCGGTTGCGTACATCTACTTCGTAGGTCATTTCGACTAGAGAAAGATAGTTGTAAGCTGGTACTTTGTGATGTGTCACTAGCTCGAAAGCATGTAAATCCAAGATAACTTTATAACAACTATGATAATCATCTTTACCTAAAAGGCTTATGGCTTTTGATAAATATAAACAATGCTAAAATCCTTTAGTCTGATCTACCTAGTGGAAGGTTTGTTACAATGATCACTCAAATATGTTGAACAGTCTTTACGGCTGTGGCGATCGGTCCAAAAGGACATTCGACGGCCAAATGTTTTCTTGGAAAATTATTATCACTGGGGAGCATAGCTTTAAAATCTACCACCGTAAAATCCATCTACCTCGAGAGTTATGAATAGTGCCTTCGACTTCTAAGGCACCGTATTGGTTTTAAATTATTCGACGGTTGGCCGTCGTCTTTTGTAACTAATAATATAATGGCAAGAGTCGAAACTTGGTAGAAGTGGAATTCGGTTATGCATATAAAGAAAACAGTGTCTATTTGTCGATAGGTGTAAGCATGATGGTTATTTAATATACAGCACTATCTTGCACCCAAATATCATAATGATATGGAAACGGAACATGACTTTTAAATATTCTATTTATAAATATTTTGCTTTTTGAGATACCTCCACTCCGTCATCTAGTCAAACGCAGGGGCACCTGCCGGGCTCGCGGTGTCACGTCACGGGTTACGTCTGGTAAAGTGCCGCCTCAAGCTGACTCACCTAAAACTTATTATTTTTATAAAAACCTAATAAAACCAATGCAGTCACAAATTATATGTATATTCTGATCTTATAAATGGATCAGGATTGTCTTTTCAACCATAAAAGATTTATCTATGACTCTACGGTTGCTTTCGAGATACCTTTGGAAATAATTGGCTTCACTCTATAAGATGCATAAGGTTAGTTTGTCTTATTTAATTTAGTAATCCATCATTCTCTCTACAAAGTACAATTTGTGTCTCCTATAGCTATGTACCAGAAGATTATATCTTCTTTAAGAGTCCGCTTTCTCAACTATATATTATTTCACTCTGGATTACAACTATCATTTGACATCTCGATATCTATTTATTGGTCGAAATTGTGTGTGTATCGTCCTTCATCAATGTCGATGTCTTTGACAATAGTCATATCATGTTTGGAGTTATTCCTATTCCAGCACTACACGCACATCTTTTTATATCTTGTATATGGACGTTTGCATTAATTTGATTAAAAAATATCTGTGTGAAATTAGTCTCGTCTTCCTTTCGCATCACATTGGCGTTATCTCTAAGTCTATGTTTTAACGTATTTGCGTAAATTTGGCATAGGTAGAAATAATCTGAGTTTTCATGTCTTCCCAAGGAGAAAAACTGGGTGATCTTACTTTTCTCGTTTATAGGTATGTCATCACCCCATAATTGAACCTTTCTTAGCACCTTCAGATCCAACTACGTCATCGCTATTTTCAATGGGGGAGGGGGGCAGGCGTAATACTAGATAGTAACCGCCGGTTCTGCTTACCGTTGCGACCTAATGGGTCGACTTGAATCTAGCTAAATTAGTATTTATCAATGAATTCGAAATTCTAAGCGCACGCCAAATGTATTAATAGCAAAGCCAGCTATTTGTTGCTACTTTATAAATTTACAGTGCGCTCTAGTCCAAGTAATTTATTCCAATTTCCGCAAGCTCCTTCAAGGTCAGCCAGAACGCTATCTAGTTAGCCACTGCCTAGACATCTTCCATGCTCTTGGGCCATTCTACTGTCTCGACCGCTAGTTTCCTGTCCGCCAACCCTTTGTTAGCCATTTCGAATGGGCAGTCAAACAGCACGTGCTCTGCTCTTTCCGCGCCCTCTCCGCATTCGCAGCGTAGGTTCTCGGTTAATCGGAACCTTTGCAGATAGGTTGTTTGTGCCCCGCATCTTGTTGCTAGCTGCGCCTTCTTATGATCGAACTTTAGCTCCACCTTATCTCTAAATTCTATGCTCTGTATAAATTTGTGTGTCAAACTCCCGTTGCAGCGTCGATACGTCTCTCTTCCCACTGCTGAATAGACTTTTCCGGCAGCTTTTCATTAATTAGCGACCTCGGTACCGATGTATACAGCGTAAGAAACTCCCATGTTTCAGCCCCTTTGGGCAGTTCATCTACTCTATTATTTACTCGATTGCCGATGCGACATAACCCAATAAAATTGCAAATCCAGAAACCCAAGTGCAATGTGCGCTAATATTATTAATATTAAGTTGAAATAATGGTCCATCTTTTCTGATCTTGCTGGCACTGGAGGTGACGCATTCATTAAATTTGTGTATCGGTATTGTAACTTTTTGTTTTACAGTATTTTCCACACCAACTGATTTTTTTTTTATTTATTCTAACATTACAATTAGTCTGCTACCTAAAAATTACAGCAAACCTGTTACTCCTAAGAAATCTAACAGAATTATTTGCTACCTTAAGTTATATTAGTTAGTTTTATATTATTTGCGTTTGGGAATACTCGTGTGTGTGTGTGTGAGTGTGTGTGTCTGTATCTGTGCGCGCGTGTGGGTGCGTGAGTGTTTGTGTGTTTCTGTCTGTAGTAATGTGCTTGGGACTGCTTTCCTTCCCAGCTTCCAATCGTCGGCAGCCTGAAATCAGAAACCGAGAAGTTGGCATTCCCGTACGTGTCCTGACCGTCGGCAGCTAGAAACCAGGGGGACCACGTACAGTCCTTGGTGTGTATGTGTGCGTGTGTGTGTGTGTTTGTGTCTGTGCGCGCGTGAGGTTGCGTGTTTGTGTGTTTCTGTCTGTAGTGTTGTCCTTGGGACTGCTGTCCTTCCCAGCTTCCGACCGTCGGCAGTCGAAAATCAGAAACCGAGAAGTTCGCATTCCTGTACGTGTACTGGCCGTCGGCAACCAGAAACTAGAGTAACCACGTGCAGTCCCTGGTGTGTATGTGTGCGCGTGTGTGTATATGTCTGTGTCGTATGCGTATACGTGCGTGTTTGTGTGTGTTTTGGTGTGTGTATGTGTGTGTTTTGTCGTGCCGGTGTGCTATAATGGTGTGTGTGTTTATTGTTTTTATGTTTGTGTGTGCGTGTGCTTATGTCTGTGGTGAGGTCCTTGGGACTGTTTCCATCTTCCGGTTTCCAACCGCCGGTAGCCGGAAATCAGAAACCAAGAAGTACGCGTTCCTGTACGTGTCCTGGCCGTCGGCAGCCGGAAACCAGGGAGGCGACGTACAGTCTCTGTTGTGTTGTGTGTGTGTTGTGCTTGTGCGTGTTTGTGTGTATTTTGTTGTGTTGATGTGTTATAATTATGTTGTCAGAAAATTTCACCTGTAGTAATTTTTAGTTGCGCTACAACATTGGAAATATAAACATTACGTTACTGAAGCTAGGGTTGGATTTCTTAAAGCAATTACGAATTTGGTTAGTATTTTCTCTTGTTTCTTTTAGTTAGTTGTATTTTTTATTTTAGATGGTTAGTATTGAGTCCTTATCCTACTAATATTAGTATTTTAATGCTAATAAGTGTTCTGGGGGAAACTTGTGTTTGTGGTACGTTTGCCGCGCTTTTGCCGTTTTCACTATTTTCACTTCGTTTTCACTGGTATCACTCCCGATCGTCAGGATTTACGAGCCTTCTGGTAGATCTTCAGGAGACACGTGGTTCCTGGTATGTCCTTGGGAGAATGCCGCTTGTTTGTTGTCGGTTCCCATGTGTGTTGGGTGGATTGTGCTTTTGTATTGCACGTTCGATGCGTTACGTCAAACTTCTGTGTTTCGTGTGATCTGTGTTTGTGGTATTTGCGATGTGTGGGGTTTGTGTGTGTCCTGTCAGAGTCCGTTTGTGTACCTTTGGTGTAGTACAGTAGTAGTTTGCTGAGTGATTCTGTTTAGGTAAGGAAATATGTTTTCGTTCCAGAGCATGTCCGAGAGGGGTATGTCCCGTAGGATTGTCCTGTGCATTCCTAGGTCCTGTTGCAGTTCGGAGCAGTGGAACACCAGATGTTCCGGTGTCCCCACCCCACCACATGTGCAGTTGTTGTTGTCTTGGAAGTCGAAGCGATTCCTGTAGGTTGAATAAGGACCATGCCCCGTGAGAAAATAAATGAGCCCTTGTGAGGGGACCAAGTGCTGACAGTTTAGCCTGTCTAGGATGTTTGAGACTAGTGCGTATACCCTCCTCCCATTTGTGCTCTGGTTCCATCTATCTTGGCACTCGGTTAGTATTGTGTCCTGAATTTCCTTTTATATCCGAATTTCTGATGTTACTTTTAGGATTTCCCGGACTTTTTCTGGTTCGTTGTTTTTTAACCAGTATGTCGCCGCTCTCTTCCTGATATACAGATCAAGAAGGAGGACTCCTAATATCACATAGAAGGCGTCGTGTGATACGGTCCGGTATGCTCCAGTAAATCTTATTAGTGCCCCCCCTTTGGGCACTGTTGACTTCTTGTTTGGGTTTTACTAGATGTAATCTGGTTGCCCAGGCGCTCGCTGCATGACATTATTGCTGCAAGTACGCTGGATAGGTATAATCTTACACAGTTTAGGGGGATATTGTACGTACGTTGTGCAAGAGTTGCTATGCATTGCATAGCTTCACTGGCCCCTGCTGTTACTGTGGCAATGTGTTTTTCGTAGTTCAGTTTTTTATCAAGGGTTAGCCCTAGGTATTTGGCCTCCCGTGTTCTTCGTATTCTGCCTCTGTTCAGTTTAATGATAGGGTCTCTTTCTAGAAAACCTTTAACTATCATGTAAGTTGTTTTGTCATGTGCTATTGTCATCTTATTTGCGTTGCACCATTCTAGGGCTTTGTTCAATGCGGTGTTTGCATTGTGCTGTAGTTCATTTCTGGAACCTCCTTCCACCACCAACAAGATGTCGTCCGCATAAGCTACTACGGACCTCACCTCATTTGCGGTTTCCAGCTGCTCCAAAAGCTCCTCAGTCGCAATGTCCCAAAACATGGAACCGCAGACTGACCCCTGTGGGCATCCTTTGGTGATTGATTTTGTGATGTTTTTAGTACCAGACAGTGTTACAAATCTATCTTGGCAATAGCTTCTGAATGTATGATGTAGTTGTTTTGGAAATTGAATTTCGACTAGCCTATGGAACAGTGTTGGCCACCATAAGTTGTTGAAGGCTCCTTCTATGTCTATCATGATTAGGGCAACGTATTTTTTATTTGAAGTGGTTGCAGAGTTTATGGCTTTGTTTACGGCGTCTTCGGTTGATCGTCCTTGTCTAAATCCGTACTGCGCCGGGTGCAACCCTTTCGTCTTCCGATGTTCTTGCATTCTCGTACACAGTAGTCGCTCGAAAATTTTTCCGATCGAGTCTAGAAGACAGATGGGGCAATACGAACCCGGATTTTTCGGGTCTTTTTCTCGGTTTTTAGAGAGTATGATTACGTCTGCTTGCTTCCAGCAGTTTGGAAACTTTGTTTGTCTTAGACATTCGTTGTACAGTTTAGTAAGTTTCGGTGTAAGTTTGGTGTCTAGTGCCTTTGTGATTTCTGCCTGGATCCTGTTTGGCCCAGGAGCTTTTTTGTTTTTGCTTGATCGAATCAACTGCTGTAGGAATAGTATGGGTGGTCTGTAATTTTTTTGGGTACAATCGTGTAGTGTTGTTCGTGGTATATTATAATTCTTGCCGTTGGCATTGGAACTCGGCACCCCATTCAAAATTTCTAACGACTTTTTTTTAGAGCGTACTTGCCGTATAGTTTATTATGTGAACACATCTTACTAAGAAGATTGTGGTACAACAAAGCTCAATGTGGAAAGTCGACTCGTGTATATACTAAAAAATTTGCGTAACCGTTTTACAAAACATAATCGTTTGAGCGTCCGGACATGACGGCCGCCATAACGGGCGCTCCGTGGCGTAGTTGATAAGTATGCGTGTGACTACTACGTCCAAGGTCCCGGTTTCGAATCCCGACACGATCCGCTTGAAAAATGTTAAGTGAGCATTTTTCACAAAAATACGCCCTTGTTCGGACGAGAAGTAAAATGGATGTCTCGTGTGTGAGTGTTGTCACGCACGTTAAAGATCCCTACCCTGCTTGGAACGGCAAAGGATTCGGCAAAATTCCAAATTTTTTAGGAAAAATACTCCCTTCCTGGCCAATATAGTACCTTCGGGTGGAGCATTGGAAAATCATATGTAGGGCCGCTATGACGGTTTGATCTTAATATAGCAGCCGTCATGGCGGTTTTGACTCCAGCATATTAGCGTCAAAACTAAACACCAAGTTTCACTGTCTACCTAAGTAGTATGGACAAAGGTTAGTTTCTGTCGAAAACATGTACTTTATAGAGTGCGGCGGGAAGAGATTGGAGTAGGAAAGTGTGGGGTGGGACGCCCGTTGTACAAACTTAGTGTTTTAAACTTGTACTTTAATCTCATTTCTCTAGTCCGTGCAAGTATTAAAGCTTCTAAAAGTTATTGTTTACTAGATGAGGCTATCTTAGGACTAGGTCAAAGATTGAATTGTGTGACTTTGAACCTGTTATTTCTTTGAATTTTTAGTTTATCAGATAATGTTAGCAGTTAATGTAATAGGGAGTTGCGCATTGGCAACTAGTAATATATAATACAACGGAGGAAATTCCGGAATTCTAGTTGTCGAAATATCGTCGATCGATCATACGTACGATTTAAAATAGTGTATCTACTGTAAATTCAATTATATCGTGGCATACAAAGTTAAACGTTGCGTAGGTGGAACCAATAGAACCAATAGAAGTGCTACATCATCAACCGACATTTGCTACACATTGTTTAATTGCAAGACTGTCAAAAATTAAACCACTTGAACTTTGAACTTGTTTGTGTTATCGAATTACCTAGAATATTTAGTTAATCAGATAAGATTGTCACAAATCGGTCAAAAATTGAGTACTTGAACTTTGAACTTAATTTTCTCTCGGTTCTTGTGATTCATAATTCTAGCGCCATCTACTAATAATTAGTGTAACCATTAAATCGGATATCAACTTCAAATTAAAAGTTATGCTAATAATTGGGTTTGTTGCCACTAAGTGTAGAAACACAATTCTTTTGCAATCTATCGTATAAAGAGAATTCCGAAGTCATGTATGATGACATTCCATTTTTACTTTAACGTCCGCGTTAAAAATTGTAAATATAGCATACGAAAAAGGCCTGTGAATTAGCCGAAATGTCTGTTATAGTTCGATAAAGTTGTTTTAATTCATGGTAATATTTATACTCGAGAAATATTAATTTAGCATGTACGACTAGGATTGGTCAACGGCATGGGTTTAGCGCAACTCAATGGATTGATTTGTCTGTCAGACTAGATTTGTGTAAAATTACTTAGAATACCTCACCATTGTATCTCATAATTATTTTCCCTCACGGTGGGTGTATACAAGAAGAGGAATGCACGTAAACTTGTTTTTATACATACTTTTATAATTATATTGAAACTGTTGAAAAGAAGATTAGACAGGTATCGTAAGATGACACTTTTAGTAAACAAGCACATTAAAGTAATCTAACCCAAACTACAGTTACTGGAGCTACTACTTAGAAAACGACGGTTAATATTATTCTACACGGGATTTACAAAACTGTTCTATCATTTTCCTCGTATTTATGCATATATTGGAAGTATAATTATAATTTGTGCTTACACTCACCCAAATTAAATCAAATTATTAAAATGCGCATTCCCATAGATTAACTAGAATTATAGAAAAGTACCTTTCATAATTAATAGTCAGACGTCATTAACAAAACAATGCAAGTTTAAGCATCATACATTTCAGTATATTTATTTAAAAAATATGTCTTATTTTGAACTATATTTAAAATAGATTATCGAACTACTTTCTAACCCACCGTGCAGAATTAATATATATTTAACCTTTTATTTTAATTATGTGTATGTAGATGCACCAATCGAAAATTTCAACAATCCTGGTTATTAACAAAGAATCAACCATCAATAAGAACGCAACACCATGGCTTACATTGTGGATATTCAAGATATTATATGTGTTAATATGTATGTGTGAATAAATGTAATTATATCATTCACCACAATGCAGCTATTTTGGTAATTTGAATTTTTGAGATTCTGCAATACTATTGGTCTACAACACCATCGGTCAGAGCTACCATTTTTTTTGTTTTTTAACATGCACGAGACGCGATTGCTGGCCCGTTACAACATGGAAGACGTATCCGGTGTTTCTACTGGCTGCATTCGCAACATGATCGACGCGAACCGGGCGCAGCCATTGGTGTTAAATGTACTAGACGAACGGCAAGGCGAGGTAAAAAATGACGCCATTTAGTTTTCTCCGCTTAATCCATAACTTCGTTCGGGTGTCTTCGGAAACCATCGGTTTGCGTTCTATAGGGTATATGAAGCAGGCACGTAAGAGTAAACTCTTTAGTTATAATTTAGTTCGGTTACAAGTTATACCAAAGTCGTATAGTGTGGATTTTGTTCTGTACTAAAATGGTATCTGCAAACGTTTTTAAATGCGAGTCGTGTCAGGTCTACTTTACCAGGAGGGATGCCATCAAGTGGCATCAGGGAAAAACAGCATGGTACAAGCCCATCGGGGTTTAAGCGTTCAGTCAAACTAGTAACAGAAACTTAAATAGCCAGTCGTGCGGCATTATCTTTACCAGAATGGAACATTTACGAAGGCATCATGTTAAGAAGCACGGGGTGACCCCGTCGGTATAGGGACTTAAAAGTCCATATCCGTAGGCAGTAGAAAAAACTTCCTCCAAACAAAAACAAGTTGGTGTCCGGTGCAATGTTTGCGATGTAGATGTGACAAAATCTGCGTACACTGCTCATCTACAGAGCAATAGGCATAAGAGTGCAGCCGCTATTGCTACCAAAAAAGATGATGCGGTGGAAATAGTTAGCACAGCGTTTAAAAACTGTATGGCCAGCTACCGCATAAAGGATGTCGACACGGTCGATGGGGTATCGGAGTTTCTGCTCAAGCAGAAGCATCGATTTACACGTTTAGTCAGCGAAAAATTAAAAGACCATACGGCTGTAAAGGTCAATTGTAAACTTTATGGTGCGTACATCAAAACGAGTATTGATCAGAATGTAAAATCGTTTAACACAAAAAATGTGATTGACACCTGGCAGCAATCTTCGAAACAAGTACGAAAACTTCTGCGAGGTTATGCGGCAAAAGTAGGAAGAATTTGAGCACCACGGGGCGGCATGGTCTTTGGAGAAAGTGCTTTACTTAGAAGTTAACACTAATAAGTACAACCCGCTGTGAGGGTTCAGTGGAATGAAGAAAAGAACCCTGAAACACCAAAATGAAAATTTAAATTTTATACTTAAATTACGTCAGAAAATTAAAAATATATATGTATGAAAATAGATGGTAAGCGTACACTGTATACTTATAATTAAAGAAAACTGATTTAAAAGAATCTGTACTACTTTTTTGCTTACACCAATTTTTTAAATTGAGTTCTATGGTTGAATTAATGGTAGATTCGGACTACGAGAAAAAACTAAATCGGTATTACCATACACGATTAGAAACTGTTTATAAATAAAAAAAGTTATAAAATGTGGGTTTGGTGGTTGTAAAGGTTGGTCCTAGATTAACATTAATGTCGGATTGGAACCTCCAAAAAAATTTATGGAATCCGATGTTTTACGCGTTTTGAAAATATTTATGAATACAAAAGTTATGACATTGGGGTTTAGAGGTTGTAGTTTGGCTAGGGGTTAATCCTATACTAAGAACAATGTCGGGTTCGGATTTCCAAGAAAATTTGAGCATATCCAGTACTTTACGCGTTAAGGAAATGTTTATAAATAGAAAAGTTATAATATTGGGGTTTAGGGGATGTAGCTTGATAAGGGTTGATTTTAAGATAAAACATTTAAAAGGTGGGAATATAAAGGTCGTGCGGTGCCCATAGACACCGAGAAGTATTTCAAATATTTAGAGGTAAGGTTACCGATTTTTAGGCTATGGATGGTGTGGGTAAAATGATGTAAAAACAGTAGAGCTAAGCTAGGTTAACTCGGTGGCGCTGCGGCGACGAATTTTACCCGGAGGACCCTGAGGGTGGAGCTCCACTCCTCCTTATGGAGTTTTGTGTGTTGCAA
This sequence comes from Platerodrilus igneus, assembly GCA_036346225.1. Lineage (NCBI taxonomy): Eukaryota > Metazoa > Arthropoda > Insecta > Coleoptera > Lycidae > Platerodrilus > Platerodrilus igneus. The sequence continues at coordinate 2,504,674 of JARFIW010000822.1, forward strand.
AGAGCAAAAATTGCGCCAAATCTCTCAATAATGTCATACTCTTCACTCTGACCTTAAACTTGCAGGTATTTTTCCTTTACTTTATTCACGTTAAGTTGTGTTAAAGTTGAAACAGCTTAAATATATGATGCTATGCAACTGCAAGCGACTGCCAAAAGTGATACCAAACGTTTTAAAATCCGAAAGAGAATATTAAATACAAAGTCATTTACTTCATAAGCTTCGTCAGCGAAATTTCGAATGATTACTTTCAAGTTTTTAACTTACAAGTCGTAAGTTCGAGTTTACAACACACGCTGAATGTGTAATTACTTCTTACGTATGTATGTCGCTGTTTGTACGTTAGAGAAACTTCTCTATTTAAAAGTTTACCCAAGAAGGTTTCTAACTTTTTATATTTTTGAAGAACTTTTTGTATAAACGAAAACAGTTGCATACCAATGAAAAAGAGAACACTTTTTGCGACGATTCCCTTAAACACGATTTTTTAGTTAAATTTGTGACGTCAGGTTTGTGGTTGAAGGACATGCGGTAAGGATGCTGTATGTAGTAAGGAATTTCAACGAGCAGTCACAAAAGGATTTGTAAAATTCCTGTCTGCAGCATATCTTACTTAGAAATAGTAGAATTGAAAACTCCATGTTTGTTTTTATTACTACATCAAAGCACACAATCACCCTTGGAATTTTACTGCTGAAACACATAAAAGACGATAGACGAGGCATGTTCAATAATTTCTTAAGGAAGGCGGAGGAAGTTGAAGTTTTTGACTATTTGTTTACAGTTTACGAAAATAAGTGGTTTATATTTTATAATCAAACACATCAAAGGTATTGTAAAGTAGCGAGATTGGCATTTCTGTCATAAGCTAATAGGAAAAGAATGCTAGTGATTCAAGCTAGCCCTAAAGCGTACTAAAATTTCGTTTCGCATCATATATTAAAACTAAATTAAAAATTTCGATTACATTTCGTCGTTGTTAAGTCAAAATCTCCTATGTTAATTTTTGTCGATTTTAGGATATGTGGATTTTGTAGTCTAGTGTCGCAGTCTTCAGAATATGATAATACTCGTGTCTCATAACTGGCTCAAGTACGCTTGTGCCAAAGTTATTAAGAAAACTCGTATCTGCTAGCAGCTGCATCACATGTGTCAAAACCACGTATGTCGGGTTGGTTTTGTGATGCGATTAATTATTCTCAATAGCTATTTTCTTAGCTGGAATCTAAATGATAGTATTAACCACGTACATTAAATTATATATTTGGTACTACCAGAGCAAACTTATTTTTAATAAAAATGCGGAATTTGTGTATTTATGAGTTTAAGTGTGAGGTTAGGTTGAAGTTTTTACTTTTGAACTAAAATAATTTGTAATGGGTGGTAGAATTGTGCTTGTACTACCATAATAAACGCGATGATAATTTACTTTTCGAAGAAGACAATTTCAGTGCGCCGTATTAACTAATTTTATAGCTGTTCCAGTCAAACCTCGAGAGAGTACACATCGCGAGAGAACGACTAGAATCTACAGACAGCGAGAAACTTTAGTTCATTTCTAAGGTTTTCAACGAAGACACCCGAGTGAGCTGAACTTCTAGCTGCTTAAGAGGTGTGCATCACGCGCTCCGGCATTTGGTGTACACCATCGTCTTTAACCGGCCTTTTGAGAGCGAACCAATGCCAGCAGAGGATTTCCTAAAGACACGGCCATCCGTGACAATCACCGACGACACTTCCGACATGGATTTTGAAAACACATCTACACGCAGACGACGAGACGATCGATCATCTTCGGAAACAGAAAACAAGAAGACGCAAAAATCTAACACACATAAAACAAGAATGGAACCGAAGACATCCACCGCAACTACTACACCAGGCTCCGATACCACCACGACTTCCATCACCGCAGACACGGACAAACCATCGACTAGCAGAAGCTGCGCCAACGCCGCCGCCACCATCTCCACCATGGGCACTTCAGACACCGAAAGACGTTCACAGCCTCAGACACGGACAAGCAATTTTAATCGATAGGTTACTTAACTTCATTCAGCACGCCAAACAGCTAAACCGTGATCTACAAAACAAAGTCGACATCCGAGCATCTGGACAAGGAGCAAAACTAATACCCACCGACAGTACGCAATTCAGATACCTGCAGGACTATTTAAAGAAGAACAACATCGAGTACCACACGTACACCATCAGATCCGAACGCGAACTTGAAATAGTCATCAAGGGTTTAGCCGCCAACCTCACGACAGAAAACAACAAGACCGAACTCACCGCTATGGGGTACAAAATTAACTATGTGACTAAGCTACAAAGTAAAGAACAAGAATACTGCAACACCATTTTTGGAGAATAATCCGATATCGACTGAAATCTACAACCTGACTACGTTACTGTACTGCAGCCACATTAAAGTTGCCGCATTTGAAAGCAGGGTGGAGCTCTCACAATAGCTTTCATGCCAGCGACTTGGACATTCATGCTTTAATTGCGGTTACAAACCTTGCTGTGTCAAATGCGCCAAGCAGCATCTGGCAGCGAATTGCAAGAAAAGCATAGAGTTACCACCTATATGCGCCAACTGCAGTGGCACACATCCGGCTACCTATCAAAATTGCCCTGCACACCACGAAAAATTGCGCAAGAGATACACCACCGCTACTAAGCAACGACGCAATCCACCAACTGCACAAAAAATCGACGACGAAGAATTTACTACAAGTAGAAATGGACGACACGGAGCTCGAACGATCGTTCCAATAATTACTCCAACGACCATCGTCAAAGACGACACAAGAAGCACAGAAGACGAAGAACATTCAAGCTCCGAAGAGGAGTCACGCAGAAAAGCTAAACAGAACAAAAGCCATCACTAACCCAATGCCATCAACCACCACCGACACAAAATCACCAGCGAATACAACAAGAAGCAACGGAGACAAGCAGCCAAGCAACAGAACGACTAAAACACCTTCCACAACCACAAGCAGAGCCGACCATCAGGATCACCCCGACGATGACACTACTTTTTAATAAAATACTGTAATGGGCGCAAAAACTTATAAGTGCCTATATGGCTGAAACATTCGAAACTACCTTACTATGGACGGCAATGTGCGACATACTAAAAACCTATAATACACAATAGAACAACACCAAGAAACTTAGTACTCCGCTCCAAGAACGCCAGCGGGTTACGTAGCAGGATGACCGAACTGAAACACTTCCTGCAGCACCACAACGAGGACGTCGTAATGATTGGAGAAACCAGATTGCCTGCACACAAACAACTCAGGTTAGCAAATTACAACATTAGCAGAACGCGACCTAAAACCAGGACAACCAGCTCACGGAGGAGTTGCCATAGTGATACACAACCGACTACTTCACGAACAACTCCAACTACACTCGACTGCTTTAGACAGCGTGGGCGTCAGGTTCAAAGTCAACGAGCATTTTTTTAATGCAATAGCGGTCTATAGAAGCCCAACCAGCACGGATATACGCCCTGAAGACATCGATGATCTGCTACAGGAAGATACACCGACAATAATCTCAGGAAACCTAAATGCCAAACACGAAGCCTGAGGAGCAATAACTAGTGTTCCGTAGAGACTGCTACCCGAGACAAAAGACCTGACATCCCACGATACATAAAAGGGGCCATCATCAAGAAGGAAACACTCGTCAGAAGGTGGAAGAGCACACAAGATTTACAAGTAAAAACCTTACTTAACCGAAAGCAACGCGCAATCAATATTGTGTTAGATAAACATTACGACGAATCCTGGACCAACCACGTCAACTACACAATACAAACAGAAGGAAACTTATACAGACTAAACCATCGACTTATGACACGGAAGAATCCTAGCCCAGCACTGCTACAAGGAGAAAACAGAATGCTGTACAGCGCCGAAGAGCGAGCAGCCAAATTCGCCGAAGTCCTCCAAAAAACGTTTTCAGAAAACCCAACAACAGAAAACATATTATTTACTAACTTCACAAGAGTAGATCAAATACTACAAGCACCTGCAGAGAACGACATCCTACACATCACTCCACAAGAAATAAAACAAGCTATCACCAGAAAAAGTAACAGGAATTCTCCAGGAAAACACGGAATCACGCACATGGCGCTAACACACATAACAAAAAAGACACTGGCGTTCATCACAAAAATCATCAACAGCATGATCAACCACAAATACTTCCCAGACTTATGGAAGACGGCAATAGTGGTAATGATTCCGAAGCCAGGGAAGAAGAGGATGAACGCCGAAAACTACAGACCAATCTCTCTACTGAGCACGATATCCAAAATCTTCAAACGATTACTACTGACAAGACTGAAACCACTGCTGAAAGACCGACCAGAACAATACAGATTCAAGCGACAGCACTCCACCACATTATAAGTCATCCGGGTAATAAACAACAAAACCACCAACTACAACCGACGCCTAACCACAGTCGGCATCGCCTTCGATATCAAAAAAACGCCTTTGACAAGGTACGGTTCAACGGACTGCTGTTTAAGCTTGCCACCATTCACGACCTTCCGACGCCTTACATCCAATTGTTACGAAGTTACTTGAACATCATGAAGATACAGGTAAAAGTAAAAGACATCTTGTCACCAGAAACTCCCGTCACAGCCGGCGCCCCACAAGGAGGCTGCCTTTCACCAACGCTATTCAATGCATACATCTAGGACCTACTATGCCGCCAAAGAACCTTCTGCGCCATGTACGCCGACGACACCCTGCTCCTGACAACCGGAAGAAACACTAAGGGAACAACAGCAAGAATGCAAAAACAGTTCGACACACTACCGGATTGGTTCAACAATAGAAAATCAAATTAAACGTTCAGAAGACTGAGGCTATATTGTTCTCCAGACGAAAGAAAAAGCAAACACCACCGATGCTGAAAAACCAAGAGCTAATTTGGAGCAAATCAATAAAATACTTAAGGGTGCACATAGACAAGCAATTAACATTCAACAATCACGTCAGTGAAACGACAAACAAAGCCCGAAAAGCAAAAGGCTTCATCTACGAAATACTTGTCCACAAAAATAAACTACCAATGGACATCAAACTCCAGACCTACAAGATATTCTTACGACCCATACTGAACTACGCATCGGCGGCATGGTACACCTACATTTCAAAAACAAACAAAACAAAACTTGAAGCATTCCAAAACAAGACCGTTAGGACCATCACCGGGTGATTCGTTAGAAATAAAACCCCAAGGCGGGACCTTATACTACAAAATCTAGAAACCACTTTAAGACGCTGGCGTCAAATATATACGAGAAAATTGACAACTCAGATATCGAACACATGCAACACATCGCATCTCCGCTGAACTGAAACCCACACAAACGCAAGAAAACCAGAAGCGTATTAGATGGCTGAGCCGTAAACACATACACCAAGCACACAAATCCTCCCGCCAGCAAGACTGGCGCAAAGAAACCATTTCACACCCTCGGCGAGCAAAGAATCAAAGACCTATAAAGCAGTAAAATCAGTTACCAACGAGAAGCCAAAATCAATTGATTAATGCTGTAAAAGGGAGTTGGACTTAAAAGGTCCAGGATCGACCAATCTGAGAAATTTTATAGCAAATTTTTTAGTTACAAGGTTTTTACATATCATTTATATTTACGCGTTTTATCGCACAATTCTGTTATGAGTTTTATTGCAATATTGTCCTAGTAGAACTTGTTTAGTTTGCAAATTTTTTTCAAGCAAGCCGAGCAGTTAGAATCTTACTTATGGCGATAGTTAATAGTTTAAAAATTAATAATACGTCGAATGATAATGATGATTGCAATGAACCTCTTCTACTAATCAGGAACATCAAAATAACCCGAATATAATTTATGATAATGTTGAAATTATTACAAAAATTGATCAGTTTCTTTTTCTAGTTAATATTGATTACACCAACAAAAACGCCGTTCAAGATACCTAGCCGGATCCATCACTATCCAATTCCGTAATTACTACAGAAGTTAGAAGTGTCGAACAAGGCGATCAGACAGTAGATGACGGAACGACAGCTAGTGACCGGGAAGATACTGTTGAAAATGATTTAGAAAAAGAGAATTTAGGGTATGAGGAAGTCTTTGATGATTCAGGATCAACTACATTCCAGGCACTGATTTAGATGATTCTGACATATTCCGCGACGAAATTTCTTTACAATTCCAGCGTAAAAGATTTTGCAATGAAAAAGTAGAAAAAACTAGTGAATGTATAGTAGCTTAAGAAAAGGAAGCGAGCCGAAAATGGGCAAAAGGAAAAAGTATATAGAGAAGAAATAAAGCACAATTTATGAGAGAAAAGAGACAGAAATGTGATGGAATTATAAAGGGGCAAAGTGGAACTAAATTAATTACGACAAAGAATGCTAGAACTACGAAGGTGCAGCGTGATTCAAAGAAATGTGCGAAATCGATACAAAAACGCCCATGTAGTCTTGTGAGTGAAGATCAAAGAGAAGATATATTCAAAAAGTTTTGGTCAGCGCTCGGGTGGAAACAACGAGAAATACTTGTGACAACCTTAGTCTACAACAGCACAAAAAGCAACACAAAACAGATCTCGTAGAAGTACTACTCTATTGTACCATCTAAAAGTAAACGATTTATTAATTTTGGTATGTAAGAAAATATTCCTTACTACTTTTGGGTTGGGAGAGTGGACAGTTTTGAACTGGGTGAAAAATAGTCATCACTCTGGGATCATTAATTCTTCAACGTCTAAAACATTTCAAAGGAAAGTTAATTCTTTGAGCCTTCGAAGATCTGATGTTCAAGAATTCTTCGCCAAACTACCTAAAATGCCATCTGTTCGCGCCGCAGGAATAAGACGCCAGATAGCTATGAGCTGGATGATGCTGGTAGCTTTGGGGTCTTGCCTCGACGTTCTGTTCTGGGTTACAGCCTGCACCTCGGGGTTGTATTTGTACATTATAATCGCGTCGCTTGGGTTTGACGTAACTACAAAAATAACAATATGAAATTAGAAGCCAAATGTCAATTTTGAGAACACGCAGTTTAATTTATCGCTACCAATTTTTATGGTTTGTGTTCCACGGGTTTCAACGGGTGTGCCAGCCGAAGATTGCTGTCCTGTTTCCTGGAGCAGTTTGTCAAGCAAGGCCACAGGTAAGTACTAGCAATCCTAGACTTGTAGTTATTTGTAACATTGCTTTCTTGGGGTACACATTCTCCACGCTATCGAAGGCCGCTATTATACAGAACATTGATCGCTTTAGGGGGATATTGTACGCACCGCATCCCGCTCCCCCATAAAAGTTTGATCCTAATCGAACCGGATACAAAAAACAATCTGAAACTGCATTAGGTACTGGCATAATTCATAAGTTTCCGCATTGCGCTTCTTATCCGCTTCTTAACAAACATACTTGATTTATTGTTACCGGCGCTATAACTGCCATCATGCCCAGAGGTGCACGCGCATCTAATAAAGAAACCGCAATTCTTCAAACGAGTAAACGGACTGAAGAGGAGGCTCGTTTAGCTTTCTTGGAGTCAAAGTTTGCGTCGTATTTTAGTTACGCACAAAAGCTAGTTGCTGCTATTCCAGAAAAACAAGACACGGTACAGATAGAAAGTTTTTTGTCCAAATCTTTGCATGTTATCGGACTACGCAGCGAGTTTATGACGTTAGCGGATGAAATCAATAGTTTATCAATGCGCTTAATTGAAGAGTTTGAACCTGAATTTGAAACCGTGTGGTCATTTACGGAAATGTGCAGCTCTATTCAGTCTGCAAGGGAACGCTTTTTGTCAATGAAACAAATTGATAAACCGGAGATTGGGCATGATACCAAACGCAAAGAAAATTACTTTAAGTTGCCTCGCATTTCGCTAGCCTCCTTTTCTGGAAATAATTTGGCCGATTGGCCTTTATTTATTCAAAACTTTAACATTTTAATACATGAGAATGAACATCTATCTGATACGGAACGAATTCAGTACTTGTTATCCGTATTAGTTGGTAAAGCAAAAAATATTTGTCATGGTATAACACCAACACCTGAAAACTATTTACCGTTATACAACGCCTTAATTGCAAAATATCAAGATAATCGAGCTTTAGCATCTGCTTTTCTTGATCAACTGCTTGAACTCAAATCAATTAGTAACGCAACGTCAAAATCTCTTGAGTACTTTGTAGATAAGTTTACATCTGTTTACCAAGCCTTGGGTCAGTTAAAAATTTGTGACTTAAAGGAATTTATGTTTGTCCATATTGGATTATAGAAGTTAGATTCAGATACTGTTAAATCCTTCGAAAATGGGCACCGAAAAGCTGGTGATATGCCAACTTACGACGAATTTGTAACCTTTTACGTGAACAGGTGAAGGTTTAGAACGCACATCCAAAACTGAGTCTAAATCTACGCAGATACAATCGCATTCGAAGTTACAAGGTGGTTCTAAAATTACTCATTCTTTTGTAACCACGGGCAATAAGTTATCAAAAACTGTGACTTGTGCCTTTTGTAGTAAGTCGAATCATGTGCACTTGTACCAGTGTGCTGATTTTAAAAAATTAGTGGCTAAGGATCGTTATGCCTTTATAAAATCGAACCATGCTTGTATAAACTGTTTAAGCCTGTCGCACTCTAGTTACACATGCAATTCACAAAATGTATGTAAAACATGCCACAAAAAGCATCATACATTATTACATTTTGATGCTCTATCTGGTGATGGAAATTCTTTGGCTAGTAATGAGTTAAATTTCAACGCATCGCATTCAAACTCTACCGCATTATGTAATGTTGTACCGCCTTCAAATGACAATAACTCACACGTCACGAATGACACTGTGACGTTAACATCGCATTCTCGCAGTAAAACCTTGAAAGCAATCTCGACAATGAACAATGTTTTATTATCTACGGCGCAAGTTTTCGCTCGAACCAACAACAATCCAAGAAAGCTTATCAGATGCTTGATTGATTGTGCATCGCAACATAATTTAATCTCTATAACGTGTTGTGAACAGCTGAATCTGTCCATAACTCCGTTAAATAATTCTGTGATTAAAGGTGTTGGCATGAGCTCCCGTCCTATACGTGGGTACGCCACTCTTACTATAGAATCACGTATTCATCCGCATACCTATAACATCCAAGTTTTAGTAATTGATTGTATTACCGATAATTTACCTGCTCAATACATTGAATTATCGCATATGACACAGCTTAACAAAATGCCATTAGCTGATAGTCATTGGAATGTTCCTGGACAAATTGATTTAGTTCTGGGAGCACAGCTGTTTCCGTTCTTATTGTTAGACGGTCCTATTGATACTCCTACCAACGCGCTTTCTTTATTGAAAACTACTCTTGGGCATGTAATAATGGGTCAAATACCTATTACCGCTCCAGAACAACAGCATGATTTCACACCTACCACATAATGCGCATTAAATAATAATGATTTGCAAGAATGTTTACAAAAGTTTTGGGAACTTGAAGAAGTTCCTACTACTCGCTTCTATAGTCCACGAGAAACCGCGTGTGAAAATGATTTCATCAAAAATATGTCGCGTGAAAGTGACGGTCGTTATACTGTTGCTTTACCTCTCACTGGAGATGAACACAATTTAGGTAACTCTCGGGGAGTAGCACACAAACGCTTAATCTATCTTGAACGTAAGTTTAAATTGAATCCAGACTTTCGCAAAGCTTATAACGAAGTTATAGACGAATATATTAAAAATCGCTATTTGGTAGAGGTTCCACCAGAGTTGGACAACGATCAGGGGTACTTTATACCTCATCACGCTGTTATAAAACGAGATTAAAGGACTACCAAGGTACGGATTGTTTTAGATGCAAGTGCAAAAACCCATTCAGGGTTATCACTTAATGACGTCCTGTACCCTGGGCCGAATTTACAAGTTGATTTATTTAAACTTTTATTAAATTTTCGCCTTTTTCCAGTCGCCATTACAGCGGATATTCGACAAATTTATTTGCAAATTGGTGTTATTAAGGAACACCATCAATACCAAAGGATATTATTTCGCTTTTATAGTAACGAGCATTCGCTCGTTCAAATTCACTCGTGTTCCTTTCGGATTAAAATGCAGTCCATTTCTTGCTATGCGCACTGTCAAGCAGCTCGCCGCAGATGAAAGATACAGATACCCGGATGCTGCTTGGATGGCAGAGTCAGAGTTTTACATGGACGATTTAGTGTCTTCTGTATTAAATACTGAAGAAGCAGTGAAGTTATCGCACCAGCTGATAGCTTTATTTACGGCCGGAGGGTTCGATTTGGTTAAGTGGGCTAGCAATTCACTCGAACTGCTTAGCACCCTACCTTTATCGAGTTGTACACCTGTGAATTTTACCGACGGTAGTAACCAAAAGATTCTAGGTCTGTCATGGGATCCTAGAAACGACGCCTTTTACTTTCAAACCGCAGAAATCTCAACCGCATCATGCACCAAACGAATAATCTTGTCTTGTGTTGCAAGATTATTTGATATATTGGGGTTGGTCTCGCCTGTAATTTTATACGCCAAATTGCTAATAAAAGATCTCTGGAATGCAAACCTTGGATGGGATGATGTACCTCCTAAGCATATAACTGAATATTACTTCAAGCTTGTATCTGAACTTCCATTACTAAAGAATGCAGTTATCCCACGTCATTTAAAGGTCGCTAATGACTGTACTGTAAACATAGTTGCATTCTGTGATGCAAGTTTAAAAGCCTTTGGTTGTGCAGTCTACTTGCATGTAACAGATTCAGATGGTCATATTTTAATACGCCTCGCTTGTTCAAAATCAAGGGTTTCTCCTATAAAAATAGTGACTTTAGCTCGCCTGGAGCTTTGCGCTGCAGTTCTACTATCCACATTGGTAAGAAACGTGTATGATATATATAATTCACGTTATCCCATAGAAAACTTATACGCATTTTCAGATTCTACGATAGCCTTATCGTGGATTCATTCTTCTCCTCATCGTTGGTCTACATTTGTCGCTAATAGAGTGGCTAAAGTTCAAAGCAACTTAGACCCTAAGCACTTTTACCATATCGCTGGGATCGAAAACCCCAGTGACTGCCTATCTCGAGGCATGTTGCCCGCCCAACTGTTGTCGCATGATCTTTGGTGGAATGGTCCATCATGGATGTCGTTACCTCCTCATATGTGGCCCATTAAACAGTTTTCCGCTTCGCCAAATGAAGAAATTCCGGAATTATGTTCAAGAAATTTAGCTATTATTGTTCCCGAGCTTCCGGTATTGTATGAGAGGGCACAAGCTGTGTTCTCGTGGTCCAAACTTTTACGCATTATTGTATATGTGTTACGTTTTTGTAAAATTGTTAAGCTTTCTCTTAGAATTGACGCTGATGATCTAAATGTAGCAGAACAGTATTTAATACATGCGCTACAACTAGTGCAATTTTCGGAGCTGATGGAAAGTTTAAAAAAGGGCACTGTGCCTTTATACATAAGAAATTTAAACCCCTTCTTAGATGAAGTGGGTTTTATTCGAGTGGGTGGTCGTTTATCACGATCGGGATTGCCTTTTGCCGCTTGTCACCCACTGTTGTTACGAAAAAGAGATCATATAATAAATTTATTAATTGACCACTACCACCGCATTAATTGTCACACAGGTGCTAATCTTCTTAATTCGCTTATTAAACAAAAATATTGGATTATTTCTGCTAGAGATATTATAAGATCAAGGATTAGATTATGCAATTTTTGTTTTCGAGTGAATCCAACACACCCCACGCCAATGATGGCAGACTTACCATCATGCCGTGTGCAGCAAGCCAAAGCGTTTACGCACACTGGGGTGGATTACGCTGGCCCTATCAATATTACGCTTTCCCGCAGAAGAGGGCAGCGCTCTCAAAAAACGTATCTCTGTATATATGTTTGTTTGACTACTAAAGCTGTCCATATAGAGCTAGTCTCGAATTTGTCGACCGAAACTTTTTTGGACGCATTCAAGCGCTTTTTGTCACGTCGCGGTCCAGTTTCCTGTATGTATTCTGACAATGGTACAAATTTTATAGGAGCCAAGTCCAAATTAAATGAAATCTATGATTTGATTACATCTTCAAAATTTCAAACTGCTTTAAATCTTGAATTCAATAATCGACGCATCTCCTAGAAAATGAGTCCACCCCAGGCTCAACATTTTGGTGGAATTTGGGAATCGACGGTAAAATCTTTTAAAACGCATCTGTACCGCATTGTCGGTGGTCATTTACTCACATATGAGGAACTTTTGACTGTGCTGATCCAAATTGAGGCACTTCTAAATTCAAGGCCCCTTTGCGTGTTGTCGGAGGATCCTTATCCGGAAGTGTTAACTCCAGCACATTTTTTAATGCAAACTCCCCTACAATATTTACCCGCTTACGATATGTCAAAAGAGCATTTGACAGTGAGGGATCGTAAACGCTTACTAGATTCGTTAGTTCAATCATTTTGGCGCAAATGGAGGATTGAGTACTTGCACACATTACAGGTTAGAAAAAAGTGGTGCACGCCCGATAATCCTGTAACGGTCGACCATTAAGTTGGCCTTCAGGTATTATTGAAGAAGTGTACCCTGGGGCTGATGGAGTTATTCGCGTGGCTTTGGTTAAAACCAGAACTACTAAACTTAAACGCCCGGTAGTAAAATTATGCCCAATACCTAATCAGTAATCTCACAATCGGGATTGTTTAGTTATTTAGCTTAATTTATTACGCAATACTAGTTTTTCTTTTCTTTATATACTTATTTCTTTTGTTTTCAATTTTTTTCACAACTTGAGTTAATTGAAAGTTCTACATACTTTCAAAGCGGGGAGAATGTTCGCGCCGCAGGAATAAGACGCCAGATAGCTATGAGCTAGATGATGCTGGTAGCTTTGGGGTCTTGCCTCGACGTTCTGTTCTGGGTTACAGCCTGCACCTCGGGGTTGTATTTGTACATTATAATCGCGTCGCTTGGGTTTGACGTAACTACAAAAATAACAATATGAAATTAGAAGCCAAATGTCAATTTTGAGAACACGCAGTTTAATTTATCGCTACCAATTTTTATGGATTGTGTTCCACGGGTTTCAACGGGTGTGCCAGCCGAAGATTGCTGTCCTGTTTTCTGGAGCAGTTTGTCAAGCAAGGCCACAGGTAAGTACTAGCAATCCTAGACTTGTAGTTATTTGTAACGTTGATTTGTTGGGGTACACATTCTCCACGCTATCGAAGGCCGCTATTATACAGAACATTGATCGCTTTAGGGGGATATTGTACGCACCGCATCCCGCTCCCCCACCATCACATTATTGTAGATCTACTACTAGCAAAGTAGACTTAGAAAATGTATTTCAATCACGTGCTGAAGTTTACAAACTTTATAAACAACAAGTGGCAGAGCAATCTGTCAGAAAACAAGTTTTCGTATCTGAAATGAGGCGTTTAAATATTAACACTTTCCACCCGCACGAAGATCGATGCAATATTTGTTTTAGTTTTAAACAAGAAAATATAGCTACTGATTTACACAAGCCACATATAAGTGCCAAAATGCGAGTAATCATGGAAAAACTCAAGACAAAGACAAGACTATAAATTCTGGGAATGTCTGTGTTTTTATGATGGATGTTCAAGCAGTACAGCTTGTACCTTGCTTATCGGCGGGGATAGTCTATTTTAAACGGAAACTGGCATGCCATAATTTCACAATCTATGATTTAGTTAACGGCAATGTAATTTGTTACGTTTGGCACGAAGGAAAAGGTGAACTAAATGCCAATTGTCTCTCTTTTTTTTTGACAAACTTTATAGCAAATAAGGTGAAGGAATGCGATAAAGAAAAGGTAAGAATATTTTATAGCGATGGGTGCTGCACTTAAAATTGAAATATTACGTAGCTAATGCTTTACTCCACTATTGCCTTACCAACAATGATGTCATAATTTAAAAGTACGAGGGCTATTTTTTTTTCAAGGTCCGATCGGTCGTGAAATAAAAACTCCCCTAAAAATCGGATGAACCAGTGCGCAGATGTGTTGCGCAGCGTCACTAATATGCCTGTCAATCGCGTGGCGTCACTTCCGTTTAGTTGTGTTCACGTAGGTAGCACGTAAACATGTCTACAACAATAGCATCTCCCGCCAAGTGTGAAGTTCGTGCGGTAATTCGATTCCTTCAGGCTGAGGAGTGTAATGCAGCCGAAATTCATCGACGAATAAGTACTGTGTACGGTAAAACTTCAATGAGTGACAGCAAAGTGCGACAATGGTGCAGAAACTTTAAAGCAGGACGTACAGGTGTTCATGAAGCAGGCGGTCAGGGAAGGAAGTCAGGAAATGGCGTTTTCTTGGTGGAATTCATGAAACGTGGCACAACCATTACAGCAGCCTCATACAGCGTGACTCTTCAACGTCTACGAAGGGCAATTCAGAATAAGCGGAGAGGAATGTTGTCATCAGGCATTGTCTTTCTCCACGACAATGCTCGGCCGCACACTGCAGCTTCAACAAAGACACTCCTACAGTCTTTTCAATAGAAAGTGTTTGGTCATCCACCATACAGCCCGAACTTGGCTCCATCTGATTTTCACCTGTTTACTCACATGACACGCTGGCTAGGAGGACAACATTTTGGCACAGACATTGAACTGCAAACCAGCGTACAAAAATGGCTGAACACACAGGCGGCTACGTTCTACAACGAGGGTATTGGAAAGTTGGTACCACGCTACGACAAATGTCTAAATCTGAGTGGCGACTATGTAGAAAAATATAGTAACTATGTAAGTACTTGTTACAAATAAAAAAATTTTGATTTGTACTGTGGTTTTTATTTTGCAACCGATCGGACCTTAATAAAAAATAGCCCTCGTACTTAATTAAAGGACATTCGCGAAAGGAATGCGACAGCGTCCATTTCACAATCGAAATCTTCAAAAAAAAAAAAGTTTGCACCATCGAATTACGTTCAGCAATCACGAAAAAATTCAAAAGGGCGGTATAAGGTTAAGTACATAGATCACAAATTTTTTATCAACTTTAATGGAGTTCGGTACTATTCTTCTATACGCCCTGGTACCAAAATAGGCAATTTATGTGTAACACATTTGAAGGCGCTAATATACTCATTCAGTGAAATGGTGCACAAACTAGATTTTAATGATAATTGGACTCTCTTACCAAAGCGTATGAATCGCAGTATAGGAACCATGAATAAGTTATACGATTCACTATTAACCTTGAATGAAAACAAATTTAAACATTTCTAAGCACTTAAAACTGTAGTACATAGAGACTATCATGGTATCTATGACTTCTTGAAAGACTATAAGTATCGTTTATCTCTATATATCTAAAAGTATAAATAACATTGATTATTTTATAATCTTTTGTTTTTTTATAATAGCTTTGTTCAAGGAGGTGAATGGATGTCACCTTCTTTGACCACGAGTTTCCTACTGCTGAAACAAACTTTTAATACTTCGTAACTTGTGAAAAAGTTCATATTTTAATATTAAAAACCCTGTCTCAATGTTTTTTGCAACACTTGTGGATAAAGTGCAAATAAATCTAACTACAAGATCACATTGTTTTACTTGTAACTCTATAGTACGATACCGCGCAGAAACAGTTTCAAATAATTTTATGGGCAACAAAAATATTCACTTTTTGTAACTCCTGAAAACTTAAGTTTTTAGGGATACACGGTCTTTGCCTTAAAGCAACGATTTGTAGAATCTCATTATGGGTTATTAAAATTGAAGTCCATTTGATGGTAAACTTCTTTATCCCGGTTGAATAGTGCACCAGCTAGCACGGGCTACTATTTAAGGCGCTTCATCATAAAATTCTACGTCATCCTCTTACTAAACTTTCAGAAGAAATTTCTGTGTACGAAGTTTCTTAAACGGCGAAGCAATTCAATTATACCTTGATCAAAACACGCAAAAGCGATTTATGGATAGATGTGGTTTGATCGTGGTATATAACGTTTGCTTATTATCATAATTACCATATTATCATAGAATCATAATCTCAGATTGACATAATGTAAACGAAAAGAAAAAAACGTTTCCAATATATATATATATATATATATATATATATATATATATATAAAGCTACCTTAACATATCAATCTTTATACTTGTCATGACATGCCTAATGCATAGGTTTTGGAGGATTTGGACAAGTGACACATGGTTATGGTTGCTTTTGTCCTAGGGTAGCTTTTCAGTCATTATAGGATAATTGCTTTAGCTAATTGGGCACGTAATTTTTTGTAGCTATTTAAGGTGTGCTAGGTTTGGGCGAAACTGAGATTATTAGTTCAAGACATATGGAAAATCATGTGATCACATACATCACGTGCACATTCCCTTAAAATCGTTAAACGATAATTTTAGAAAAATGTACAGCCAATCAAAACAAGAACAGCAAATTTTTGGATTTTAAACATTACAACTTAGAAACTTAGGGAATTAACTTCTCTTTATAGTTTGCTGCAATAAATTCAATCCCAATCCTTACTTGGTAAATTTTATAGTTCTAGCATGCAAATTTTATATGACATTTATAACAGACTATCCCTTACGATTACTTTCTCCTGCAGCTGGATCGATTTTTAGATACTCGTTGTGCAGTTCTCAGCATATTTGGAACGTGGTGTTTGCCAGTAGTAACGGAAAAGGGTAAGAGAGGTTAGATAGATAAACGAACACTACATCACAATACGGAGTATGGCATCCCGAACACGCAGTTGCTTGTCCGAACTACGGTACTAAAGTGATCAATTAAAGTTCATGTACATTACCTTCATCACTTCAACACTCATTTGGTCACTTACCGGGATTAGTTTATTCAAATTAGCTGATGTCCTGTAA
Source organism: Platerodrilus igneus (assembly GCA_036346225.1). Lineage (NCBI taxonomy): Eukaryota > Metazoa > Arthropoda > Insecta > Coleoptera > Lycidae > Platerodrilus > Platerodrilus igneus. The sequence goes on from JARFIW010000822.1 coordinate 2,521,630, forward strand.
CCATTGGAATAGAGAACTTCGACATTTCAATAATGCTTGTTCCAGTACATTTGCCAAAAGCGATAAAAATCCCCGAGAGAACCTTAACGTGTATACATATTAAAATCACTCTAACCCTACAATGTAACTAACAATTTATAGAAAAACAGGACTAGATTTAAGAAAAAGAGCAATACTTTACTGTTACATAAAAGAAATAGTAAATTTATTTAATAAATGGCATGAAAACGGGTTATCCAGTAATTAAAAAAAAAGGTACGTTAAGGAATAAATCGCTTAAGACGTAACACATTTTTTTATCAGGCCAAGCAGCACCTGGCAGCGAATTGCAAGAAAAGCAGAGAGTTACCACCTATATGCGCCAACTGCAGTGGCCCACATCCGGCTACTTATCGAAATTGCCCTGCATACCACGAATAATTGCGCAAAAGATACACCACCGCTACTAAGCAACGACGCAATCCACCAACTGCACAAAAAACCGATGACGAAGAATTTACTACAAGTAGAAACGGACGACACGGAGCTTGAACGACCGTCCCAATAATTACTTCAACGACCATCGTCAAAGACGACACATGTAGCACAGAAGACGAAGAACATTCAAGCTGCGAAGAAGAGACACGCAGAAAAGCTAAACAGAACAAAAGCCATCACTATCCCAAAACCATCAACCACCACCGACACAAAATCACCAGCGAATACAACAAGAAGCAACATAGGCAAGCAGCCAAACAACAGAACGACTAAAACACCTTCCACAACCACAAGCAGACCCGCCCATCAGGATCACACCGACGATGACACTACTTTTTAATAAAATACTGCAATGGGCGCAAAGACTTATAAGTGCCTATATGGCTGAAACATTCGAAACTACCTTACTATGGACGGCAATGTGCGACATACTAAAAACCTATAATACACAATAGACCAACACCAAGAAACTTAGTACTCCGCTGCAGGAACGCCAGCGGGTTACGGAGCAGGATGACCGAACTGAAACACTTCCTGCAGCATCACAATGTGGACGTCGCAATGAATGGGGAAACCAGATTGCCTGTACACAAACAACTCAGCTTAGCAAATTACAACATTAGCAGAACGCGATCTAAAACCAGGACAACTAACTCACGGAGGAGTTGCCATAGTGATACACAACCGACTACTTCACGAACAACTCCAACTACACTCGACTGCTTTAGACAGCGTGGGCGTCAGGTTCAAAGTCAACGAGCATTTTTTTAATGCAATAGCGGTCTACAGAAGCCCAACCAGCACGGATATACGCCCTGAAGACATCGACAACCTGCTACAGGAAGATACACCAACAATAATCTCAGGCCAAACACGAAGCCTGGGGAGCAATAACTAGTGTTCCGTAGAGACTGCTACCGAGACAAAAGACCTGACATCCCACGATACATAAAAGGGGCCATCATCGATAAGGAAACACTCGTCAGAAGGTGGAAGAACACACAAGATCCACAATTAAAAACCTTACTTAACCGAAAGCAACGCGCAATAAAGATTATGTTAGATAAACATTACGAATCCTTGACCAACCACGTCAACTACACAATACAAACAGAAGGAAACTTATACTGACTAAACCATCGACTTATGACACGGAAGAATCCTGGCCCAGCACCGTTACAAGGAGAAAACGGAATGCTGTACAGCGCCGAAAAGCGAGCAGCCAAATTCGCCGAAGTCCTCCAAAAACGTTTTTAGAAACCCAACAACAGAAAACATATTATTCACTATCTTCATAAACACAAGAGTAGATCAAATACTACAAGCACCTGCAGAGAACGACATCCTACACATCACTCCACAAGAAATAAAACAAGCTATCACGAGACAAAGTAACAGGAAAGCTCCCGGAGAACACGGAATCACGCACATGGCTCTAACACACATAACAAAAAAGACACTGGTGTTCATCACAAAAATCATCAACAGCATGATCAACCACAAATACTTCCCAGACTTATGGAAGACGGCAATAGTGGTAATGATTCCGAAGCCAGGGAAGAAGAGGATGGACGCCGAAAACTACTGAAACCACTGCTGAAAGACCGACCAGAACAATACAGATTCAAGCGACAGCACTACACCACATTTTAAACCATCCGGGTAATAAACAACATAGTCACCAACTTCAACCGAGCCCTAACCACAGTCGACATCGCCCTCGATATCAAAAAAACGCCTTTGACAAGGTACGGTTTAACGGACTGTTGTTTAAGCTTGCCACCATTCACAACCTTCCGACGCCTTACATCTAATTGTTACTAAGTTACTTGTTCAACATGAAGATACAGGTGAAAGTAGAAGACATCTTGTCACCAGAAACTCCTGTCACAGCCGGTGCCCCAAAAGGAGGCTGCCTATCACCAACGCTATTCAATGCATACATCTAGGACCTACTATGCCGCCAAAGAGTCTTCTGCGCCATGTACGCCGACGACATCCTGCTCCTGACAACCGGAAGAAACACTAAGGAACAACAACAAGAATGCAAAACAGTTCGACACACTACCGGATTGGTTCCAACAGTAGAAAATCAAATTAAACGTTCAGAAGACTGAAGCTATATTGTTCTCCAGACGCAAGAAAAAGCAAACACCACCGATGCTGAAAAACCAAGAGCTAATTTGGAGCAAATAAATAAAATGCTTAGGAGTGCACATAGACAAGCAATTAACATTCAACAATCACGTCAGTGAAACGACAAACAAAGCCCGAAGAGCAAAAGGCTTCATCTACGAAATACTTGTCCACAAAAATAAACTACCAATGGACATCAAACTCCAGACCTACAAGATATACTTACGAGCCATACTGAGCTACGCATCGGCGGTATGGAACACCTACATTTCAAAAACAAACAAAACAAAACTTGAAGCATTCTAAAACAAGACCGTTAGGACCATCACCGGGTGATTCGTTAGAAATGAAACCTCAAGGCGGGACCTTATACTACAAAATCTAGAAACCACTTCAAGACGCTGACGTCAAATATATACGAGAAAATTGACAACTCAGATATCGAACACATGCAACACATCGCATCTCCACTGAACTGAAACCCACACAAATGCAAGAAAACACCCAGAAGCGTATTAGATGGCTGAGCCGTAAACACATACACCAAGCACACAATCCTCCCGCCAGCAAGACTGGCGCAAAGAAACCATTTCACACCCTCGGCGAGCAAAGAATCAAAAACCTATAAAGCAGTAAAATCAGTTACCAACAAGACCAAAATCAATTGATTAATGCTGTAAAAGGGAGTTGGACTTAAAAGGTCCAGGATCGACCAATCTGAGAAATTTTGTAGCAAATTTTTTAGTTACAAGGTTTTTACATATCATTTCTATTTACGCGTTTTATCGCACAATTCTCAGTTATGAGTTTTATTGCAATATTGTCCTAGTAGAACTTGCTTAGTTTGCAAATTTTTTTCAAGCTAGCCGAGCAGTTAGAATCTTACTTGTGGCGATAGTTAATAGTTTAAAAATTAATAATACGTCGAATGATAATGATGATTGCAATGAACCTGTTTCTACTAATCGGGAACATCAAAATAACCCGAATATAATTTATGATAATGTTGAAATTATTACAAAAATTGATCAGTTTCTTTTTCTAGTTAACATTGATTACACCAACAAAAACGCCGTTCAAGATACCTAGCCGGAGCCATCACTATCCAATTCCGTAATTGCTACAGAAGTTAGAAGTGTCGAACAAAGCGATCAGACATTAGATGACGGAACGACAGCTAGTGACCGGGAAGATACTGTTGAAAATGATTTAGAAAAAGAGAATTTAGGGTATGGAGAAGTCTTTGATGATTAGGGATCAACTACATTCCAGGCACGGATTCTGACATATTCCGCGACGAAATTTCTTTACGGTTCCAGCGTAAAGGATTTTGCAATGAAAAAGTCGAAAAAAATAGCGGATGTATAGTAGCTTAAGAAAAGGAAGCGAGCCGAAAATGGGCAAAAGGAAAAAGTACATAGAGAAGAAATAAAGCACAATTTATCAGAGAAAAGAGACAGAAATGTGATGGAATTATAAAGGGGCAAAGTTGAACTAAATTAATTACGACAAAGAATGCTAGAACTACGAAGGTGCAGCGTGATTCAAAGAAATGTGTTAAATCGATACAAAAACGCCCATGTAGTCTTGTGAGTGAAGATCAAAGAGAAGATATATTCAAAAGTTTTGGTCAGAGCTCGGGTGGAAACAACGACAAATACTTGTAACAACCTTAGTCTACAACAGCACAAAAAGCAACACAAAACAGATCTCGTAGAAGTACTACTCTATTGTACCATCGAAAAGTAAACGATTTATTAGTTCCGGTATGTAAGAAAATATTCCTTACTACATTTGGGTTGGGAGAGTGGACAGTTTTAAACTGGGTGAAAAATAGTCATCACTCTGGGATCATTAATTCTTCAACGTCTAAAACATTTCAAAGGAAAATTAATTCTTTGAACAGCCTTCGAAGATCTGATGTACGAGAATTCTTCTCCAAACTACCTAAAATGCGATCACATTATTGTAGATCTACTACTAGCAAAGTATACTTAGAAAATGTATTTCAATCACGTGCTGAAGTTTACAAACTTTATAAACAACAAGTGGCAGAGCAGTCTGTCAGCAAACAAGTTTTCGTATCTGAGATGAGACGTTTAAATATTAACACTTTCCACCCGCACGAAGATCGATGCAATCTTTGTTTTAGTTTTAAACAAGGAAATATAGCTACTGATTTACACAAGTCACATATAAATGCCAAAACGCGAGTAAGCATGAAAAAACTCAAGACAAAGACAAGACTATAAATTCTGAGAATGTCTGTGTTTTTATGATGGATGTTCAAGCAGTACAGCTTGTACCTTGCTTATCGGCGGGGATAGTCTGTTTTAAACGGAAACTGGCATGCCATAGTTCCACAATCTATGATTTAGTTAACGGCAATGTAATTTGTTACGTTTGGCACGAAGGAGAAGGTGAACTAGATGCCAATTGTCTCTCTTTTGTTTGACAGACTTTATAGCAAATGACGTGAAGGAATGCGATAAAGAAAAGGTAAAAATATTTTATAGCGATGGGTACTGCACTTAAAATTGAAATATTACGTAGCTAATGCTTTACTTCACTATTGCCTTACCAACAATGATGTCATAATTTAAAAGTACGAAGGCAATTTTTTTTTCAAGGTCCGATCGGTCGTGAAATAAAAACTCCCCTAAAAATCGGATGAACCAGTGCGCAGATGTGTTGCGCAGCGTCATTAGTATGCCTGTTAATCGCGTCGCGTCACTTCCGTTTAGTTGTGTTCACGTAGGTAGCACGTAAACATGTCTACAACAATAGCATCTCTCGCCAAGTGTGAAGTTCGTGCGGTAATTCGATTCCTTCAGGCTGAGGGGTGTAATGCAGCCGAAGTTCATCGACGAATAAGTACTGTGTACGGTGAAACTTCAATGAGTGACAGCAAAGTGCGACAATGGTGCAGAAACTTTAAAGCAGGACGTTCAGATGTTCATGATGCAGGCGGTCGGGGAAGGAAGTCAGGAAATGGCGTTTTCTTGTTGGAATTCATGAAACGTGGCACAACCATTACAGCAGCCCCATATAACGTGACTCTTAAACGTTTACGAAAGGCAATTCAGAATAAGTGGAGAGGAATGTTGTCATCAGGCATTGTCCTTCTCCACGACAATGCTCGGCCGCACACTGTAGCTTCAACAAAGACACTCCTACTGTCTTTTCAATAAAAAGTGTTTGGTCATCCACCATACAGCCCGAACTTGGCTCCATCTGATTTTCACCTGTTTACTCACATGACACGCTGGTTAGGAGGACAACATTTTGGCACAGACATTGAGCTGCAAACCAGCTTACAAAAATGGCTGAACACACACGCGGCTACGTTCTACAACGAGGGTATGGGAAAGTTGGTACCACGCTACGACAAATGTCTAAATCTGAGTGGCGACTATGTAGAAAAATAGAGTAATTATGTAAGTACTTGTTACAAATAAAAAATTTTTGATTTGTACTGTGGTTTTTATTTTGCAACCGATCGGACCTTAAAAAAAAATAGCCCTCGTACTTAATTAAAGGACATTCGCGAAAGGAATGCGACAGCGTCCATTTCACAATCGAAATCTTCAAAAAAAAAAAAGTTTGCACCATCGAATTACGTTCAGCAATCACGAAAAAATTCAAAAGGGCGGAATAAGGTTAAGTACATAGATCACAAATTTTTTATCAACTTTAATGGAGTTCGGTACTATTCTTCTATACGCCCTGGTACCAAAATAGGCGATTTATGTGTAACACATTTGAAGGCGCTAATATACTCATTCAGTGAAATGGTGCACAAACTAGATTTTAATGATAATTGGACTCTCTTACCAAAGCGTATGAATCGCAGTATAGGAACCATGAATAAGTTATACGATTCACTATTAACCTTGAATGAAAACAAATTTAAACATTTCTAAGCACTTAAAACTGTAGTACATAGAGACTATCATGGTATCTATGACTTCTTGAAAGACTATAAGTATCGTTTATCTCTATATATCTAAAAGTATAAATAACATTGATTATTTTATAATCTTTTGTTTTTTTATAATAGCTTTGTTCAAGGAGGTGAATGGATGTCACCTTCTTTGACCACGAGTTTCCTACTGCTGAAACAAACTTTTAATACTTCGTAACTTGTGAAAAGTTCATATTTTAATATTAAAAACCCTGTCTCAATGTTTTTTGCAACACTTGTGGATAAAGTGCAAATAAATCTAACTACAAGATCACATTGTTTTACTTGTAACTCTATAGTATGATACCGCGCAGAAACAGTTTCAAATAATTTTATGGGCAACAAAAATATTCATTTTTTTTGTAACTCCTGAAAACTTAAGTTTTTAGGGATACACGGTCTTTGCCTTAAAGCAACGATTTGTAGAATCTCATTATGGGTTATTAAAATTGAAGTCCATTTGATGGTAAACTTCTTTATCCCGGTTGAATAGTGCACCAGCTAGCACGGGCTACTATTTAAGGCGCTTCATCATAAAATTCTACGTCATCCTCTTACTAAACTTTCAGAAGAAATTTCTGTGTACGAAGTTTCTTAAACGGCGAAGCAATTCAATTATACCTTGATCAAAACACGCAAAAGCGATTTATGGATAGATGTGGTTTGATCGTGGTATATAACGTTTGCTTATTATCATAATTACCATATTATCATAGAATCATAATCTCAGATTGACATAATTTAAACTAAAAGAAAAAACGTTTCAATAATATATATATATATATATATATATATATATATATATATATAAAGCTACCTTAACATATCAATCTTTATACTTGTCATGACATGCCTAATGCATAGGTTTTTGGAGGATTTGGACAAGTGACACATGGTTATGGTTGCTTTTGTCCTAGGGTAGCTTTTCAGTCATTATAGGATAATTGCTTTAGCTAATTGGGCACGTAATTTTTTGTAGCTATTTAAGGTGTGCTAGGTTTGGGCGAAACTGAGATTATTAGTTCAAGACATATGGAAAATCATGTGATCACATACATCACGTGCACATTCCCTTAAAATCGTTAAACGATAATTTTAGAAAAATGTACAGCCAATCAAAACAAGAACAGCAAATTTTTGGATTTTAAACATTACAACTTAGAAACTTAGGGAATTAACTTCTCTTTATAGTTTGCTGCAATAAATTCAATCCCAATCCTTACTTGGTAAATTTTATAGTTCTAGCATGCAAATTTTATATGACATTTATAACAGACTATCCCTTACGATTACTTTCTCCTGCAGCTGGATCGATTTTTAGATACTCGTTGTGCAGTTCTCAGCATATTTGGAACGTGGTGTTTGCCAGTAGTAACGGAAAAGGGTAAGAGAGGTTAGATAGATAAACGAACACTACATCACAATACGGAGTATGGCATCCCGAACACGCAGTTGCTTGTCCGAACTACGGTACTAAAGTGATCAATTAAAGTTCATGTACATTACCTTCATCACTTCAACACTCATTGGTCACTTACCGGGATTAGTTTATTCAAATTAGCTGATGTCCTGTAACCATTGGAATAGAGAACTTCGACATTTCAATAATGCTTGTTCCAGTACATTTGCCAAAAGCGATAAAAATCCCCGAGAGAACCTTAACGTGTATACATATTAAAATCACTCTAACCCTACAATGTAACTAACAATTTATAGAAAAAACAGGACTAGATTTAAGAAAAAAAGAGCAATACTTTACTGTTACATAAAAGAAATAGTAAATTTATTTAATAAATGGCATGAAAACGGGTTATCCAGTAATTAAAAAAAAAGGTACGTTAAGGAATAATTCGCTTAAGACGTAACACATTTTTTTATCAGGCCAAGCAGCACCTGGCAGCGAATTGCAAGAAAAGCAGAGAGTTACCACCTATATGCGCCAACTGCAGTGGCCCACATCCGGCTACTTATCGAAATTGCCCTGCATACCACGAATAATTGCGCAAAAGATACACCACCGCTACTAAGCAACGACGCAATCCACCAACTGCACAAAAAACCGACGACGAAGAATTTACTACAAGTAGAAACGGACGACACGGAGCTTGAACGACCGTCCCAATAATTACTTCAACGACCATCGTCAAAGACGACACATGTAGCACAGAAGACGAAGAACATTCAAGCTGCGAAGAAGAGACACGCAGAAAAGCTAAACAGAACAAAAGCCATCACTATCCCAAAACCATCAACCACCACCGACACAAAATCACCAGCGAATACAACAAGAAGCAACATAGGCAAGCAGCCAAACAACAGAACGACTAAAACACCTTCCACAACCACAAGCAGACCCGCCCATCAGGATCGCACCGACGATGACACTACTTTTTAATAAAATACTGCAATGGGCGCAAAGACTTATAAGTGCCTATATGGCTGAAACATTCGAAACTACCTTACTATGGACGGCAATGCGACATACTAAAACCTATAATACACAATAGACCAACACCAAGAAACTTAGTACTCCGCTGCAGGAACGCCAGCGGGTTACGGAGCAGGATGACCGAACTGAAACACTTCCTGCAGCACCACAATGTGGACGTCGCAATGAATGGGGAAACCAGATTGCCTGTACACAAACAACTCAGCTTAGCAAATTACAACATTAGCAGAACGCGATCTAAAACCAGGACAACTAACTCACGGAGGAGTTGCCATAGTGATACACAACCGACTACTTCACGAACAACTCCAACTACACTCGACTGCTTTAGACAGCGTGGGCGTCAGGTTCAAAGTCAACGAGCATTTTTTTAATGCAATAGCGGTCTACAGAAGCCCAACCAGCACGGATATACGCCCTGAAGACATCGACAACCTGCTACAGGAAGATACACCAACAATAATCTCAGGCCAAACACGAAGCCTGGGGAGCAATAACTAGTGTTCCGTAGAGACTGCTACCCGAGACAAAAGACCTGACATCCCACGATACATAAAAGGGGCCATCATCGATAAGGAAACACTCGTCAGAAGGTGGAAGAACACACAAGATCCACAATTAAAAACCTTACTTAACCGAAAGCAACGCGCAATAAAGATTATGTTAGATAAACATTACGAATCCTTGACCAACCACGTCAACTACACAATACAAACAGAAGGAAACTTATACTGACTAAACCATCGACTTATGACACGGAAGAATCCTGGCCCAGCACCGTTACAAGGAGAAAACGGAATGCTGTACAGCGCCGAAAAGCGAGCAGCCAAATTCGCCGAAGTCCTCCAAAAAACGTTTTTAGAAAACCCAACAACAGAAAACATATTATTCACTATCTTCATAAACACAAGAGTAGATCAAATACTACAAGCACCTGCAGAGAACGACATCCTACACATCACTCCACAAGAAATAAAACAAGCTATCACGAGACAAAGTAACAGGAAAGCTCCCGGAGAACACGGAATCACGCACATGGCTCTAACACACATAACAAAAAAGACACTGGTGTTCATCACAAAAATCATCAACAGCATGATCAACCACAAATACTTCCCAGACTTATGGAAGACGGCAATAGTGGTAATGATTCCGAAGCCAGGGAAGAAGAGGATGGACGCCGAAAACTACTGAAACCACTGCTGAAAGACCGACCAGAACAATACAGATTCAAGCGACAGCACTACACCACATTTTAAACCATCCGGGTAATAAACAACATAGTCACCAACTTCAACCGAGCCCTAACCACAGTCGACATCGCCCTCGATATCAAAAAAACGCCTTTGACAAGGTACGGTTTAACGGACTGTTGTTTAAGCTTGCCACCATTCACAACCTTCCGACGCCTTACATCTAATTGTTACTAAGTTACTTGTTCAACATGAAGATACAGGTGAAAGTAGAAGACATCTTGTCACCAGAAACTCCTGTCACAGCCGGTGCCCCAAAAGGAGGCTGCCTATCACCAACGCTATTCAATGCATACATCTAGGACCTACTATGCCGCCAAAGAGTCTTCTGCGCCATGTACGCCGACGACATCCTGCTCCTGACAACCGGAAGAAACACTAAGGGAACAACAACAAGAATGCAAAAACAGTTCGACACACTACCGGATTGGTTCCAACAGTAGAAAATCAAATTAAACGTTCAGAAGACTGAAGCTATATTGTTCTCCAGACGCAAGAAAAAGCAAACACCACCGATGCTGAAAAACCAAGAGCTAATTTGGAGCAAATAAATAAAATGCTTAGGAGTGCACATAGACAAGCAATTAACATTCAACAATCACGTCAGTGAAACGACAAACAAAGCCCGAAGAGCAAAAGGCTTCATCTACGAAATACTTGTCCACAAAAATAAACTACCAATGGACATCAAACTCCAGACCTACAAGATATACTTACGAGCCATACTGAGCTACGCATCGGCGGTATGGAACACCTACATTTCAAAAACAAACAAAACAAAACTTGAAGCATTCTAAAACAAGACCGTTAGGACCATCACCGGGTGATTCGTTAGAAATGAAACCTCAAGGCGGGACCTTATACTACAAAATCTAGAAACCACTTCAAGACGCTGACGTCAAATATATACGAGAAAATTGACAACTCAGATATCGAACACATGCAACACATCGCATCTCCGCTGAACTGAAACCCACACAAATGCAAGAAAACACCCAGAAGCGTATTAGATGGCTGAGCCGTAAACACATACACCAAGCACACAAATCCTCCCGCCAGCAAGACTGGCGCAAAGAAACCATTTCACACCCTCGGCGAGCAAAGAATCAAAAACCTATAAAGCAGTAAAATCAGTTACCAACAAGACCAAAATCAATTGATTAATGCTGTAAAAGGGAGTTGGACTTAAAAGGTCCAGGATCGACCAATCTGAGAAATTTTGTAGCAAATTTTTTAGTTACAAGGTTTTTACATATCATTTCTATTTACGCGTTTTATCGCACAATTCTCAGTTATGAGTTTTATTGCAATATTGTCCTAGTAGAACTTGCTTAGTTTGCAAATTTTTTTCAAGCTAGCCGAGCAGTTAGAATCTTACTTGTGGCGATAGTTAATAGTTTAAAAATTAATAATACGTCGAATGATAATGATGATTGCAATGAACCTGTTTCTACTAATCGGGAACATCAAAATAACCCGAATATAATTTATGATAATGTTGAAATTATTACAAAATTGATCAGTTTCTTTTCTAGTTAACATTGATTACACCAACAAAACGCCGTTCAAGATACCTAGCCGGAGCCATCACTATCCAATTCCGTAATTGCTACAGAAGTTAGAAGTGTCGAACAAAGCGATCAGACATTAGATGACGGAACGACAGCTAGTGACCGGGAAGATACTGTTGAAAATGATTTAGAAAAGAGAATTTAGGGTATGGAGAAGTCTTTGATGATTAGGGATCAACTACATTCCAGGCACGGATTCTGACATATTCCGCGACGAAATTTTGCAATGAAAAAGTCGAAAAAAATAGCGGATGTATAGTAGCTTAAGAAAAGGAAGCGAGCCGAAAATGGGCAAAAGGAAAAAGTACATAGAGAAGAAATAAAGCACAATTTATCAGAGAAAAGAGACAGAAATGTGATGGAATTATAAAGGGGCAAAGTTGAACTAAATTAATTACGACAAAGAATGCTAGAACTACGAAGGTGCAGCGTGATTCAAAGAAATGTGTTAAATCGATACAAAAACGCCCATGTAGTCTTGTGAGTGAAGATCAAAGAGAAGATATATTCAAAAGTTTTGGTCAGAGCTCGGGTGGAAACAACGACAAATACTTGTGACAACCTTAGTCTACAACAGCACAAAAAGCAACACAAAACAGATCTCGTAGAAGTACTACTCTATTGTACCATCTAAAAGTAAACGATTTATTAGTTCCGGTATGTAAGAAAATATTCCTTACTACATTTGGGTTGGGAGAGTGGACAGTTTTAAACTGGGTGAAAAATAGTCATCACTCTGGGATCATTAATTCTTCAACGTCTAAAACATTTCAAAGGAAAGTTAATTCTTTGAACAGCCTTCGAAGATCTGATGTACGAGAATTCTTCTCCAAACTACCTAAAATGCGATCACATTATTGTAGATCTACTACTAGCAAAGTATACTTAGAAAATGTATTTCAATCACGTGCTGAAGTTTACAAACTTTATAAACAACAAGTGGCAGAGCAGTCTGTCAGCAAACAAGTTTTCGTATCTGAGATGAGACGTTTAAATATTAACACTTTCCACCCGCACGAAGATCGATGCAATCTTTGTTTTAGTTTTAAACAAGGAAATATAGCTACTGATTTACACAAGTCACATATAAATGCCAAAAGCGAGTAACATGAAAAACTCAAGACAAAGACAAGACTATAAATTCTGAATGTTGTTTATAGATGTCAAGCAGTACACTTGTACCTTGTAGGCGGGAATCTATTTAACGAAACTGATCAATATTTCACGAATTAGTATAACAAATTATTGTTAAGTTTGCACAGAAAAGTGAAAAACAATAGTCATATTGAAAATATAAATAAGAAATCAAGAAAAGTTAGAAATTGATACGGTCTGCATTAATTGATTCTAGTAAGTTCTCATATGCTTACAAGATGTATAATTTAAAGTAAGTTTTAAGGTCATGGTCGATTATAAACTCAAGAACGATGAATCATCAATTGTTCATGGACTTAATGCGTAAGGTGGATACTTACAGTGGTCATATGCATAAAATGTAAATTTAGCAATTGCCATTATCTAATTTACAGACTAGCAATTAATACAGCCAATTTCAGATAAGTCTGGTCGTAACTAAGAGTACGCAAATGTCGACAATGGTGCGAACTTCGAGTAAGTGCTTCAAGCGGCGATCAGTAGTGATCAGAAAGGCGTTACATGGTCGAATCGAAGTGCTCACCATTCAGGTATCAGCGTGTAACAGTCTGAAGGAATTCAGAATAGACGAATGTATCGAGTTCTCAGCATGTGCCACATGACTCACAATAGAATCTAACTTTCAAGATAAGGTGGTCACACAGTAGCAACTGGCATTATTTTCACCGTAAACATGACACGCCGCTAGACTACATTGCACGCTGAATCAAAAGCGGAATAGTACACAGGAGTCTTCTCACGATGCAATGTACAGCGTCACAGATTAAATGATGCACATAGAAAAATGTACTAGTAGTCTTGTACAAATAAAATTGATACGTTTTATTATGCACAGGACTTAAAGAAAACTGTACAATAAGGATTGCAAGAATGCAGAAGGTATCACAATCGAATTAAAAAAGTTGACATTCGAATACGTTCAGCAACAAAATCAAAAGGTATAGATTAAGTATAATCACAAATTTATATTTAAGGATGGTATATTTACCATGGTACCAATAGAATAGTGATACATTTAAGGAATATACAGAATGTCACAAACAATTTAATACATTGGACTACCACGATACGATATGGAACTAATTAACGATTAATTACTTAATGAAAAAAATTTAACATAATTAAAACTGTATACTAGAGCTACATGACATATTTAAACTTATACTATTATATTAAAAATAAACTGATTATATAATTGTTTTAAAATTATAATGAGTAAGATCTTTAAAGTTTCCTATCTGAAACAAACTTTTAATACTTCGTAACTTGTGAAAAAGTTCATATCCTAATATTAAAAACCCTGTCAATGTTTTTTGCAACACTTGTGGATAAAATGCAAATAAATCTAACTACAAGATCACACTGTTTTGCTTGTAACTCTATAGTATGATACCGCGCAGAAACAGTTTCAAATAATTTTATGGGCAACAAAAATATTCATTTTTTTTGTAACTCCTGAAAACTTAAGTTTTTAGGGATACACGGTTTTTGCCTTAGAGCAACGATTTGTAGAATCTCATTATAGGTTATTATAATTGAAGTCCATTTGATGGTAAACTTCTTTATCCCGGTTGAATAGTGCACCAGCTAGCACGGGCTACTATTTAGGGTGCTTCATGATAAAATTCTACGTCGTCCTCTTACTAAACTTTCAGAAGAAATTTCTGTGTACGAAGTTTCTTAAATGGCGAAGCAATTCAATTATACCTTGATCAAAACACGCAAAAGCGATTTATGAATAGATTGTGGTTTGATCGTGGTATATAACGTTTGCTTATTATCATAATTACCATATTATCATAGAATCATAATCTCAGATTGACATAATGTAAACGAAAAGAAAAAACTGTTTCCAATATGTATATAAAGCCACCTTAACATATCAATCTTTATAATTGTCATGACATGCCTAATGCATAGGTTTTTAGAGGATTTGGACAAGTGACACATGGCTATGGTTGCTTTTGTCTTAGGGTAGCTTTTCAGTCATTATAGGATAATTGCTTTAGCTAATTGGGCATGTAATTTTTTTGTAGCTATTTAAGGTGTGCTAGGTTTGGGCGAAACTGAGATTATTAGTTCACGACATATGGAAAATCATGTGATCACATACATCACGTGCACATTTATTTAAAATCGTTAAACGACAATTTTAGAAAAATGTACAGTCAATCTAAACAGGAACAGCAAATCTTTGGATTCTAAACATTACAACTTAGAAACTTAGGGAATTAACTTCTCTTTATAGTTTGCTGCAATAAATTCAATCCCAATCCGTACTTAGTAAATTTTATAGTTCTAGCATGCAAATTTTATATGAGATTTATAACAGACTATTCCTTACGATTACGTCCTTCTGCAGCTGGATCGATTTTTAGATACTCGTTGTGCAGTTCTCAGCACATTTGGAACATGGCGTTTGCCGGTAGTAACGGAAAAGGGTAAGAGAGGTTAGATAGATAAACGAACACTACATCACAATACGCAGTATGGCATCCCAAACACGCAGTTGCTTGTCCGAACTACGATACAAAAGTGATCAATTAAAGCTCATGTACATTACCTTCATAACTTCAACACTCATTGGTCACTTACCGGGATTAGTTTATTCAAATTAGCTGATGTCCTGTAACCATTGGAATAGAGAACTTCGACATTTTAATAATGCTTGTTCCAGTACATTTGCCAAGAGCTATAAAAATCCCCGAGAGAACCTTAACCTATATACATATTAAAATCATTCTAACCCTACAATGTAACTAACAATTTATAGAAAAAACAGGACTAGATTTAAGAAAAAAAGAGCAATACTTGTTACGTTCATTTTCCTAAATCATTAGTTAGTTATATACAATAATTTTTATCTTAAATTCCTTTGGCGATCAACACAAAAATTAATTCCGTTAATTAAAAATAACCCTTTCGTGTATTAAAATTTGTATGGTAATTAATAATAAATATCCCATCTATGTCAGTTGATAAATCGTTGTGCTTCATTAGAAAAATAAATATCCTTTCTAAGAATTTCGTCCCGTGGAATTTACACCTTAATTAGATAAGCGACTTTCCAAGTATTTTAATAATTAAATGCTGGGGTGTTTTCCCTTTTTAACAATCAGGATCAATTAGGATTTTCCTGGTTTATTTCCTTGCTTTGGTGCTTTAACAAATGTAACAATTCATTTGCTGTTCGATTAGCGACCAAAAAACACGTTGTTTTGTTTCGCTCTTTTTCTTGATGCAAATTTCCGGCACGCATTATTTAGCGTGGTGAGTATATGGAGTTTATATAAAACCATACGTTTCGGCTTCATTAAATTAATTAATTGTTCGTAACTATTCTAGCTTCCTGCGGGGGACACGTTAATACCTTGAGCTGCGCTTCTTTCGGGGACTGCAAAGTCAAATTCGCTCCGCTTGGACGTAAGCTTGCCCGTTCGCTGACGCAGACCAGCGACTGGTCCCACCCTGATGCCAGTAACTTGAGGGTGAGTTCTGTTTTTGCTTTTCTTGGTAAGCGCTTCTGATTTCGGAACCAGCACGCCTGGGGTTTTACCGGTCAGAGATGGCAGTTCTAAATTTAATTATCATCGAGTAAAAATTGCTGAACTATTTTGGTACTTACTGCTTTCTTTTTTTGGATGAATGCTTTACTATTTGTTTTAAATAACTAAAAAAACTTACTACTTATTAAAAAAAATTGTTTAAAGACTTGCTGGCACAATTAAAAATGTTGCCATTATGCGTGTAAATTTAGTTTAAGTATATATTTACGATATTCTAGAGCTGTGGTTTCTAGGGTTACGTTTGTTTCTCTTTTTTTCCTCTAGGTACTGTCAGGGGGTAGTTGCCTAAAAACTACAGCTCGCCATTTTCATGGGTAATTTTTTTTTAATGTTTAAGGGGTGTTCATAATGTAATATGTAAATTGGGGAGATTGACTTTTTTTGGGGTTGGGTTTGGGAGTACGGTTTTTTGTATATATATTTTGGTTTTAATT
This sequence comes from Platerodrilus igneus, assembly GCA_036346225.1. NCBI lineage: Eukaryota > Metazoa > Arthropoda > Insecta > Coleoptera > Lycidae > Platerodrilus > Platerodrilus igneus. Next base: position 2,538,635 of record JARFIW010000822.1, read on the forward strand.
ATAAGTTCTTTCTTTTCCGTTGTATGTTTTCTTCTGTGTGTGAATGAGTGGTGAGTGTATCTATTTTTTTCTCTATTTATTTCAGATTCCTTCGTAATTTAGTTATATGTATAAAACCCCGCCCACTCGCCGCCTGAGCCCGGTCATACGTATTTTCTTCTTTCTTTCTCTTGGTTTTTTTTTATGTTACGTCAATGTACGTAGCATAAAATATTGACGCCCTGGCGTGGGGCTGCGATTTGTTTGTAATTAACTTCTGCCGCGATTCTTTTTGTGCTTAATTTTGGCTGCGATTCTTTTTGTAATTAATTTCGGTCGCGATTTTGTTTAATTAATTTCTTCTGCTATTTGGTTTTCGTTAATTTTCTTGTGTCGAGATTTTGTTTCATGTAACTTTGGCTCCGATTTCATTTTAGTTAGTTTGTCACCGAGTTCGTTTTAGTTAATTCTTGCTCCGATTTTTTTTGTTTATTATTGTTAGTTTCCTAAGTTCCTACATGATCCGCATTTTCTCGGCTTGATATTACTTATGTTTCGTCCCTTACGTTTAATATTATTGGTTGGCTTATTTCAGATTATTGGTCTTGTGTTTTCGCCAATAGTCCTAGTCTGCTGAAAACGCTGGCGCCCAAGATTTTTCTTTTTTTCTTCCTTCCCTCCCTGTAATTCTGTTCTCCTTGTCACGTCTAGAGTTAATATTTTTTTTCTAAGATTTTTTCTTTATTCTACAGCCCTATTCTAATTTCTATTTTATTGTTTCGCCCCTATTGGTGTTCTCGAAGTTTATCCGTCGTATATGTTTTAAATCGTCCTGTATTCGCAATAATTTTCTTTTCTTTTGAGCTTTTATCGAGTTACGATTAGCCTTTATTTCGTTACGTTCTACCCATTTCTTTCTTGTTCGTATTCAAAATGACTTCTTTTTCAGTATCCTACTACGGTCTCCCAGTGTGGGAGTGGAATTTGAAATTTTCTGGTGCCTCGAATACTCTTACCGTACGTGATTTTTTGGAACGTGTCGAAAAACTTCGACGAGCTCATAATGTATCCGAATTTGATTTATTTGAGTCTGCAGTGGATTTATTCGAGGCTGATGCTTTACGTTGGTATCGTGGTTTTGGCATAGGTTTTCTGACTGGAAGTCGTTGTCTAATTTACTAATTCTTCATTTTCAACACAACGAGCTTATTTCTAAGGCTACTACTATTGAGAAATATACTTTTGCTTCACATGACCAAGATGTTCAGGTTTCTCCTACGCCTACGAGTAGATCCGATACTTCTTCCGTACGTTCTACTGTTCTTCCTCCTACTTCTACTCCTACTCGTCAGGTCGTATGCTTTAATTGCGACAAACCTGGTCATGTTTCGACCCGTTGTACTCGTCCTAAAGTACTCCATTGTTATGGTTGCGGATATAAGGGAGTTACTCGCCACAACTGTCCGAACTGTCATCCTACTACGAATAGTTCCGCAAATAATCCTTCAAATTCTGCCCTCACCTCTAGTTGCCTAACTTCTACTTCTCATTCTACGTTCGCTTCAATACTTCATTTAGGTCCTCCAGCTCCTACTATCAAAACCTACTCTTTTTCGCCAAATATAGCTTCTAACAAAATTTCCTTCGTTTCTAGTTCTGCCTTCTATTCTACTCCTTCTTCTTCTCGCCTTACTTATTCATTCTCACCCCAAAATGTGCCTCCACCACCCTTTGGGGACTGCAAAGTCAAATGCGCTCCGCTTGGACGTAAGCTTGCCCGTTCGCTGACGCAGACCAGCGACTGGTCCCACCCTGATGCCAGTAACTCGAGGGCGAGTTCTGTTTTTGCTTTTCTTGGTAAGCGCTTCTGATTTCGGAACCAGCACGCCTGGGGTTTTACCGGTCAGAGATGGCATTTCTAAATTTAATTATCATCGAGTAAAAATTGCTGAACTATTTTGGTACTTACTGCTTTCTTTTTTTGGATGAATGCTTTACTATTTGTTTTAAATAACTAAAAACACTTACTACTTATTAAAAAAAAAATTGTTTAAAGACTTGCTGGCACAATTAAAGATGTTGCCATTATGCGTGTAAATTCCTTCGTAATTTAGTTATATGTATAAAACCCCGCCCACTCGCCGCCTGAGCCAGGTCATACGTACTTTCTTCTTTCTTTCTCTTCGTTTTTTTTATGTTACGTCATTGTACGTAGCATACTTTACTTTTACATAAAAGAAATAGTAAATTTATTAAATAAAAGGCATGAAAACGGGTTATCCAGTAATTAAAAAAAGTTACGTTAAGGAATAATTCGCTTAAGACGTAACACATTTTTTATCAGGTCCAATATAAGCTTAGTTATTCACAAATATTTGCAGCAAATCCTCAATATATTCAGTTGCAATCACAAAGATCACTTATGATAATACTACAAATTTGCGGCACTCATTTCTTTCTTAACACAACGATCACACTATAATTATTACTAATTTATGTACACAAGCACTAACTGCTCTATCCTAGTTTATAGAAATTACCTAAACAGCAATTTATTTTATACCACTTGTAGATGTACTCAAATTAACCTATGGCATCCTAGAGTTTATATATAGAGTTTATATTACACGAGAAATCGGCCGCCTCTGCTAGAGTCATCGCATTATGTTCGACCCTTGTACTTGTCAGTTGGCACATTGTTTGTTTAACGGCTATAGCTCTTTCAATTCCAGATTGCTGGGCATCATTGTTACAATAACTTATTATGATAGAAACGACTGTACTTGTTGTGCACCTCTAACAAGACACGTGACTTGAATGTTTATAGTGCACAACTTTAGGTTATATTTGTCGTATTTACACTCCTTTCTTTCTTAAAGTGTATCAAAAGTCTTTTCAATAATATTCTTTACTAAATCAATCTGCCTAACGTGCTATATCAAGTCTCAATCAAATACAATTTGTTCCTCAAAATGCTTATTATTCTAAGTTTGACTTCTCATACATGTGCATGCGCACAGGGATGATGAACAGAAACCGCAAGAAAACTTTTGTACAGGGTGCAAAGGCTATCAGATTGGATTAAATAGTGTCGCAATAATTAGTTTTAGGAAAAGTTATAGAGGTATGCACTAAAAAATGCCTTTAAGAGGCTTGTTCTTCTTAGTTTTGATAACAACGTCTAACCGTTACATTGAGTCTTTTCTTACTGGGGAAGGTTTAGTTATTACACTCCATTCCATAAACGGAGTGTAACAAATGTCTGGAAATGGTCATTTATCTTAAAAACAAAATGTATCCCAGAAAAACTCCTTAAAAAACGTTATAGGATTTCAACATTTCTATTCAATTTTTATATCCGTTTGACTTTTAGCGGGGCGACAAAGTAAGGTTAAAGTCAACATAATTTATTTAAATGAAATATCGAATTTCTTATGACACAGTGCTAAAGATGAGTAGAAACACTGCTTGATTGCCTATTTATTTAAGAAATGACATAGTTACGAGCTTTGAAACTTATAGTGCCTACAGCGACAGTATTATCAAGTCAGTTCGTGTATATAAGTATGTGAGAATCAATTCGTAGTACCTCAAATCAGAGTAATTTCTTTTCAAGATAAGCAATTACTTTCAATAGATGTCAGCGTGTTATAGACTAAAAGGAACAAAATTACAACAGCGATGGTTGCAGGATATGGCAACCGTGTTAGGTCTTTCAAGCAAGCAGCGACTTTGTTTAGCGATACTCATGCAAATCGTGAAACCATTTTAATGCATGCAGTTCAAGAAATCATCAGACGATTTGAAGAAACGTCAGCAGTGTGGTAGACCAAAAAAGCAACACACGCGGATAATTGTGTGGATGTCTTGAAATCATTTGTAGAAAATTCTCATGCTTTTATACGGTTTTTTTGTGTACTTCTACATGTGCCTCTTACTTAATTAACATTTTTAGTTTAATTATACAAATTTCTATCTAAATTTCACTAAAATATTAACACTTGCAGTTTATCGCTTCCTATAACTTAGTCAACTATCGGTTTTCGGTGTTCCAGGTTTCCACAGATTTATGAGACGGTGCTTACTTGCGATAAAGGCGATGCCTTAAAAGAAGAATAAGGAAAATTGGAGAGATAATGAGCACTACATCGAAGATGCATACAAGATTAGCACTTCGAAAAACACAACCACTTCCATCAATTTCCGCTACTAACATGATGAATTTTGGTTCGTGTTTATTACCTCCATCGCTTCATCACCCATTCGTCACTTCGCAAAATTGGTTTATTTAAATTGACTAATGTCCTACAACCAATTTAAATGGAGAACTTTGACACTTGGATAATGCATATCTACAGTATATTCCTGAGGGCGATGAAAAACCTCCGAAAGTATCTTAACGCATTTATACCCAAGAAAATCATTCTAAGCCTACATTGTAACTAATAATGTATAACATACACAGGACCAGATTCTGAAAACAAGGGTAGCTACTTTGCTTTTAATATAAAAATAATAGATTTATTAAATATAAGTAATGGAAAGTGGTTATCCAATAATTGAAAGAAGCAAGTTACGGTTTAGTTTACTTTAACACTTAACAATCCCAAAACTACAAAAAGAAAAGAAAGAGAAAAAGAAAAAGGTTTTGTTGTTCCCCTAAGTCCGAACAACTATTTATACCCTAAAGACCTTAATGACTAAATAAAGTTTTTAAAATGGAGAAGCAGCCACTAATTATTCTACTAAATCAGTATTGGGCTCAGTTTTTTTTTGCCACAATTCTCGCTAGCAACACATTTTGTCGAAAAGCAAAGGATTTTCTTTAGCCTCATATCTTACAACTTTAAGTTAAAATCTAAGTCTCGAGATATAATTTAGTTTAACTAGCTATTTTTCGATTTATTTTATATATATTTACAAAAATACAGATAAGTATCCAAATTTTACCCTGCCTATTTGTCATATAAATCAAATTTTTTTTTAATAAATTTTCCTAACAACTGCAACAAATTGAAAAGCTAAAGCCAGATAAGTTCTTTCGCTCAACTTCTACTTTCACTCAAGGTACATAAATTGTGGTTTAGAAATATGTTAATAAGTTTTTAATAAAAACCTTTTCCAATTATAAGGGCAAAAAATAATTTCTCAAAACAAATTCAAGATAGAGGTATAATCCCGATATAATTCTGAAAGATACTCCCTAGATATAGACAAAATCCTTAAATTTCTAATACAATATTAGGATAAAGGTAATATCCCAAGATAATTCCTAATGGTAACTCTGAGATAAAAGTAAAATTTTAAAACAATTTACAAACGTAACCCCAAGATAGATATAAAATCCCAAGGTAATTCCCAAAGATAGCCCGGAGATAAAGATGAAATTCTAAGATAAAGATATACATACACTTAAAAATAAATTCAAAGAATAGTCTCGTAAAATCGTTAAAAGAGGATCCCTCTTGTACCCTCTTGTGCCCTCTTGTGCAGGTTTGGGAAAAGATACCGGTTCTGTTGAACGTATTACCGTGGGTACATGATCGCCAGTGCCATAGGTAAGGAGTCAATTAGTTTTGCCATCGGCAAACAAATTTACATGAGAACACTGCCACCTCTTAAAGCAAGGACAGTGGCAAGGCAATGCCGAGAACAAGGTTCGCATAACATCGCCCACGGCCGTCGGGTTTCCTGATCCTCAGACCATACGGCAAAGTAGAGAAAAGAAGTGGTAGATAAATATAAGAAACGGTATTAAAACAGGAAGGTTGGAATCAGTTAGATGTCATAGTAGCTTCCAAGATGAAAAGAGAAAGGCGAGTGCTTGCATTGAGCAAATGCTACTCAAATAGCCAAAATGGAGTCATGAAGCCTGAGTGGAGGAGCACCACTCTCATGTGACAGCTGGTAGTCTTTGCGACTTAAAACAGTCCCGTCGGAGAAATAAGAAAAGGGGAAACGGAGACTGTGAAAGGTAAAGGTTTCGGAAAAACGTTCTATAGAAGAGTGAGAATGTTTCCAACTAAAAGGAACAGCAAGAGTGTATGATCCCTAGCTTAGCGTAACCACGTTCTGCTGTTCTCTATAGTTGGCATACTGAATCTAAAAGTATCAAAAATCGGTAGAAGAAAAGTATATCTGGTATACTCGCACCACCACAATTAAAATAGGTATAAAAAAGCGACAATGTCTCACCCATATGTTAGACAAAAAAATTCAATAAAGTTTTTAGGTCACAGTTAAAAAAAAGGTGTGGAGGAAGCGCAATAGCATAGTGAGTGATAATTGAACAATAAACACACAAAAAATAAAAATCTCCTATCTTTGCAACTACGACAATTAACTTTTTCCGACGTAGGCACGGTTGTTGACTCCCATGTTTACCGTATTTGAAAAGCATTAATTCAACATCAGCTCCAATAAGTCCTAGATATTTACTGTGTTATTCAGGCCAAGATATATCAATCAAGAATTAAAGGAGGGAGGTAGGTGTAGAAAACTGTAACATAGAAAGTATTAAAAAAATTTGTGAAGATACTTTAAATATTTAAGGGTAAAAAAAAGACTAAAGGTATATTGTACAGAAGAAAAATCACCGTCATAGGAACGAAGAAAGGTTTGTGCAATTTATAAAATAGTACAGAAATCAAGAAAGACCAAAGTACTTTATCTATTTAAATATCAAAAGTAAAACAGGTTTTCAATATACGATATGGAGAGAAAACAAGCAAAAGAAAATAACAGACATTATCAAGTATACAATGTCTTATGAGATCTATTTAAAAAAGCAGATAAAGAAAAATTACCAAAATAGTTTTTAGGTTTTTTATGTGCCACTTTCCTTCTGATCTATCATCAAGATCTTCAAGTTTATAGATAAGTGAGCTAACAACCCGTTTCGATCACATAAGATAAGCTTTGAAGCAAATTCAACAGAAATTTTTTTAGATTTGATACAAACTTTTTTTGTTTTTAAACATGGATAATTCATTTTAGAGGTTTAAATTTAATTTTCAAGAATATCTCGAAAATAGTCAAATTACAAGTTTTCATTATTAACTCTACGAATATAAATTAATATCAAAAACAAGATTAAGTGAATAAGTAGATAAACAATATATGCAAAAAGGAAGTTTTTACGCAAGTTTATCTAAACATAAAATTTTACCGTTACAACAGGAAAAAATAATTATTGAATAATAAAAACCTAAAATTTTTGAAAACTCTATTGAAATATACGTGTACTTTGCTACGGAAATTTACGCAAGCGACAAGTATTCTTTAATATTAAAAAGATAAAAAATGATTAAATACGAGTCCGCGGTCGTTTATTAAAAAATGTTGAAGTAAGTACCGGAGTATTTCAAAATAAGTTAATCCATACAGATTACAAAAATAAATCACTTAAAGGTGACGTGTAAAACTTGAGGTTTAAAAACGTTACTAGGTACAAAATTTTAATGCTCTGTATTCAAAATAACCTGTTATTTTAAAATATTCGTAAAAGCCTACACGTTTAACTCATTATCTTTATTAAAACTAAAAACCTTAGCTATTACTTCAAAATAGCAATCTAGATACAAGAAGATTATGGTTTCTATATTATTTTAAAGAATTGCATAATAAGTTACGCCGGCGAATACAAACACAAACCAATTATAAATTGCTCGCAATGTTTTCTCTAGTATTAACAATTACGCAGGTTTTACAATAAGAAACGAAATTATTACGAAATTTAATCTTCCAAAAAAAGTTAATAAAACGCTAAGAAGCTTTCACCTTTATTCTACTGTCAAAATAATTATTTAATTATAAAATTAAAACATAGTTGATGTTTATAGTTTAGACAGTAGTTCCAATACCAACACAAAATAAATATTTATGTCGCCGTATTTATGAAGATATATAAATCTAACAGATACAAAGGATAACGTTAGTTACAATTTATAATCGGTTATTATAGGTAGTTTACAACATAATCGGTAAATTTTTATTATTATTACAAAGAAGGGAAACAACCTTAATATTTCACAATTACAAGCAATATTACATCATAGAAAACGTTCATAGTTAAGCGTCATTGATACGGTTGTTTTGTGTTTCTACAAGTACATCCAACTTAAACAACAATTTCAGTTTATTTATGCAAATATCTTTCTAAATTTCAGTAAGAAAAGAGATAACGAGCACTACATCTAAGACACCCACTAGAACGGCACTCTGAAAAGCTAAACTTTGGTTTGTGTAAATCACCTCCATCATTTCGCCACTCATTTGTCACTCTGAGGGATTGGATTATTCAAACTGACAGATGTCCTACAATTAATTGTAATGGCAAACTTCGACACTTCTGTAATACGTGTTCATAGTACATTTCTGAGAGCGATAAAAACCCTGAAAATACCTTGGAGTCGTTAAGAACTACGAACCACTCTTTTCTGTTGACACACATATACACATATACACGCAACCACTGCGTGGTGCATCCTGGATAATACTAATGATAGCGAAACTGTAAATTATAAAGCTCATAACTTAGACAATTCTCAAAAACAATAGGTCAGCAAATAGTTTATGAAATGTCTTTAATACTGTTTCATAAAAGCTGGAGTCATCATTAATGTCTTCAGTCATGGGATTGGTTAGACGCGTACCTCCATTGGTATCTATTCTGAGCTAACCTACAGAATTTCCTGAAATTCCCGCAACCTACATCGTTCACTATATGTGTGCAATAGTCTAATCCAAATCTTCTCTTTTTCTCTGCTTCTAATATATAAGGTATTCTATTAAATGACCTCGTCGTAATGCCTCCACGCAAGATGAAACCGAATTGAGTGGAATTTTTAAAATCCTGAAACTTTGTTAAAAGCAACGTTTCGTATTAGAGAATATTTCACCGTTTCCAGATTTTCTAACACTGTATATTTTCTAGTTCTAAATTCAAAAGACAATTCAGAACGGTATACTACGGTCATCTCCAAATGCATGGAAAATAAGACGCTATTGGTCGAAAAATAAAAAGCTTACTGAATATCGCGTCTGTTTCAAGGGGTTCATCGTCCTGAAATGTGAATGATTACAAAAAGACCTTTAACCTCACGGTATGCCATAACTTTGAAACTTTAATTTTGTAATACTTTTTCGCAATTTGCTATTATTCGTTACATGTGCGTATCTCATGTAAATATTAACATTTTATATTCATAAGTTTACCAAAGAAACTTTTCAAACCAATTTGAATATGAGAACTTTTAGGTAAAAGCGAATACTCCTACGTGCTAACTGGAGACAACACTAAATGCTACGTTAGCTTTATACGCAACATTTTTTGCTACATTCAAAAAGCCAGCTTTATGCCAGAAGGTTTCGCAGAAGGTCTCTTGGATGTAGTTTAGAATTTTAACGCTCATTTATAGAAGGATTATTAGAATTCCTTTCTGTAACGCAGCATATCTTAGTGCGTAACAGTAAAGTTCACACGTGTTTGTCCGTAAGAATGTTAATTGTTGCAGACTCGTTCTATTGGTTTCTCAGTAGATAAATGATACGAAGGTGCAAGTAAACATGTTATATTCTTCTTACAATGAAACAAACAAAAAAAAACAGCAGTGGGTTGGTGGAAACTATTTGGTAGTTTCATCCTAGTAAAGCTCTTTCGATATTCAAATTTCTTTTTTTCGGGTAGAATCGTACGCATTTTGCTACAGACTGCACTTTGGGGTAACTAATGATAAAAATCTACAGTATTTTCATCTCACACGTTTATAAAGAAAAGTTGCTAAAGTACAAGCTTTTTCTAAATGACAAAGCAATTCAATTAACTTCAGGTCGGAACACGCAAAAGCTTTTTATGGAAAGATCGTGCTTTGATGCGGTATATAACGTTCGTTTATTATAGCGAACATATAAATATATCCGTGGCAAACAGATTTGTTAGGTTGAAACCTATTGAAATAAAAAGCCTTTCCAAAACGCAGAAAAGGAATTTATTTGAAAAAAGTACAACGAGCGGTTGCTTTAGACTCACGCTTTAAGGAAACCGACTTTGTAATTTTTGTAGTTCGACAACTTACAGCATCCGCAACATACTCTTGTACCACATGTCTCTTTTCCGTAAATTATACATAATAATGAGTTTTCTTGCCAGGCAAAATGGCAATTACGTAGAAACTTAAAATTAGACTTGAAAACAAAAACTAAGAACTTTTAGGGTAGGCCGTGGGGTTTTCTTGTTGAAATATGGTAAAATGAATAAATTATTAGGTCGATTTTTGCACACCCCCCTCCCACGCGCGCAAAAAAATTAAACTTTTTCTACCTCGTTATGCATCGTTGGTGCAAAAATGTGCACAGTGTACAATCGTTTACGCGTATTTCTCCATACATAAATCATCATTAGGTCTTCAGTCCTGGAACTGGTTAGACGCGTACCATCATTGTTTCCTATTCTGAACTAACCTACAGATTTCCCTGAAATTTACACAGTCTGCATCTATCACTATCTGATCTACGTCAACATCTACCTCTTTTTTCCTATCTCTGCTTGTAATATATCACATACTATTCCCCAAAAATGTCTTAGAACGTATTCCGCCCTACTATTTCTCTTTTTCCCCAGATATCCTTGTTCTCCTACTATTTCTGTAACTTATTTGTTATTATCTTTGTCTGTCCATGCTATCGTTCTCATACATCTGAAGCACATCATTTCAAAAGGCTGCTACCGTTTTTCCGTCTGCGTTTCAGACTTCCCGTAATTCATAGGCATACTGTGCTGTGCTCCACACATATGCTTTCAACAATTTTCGTCTTGTTCTATGTTTGTTGTCTTTTCTCATAGGCGCTGCTCTTTCTTGTTAGATGTCGTTCGGTCACTTTCTATTGGTTTACAATTATATACCCTATTTCTGCGACCTTCAGTGGTTGTGAAGGGAGGCGAGCAGCCTGTGGCTGCCAAGTTCCCCCAACACTTAACCATTTACTGATTTAATATATTTTCCAATATATCTTTTCGCACATTCAACATTAGTTGCAGATATTTCGCAACCAACAACTAGTTGTTTATACTAATCATCAGATTTATCTGCGCTTATTTTTTCGTCATTAGGTTTTCCGTCTCAAAACTGGTTGAACATGTACCTGCATTTATTTATATTCTGAGCTAGCCTACATAGTTCCCTGAAATTCTCACACCGCATGTGTATACAGCTCGTTCCTCTTCTATTGTTTTCTAATTGTATGCCCTATTTCAACGAGATTCAGTGAAAGGGGTTAAGCAACCTGTGGCTACCAAGATCCCCAACACTTAGATATTTGCCGAAATAATGGTTTTCCAGTAAATCCTTTCACACACTTAACATTATTCGAGAATGTTGCCCAACCAATTCTTGTAGTTACTTATAGTATTCATCGTGTTTAAGCACAGTTATTTTCTCGTCATTAGTTTATCCATCTTGGGATTGGTTGGATGCGTACCTCCATTGATTTCTATTCTGGGCTAGCCTACACATTTCCCTGAAATTCCTGCAGCTTACATTTTTTACTATCTGTGTGCAGTAGTCTAACCTAGGTCTGCCTCTTCTTCTCTTTTTTCCTATCTCTGCTTCTAATATATTCCGCACTATTCCCTCATGCCGTAGTATGTGGCCTATCATCCTATCTCTCCTATTTTTTACCGTTTTCCACATATTTCTTTCTTCCCCTACCATTTTTAATACCTCTTCGTTCTTAACTTTGTCTGTCCATGATATCTTCATCATGCGTCTGTAGTACCACATTTCAAAGACTTCTATCTTTTTCTTGTCCGCTTCTCCTACTGTCCAGGCTTCACAGCCGTACAGTGCTGTGTTCCACACGTATGTTTTAAGTAATTTTTTCTTGCTTTTATGTTTGTGGTCTTTGAGCACAGTAGTTGCTTTTTCTTGTTAAATGTAGCACGACCTAGTGCTAATCTTTGTTTTATATCTTTTGTGTTTTTCCGATCTTGCGTTATTTGGCTTCCTAGGTAGCAGAAATACTTAACCCCTTGTAAGTTCATATTACATACTTGTATTCTTGTTTTTGATTTATTTTCCCCACCTTTGCATAGTAGAACTTTAGTTTTAGTTTTGTTTATTTTCATACCGTATCTATCTGTTAGAACCGTTTCCATTATATTAAGAGCAGCTTCCAACTCTTCCTTGCTAGACGCTAATACCGCTATATCATCTGCAAATCTAAGCATATCAATTTTTTGTCCCTGCATAGTAATTCCAAATGTCTTCCTGCATTTGACAGTATTCATTGCCTCTTCTGTGTACAAGTTAAAAATCAATGGGGATAGGGCACATCCCTGTCTCACCCCTTTCCTAATGTTTACTTCTCTACGTTCCTGCTCTAATTCTATTACTGCTGTTTGCTCTTTGTATAAGCTATGTACTATTCGTCTATCCCTATAACTCATTCCAATCGTTTTTAGTATTTCAAGCATTTTTTTCCATTTTACATTGTCGAACGCTTTTTCCAGATCTACAAACCCTATATACACGCTTTCCCCTTTTTCTATTGTTTTCTCCATTATCACTCTCAGAGCTAAAATAGCCTCTCGTGTTCCCCTGTTTCGCCTAAACCCAAATTGGTCTTCTCCTAGTATTTCTTCCGCCCGTTTTTCCATTCGTCTTTGCACAATTCTAGTTAATATTTTTGACACGTGTGCTCTCAAACTTATTGTTCGAAAATTTTCACATCTATCCGCGCCTTTCTTTTTTGGTATAGTTACTATGATGCTACGTTTGAAATCTTTGGGTATCTCGCCTGTCTCATACATATAGCTTACAAGTTGGAAGAGACGTTCTGTTACTGCTTGTCCAGCGGATTTTAGAGTTTGTGCTTGCACCTTATCTGTACCCGGCGCCTTACCATTTTTCATACTCTTTAATGCTAATTCAAACTCATCTCTAAGTATAAGATATCCCAAGTCATCATTTATAATGTCTGATTCCTGTTCTAATGCAGTTAGTTCATTCATATAAATTCCCTATATATTCTTGCCATCTACCCACTTTCACTACGTTTTCTATGATGACGTTTCCTTGTGCGTCCCTTATATTTTTGCTATACGGTTTTATATCCCTAAAATTCATTCTAATTAATTTGTATGCTTCGTCTGTCTTTCCTATTTCCATCTTCGTTTGTATCTCTTTGCACTTTTCATCAATCCATTGTTCTTTAGCTTTCCTGCATTTTCGAATAATTTCCCATTTTATGGCTTTGTATCTCTGTTTTCCTGTTTCGTCTGATTTATTTTTGTATTTTCGTCTTTCTTCTATTAAATTCAGGATATCCTTTGTTATCCATGGTTTCTTATTTTCTTTTTGTGTATATCTCAGAATATCTCTGGCCACCATGTCTAGGCTGGATTTAATGTTATTCCATTCTGTTTCTACTTCCTTAGTATCAGATATTTTCCCGATATCTTTGAGCAATTCATTTGACTTTTTTTCGAATCTTTCTTGAATATCTTTATCTTTTAGTTTCTCTAAGTCCAAGTGCCTTTTTCCGTTTCTTTTTTTCACATTCTTAAATCTAAGTGCGGCCTTCATAATTACGATGTTGTGGTCAGTATCTATATCTGCTTCTGGGTAGCTTCTACAGTCTTTTACTTGATTCCTAAACCGTTGTCTAACAAGAATGTAATCTGTTTGATATCTTCCTATATCTCCTGGCATCTTCTACGTATATCGTCTTCTAGCATGATGTTGAAATAATGTGTTTGTGATGCTTAAATTGTTCTTGTCACAAAATTCTACCAGCCTATTTCCCCTGTCGTTTCTCGTGCCTAAACCAAATAAACCTACTACTGCTCCTTCCCTACCCTCGCCTACCACGGCATTAAAATTCCCCGTAATTATTAAATTTTCCTGTCCTTTTACGTATCTTAATATGTCTTCGATATCCTTGTAGATGGCTTCTACCTCTTCGTCCCTGTAGCTAGAGGTGGGCATGTATACTTGTATTATTACTGTTTACCGGGTTAGATTTTAATCTAACCATGAGTACTCTTTCGCTCTTTTGTAAGTAATTTTTTACACAGTATCCTATCTTTTTCCGCATAACTATCCCCACGCCCAAATTTCCTTCCTCTGCTCCTGTATTTATTACCCTGAAGTCTCCACTCCAAAAATCCCCGCCTCTGGCCACCGAACTTTGCTGATCCTATATCTCTTGGCATCTTCCACACATATCGTCTTCTAGCATGATGTTGAAATAATGTGTTTGTGATGATTAAATTGTTCTTGTCGCAAAATTTTACCAGCCTATTTCCCCTGTCGTTTCTCGTGCCTAAACCAAATAATCCTACTACCGCTCCTTCCCTACCCTTATCTACCACGGCATTAAAATCCCCCGTAATTCTTAAATTTTCATGTCCTTATACGTTTCTTAATATGTCTTCGATATCTTTGTAGATGGCTTCTACCTCTTCGTCACTGTAGCTAGAGGTGGGCATGTATACTTGTATTATTACTGTGTTTACCGGTTTAGATTCTAATCTAACCATGAGTACTATTTCGTTCTTTTCTACACAGTATCCTATCTTTTTCCGCATAACTATCCCTACACCCCAATTTCCTTCCTCTGCTCCTGTATGAATTGCCCTGAAGTCTCCACTCCAAAAATCCCCTGCCTCTGGCCGCCGAACTTCGCTGATCCCTACTATGTCTAGTGATAACCTATTCGTTTCGATTTTTAGTTTCTCTAGCTTACCTACTTGCTTCATACTTCTAACATTCCACGCTCCGACTCGCAGAATGTTCCCGACTCTTATTCTTAACTTTCCGATCGCATCCTCCAAAGTAGTCCCCTCCCGGAGATCCGAATGGGGGACTATTTTAACTCCGAAATATTTTACCCCAGAGAATGCCATCATTTTATTATAATTTAGGTACGCCGTGTACTTGGGAGATAATGTGGTGGTTTTCCGTTGCCTTCCACATCGCGGTAGTGTGTCTTAGACTGCCATACCGACCCCTATGGTCTCTGCCAATCTAAGTACCGAAAGAGCCGCTGCCCTATTTCGGGGACCTGTCTTAGTCTGGTTTCTCACTAACGACCCTACTACTTTGGTTGGAGCTGTAGTTTGGCTCTTTAGCTCATTAGAACACGCAAGCCATTTCACCTGTTCTAGTAATTTAGAACTTCGGCAAGGTGCAGGTCCATTCGAAACATAAATATGAAGAAATTAATTTAGCGGGGCTTGTGGAAACGCCCCCCCCCCCCAACCAGCAAAACAATTTTAATATTCTTTTAGTGACAATCGTTTGTGGATCGTAGGTACACCACTATGCACAATGAGAATACGTTCGTTTCATTCCAGGTACAAAGATATGAAGAAAATAAAACACAGTGGTAGGGCTCTAGAAACGGCAACCCAACAATTCAATATTTTTATGGCAATCGTTTATGCATCGTGCACAAATATGCACAATGAACTATATTCGTGCACAGTGTACAAAGATAAGAAGAAAATAAAATAAAATGGTTGAATTGTAGAAACGGAAGGCCTCACTACCAAAACAATCTCATACTGGCAATCGTTTGTGCATCATAAGTGCACAAATGTGCACACTGAACGAATGTTTGTACACTTCACTGTAAAAATTATCATCGTGCAGCTGTGTAAAAGGCAGTCTCTTACTATAACAATTTCATAATTTTTAGTGGCGATCGTTTATGCATCGTAGGCGCACAAATATGCGCAATGTGTTAAGGTTGGTGCACTTCCATATACTAAGATAAGAAGTAATTTATTTTGAGAAACCTATAGATACATATGTTAATACGCACATATATAACGGCGACGTACCGCCGATGCAAGTCCTGATTTTTTAAAAGGCAGTCGAGCTTGTATCTTAAGTTAACCATGCACAAAGTGAAAAACGTTTGTGCACTTTCCATTACTAAGCAGGCTATATCCAATACAACGAACAAAATAAATTGAATAGTCTAGAAAACAACAACATAGGTAGTTTGTTTATTTTTAGAGATACATTGCAAGTTAAATAGCGAAAGATTTAGTGTGGAATATTTTTTATACGATAACGTACAAATTAATTTAAGACTAAATTCTTCGTATCTTCAGTTCTGTATAGCATTGGCGAAATTATTACGCCCACAAATTGGGTTGCATAACTAGCGCGGCGAGAGGTACACAAATTAATAACAATAGAAACTTGGCGGGGGCATAACTAAAGGTTCGGTTGCGTTCTACGTCTTAATGGTAAAACACATGCTCGTGGATTCTTCAACGGGGACTTACTCGATACGAACTAGGTATTCTCATCGATGGGTGGCTCCGTGGAGTAGATGAATCGCGTGTGACTCCTACGCCCAAGGTCCTGGGTTCGAGTCACGACACCGCCCGCTTGAAAAATGTTAGGCGAGCATTTTTTCATAAATACGCCCTCGATCAGATGAGAGATAAAATGTAGGTCCCATGTGTGAGTGTTGTTACGCACGTCAACGAGCCATGGTTCGGCAAAATTCAAAATTTTCCAGGTAAAGAAACTTGCTTCCTGGCCAATGTAGTGGTATCAGATGGAGCCATGGAAAATCAAATGTAGCGTCCTAGTCGATGAAACCAAGATAATTGTACAAGTATAAGAAAATATAGCAAGGAGCAGGATCACTTCATCGAACTTGAAACTTTACTACGCACGACCGTATTCATCCACGGCCGGTAGTCTCGTCCGGTATTTTAATATGTTTAGTTCTCACCACGCACCCACAAGCTTCCGCCCTAAAATCGCTAAACACAGCTGCATTTCTATGGCCCGCAAACGCAACATTTGTGGCTTTTGACAATACATATCGTAGGATAATATTCTGAAATGCGCGAGAACCTAATATTCGTGGCACTTGCACGTAAGAACTTTTATGAACAATGAGAAACGAAAACTTTCTCATACCGGATTTAAAAAAATTGCCTAAAATTAAATGGTGAAATAAAATATAAAAGCTTATATAAAAAAGGCGCAATAATCGCCTTAAAGCTTCACAAAAAAAGAAACGAAAAAAAGTCTTTTTGTACGAGAGCTCACAAGCACGGAAAACTATAGACGACACCTGGTTTTTAAGCCATAGCGATACCAGAAAACTGAAACGAATAGCAACGCGATTTTCAGGCTAACTCAACTAAGCGCGCAAAGGCCTTGTTTGCTGCCTTACCGACCGCACAAATTTAGTCTGGAGCATGAAACTCAATCACTTAAAGCTAACACTTAACTTCAATAAATAAATACAAAGTTTACTTTTATATTTGCATATAAATGTATTAAATTTTCAATAATATCTTTTAAGGCGTTCCCTTAAGCTAAATAAATTTTTTTGCAGGATAAGACAAGATATTAAACATCAGTTAAAACATTAAATTAACAAACTAATTGGTGCTACAGCATTTACGATACATAGTTCTCTTAATCCCATTGTATCCAATACAATACTAAAACGCAAGTTAGCTTGTTCACGTTTCACTAATAAATCTTACCTTTGGTCATAAATACTAAAGGTTCGAAACAACAAGTAGACGAAATGATTTCTTAAAGGCGTTCAACAACGAGAAAGATATAGATCATTTATTTACTTTAAGGTAAACTTAAGATAGAATTACATCCAAGAGAGAAAAAAAATACTTAACCATTTATAGGTTAGCGTTTTATTTCGGTACAATAAGATCTTGAAAACAGTTTTAATGAGAAAGGTAGCTAACAGACCATTTACGGTTCAAAACTCTAACCAAGGTACAATCTCTGAGAAATTTTCAGGAAAAGATAGGAAATTATTTATGGTAATATATTAATTAGGTAAAATAAAATTCGTAAGGTAACTTTAAAGAGAAAGATAAGTAACAGACCATTGGTGATTCAAAACGTTAATTAATTAATATAAAACCTTCAAGATATTATTCGACAGAAAGCTAACTACTAAATATTAATAATTTAACCTAATAATTAAGATAAGATAATGTCTTAAGAAAAAATTTTAAAGAAAAGATAGCGTAAACCTTAATTTTTGGTTCGGAGGCCTTAACTTTGTCACGGTGCAACGTCTCTCCTGTAAATATACTAGCAGAAAAAAAAAGAATTCCCGACGGAGTAATGTGATCCCGTAGAAACTTGAAATGAGGTGTTTGCTTATGCCCTCCAAAAGTTTCGTGAGACGCCACTCGTTCATACGAACAGCATGAGGTACCAGATAGCAAGGATATGGAATTTATGTATCCCGGCGTCATTTACTAGAGCATCAGCACATAGGTAAAATCAGATAACAAATTCACGGTCGACGGCTATAATGTACATCAGCGGAAGACAGTGGCGATACACAGTTAGACGGAGGTTTCCTAGTCCCACGGCCTCTCAACTATGCAGCGACTTAGAAAGTAAAAGACAAATAGCAGAAAAGTTAAAAAATAGTGGTGAGATGAATGGAGCATTATAGCAACCAGGTAGAAGAGAGAAGAGGAAGGGTTCGCATTGAGCAATAGTAATAGCAAAAACGACGGATAGCGGAGCACTACTCGACCAGCCAAAGTATAATCAACAGCCAGGAGTCGAGGAGCACTCTTATATGGTGGATGGCTGTCTTGGAACTAAGGTAGATTCACAAAAGAAAAAAAATACGGTTGAAAACGGAGATAGAGGGATAAGCAAAAGTAGAGTTTTAGGATAATCTACCTTAAGAAGGAGTAGAGAGTAGAGAATGTCCATATCAAAATAGATTGGTCTATAGGAGCACCCACAATGTTAACGTTAAGATAAGCCCTATACCAACATGTTAGAACTTAAAAACAACTAAACTCTAATGAGGTCCAGACAAATCATCTTCCTACCGAGCGCAGCCACGGCGATAAGAAAATCATATAAAGGTAACGTAATTAACTTAAATATACTCACAAAATGATTTTATAAACATAATTACCATGAACACAGTAATAATTATGCGATATACAGTTAATCGAAGATAAGAATAGGAAAATTTTCAATACAACCTCAACATAAAGAATAATATTTGGAGCGACAAAGGCGATAGCGCCTAACATACACGCTCAGAAAAAAAAAATGCAGTTACGTTCCTATGATATAAAAATGATTCATAACGGAAATTACACGAAACGATTGAACTATATGCGTAAGAAAACACGTCGAATAGAAATTTCTTGTATTCGCAACGGCAGAAACCGAGTTTTTACTACAGATGCATAGGTTGCGATCCCATTGGTAATCCAAGGAATAGAGCAGCAACTCGACATCATCTAATACAAGTCCTTAAGAATCGCTGGGCTATTCAGACAAAAAATATGTCAAACACGATAAACGATTGTATTAGGTTGTAGAATAATAACAAGGTAGAAGATGTAGGTTTAAAATAAAAAAAGAATTTGCATGTAATGGCTACTTGAAAAATTTCACAACCAGGACTGAGAAGTCTATCTTTTAAATAGAAAAACTGTATATAGTATGATAAGGTGTAGAACACTTGTTGATTAAGGGGTAATATCCATTTAGGTGTACGATAGGATAAGTCAAAAATTATAAAATACATTTACATAGAAGTAAACGATAATAATAATAATAATTAGGTAATTTCGTACAGGGAGGATAACATCAGAAGAAAGAAATTGGTGGAAATAAGAATGGAAAAGGAGAAATACATTTAGTTGAAGGCGGAAACGCAAAAGTATGTAAATACTACTCGTTAGGGGTAGAAGAAAATAACTTGAGGCGTTTAATGTACTAACGTCCTTGAGGTTTGTCGTTTGAGTCAGTTTTTATTCAGTCTTGTGACAAGCAAGCCTATCTTTAAATACACAACAACCTTTATTAATTCTATAAAAGTTATTTTTGTTCCACTTGCTGCAGAACGTTGAGTATCTAGATGAATCGTTTCTTGGAACTAACAAAAAATATTGCCGCCCTCTTTAAGCTGGTGCAACACCACCATGGCAATGAACAGGTCGAAGAAGGGCTACGACTATGCAGGATTGGAATACATAAATTACACGATGCTATTAAGCATGTAAAGTCACTTGGTGAAAAACAGCAGTTACCAGCGTCATTGGCAAATATTAAAAACTTGCCCAATTGAAAGTTGCACAAAAAAGAGAAGTAGGACTAGAAAACAAAAAAGAGACCGCAAAACACCGAGTATGCTGGGAGGATTCTGTTTCAGCATTGCAAGGACGCATTCATACCGGCGTGATAAGTAATCTTAATCATAAAGATGTAAAGACCTATTTAGCAGATTGTAAAAGTGTTTTCCTGAGAAGAATTCGTCGAAAACTTGAGCAAAATGAAACTATTGAGGTGAACACAGCTTTTTGTGGAGAATTTGAGATTACTTCGGGTTCTTAAGTTAAACAGGAGTACAAGTACTTTACAACATCTAATGCCGCAATTTTCAAGAATACAGATCTGCATAAATGGTTTGATACGAACGTTACAAAGCCAGTAACAACGGAAATAGAAAACTCCCAGGAACTCGACAGTGGCCGTACATTGAGAAGTATTTATAATTTAGGGGTTAATGTAAATACGTATAACCCCATGTGCTGGTCATCATATTTCGAGCTACCGCCTCAAATACAACGTAAACAAGCATGCATTGATGTAGGGAATAATGATCAGGCATGTATTGCATGGTCTATAGTATCTGCACTTTACCCTGCCGCTCGTGATCCTCAAATACTCTCTAAATATCCTCACTATTCATCTGTATTACATCTAAAAGGAATCTAGTTTCTTGTGACTATAAACCAAAATAACTAATTCTGAATCTCCGAATAATATTTAGGTTAATTATATTCTCTTAAACAGAACAAATAAAAATCTACAACCGTTCCTTTATTCGTATCAGATAATAGAAAAATCAAACATATTAGTCTCTTGATGACTCATAACCAGTACATTGATGATTATTTGGAAACCTATGATGCAATTGAACCGTTTAATTCCAATTATGATTAGTGACTTCACAACTAAATTCTAATCATGTAAAGAAACTTTTTTGTGAACGTTGTCTCCATCATTTCAGAGGAAAAATTAATAAAACATACAGATGATTGTAAAACAAAACAACTGGAACTACCTCGGATGCCTACAGAAGAAAACAAAATCCTCAGTTTTAGAAATTTTAGAAACAAAGTTAAAGTTTCATTCACAGTATATGCGGATCTAGAGTGTCTCTTGAAACCTACAGGAGATGCTAAAAAGGACTAAGGACATATACCGTGTAGCGTAGGGAATTATGTAAAGTGCGAGTATGACAATTCATTATCGTTTTATCGGTCATATCGTGGTGAAGATTATATGAATTGGTTTTCAAAGGAACTACAACGGTTTGGTGAAGATGTTGAACCCGTTTTAAGTGTCCATATGATATGACTCCGTTAACACTACGACAAGAAACTGTTTTCATAGCCACAACACATTGTTATATCTGTGATAAACGATTTAGTGTGGGAGATATTAAGGTTCGCGATCATAATCACTTTATCTCTACTGATAATATAAAGGACCTGCACATTTGGTATGTAATATAAACCATCAGGACTCTAGAACAAACGTTTTTCACAACTTAAGCGGTTATGATAATCATTTTATCATCAAAGATATTACTATTAACTTAGAAGTTCGTGTGAAGGTACTCCTTACATCTAAAGAAAAATATATTTCTTTACTAAATTTATTCCAAAAAACTTAGTCAACTTTCGTTTTTCTTGACAGTTTCCGCTTCATGCGCTCCTCCCAATACATGCTTGCTACATATTTGAATGATTATCCTTTGTTAAAAAGTCAATTCTCATATTTAAATAACGAACAGTTTCAATTATTGACTCCTAAAGGTGTCTATCCACCTGATTTCTTTGGCGATTTTACAAAGTTTAACAATACTTACTTACCTAGCCAGCCGCAATTGTGTCACACATTAGAAGATAAGGCGACCTCTAATAAGCAGTATGAACGTGCTCAAACAGTATGAACAACATTTAATATTCAAAACTTGGGTCAATATTCAAAATGATACCTAGAAACTGACGTTTTGTTGTTGGCAGAAGTTTTTGAATACTTACGTTTAAGTTGTCATTCCACTTACAGATTTGACCACGTCCACTATTAGACATTGCCTGGGTATACTTGGGATTCTATATTAAAACGTATAGGCCATGAACTGGAACTGCCGACTAATATTGATCAGCTGTTGTTCATTGAGAAAGGTATACGCGGAGATTTTAGTCAAGTGTGTTCTGAACGACGTGCTTCTGCTAACAATTAATACCTACCCACCTGCTTCAAAACTTGAAGAATATCTAATGTAGTTCGACATGAACAACCAATATTGGTTGGCTATGAGTCAACTCTTCCGTATGGTGACTTTGAATGTACCAATGTTACTTTAATTCCAGATGATGCTCCAGAAGGTTATATTTTGGAGGTTGATTTGGAGTATCCCGGGAATATCCATAACCTACATAAAGACATCCTTTTTTGCCCGAAGCATATTGATTCGAAGACTGGAGAACCACTTGTGGAGAAAACTCAAAATACTAAATTAATGGCTACGTTGAATTCAAAACGTAAATGTTATCCATTATAGGAACCTGCAGCAGGTGTTGTTAAATGGACTTGAATTAAAAGCTACTCAAAAGGTGCTTAAATTTAAACAAAGTTCTTGGTTAAAGTTCTATATGGATTTAAATACTGAGGTTCGGAAACGTGCACAGAATGAGTTTGAGAAAAATTTATTCAAATTAATGAACAATGCCGTATTTGGGAAAACAATGGAGAACAAGCAAAAACATTGTAATGGTAAACTTGTATAAAATTGGGACGGCAGATATGGTGTCGAAGCTCGTATATCCAATGGTCTGTACAATCTAACAGTATATGATGAAAATCTTGTACTGGTAGAACTCCTTAAATCAAAAATCCGTTTTTCATAAACCGATATATGTAGGAGTGTGTGTCTTGGACCTATCCAAGCTCACGATCTTTAACTTCTATTATAAATACATTTACTTTGAGATACGAATGTAGTGTTTTATATACCGACACTGATAGCGTAATCTATAAAATAATAAAGCATGATCCTTATGAAGTTATGAGGTGGGACTGACACAAATATTTTGATACTTCGGACTATTCATAAAGCAATATCTACAAAATTCCCCTAGTGAATAAAAGTACTAGGAATGATGAAAGACGAGAACAATGGACGGATTATGATCAACTTTATTGGTTTGAGATTCGAAATGTATGCGACAATGGTTTTCAAAACATCGGAAAAGGAGGACTCTGAACGCTTGCGTATAGAAGAAGATACTTTTATACCACCAACAGCTCTCTAATTTCGGCGTTACTAAAAAGTCAAATGGTTTACAAAATCAGTCATTAAAAACCATATCACATTTGAGGACATTGTTCGTTGTGTGGACTACTATAAAGAAAACTTCGTTTCACAAAGTTTAATCTTCTCCTTAAAGCATCAGGTGCATAAAATCATTCAGATTAAAATCGCATTAATCCCATATGACAATAAAAGATATTTAATACCAGCTTCATAAAAGGCATTACCCATAGGTCATTATTCCATAGATAACAAAATTGAGGAGGCAGTTTAAATTATACTAAATTACTCTAATATTGCATATAGTATCTAAGTG
Organism: Platerodrilus igneus; assembly: GCA_036346225.1. Classification (NCBI taxonomy): domain Eukaryota; kingdom Metazoa; phylum Arthropoda; class Insecta; order Coleoptera; family Lycidae; genus Platerodrilus; species Platerodrilus igneus. Next base: position 2,562,309 of record JARFIW010000822.1, read on the forward strand.
TATATACGTTCATCTAGTAAATATATGAATAAAATGTTAATTTATATGTTATAAGTGTAAAGTTATGTACTCGTATTATACGTTAATTGAATTGGTACCTCCAATCCCATTGTAAATGTACTGTTATTTGTCAATGTGGTATTTAAGTATATCACTCTAAAGAATGTTAACTTAGATATAAGCATTCAATATATGTGTATATTAATTCGGATTATAAAAAACCTATATCTATATAAGCAATATTAAAAACATGTATATTATAGTATACAAGAACAATGTATGTAACTACAATGTGTAATAAAGCATTTTTATTAACCTTTATTTTTATTTAAAGTTTGATAGCTAGTGAAATTATTAAAATAAATCCACAATGACTAATACTAGCTGTATGAACATTGGATATAGAGACTAAACAGTGCAGAGGTCTCGTCAAAAGATGTGATTGAGATATTAAGCTATTAAAGAATATACGGAATTTATAGCATAAGGACTTTTCAATAGTATCCGGATAAGGGAACAGTTAAGCACAAGGAGTAACTTAGAAGGGTATAAATTAAAGGGGATAAAAAGTAGAAAGGGTTATTAAAAACATGTGATATATGTAGGGTCGCGATGAGTGAATAACCTCTGTTATCTGACAAAAATAACCAGAACGGACCTTAGAATTTCCAATGTTAAATCTGTTACGTCCACTTTCCGTCGGCGTACTAAACCTTACGCCATTTTATTTCATTATTCTTTTGCATAGATTCCGCTTTTGATACTCATACACCATCCTGTATATTAGACATTCCTACAATAAGTACGCTTTACTACAAATTCATTTTAACCTATTTGCTTCGAAATGAAAGGTTCTTCTACAATTTAAATAATCGGTACCTTTTTTCAAGTATCCGTCGGCTTGATACATATGACGATAGAGTGTGATTACTTCTTATAATACCCAAACCTAAAGACTCTTTGAAATAATGAATCACACTTCTCTGATAAAGTTTGTTTCGAGTTCTATGAACACCTGTGTGTTTGATAACGGTGGGACTAAATTTTAATTCTTGCTATAACACGAGTTCAATTCATTCTTTCTATATACGACTAAGCATATTTGTCGTCTTTCGTTATCTACATCTACGTGTTCTTTCTCCGGTGGACATGACCGTCCAATTGACTCCTGATTGACGAAGCTGTAACTGCTTCTTTTGTAGAAAGGATGAGCGGATGGCGTTGTCTCGGGTCCATCTGTTCCTCTCTGTCTTTGGGGAGGGTGTGACCAATCCAGCAACGTTGGCACGCGGGTGAGAGTTTCTTCACTACTTACGTGTATGGGTCTTATATAATTGCCGACACCTCTAATGATTCTGATATCACTGTACCAAGAAGAGATTTCCCGGGTGCTAATTGGACGTATCCCGTTTGTTACTGGCGTGACTGAAGAGTGTGATATATTCAAGCAGGAATTCCTTTCATGTTACTATTTGTATTTATGCTATTTAACCGATAAGAGAAAGAAATTCCTGACATACTGCTATGATACATATATGTATTCTCTTTATACTTAGATATTGCCGAGACTAGAATCCATTTCGAGTTATGTCACTTGAGGTGGGAAAATTCGTTTTCACTTAGCCCAAGGTTACGGGACAGTAATTGTAAACATTGTACATATTGTAAAATTGTAAATTGTAAATATTTTCTCGGTGTGTATGTTCTGTAGTTTGATTAAACCGTTAAGTTAAATGTAGTTTAACTCAATAAATCATTTAATTTTTTTCTTGTTATAACTTAATGTGTTGATTTCTATTGCAGGCCGTACTGAACTTTTAATTTTTTATTGCAGGCAATTTTTTTACTTGTAAACCCTGCCTACTCGCCGATTGAACCCGATCATTCTTTTCTGGTCTCTTCCGCTTGCGTCTAGGTACGTAGCAAATCCCATAAGAAAACTGGTATTTTTCGCTCGTACGAACATAGCACATCTATTCATATTTCAAAAATAGAAAAAGGACGTGTTGCTTCAGCTAAGTGCTTCTATGATCGCAGTTTTCAAAAATTAGTTTCTAATGAATTATTACAAAGCTTCGAAGAACTTTTGCACATTTATACATTTGCCATGCACGACGGTCAATTTTTTATTAGGACACAGATAATTCTTTTGATGGGCGCTGTTACTTTGACAGCTTTTTGTATGATTATTTTTTAAATCATAGTTTGGGAAAGTATGTAAATTTCTTCTTAATTTTCTTTGGGAATTAAACCACTTATATTTTTTAAAATCAACTTTATTTACGTTTCGATCCATGACCTAGGATCGTTGTCAAAATAATAAAAACCTCAAGTTTGACATTTATGACATAAATTGAAGGTGACTTTGATTTATTGATGTTCGAAATATTTGGTTTGAGTACACAAAGTAAAAATTTTTAAAGCTTAAAAGAATGATTGCCTTCAATTTGTGTTGCGACCTGGGATCGACTTTCTTAAGGTAGCCAATACGCTTAACGTGAAATCAGCTGATTAAGTTTTATTGATGAATTTTATATAAATGCAAATGCTGCGATACTAAACGAACGATTATCCCTAAATAGCAGCAGATATCTTTTTGCTAAAGGAGTTGTTATTTCTGCGGCATTCGCAAATTATATTCGTATTATCTTACTATAGGAAAGTTCACAACATTCGCCCTTTTGCAGAATTATGTATCTACAATACAGAAACGAAACCATTATCATTAAAAACCATTAGCATGCTGCGTAGGAAAGACACTGCTGCTTTTTAGACTATTCAAATTAATTTCTGCATTTAATTGGACATAATACTGCTTAGTAATGCAAAGAGCATAAACGTTTGCACGTTGTGCAACGTTAACTTACAATACAAATACGATTGCATTTCCAGAAAATCACAGCCCGCATCGTCGGTACGTCGCCGTTATGCATACATATATTAATTTATGTATGTATATTTCTCGTAAAATCGATTTCTTCATAACTTAGTATAAAGAAAGCACACTGTGCACATTTATGCACCTATGATGCACAAGCGAATATCATAAAAACTATTAAATTATTTTGTAGTGGGGGAGGGTGCTGACGCTGTTTCTACAGCTCCACCATTTAATTTTCTTTATACGTATGTTTATAGAAATACACAAACGTTTGTTTGTTGTGCACATTTGTGCACCTACGATGCATAAACGATTGGCACGTGCTTAAACATTCTGGCCCTCTTATCTAACAAAGCTCAAAATTGGTCGTCGGCCACTAGGGGTCTACGGTTTACGGTCTAGACACTCGCTATTACTTCAACATATCTCTTTTTTAGCTCACTTCCCAACTATTTCGAACTTAGTCGTTATATAACATTCTCCCTTAAAAATTTTGTTCTTACAACTTGTGCGTCTAAACTGCTGGATTTTTGAAATCAATCACGTTCTGTTTGTAAAATGCATTAATTATATGGCTGTATTACGAGTCTGCAGTTGTAGTGTGTATTGGTCGCATTCCATTGGTTTGTTTTTAAACTCATGTGAATGTGTACAAACAGATTTTCTTATGCCCGAAGATTTACTAAACTCTATCTGTTTTTTTCCTAAATTTAATACAAAGGATGCGAAAAACCAATAGCCATTAAAATTTGTGTTTATTATATAAGGTGCTTTTCTGTATTCCAATTTAATATTACATTGAAATAACCACGCTACAAAATGTAAACTACCAAATCATTTACAAATTTTACAGACTCATTTCGTATTAATAGCTCAGTTAACTAACTACAATGGATAAATACTTTTCTACTGCTTAATGTTGATTTACTTAATCCGTTAATCTTACAATACTATGATTTGATAATGTTGTTTAATTAAATAATGAGGTGTAAATTTGAAAAAGGGTTTATCGTGCAATATTTGTCGTAACAACTCCGGAGTGGCATTATCCGCGCGCGCGGTACAACATTTCATTGGTTTGTGTCAACTCCTAATATTCTGATATCGCTGTTTAGCAATTCAACAAATCAACCGAAAAGTTGCAGCTACTGAATTCGTGTCCAATAAACCGATTTAAAGAACGAAACGTTTTGATATCCGGTTACCCAGCAAAGCTTTTGTGATCAAGTGCTGAGTCTTTTATCAAACGCCCATACACTCAGAATATTTATTGTTTGAAAACTGTATTTTCGTTTTTGCTGCTTTTACTTAAATGTCAGGGACGTATAGTATTATAACGCATCTAAGCGTTATATTATTTAAATAAAAAAATGTGTGTGGTAGTACGATAAAAACTGCGTAAAGCTATTTGGGTGGCATTAACATTTATTTTAAAGAACCTTAGCTGATCTAACAATGATGCAAGAAAAATCCGAATATGCACATGTTTAAAGATTTCAATAGGTTCTAAAGTTTGCAGAATTTTTTTAGAAATGTTGTTAAAATCTAAACTCAATTACATTTAATACACTCTATATGGAAATGAATTTTAAAGCATAATTTCATTATCTAGGGGAAAATGTTTAGCTAAAGCGAAGAATTAACCTTAAAGAAGTTTCAGATTTATGATTCCACTAAATCAAATTGTTTTAAACTTATTCCAATTGAAATTTAATTTATATGTCCTGTAATCTAATTCCGTTAACTTATATATACAGGGTGCCAAATTTAACGTGTCTACCATTGGTATTTCGTTTATTCTTAGAGATAGAAAGCAGGTTAAATGGGGAAAGTGTCAGTGTATTTCATTGTCATTTAAGGCAACTAAACATATTTTTTCTATTACTTCCGGTTTATTCGGAAATATAACCAACTTTGAAATTCTTAATGGAAAATCCTGTATATTATAATAGTTTTGGATAGGAAATATCTTTGGCTTTATAAAAGTATAAGCATCAAGTATACCTAGAATGAAAAATAACGGAGATATTACAAGTTTTGCATATTTACTATAGATATTGTTCGAAATTGTTCCCCTCTTTCTCTATACACAATTGTGCTCGTCGCAGTATGTTCTTGCAGGGGCTACATAGTTTTCTTCTATCAAATTATCTTATTACTTCTTCAATTTTGTTTTGCAAGGCTTCAACGGATTCATATGTTTGCTTATAAATGATGTCTTATAAATAACTCCATAAGAAAAAATCTAGTGGGGTTTAGTCGGACAATTGTGGAGGAAATTTTGTAGGACCATGAGTTCCTATCTATTTATCATCAAACATTTGAGTAAGGTACTGTCTTACTAAAACAGCATTATGCGCAGGTGAACCGTCTTGCTGAAAATACAACTTTTGTCGTAGATTTAGTGACAAGTTATCCAACCAGTCCTCCATATAATTTCTTAAAAAGTCAGATATCTTCCTGTTGACAACGCTAACCACGTATAGTGACTGAACTAGTAGAAGAACAAGTACTTGTTTTGTTTGAAGCTTATCCTCAAATTTCTACACGGCAGGCTGCAGCCGAATGTGGTATTTCCACACAAACAATTTGCCTTATTATAAACCATATAGGATTATATTAGTGCAACATTTACATCCAGGAGATCACGATAAACGAGTGCAGTTTTGTAACTGGTTGTTAGATAATATTAAAAGAGACAGATCTTTTCCAAATAACATCCTATGGTCAGACTAATGTAATTTTTCTAATAATGGCATGTTTAACCGAAAAAACAATCATTACTGGTCTGCCGTCAATCCACTACAAACCAGAAATAGGAATTATCAGCGGAAGTTCTCAATTAATGTTTGGTGCCGAAATTTTCAACAACAGCATTGTCGGGCCATTTTTTTATAACGGAACGTTGTCAGCAGGAAGATATCTCGACTTTTAAGAAATTATATGGAGAACTGGTTGGATAAATTGCCACTAAATCTACGACAAAAATTGTACTTTCAGCAGGACGGTGCACCTGCTCATAATGCTGTTTTAGTAAGACAGTATCTTACCCAAATGTTTGATAATAAATAGATAGGAACTCATGGTCCTACAAAATTTCCTCCACAATTGTACGACTAAACCCTACTAGATTTTTTCTTATGGAGTTATTTAAAAGACATCATTTATAAGCAAACACATGAATCCGTTGAAGCCCTGCAAAACAAAATTGAAGAAGTAATAACAGAATTTGATAGAAGAAAACTATCTAGCCTATGCAAGAACATTCTGCAAGGAGCACAATTGTGTATAGAGAAAGAGGGGAACAATTTCGAGCAATATCTATAGTAAATATGCAAAAGTTGTAATATCTCCGTTATTTTTCATTCTAGGTATACTTAATGCTTACACTTTTATAAAGCCAAAGGTATTTCCTATCCAAAACTATTATAATATACAGGGTGTTCCATTAAGAATTTCAAAGTTGGTTACATTTCCGGCTGAACCGGAAGTGATAGAAAAAATGTGTTTAGTTGCCTTAAATGACAATGAAATACACTGATACCTTTCCTATTTAACCTACTTTCTACCTCTGAGAATAAACGAATTACCAATGGTAAACCCGTTAAATTATGCACCCAGTATATATATATATATATATATATATATATATAAATATTATAAGTAGTTTTTTACACAAGGTAAGTTGATAAATACTAACGTATTGCAATTTTGTAGTAATTGGTAAACGCACAGTTCCGGCAAAACTGAGATGCAGGTTCAAATCCTGTCCAAGGCCTTATATTTTCCTTCTTTCAATTACTAGCTCGATTTGAAATGATCATTTGGGCTATTTGGGCTTTACTTACAAAATCTTAGTTATTATTTCATCTTATTAATTACGTTATATATATATATATATATATATATATATATATATTACTTGAAATTGTGTTTCTTGGGAAAAAGGTCTAAATAAATAAAAAAATATTTTTTTCACATTATATGCGTGTTAAACAGACGTTTCGACCGTCGCAAGATGGTCTTTATCAATAATGTTTTTTTACCTATAATACGATACATGTACATTATCTCTTATAAATACCTAAAATTTGCTTACCCATAAACGGAGGTTTATATATTATAACGTAGTATAAATTGAGTCATTCATTGAATGGTATGGTACGGTTACTACACTTTAATTTATTTAATATACAAATTGTACTAAACATTTACGTCACAAATTAAAATATTGTTGATATATATAAATTATGTACAACCTTGATGCGAGTTGCTAAACTCTTAGTAAAAATTTAAAATTCTAATTTCTTAGTAAACATGTATATTAAAATGTTTGGTACAGAGTTTGATTGGAGACTAATGCTTGATTTATTGGAGTTTCTATTTCTTGGCACTAGATAAAGACACGTTTTTAAAACAGGTTAAAATCATAATACTATTTACAATTATGTATATGTGTGTTATTGGGTAAAATTAACTTTATGTATAAATATATATATATATATATATATATATATATATCAATGTGTTCATACATTTAATAATATCTATATATGTATCCACCTGTACATACCTCTACGCATACACATACTTTTTTTCACTCTATTTTGCCACCATATATGCAAGACAAACATTTATTTCTGATTAATTTTATGCATTTTTATTTTAATAGATTATAATATATTTTACTTAATTTGCTAATATCTATTTTATCATTTATTGATGTTGGATGTTTAATAATATACACCATCTCTAGGAATTCTCGAATTTTTTGGTTTGCTTCTGTTTTTAGAATTGTTGTTTTGTCGAATTCGAATTTATGTTGGGCTTGTTTTTCATGTTTGGTTAGCGCAGTTTGGTTAGTTTTATCATATTTATGACCATCTATATTCTTTTCTCTAAATGCTGTATATTTTGCCCAATGTATATGCAATTGCAATTCGGTTGTCACGGAATCTTATAGATGGTGTGTGTTTTTTTATTCTTAGGAGTGTTGTCTTTTAATTTACTAAAACAGCTCTTTGTTAAATAGTATCCTTTGTACGCAATTTTTATATTGTGTTTTATTAATAATTTTTGTAGTTTTTCGGATAAATCTTACACATACGGTATGGGTGCATATTTTATTATTGATTTATTTTTGCTATTGTTGATATAGTTTGTGTTATAGTGTTTATTAATTTGTTTTTTTAAATATCCGCTCAATTAAGTTTAGTGGGTAATTATTTTCTCGTAATGCGGTTTTAGCTTTCTTAATTGCTTCCCATCTATATTCAGGGTCTGATAGTTTGATTGCCCTATCTGCTAGTCTTATTATGACAGACTTTTTCTGGGAGATAGGATGTTGGGAGTAATAGTTAAGGTATATATATAATCTTCACGTTTTATTTGCTGAATATTAATTTAAAAAAATTCAATTTATTGAGGATTGCAGCAATTAAGAAAGTCTACTCTTTTTTCTTTAACTCAAGCTTTCGAGATTTTATTTTTCTCTTCTTCAGGAGTAAAAATGTGAGGTTTGACTTAGATTTAAAATATTAATTTTAAATTACAAAAATATGTTTCAGAATTTTGAAGGTATAAGTGTCAATGTCAATGGGTACTACAAGACTTTCTGAGATATTTTTGATTTTCTTCAAATTTTAAGAATGTTTTTAATTTACATAACTAAAAATAACTTTCTATTGGAGAATATTATATAACAATTAATACATTTTGATTAACAATTAACTACACTTATTCAATAACAATTTTCACTAAAGATATAACAACTTACAATAATACGCTATCAACAGAAGTCTACCAGATCAACAATATGCATTTAATAGAAAATGTTCAAGCAAGAAATCAGGCAGGCTTTGAAAAAAATAATAATTACAATTCAAATGTCATTTAGGTTTATTAATTGTAGTGTGTTGTCATTCAACAGGATATCTCTCTTGGTATATTCTTGATGCAAGTAGGAAATTTCTTAAACTTTCTCCCAATACCCAAATCATATCTATTTGTTCTTCCACTGTAAAATTCATTTTGAAAGTTCCTTCAAAGATTACATTTAAAACAGAACTAATAATGTGTTAAATAACAACACACTGCAATTAATTGTTATTTTTGTCAAAGCCTGCATGATTTCATGCTTGAACATTTTCTATAAAGTGCATATTGTTGATCTGGCAAAATTCTGTTGATAGCGTATTATTGTAGGTTGTTATATCTTTAGTGAAAATTGTTATTGAATAAGTGTAGTTAATTGTTAATCAAAATATATTAATTGTTTTATAATATTCTCCAATAGTAAGTTATTTTTAGTTATGTAAATTAAAAACATTCTTAAAATTTGAAGAAAATCAAAAATATCTTAGAAAGTAATGGATTTAGGTATAGGGAATGCTTAACAAAAATGAAAGGACGCTTAATGAACTATCCATTATAGCAATAAAATTGGTAGGGTGCCATTTAAAAAAAGTTTTGAAAATTGCATTTTGCGAAACCTGACACACCCTGTATACTGTGAAAAAATTTCAAAAGAGCGATAATTACAAATATACTATGGTATATAGTAAAATTTTCTGCATCTTGAAAATTAACATAAGTTGTGTATTAGTGCAGTGGCAATGTATCTAATCAGGGTCATTTTTTCTAAAAACAGTTGAATACCTCAAAAAGTAAAAGGAATAGACAAATACAATTTGATATCAAATTAAAGCTCTTTTTATGGACTTTCCAAAAATGTAATAATATATAGGGTGTTCCGTTTAAAAAAATATAAGTTTAATATGTCCTCGAATTATGAAACACCCTGTATGCTTCCATATATTTTTAGAATGTACACTTTAGGCATGCCTAATACGCCTCTAAATTTGGTTTACGTAGCTTTTATAATAACGGATTTATCGACCGTTGCCACACTAAAAAAGCACCCTGTATATATATATATATATATATATATATATATATATATATATTGCTATGATCCAACGTATTAGAATCGAGCCTCACGAATTGTGCGCCAAGAATGCTGTGTTTCCCTGTATTAGAATCGAGCCTCACGAATTGGGCGTGAAGAATGCTGTGTTTCCCTGTATTAGAATCGAGCCTCACGAATTGGGCGTCAAGAATGCTGTGAATCCTCCAAAATACGGGAACTACGGTTTTCGAATCGAGCCTCACGAATTGTGCGTCAAAGAATGCTGTGAAACCTACAAAAAGCTATTAACTTAACCGGTCCGTTGACTTTCTTCTGTTCATCGCCTCGGCTGCTCCCCTAGATAAACCTTCATCCTCATTCATAAAAAAAAACACATTCCTACCACAAACATCAACGTTAACTCTATTTACATCAATATTCACAATACATTAAAATTTCAAAATTAAAATTCAGCATAAATTTCAGTATCAGAAAATTTCAAGATTTAAGTTTGTTATCATTTTAATGTGCAGCCAAAATTAAAGTCCTTGTAGGATGCCTACTAATTAATATAACAATATATGCAGACCTGAGTCTGAGTACAAAGGGAGCATCTACCACCCCTTTACGTTAATTAACCAGGTTCGTCTAATTGAGCTCAAAGACATACCCAAATTTTCATCAAGAACATAAATACTAAATACTCCTTTCGACTTAAACAAGAAAATTTCACCTTAAAATTAAAAATTTGTTGTTAGTACAACTTCATTACTGTCCATTTTAAGTAAATAAATTATAAAGTTATTCAACGCACACGAAAACATCAAAGTTCAAACAAAATAGTATAATTTACCTGAAGGTTACTGCACTCGTAGCTTCAATGTACATCGTCCCTTTTGTTAATCACACCATTCCAACTGGGTTATATTTACGGCTTCTGATTCTCAACGCTTTTAAAATTTTCTCCACCACCATTCATCTAAAGTTGTTTCAGGGCTTTTCCGGAACTCATCTGTGTACATCAGACCCTTGTTTTGTGGATCCAGACACGTTTATGAACCATTTAATTATTAACACCCCCGAAAAATAGCAAAGAAATTCATAATTCTTTTACAAATATACGCCAAAACTGCCTACTTTTGTGTATTCATTTGTCGTTGCAAATTTGACTACTTGGTACAGTGATACTAAACTTTATTACCTTTTATCTTCTTTTCTAAGTGCACTAAAGTACATTCATTGTAGCACGTAAAGGACAAACTGTTTTAAATCACTAAAATATACGAGCAAACTGTTTAAATTATTCTATCAAACTCGGAAAACTAAAAAGCACTGTTTAACGCATTGAATCAATTCGAAAATCTAAGAGAGCTTGTTCATATTAACCTGGGTATATATAGAGGTTAGCCCGTCTGTCGGTCTTTTCCCCAAAACGGACAATTCTTCAGAATTTCGCATGCTATGTTCCCATTCCGCAGCCCGGCATGCGATTTTTACGAAATTGGCACTCGCACCAGTTACATCTCAGAAATTTCGACACGGCTCGCAACTTCTGGAAATAACTAATTGAATTTTATACAGAAATGTTATTTTTACCTCTCAATTTTGCCTTTTACTTTCAACCAATCGCAACCCAGTGACGTTGCTCCACTCACGCCTTTTACTATATGTGTCTCGGTCTTGCGCATATTATCTGTCTCTATCTAACCTGTTCTTAGTGGTGCAAATTGATATTCCTTACTATCGATTATTTCAGTCCACATGGACTGTTATCTGGGTTAAATAACCCCGTATCTAACCTTCCCGTTAATATAAGCGACGGTTTCTCCAACATTCTCTGAAACCATTTGTTATCTGCAAAATTTTCGCCGTACGTGACTTTTAAACTACGCAGGTGTTCAATCGTACTATTAATTCTCAGAGCTTTATTTTATGGTATTTTAATCTTGGATTTTCACAGACTTTTATGCTTATTATTAATAATGGTTTAATTAACTCCAACTAAAATTGACTTCTATCCTTTCATTTTTAGCGAATACAAATTAAATATTAATTATTATCTGTACGTTTTGTTTAATACCGGTTACTTAAAATAGCGTTAAGTAATATAAATTTTGCACGTAATTTCTCTTTGTTTCTTTACGTAGAGCTTTTTAATACTGCTTCCTTTTTTTTTTTATAGCAAGCGTCTTGTACATAATTTAACTCCCTTATTTTTAATGAAACGAATGAATTTTTATGCTTCACGGTTTTTTAATAAGGCGTACCTTTTCCCAAAGCTTCTACACGGTGATTAAAATTATTTGATGTGATTATTTAATTTTCTACCCTGGTCTAAATATGAGTAATATATATATATATATATATATATATATATATATATATATATATATATATTAGTGAATAAGTTGTGTAATTAACTACCTAAAATATTTATATATATATATATATATATATATATATATATGAGTTATTCCTTGGCAGCTCCTCTATCCTAAAATTAATTCGAGTCCCACAACTTGGGTGCAATATTTCTGTGAGGTTTCCCTAGGCAGCTCCTCTTCTTGACTCCTCACTCCTATAAAACCTCTTAAAACTAACACAGAGGCTTACCTGATAACGCTGAATCTAAAAACTCCCGCTCACTACTTTCATTTTATAAGGCAAAAGAAATTCACACCCAACAATCGCATTCTCAAAATAACGCAATTCACAAAATACATCACACCCTATTTGCTTGAAATAAATATTACATTTTCTAAATACGTTTCATTATGTACACTTTTGTTATTAGTAATGTCAACAATTTCATTTTGAAAAAGCAATTAGGTTCGATAACCTTATTAAAAAAATATTTTATTAAAGTAAGAGGGCGTTCCTCAAACCTAACGTTAACCCCTTTTTCTTAACATGAGCTCATAGTAAACCTTTTTAAATGTTAGTGCAAATTTACCGCACTACAAAAAAATAAAATAAGCCCCCTATACTTTTCTTACAACATAGCCTGTTTATCTGTAAATTAATTATCCTTGACTATCTAAATAAATTTTATGTACATCTAAAGTCCCATAAATTTTCAGTTCATTACGTCAAATTAGAAACACTCCAAAGCACACAAAAAAATTAAACGAACTATAACAAGTATTCACCACAAAATGTTTTTATAAAAATTGATTACCTAGTAACCACCTTCCAGGTAACCGCCAACCAGTCTTTGAAGATGATGCCGTCCAGCGTGGCACTAGGCCATGAAACAGCTCCCCGGTTAAATCACCATCACTCTGTGTATGTAGCTACCCCAAAATCCCTTCATTTAAGAATAAACCATAAGCGTCCAACTTCTAGAATTTACATTTCATATTCTCATTTATAATAAAATAATCAAAGATCACTGCCTTCACCATTAAATACTTCCAAATTTTAATAATTTTCGTACATTCCAAAACCACAATCGTAATCGTTTGTACTTACATACTTCATCTACTCTCCGCTTAGAATTCTTTATTCGATTTTAAATGACCTGACTTGTCATCACACTACACTACCTTCTGTGCAATTATACATAAATTCACTAAATACTTTCACTAAAAGTAAACTCGATGATGCGCGAAGAACTGAAGAAAATTAAGAGAGCGCCACCTCCTTTAAAGGTGGTTTATATAGGCATCCTACACTTCCTGTTTTAAGTTTGCACGTAAATTTTCAACCGACAATAATATTCTTATGTAAAAGCACCAACAGTTCACTCCTTTCTAAAATTACTCGCATAACCGCCTCTATTTTCTTGTGAAAGCTCCAACGGCTTTAGTTTACAAACGACAAACACATTAAATTACGTGGTTAAACCTTTAAAACAGCTAACCCTTTCTGCTCTTCAGCGAAAACTAACTCAACCAAAATCGATTCCAATTACATTCACGCCTTCAAAGTAACACCAACATCTTTTATCTTCCTTGTTCATATAGTCCCTTTTCACACATATGCTTTCACCAGCTAGATATTTGCCCTACCTAATACAAAATTGTTGCGCAGGTACCTTTATCGTCTAATCATCTCGCCCAATTTCTCTCCCTTGCCTTCAATCGATCCGTGACTGCTTATAATATTAATATTATTAAAAATTATTGGTTTTGTTGCCCTCTCCAAAATAAGTCTTTGCCGTCTTCCTCCTATACTACATCTATAATTAAATCCCAAAACATATTAATCTTTATAGGATTGTTCATCGTAACATATCACCTTGCAATCTTTCCCCCTTTTAGTTTGTACACAATGCTTTGAAACGTTTCTGGTTTTACCCTTCAAAATAAAAATCGTATACTAACGAATATGGAAAGCTTTTATATTTTCGTTCGCTAACTTAAATAAAATTAAAAGCGATATTTTTACCTTGTTACTTCTAGCCCTTATTGTACTATCTTACAATAAATATTATGCTACGTCCTTTCTAACTAAACACAACTAAAATTAATTAACCCTAAATTATCATAAGCTGACTAAGCTCTATTTTAATTATTTAAAATACCTAATTATCTAAAATGCCTAATTGACGTTCTCGCAAGTTATTATTATACACCCGAGCTTAACTTATGACCTTATGTATCTACAATTAGATACAAATTACAGGATAATATATATAACTATGAGAAGGGGATTATTTGGAGGTGTATTGAGTCCTAAGGGTCGCGTAGTAAATGTAAATAGCAATAGGAATTAGAAAACTGCATTTATTTAGCATGAAAATAAATAATTTGCTAATTATGAAAAGAGTAAACATTTAACACTTTGTATAAGGACCGCAATTAACTTTAATCAATGCCAGTAAGTATATCTTTTAATAATGGAACACATATTCAGCAGAGAAATAATTATACATGCAATTAAACTACTTCAAAAAGCGTGCATAAATGAATAAACAAATAGATACACATGGAATAAGATAAAATCTAGTAAGTCATCACGCAATTACGCATGCGATAAAGAAAGAATAATAAAGTACTTTGATAAGAAACATACATTTCAAAATAAGTTTTAAATACAAGCTATATACAGAAACATGTTGATTTACATCATTCATGTTACATCAATTTAGTTATTCAATTCCCCAAAAGCTTTATCTACACAAACAAAAGCCATAAGCTAAATTAAAGACCAAAGTAAATTAAAATTTTTAGTAATAACAACAAAACAAGCGGTTAAAGATCGTGAAATAATAGAAATACGAGCAGAGTATGTAATCACGGAATAGTTTCATCAGAATTAAACTGGTAAACTCCTGGGAATATCCAAAACAACCATGGTTGGCTACAAGACTTTGTACGACAGTTCAGATAAACCAATCAAATTTAGATAGCGCAAACTATATAACGCCCAGAATTTGACAAGGGGCTCAGTTTCAATTTGAACCACGTCGAATCTGAATCACTGTTCCTCGAAAATTTACGTGTCCAAATAAATTTCAAATTAAATTAATTAAAATTTGTGAAAAGTGGTGTTATATAATATTTGATGACAAACTACATTGAAGATATATGATAAAACTTTCGCCGTTTGCTAAACACGTGAGTAGAAATTTGTTAATTAATTAGACCTCTAAGTTTCCTTAAAGATTTGAAGTTTCGACTTTCACTCTCACGGTATATTAAGCTTTGGAAGGATTATTGCAGTTATAGGTTGGTCGTATTGCATTGAATCTATACTCTATATAAATCTACGAAGACGTTTTACTTATTGGTTCTGCAACAAAGCGGTTTAGTATGAATTTGTCCTAATAAAGAAATCACTAATTAAATTTCAAATGAAAATATAATTTCTACTAAAGTCTTGCAATAGATTTTGTTACAGTTAGGGGTTTCAATAAACATCTCAAGAAAAGGATTTCTAAAGCTTCTTGGTAGCAACCCGCATATCTCATTTAACCTGCGCTTCACGAGGAAACAATTTGGGTTCGTCCGTCCTAACAATTTCATCAAAGTACGTCGCACATCCTTCAAATTCCACCCCTGTTATACACACAAGAAGTGCTTTGTGAAGACCATCCTTCATCTACAGCAGAAAATTATACTTTTTCTGAATCCCTTTGACCAGATGTAAACGGTTTTTCTTTCCTATTTCAATTTAGTCAAAAGGTGTAGGGATGTTTAGTACCTTTACTAAACGAGCTTTTTGTTATGTCTTTGTATGTAAAATTGGAATAGCGGTACATTTTAGCCTCCTCTATGTAGTTACTCAAAAATTGCATTGGTTAATTCGACGGTTATCAATAATGCATGTCTTTAGTAATTACATTTATCACCCAATATACACTGCAAAAAAGTGTCACTGTACGGTTCTTTGTAAGGTAGTGATGCTGATTGAAAGTCCTAAGAAAGGAAACTCCTAATGCACTAGCCACTTCGAAATGGTAAAGTAATCCAATTAACTTCTGATTGGAACACGCATAAGCTTTCTGTGAGCACATCGCCGTTAGACCGCCTCCTATAAATCGATTGCCGATATAATTAAATGAAGTAAAGTACTTAACAAAGGTAAATTTAAATATTCATTTAGTAAACTGTATTGAATTTTAGAACAGTTTCATCCATATATTAGATGTCAGTTTACTATTTAGCCTACACCCCTCTGCTATATGAATTTTATATAAGCTTTATACAAACCGACAATGCTTGTATTTCTCTACTGGAGATTTCTTTGGATAGAGAACTTTGCATATATGATGTATGTATGCATTGTAATTTTATTAGACAAGTGCGTCGATACTAACGGGCAGGGGATATAATTTGACAAGCTGAAAATCCGGTGATTCTTAACACTTTCTGCCCTAGCGGTAACAAATTCGTGCAACATATGAAAGTTGCTTGTTTACAAAGTGAAGTGGAACGTAATCTGTCGTGAAAATATGAAATTTATGATTATTAGGGCATTTAGGTTAGTTCGGTAACGCGTTCGCGAATAGAAAAGGGAAAATTTATTTTAATCGGGCAGAACAAACACTAATGTACACTGTGTATTATGATCCCACGAGTATTAGTGTTTATTTTTAGTTCTATAAAGGTAATGCAGACAATAAACTTAAACCAAAAAACTATAGACATATTTCTGTACGATACATAGTTGAACATAACTCCGGTCAATAGCTTGTTCAAAACAGTAAAGAAGAAAACAGTTTTCAATATTATACACTACGATTTCGAATACAGAGATGCAAACATGGGTAATTTCTTCGATTAGTTTGTGTAAATAAACAAAGAGAAATGTATTTTTTTAATTTTGAGAAGCTTTAGAATAATTAATAAGCACAATTAAAAGTTATAACACAGAGCAACCCTCAGACAAGATAACATTAATATTAATACAATGTAGCTTAATCGCTTAGATACAGACTATGACTTAGCGAAACTTACAAATATCAGATTAAAAATGATCCCACCCAACACAATAATCAAATACAATATAATGAATCGCGCATCAAACCATATAAAACAACACCTATTTCAGGTGATATAAGGAACCTCATTATTAAGGCCGTGATACAATGACATACCCTGCGAAGACGCGGAGAGTGGGAAGAAAAGACGAGAGCTTGTGACTGCCTGGCATTTGGTGTATCTGTTTAATGCCAGGTGCAACTGTTGAATTTAACTGTGTCTGTTAGTGCACTAAATGCAAGTAACTGTGTCTGTTAGTGTACTAAATGCAAGTACCGTCAGAGTAGTTTATTGCAATTTTCTTGATTCATGCTTAATGTTTGCTTTAGTAACCAGGACATACTTACTCTTGAAAGAATGTTATCGCAGAATCCACTAATCCATGTAGATAAGGTCTCAGAGCTATATTTTTTTAGTCCGTTGTTTATTTAGCGGTTCTCGCTGGCGTTAGTAGGTATTCTGTCACTACTGCAAAATTTAGAAGCGGAAAAATATCAAATTTCTAATAAACAAATAAACTGCAATATTCAATAAACATTAAAAAGATATACAAAAGTTACGTTTCTGTTATTAGTGATTGCCTTTAGTACACCTAAATGTAAATAAAATGAGGTCATTCCTAACACCAAAAATGATATAGCAGGCTTTAAATTTAAGAAACGGTATCACACCTTACATTTTCCTTAGAGAATATTTAAGTAAAAATTTATATTTGCTGAAGGCTTTAGTTTTTGTACAGCTGCTTTATTCAAAAATGAATTTAATCAATAAATGTTTAAAAAATTAGCGCCTTATAGAACAGCTAATAAATTCCATTCCTCGATTAAAGATTTAAACTTTGGTGTACACCTGAGTGGTAACAATACCCATACAATTGATCGTGTAGAACTTAACCTCTAGTTTATAACCCCTTAGTGGAAATGAAGGAAAATAAGTACAAAATTTGTTAAGATACCTAAGGGGTAAAATAAACATAATGTTTAATTTTGTCTGGCATTTGGAAAGTAGTTCTGGCATAGTGAAACAATTTGACTATATAAAAATATTAAGATAGCGACATATGTTTAATAGTGTTCTCTTCTAGCGGGAACTGGGATCCACAATTTGAGTAATTGGTTCACCTTTGGTTGAAAAAAAATCGTGCCTGCAGGTAGAGCGATGTTTTAACATTGATGTGATCAAAAAGACGTGCAGCAAATTCTTTATGAAATATCAATATACTAGAATCTACTTTACCCAAAGGTAATAGATTGGAAATTGAATAAATTGGTATTTTATAGCAAACTGGTGCATACCCACATTTTACTTGCTAAAATAATAAAACGCTATAAAGAAAAAATATATTAGGGCGATTTTACATATCCCTGACTGGCGAAATATGTAATTCAATATTTACATAATTATGCTGCTTCTATCGCCTCACCAATTAAAGAGAGGAGCACAAACTATTTTCAACAGTGTCACCAATTTAACAACGTCAGTGGAAAGACGAACAACAACAAGGTACGTTTTTATATCTCTACTTAAATAATTATAAAATATGTGTGACAAAGAACACATTGACTTTATACAACAACAGGAAAAATCTGGTGTAAATTAAGTTGCCCAATTTTCTGAATTTTTGGTAACGGTAAATTATTGTTACAAGCTAGACATCGACAAAAACAAAAAAATTAGTTATTTGCAAGCCGGAGACGAGAATACATGTGAAGCCAATCGTTAAGCGGGTAGACAAGTAAGCCCCTTTGGCTATGAGTTTAGCAAATGGAAGTTAAGCGTATTGATATCCTTATATTTGATTTTCCAATGCTACACCCGAAGGTACTACATTGGCCAGGAAGCGAGTTTCTTTTACCTAAAAATTTTGAATTCTGCCAAACCCTTGCTGTTGGAAGCAAGGTAGGGATCTTCAACGTGCGTGACAACACATACGGGACCTCCATTTTATCTCTTATGTTTGCTTAATATTTTTCAAGCGGACCGTGTCGAGATTCGAACCCGGGACCTTGAGCATAGTAGTCACACGCATACCAACTACGCCCGTGTTGTATATCCGCGGATTTTTGACAGAACCCGACAACACCAATAGAATATTAGACGGACTGGTACCAAAGCAACAGAGATTCGAAATAATTAAGCGGAGAGAACGCAAACTCAATCTTGGCTCTAAGCAATTCCGTATTCATACGAAAATCAACTGAAGGTTTACAAGCTAGTTATAAATTCCTTTTATTGTTTTGGTGGTGGCATTTACATACGATGCTTGTTATGTTAAACATTGATAAAATTATGAAACGTTCAGTGTTGGTATAAGGTATATCTTTAATTAGGTTCTACAAAACTTGAGTTTCGCAATGATTTTTCGAGTTTTATCCTATTCCGCCGATTAGCAATATAAATTTTAAATACAGCAAAGCTTTCTATCAAAGTGAACATTGCAATCAAACTAGTTAAGCTACTCTATAAAAACTGTTAATTGCTTTTTCTATCTAACTTTTAGCAAAGATACTGATCGTTTGACTATAGGATGCAGTTTGAATAATAGCAAGCCCGTACTAAGAATAAAAGGATATAAAACGTCGCTTGTTCATTACAAGTCTGCAGAAAGGGACTTTTGGTCCAAAGACATTGATGTTGCAAGAAAGTTACTGAATCAATGAGATGAAGATATAAAGAAACCAAGACATATTTCAGAAAGAATTATGCAAGTCATCAAATTAATAGGCAAAAGAAGTTTGATTTATAGGGGTGCTAAACATGCCAAAGTTGTATATACATTAAATGATCATGCGTTACATCACGGAAAATTTTTTGGAAATTGTATTGCTTTTAAATAAATTTTATCCATTAAGAGAGGCCTATATTAATGATGTAGTACAAAAGAGCATTAAATATTATAGAATATAAATAAAGCCAGTCCTGGAAGATTTTGTCACGTTTCTTTCCCAAACTACTTGCAGTTATACAGTATTGCCCGAAATAAACAGTACTGAAACTAAGTTGGCGGTGTTTTTATGCGTGCGCTGTCACACTCAAGTTAGCTAGTATAGACCTGTCAAGTAAACCTCAAACAAGTAATTAGTAGGGCCTAATTGTTAAAAATCGTGTTAAGTACAGAGGAGAAAGTGTTTCTGGTAGAGCATTATTTTCGTTCATACGGAATCGGACGACGTAATGGTGCAAGTTTGCTATACGTGTCTGATCAATTCACACAAAGGTTTAATAAACGTTCCCCAAGTAATGCTGTAATTTTGAAGGTTATTGAAAAGTTTAGAAATACAGGTAGTGTATTGTGCCAACGAAAAGGAAACTCGGGGCGTCCCAGGACAGTTAACAACAACAATAACCATAAACGTGTTTTTGAGCAAATCTTAGAAAATCCGAAAGTCAGCCAGGCAAGGACAGCGTTACAACTTGATTTAAAAAGAACTTCCTTTCAAAGAATCCTGAAGGAGCTGGGTACATTTTCGTATGTGATTCAGGTACATCAACAACTACATCCTCGGGATTATCGCAGTAGAGTGGAATATTGCGCCAGAATTCTCGCGTTACAGTATGAAAATCCTGAATTTTTGAAAAATGTTTGGTTTTCAGACGAAGCACATTTTCACTTGTCAGGCTATGTGAATCGTCGCACAAATCGATTTCTGGGCTTTGCCAGACCCGATGAGGTTCAAGAGGTTCCTTTACATAGTGTAAAAGTGAGTGTCTGGTGTGCTGTTTCCGGATACGGAATCATTGGTCCGTACTTTATCGAAGAGAATGGTAGGCAAGTCACACTTAATCAACAGAGGTACAAACAAATTTTAACACGATTTATCCCTGATCTACGTCAATTCTGTCGTGCACGTAACTTGGCATTTCGAAACCAATTTTTTCAGCAGGACGGGGCAACTTGCCATACTGCTGCCGCAATTCGTCAATTTCTTCAAGAACATTTTCCAAGCAAATTCATATCACGATTTACTGACTTCCCTTATCCTTCACATTCTCCAGACCTCACACCTCCAGACGCATACATTTGGGGCATGGCTAAAAATGCCGTTTTCAAACGGGCACCACAAACCATCGATGAATTAAAGGATGCCGTTAGAGTCTTCTTCACAGCCCTGAGACAACCCTTATTCAATAACATGACCAGAAACTTAGAACATCGTTATGAAGTCTGTCTCGAACGAGGAGGTGCACATTTAGAACATATAATAAAGTGTCAATAATATGTATTTTTTAAATATACAAAACAATTACAATTTCAGTACTGTTTATTTCGGGCATTACTGTATTATAGACAATTAAAATCAATTTGTATATTAATTAAAAAAATATTGCAAAATGAATGAAGAATTCAGAAATATATTAAGTTCAGATGTATACTACACAATATATTAATGGTCTTGATCAACTAACCATAACTGTCAGATGATGTCACGAATTTAGGACTAAAACACGTTTACTGTCGGTTAAAAATTACAGTTCTGCAACTGGTAAAAGTTTATCTGAAAATTCATTCCTTAACAAAATTGTATTGGTAGCTCTACAGATGATGCGTCCAATATGCGTGGCTAGTATAATAGATTTTCAGCCTGTGTTGAAAAAGAATTCTCGACGCATACAAATGTTTGGTGTTGTGCTCTTGTACTGAATCTCGTAATGAGTGACACCACTCAAGTCTCCTTAAAGTCTGTGACATAGTTTAAAACTTGAAACGCGTTGGCAGTGTCTGTAAGAATCGTATTGTGAATATTTCTTAAGAAGAAAATAGTAAGTATACATTTAATTACAGAATTTGTGAAACAGAATTGCGAGTCAAAGATAGACACTTGGGTCAAGTTTTCGGAAGTCTGATGTCTCCCAAAAATTCTTTGGTACGGTAATTTGTGCGGACAAGAGAAAAGTAAAGTACAGTAAGCAAAGTAGAATGGGATGGGTCACACAGAAAACAAAAGGAAACCTCAAGAAGGGAATTATATTTAGAAAGCTTCTAATTAAAAAAACATGTTACAACAGGAAAGGAAAACCAACCCGCGACGAAAATAATATTTTTTACATAATATCCGGAAGGATTTACACAATACCAAAAATCTAAGCAAAAATAATTAATATAATCCTGACTTAACTTACACTAATTTTTACCCTCAATTATTATATTTACATAAAACAGCAATTAAAAAGAAATTTTACCATCCGTTGTTTTCTTTACCTTCAATTTTACAAATTACATAAATTAACAAAAAAAATCATACCAACCCTATACTTATACATTGTTTCCAGACAATGACCGTCAAGTAATTTAAAACAGCAAATAGTAGCGGCAACTTACTATCAGTAGCTACCCTACGAGTAAAAATGCATTTCATCTCGCTGCTAAGAAAAACAATATTAGCAAACGTCACAATGTAGCTAATGTATGCTAAAGTTTTACATCTTGGGGAAAATTGTTTTAAAATATAATACCTGAATAGGAAAAGGCCGTCTTTTTAGTATAATACTCCAGCTAGAGCGTAGCACATTTAATTTCAACAACATGATACCTCCATTTGTGCGAAGAGTAATCAAAAAAGCTTAATTAAAGAACCCAGGCACAATTCTTCCTGAAGTAGGATATCAACGCGACACAGACAAGAAACAGGACTTCCTACAAAATGGTTGGACGTTTCGTTTCGACCCCATACTGGTTGCAACCGACCTAAGAGGGATCACATTGCACCGCAAACCAAAATTTTTCTGGAAACCAAATTCAGAAGAAGCAACAGTGAACGGAGTAACTCTTCACTTCCCTTGTCCATTAGCTAATAGTACACCATCGGTTGACCTAGGATTATGACATAACGCATTGACGGGTTGAACCAATCGAAAGTAAATTAGCACCAATTGCAGTAGATAATTTAATTGTTAGAAAATTCCATATTTCAAAGAAATAATTTAGTGTAAATTAATTTCAAATTCCCGGATTATAAATTTATCAGTACAGTTTTGTAGAAGGAGATTTTAATTCGGATTGTTATGTCGAGCTGAAATAAAGTTTCAACAAAGAATGCTCGAAAAGCCAACAACTAATAAAGAAAACCCAATGATGATACACATCGTTAAATGCATGAAATGTTTTCTAAACAAAATGCTTTAACAAACGAAAACCCAGCTCTTGAACGTATTATCATCTTTTCTGAAGCAAGTGTCTTAATAAAATAGATACCAGATTTTAATATTATATTGAAAGAGTAACTTGCTATATCTAAATAATAATAAGATGTACTAATAAAACCCGAGGTTTAGCACGTTTTCAAAATAGGATAGATTCGACACTTTTACCTTTGTTAATGATAATAATAATAATCGCAAATCTGAAGTAGCTTAAATTTTATAACTGAATATTTAACACACATTTTACAGGATGATTAATAAATGACTTTAATTGACAAAAGCGGCTGGATTTGTTAATACAAGCAAATAACCGTGGCAACAGTACGTTGGTATGACGTTTTAAATTATGTATTAAGCCACGTTAAGGTACAGGAATGGAACGTAACATCTTTGTTGATATAATTCAAACATTGATTGAAATGTCAAAATCGAGCAACACAGATGTTAGATACCGCGCAAAATGTCTATTAGAACATGATATCTTACGAATTTACAATAGCTGCTCATATATATTGCTTATTTATAGGTATATAAGTTATATAAGGTCACAAGGGAGGAATACTTCATGGAAGCATTATAAAACTCAAGAAAACCAAACATTTAAATCATAAAATTAAATAATTCGTTCATTATATAAAAGCAGATACAAATCACCCTGTATAAAATCACTAACCAGCTACAGCTCATTAGCGGAAGCACATTCAGTAATAACTTAACCATATTTATTGAAATAAATAATTGCGGACGCAACCCAATCTATTTTAAAACATTATTAAGCTCAACTAAATACAAATTTGGCATATTTAAAGTAAAATAAACGTAAAATAAAATTTCTTTCAACCTAGATGCATTTGCGTAACAAATCTAAGTCAATAAAACGCATATAATTTTACCAGTTTGTTTAGGCAAACATTTAAAAGCATGCATATTTTATAAAATATATAGAATTGAGGCGAAAGCATGCGTGCCGTTTGAAATGCAGGCATTGTCACATGGAATAAAACCCAAGATAGGTAAACAAAATATGGATATTAAAATTACGGCTACGTGCAGTTTCTAGCATATATAATATAACATTTGGTAACAAATTCCAATACAAAACTTTGATGTGCGTACAAATTTAAACGTATAGGGTACGTAACATTGGATAAAACCCAAAAGGTTGAAGATGGCACATAATTGTAACGCCTTGACCATAGTCTAATAACAAAATAGAGACTGGTCAACCAATACGAGCACGTGGAACAAAGTCTATAAAACCGACTAGAGAAAATAAGAGGATTCATTTCTTAGTCGACGCACGGATTGTAATAGTCGTAACAAAAGAATTACACAATTTCAATTTAGTAAAGTTAAATTAAAAGTTATAGGCGAAAGTCATATTAATTAAAAACTCCAAGTGGAAAACAGTAAAAGTGCACGATTGAAATGCTCGTGTATAAAATTCAGCCGTTAGTAAAAACGTAAGTCTAGATTTAATTAATATGAATAAAGTTTTATAAATTTTTAATTTAGTGCTCTAGGTATGAGGAAATTAATATCGAATTTAAATCGACTGTAAGTATGGAAAATTAAAATCGACTCTAAGTAAGGAGACTGAGCAATCAACCAATTACTCAGCGTTAAGCTAAACAACCAACTAAATAATTACATAAATAAGATCCAATTACGACGATAAAACAATAAATTATTAGGATTAAACTCTAAATAAATGGTGATTCTTCAAGTACAGGGTTAGTACTTCAAATCATTGGACAAACGATTACAAGTTGCTGGAAAAATAGTTCAAAGTAGTGTGATACACGCCAATCGGTAAGTCAACAAACCGAAACCACTGAACAAGCAACTGATTTGGACCAGGAAGCTCTAATCTAAAGCAGCAGAAAAGGTGTTGGGTCAGAATTATTATTTCAGTTCATAGTACGTTACATTATTTATTTTAAATATTTGATATACTTAAAAATCACATGTAATTTAAATATTTGGTGTAAAAGGTCAACAAAAATTTGATTAGTACATTAAAGTACGTTTAAAAAGAGGAATAGTTCTTTCAACGTTCAACGAAACCATTCATAGTGAAATACAATTTTTTTGCTGGCCTTAGTTGCGATAAAGCGGTTTCACAAGGTCACTAATTTCGTAATGAAGAAATTTGCTAGAAATATTTATTTTAATTTTGATGCAAGGGTTCTATAAATGGTAAATGATATTAAAATGGACGTACAGTTGAAAATTGTAATTTGTCTTCGCTTATTATACGAATTTTGGTAAATTTCGATTGTATTATTCTGGCATATAAGGTGTTAGAAGGGAGTGGGTAATAATTTTGTTATCAAATCGTCGTTTACTCTGTGCGGGGCATAACTGAGCTAGTCGGGGCACAAAATTGATCGTGTTTAATTTAAATTATTTTAAAGGCACGGAGAAGTGGCGATCAGCAGGTAATTGGTCGTTGTTTGTTGTTGAGAACACAAGCCTGCGGGTGAGGAGAATATCCTCGATAGTGTTTAAAGCAACAATATAGTAAATTGTATGTTGGGAAGGTTCACTTCAGCTTAAGTGGTGAAGAGAATATCCTCTGATTACAAATATGCTTCCTACGTTAGCACACCAAAATTTGTACATTGTTCATAAATTTGACGTTAACTTTATCATTTAGTCAAGTTTTGCGTGAAAGAACTTTTTTGAAACTAAAACATATTTTGAATTGTTTAAGTCAGTGCTTTTCATGCTTCCTTTTGTTCCGGAACACTTTTAACAATTTCAAAATTTGGCGGCACACAAACAATAAATTAAGTTTAAAAGTAAGTATAAAAATACATACAAAATAATTTTTATTGTTTGCGTTTCTAAAATTTGGCGGCACACTTCACGAATTTAGCGACACACAAAAGTGCCGCGGCACAGTGGCTGAGAATTACTGGTTTAAGTATTTGTTTAACACAAATGCATTTAGAAAAAATTTCTACTGATGTCTATAGAATAATACGTATTGGTAAATACTGAAAATGAGACTGTTATTTGAAAAATTTTATAGATAGGATTGTAACAATTTTTTTTGACAATCATAAACGCCTATAAATTTAATTATAAAATACACCGCATTGTTTATTTAAATAAACAATTAATTCTTGCAATATTAATAAATGTTTAGATCAGGACCGTATAGCCCAATCACAAGGCATATATTATTTAGTAATACTAGTATAGTTTCTATTTATAAGTGTTGGTCATTTAAATTGAATCGACAATCTCAGGCGATCTTTGTCTGTTATGCGCATCTCGTCGACAGAACGACCAGTCTGGCTCGACCACTTGTAAGAGTTACAAGCACTATGGAAGTCCATAAGGTCCATGGCAGCAATCTACGTGTGGCAATAGGTGTAGCAGCATAGTCGAGTGTAAAATGCACTTGATTTCTGTTTGTTTCTAATAATGCGCTCAATACTTTTACGAATTAAAGCTTAGTACTTCCACGAATTTAAATTCAGTTTGTTAACGAATTTAAATTCAATATGTTATTAATTTTTAATCTCAACGTGTTAGTAATCTCGCTAAATTACTACGTCTTATTTTTATTCAAGTTCATATAGTTAAAGAAAACTTGAAAATTAGGAACTTTGTATAGCTCGTTTTATGGATTTGTTTATATTTCGATTTGCTTCAATGGATCGCACAGCAAATTTATGGGATGGTTCCCGGTGGTAGTCCAATTCATCATTAATTCAGAGAAAAAGCTCTAATTTACATCTTGAAAAATGCAGGTGTAGGAAGTTCGCTGACGTCACTCGTTTGTCCAAGAATCGTAGGCTTGCACGTGTGGCTACGATAAGGCATTTGTTACATTGAAGTCACAAAGTTCATCTTGTTGCAAGGTAAGCGATAACATAAACACTTTAGCTGACTCCAGCTGTCTCGTATTATTTCATAATCAAGCGGGTACTTGAAACTAAAATGGTAGCATTTTATAAGTTTTGTCTTACGTAGACGTGAGATCCCTCATCGTTTGGATTTCGTTATGGTACAAATTATTGCCCAGATTAGATGTAAATGCAGATACTTAAAATTATAAAGCTTTTTATTTATCACAGTAAAGTATTACATTCAAGTTCAGTAACGCATGAAATAATTACGAATATTAATTCTGTTTAACCTCAAATACATTCTTCATATTTGTAAACCAAGATAACAGATCTGTATATTTTGGGTAATCAATTTAAATACTTCACGGTCCTATTTATTACATTATTAATATTCAGATTTATAGTAGAAATTTTTTAATATCTGTGTCTAAAAGATTGGACCACATTTTTTATGTATATTTTGTATATAAAATTTTAACTAAAAGAAAGATAAATTTAATTAAAGAACAATCATTAAATTCAATTAAGTAGCTGTTTTATTTTGGACAAGTGAGTCCAAAGATAGGGTCAATAGAGTTTAAAGACAAATATATACACACCCTTTTAAAAAGTAAAGTTTTTAGCTGTGCACTGATAAAGAAGTACTAACAACGCTTTCAAGTAATTAAATATTTTACTTTCTTCTTGTAGTTATATTTAAAGATTGATATTAATAACTACTCTTTTTCTTTATGCATAAGGTAGCAAGAGTGTATCTCTTGCGTCCTTCATTATTATATTAACACTATTTTTTACAGCTCCTGCTTTTGCAGTAAAAGCAATTTTTCCCTCTAAGGATTTCCAAGTTCTCCCTTATGGTAAACCCGTGCTTTAAAATCTAGGATTTGGTGGCGCCCCCTTAGCACCCACTATTTTGTATTTAAGAGTCAGTCTAGTATAAAATGTTTTTGTTGTAAAACCCACGACCATTGCTCATAAGCTCACCCGAGGAATAGACCCCAAGCTTAGTCGGAAGACCGTCGACTTCCCTTCATTATAAGGGGATTGAAACAAAGGGCTATTGTATAATTAAATTGAATTAGTTTTACAAAACCCAAGAACACCTGATATAGTTTCAGGATTACTTTAAGAAATCTGTTATTTTGATGTTATTTCGACTTATATTTTTGGTAAAATTCTTATAAAATAAAATTGTGATTATTGGCTAGTTTATGCTAACTTTATTTGGTGGGGTGGTTGCTAGGATTTTAGAATAATTTTGAATGGTAGTAGTATATCATTTCATGATTCAAGTGGCTTCATGGGCTTTCTATAGTACCCTTTCTCCACGGTGCCCATGCGAAAGAGAAACTCGGTTTGGAAAACTTCCCTAATCCGATGCTGCTGCTATAATGTCTAGAAATGCAGACACAGCATCTTGCAAAATTGCTTTGTTTTTAACCATTGATCCAAAACAAATGGGTACTTTCTTTGCTACCATATTATCAAATGATAATTTCTTATGGAGAACTTCAAATTAGTCTCGCTTTTTAAATCTTAACAGATATTGCACCGACTGCAAGAACATACTGACACGTTGAACAAGCGAAGCTTGATTCAATGCCAATTTTACATCAGAGAACTGAAATCGTTTATATTTAAAACAAGAATAACCCAACATTTTCATTGCTGAAAAATGTACTAGTTGAAATTGAAATTCACGTTGACCTTTTAGACCTGATAGCGGAATCGTTATCCTTAAAAGACGCGACCGGATACAGGTTCATCACGAGATTCGTTTAGGCTTCAGCCGATTTTAAGCGATAATGAGAGGCACATTCATCCGAAACTTAATTTCAAATATTACCCTTTAAATATACCCAAATTTCTTAAAGTGCTTTGAAATACATATTCAATGTCGTATTTAGGTTACTTAGGTAAGCTTAAGGCTATTTATAATTTTTCATGGCTTTATTTTAATTTCCAGTTCCTTATCTCGTCGTCTTGCATTTCAATAAAATAAGATCTACTAAAGAAATTACAGCTGCCTGTCTCCCGTCCAATAAACTGATTCACAGAAAAGTAAACTTCCTGGTATCTTATAACCCGCTAAAGCTCTTGTGATCGAAAGCTGAATTTTTTATCAAACGCCAATACAATCTCGAAATTTATTGCTTGGAAATTGCATTTTTTCTTTCAGCTATTTCCGCCAATATGTCAAAGTTATTTGGACAGTGAGAGACACTTCCACGTTGCATTATTTAAATGAAATAGCTCCAATTCGGAGTTTTACAAAGACAAAATTGCAGAGGAGTTTATTTCCTTAGGGGCGTGTTATTGTGTATAACAACTTATTACCAATAGTTTTTTAGGGTGGCCAACTGTGATTTAAGAATGAATCATACAAAATACAGCAAAACTAGTAGTGTGACGTAACAAATTGATTGTAATGTAAATGTTACAATGCATAGAACCCGCTGAGAGTTTCTGAACAATTTATTCCCTGGGGTGTTCGCCCTTGTTTCCACTTTCGATACGATTATAGAGGAATGTGGTTGTAATATATTCTACTGCGCGAGATCTTATCAACATATGCAATTTTGTATGATGTTGGTAAAGTAGTTTTGTTATTTCAAATTTAGCTTTAATTTCATGTTAGTCAGGACAATTTAATTATTGTGCTATGGGGTGTGCTACGTCAGTAAAGATAATTATAAATGGAAAAGTCAAGCATGTCGTTGCTTCATTCGTTATACTATGCTTAGAATAAGGCGTAAGGACTTAACTACGTCATCGTCATATGTTATATTGGATATAGGATAAAAATTTTACACTTATCAAGCTCTATCGGTTACTTACGCGAGCGGCGGAACGGGTAAAGTATTCGGACTCCCCCCTCATACAGAAGAGAAGTCGTTCTTGAAGAAGGAAGAATTACTAGTTTACTCAACGGCTAAGATGAAGAAAGCAACCGGTAACCACAGCATTGGAGACCCTTACGGATATCCTAATAAAATACAACTTTACAAATTATGATAATCCTCTCGTTAGTAAAAAAAAATATAAAGAAATATAGATAACAAAATGACGGAAATCAAATTAAACTACGTTACAATATTCACTTACTTTAAGAGGCTTTTTCTATTGTCATAGTTGAAGGGCGCCAAACCGCCTATCTCAGCAATCCCTTATGATATTTTTCCGTATACGGGAGACAGCCATTCTGAATAAGTCTCTTTTGGTTCGGTTTCCTAAATTTATCTCAGTATATTTTTCTCTTGACCACCTTAAAAAACTTATTAAACTTTTTCATAATTAAAGAAATTTTCAAAATAAAAACCTTTCTCGAATACAACTCCATCACTGCAGTGAAGAAGACGAATCGATTTTAGTAGTAATACTATGCGACTATGGATCCACAGTAGGTCAGTAAGTCAACTGGTCCCAAAGTCAATGTGACTATGGACCCAACGTAAGTCAATCGACTAAAAACAACGTGACCATGGACCCAAAGTAGGTCATTCAACCAAAAGAGTGTAATACTTTCGTCCCAAAGTCAATGCAACTACGGACCCATTGTAGGTCAATCAACTAAAAGCAACGTGACTAAGGACCCAAAGTAGGTCATCCAACTGAGAGTGTGATACTTTGGTCCCAAAGTCTATGCGACTATGAACCCAATGCAGGTCAATAGTCGACTAATAACTGCGTTAATTTAGAGCCAAAGTAGATCGAGTGACTTGAAACTGCTGCTGGTGCAAATACAGTTGCATAATTTTGGTAGCCGCTAAGTTAGCAGTATACAGGCAAGGCTGCATATAAAGAGAAAAAAGGAAAAGTGCTGCGCCAAGAGCATTCATTTCTGATTTATTAAGCAAAATTTGTTATCGATATAAATATGAAGCTTTAATTTGTTCGTCATTAAGATATTAGTTGTGCAGCTATCAAGAAGTGTAATTTAAGCACGAATTTTGATCATTTTAACAAAAGTACCTACCGTGCATTTATATTTCCAATGCACCACCAGAAGGTACTACATTGGCCAGGAGGCGAGTTTTTGTTGCCTAGAAATTTAGAATTTTGCCGAACCCTTGCCGTTCCAGGCAAGGTAGGGATCTTTAACGTGCGTGACAACACTCACACACGGGACCTCCACTTAACCTCTCATCCGAACGAGGGTGTAATTTTTGTGAAAAATGCTCACCTGTTATTTTTGAAGCAGTCGACCGTGTCGGGATTTGAACCCAGGACCTTGGGATCCGTAGTCTTACGCTTACTACATTGATCCACGGCGACGCCCAAAAGTACCTACCGCAAACCATTCACATATTGTAAAAACCTTATAGTGAACCAAAAGTATAAGGTTTTGAAAGTGGAATCAATAAAAACAAAATTTGGCGATCGAGTAATGATAGAAACAGAGGAATTTAAATGTATTTTACCGCTACGGTACTTTCAATATCTCCAAGCCCATGGAATTAAGAAGTTAAACGATAGTATTGGCTCAAACAAAGACGTCTACATAATCGGTAAAGATTCTACAGGACTCATTGTCAATATAGAATTTTCCGAATAATGTGAAATGAAAACAAACGAAAGAAGAACACAATGTATTTTTCTTTATTGTAATTTTCAATATATATATATATTGCTGTGAAACCTCTTGAATTACCTGGTCTGTTGATTTTCTTTTGTTAATCGCCTCGGCTGCTCCTCTAGATAGCTTTCATCCTCATACATAAAAAAACAAACACATTCCTACCACAAACATCAACGTCAACTCTATTTACATCAATATTCACAATACATTAAAATTTCAAAATTAATATTCAGCATAAATTTTAATATCGGAAAATTTCAAAATTAAATTTATTTTCATTTTAATGTGCACCCAGAATTAAAGTCTTTGTAGGATGCCTACTAATTACTATAACAATATATGCAGAGTACAAAGGGAGCATCTACCACCCCTTTACGTTAATTAACCCGGTTCGTCTAATTGAGCTCAAAGACATACCCATATTTTTATCATAATCCAGAACATCAATACTAAATACCCCTTTCTACTTAAACAAGCAAATTTCACCTTAAAATTAAAATATTATTGTTAGTACAATTTCACTACTGTCCATTTTAAGTAAATCAATTATAAAGTTATTCAACACACACAAAAATATCAAAGTTCAAAAAAAATAGTATAATTTACCTGAAGGTTACTTGCACTCGTAGCTTCAATGTACATCGTCCCTTTTGTTAATCACACCATTCCAACTGGGTTATATTTACGGCTTCTGATTCTCAACGTTTTAAAATTTTCTCCATCACCATTTATTTAAAGTTGTTTCAGGGCTTTTCCGGAACTAATCTGTGTATATCTGACCCTTGTTTCGTAGATCCAGACACGTTTATGCACCATTTAAGTATTAATACCCCCGAAAAATAACAAAGAAATTCATACTTCTTTCACCAAGATACGCCAAAACTGCCTACTTTTGTGTATTTATTTGTCATAGTAAATTTTACCAATTGGTACAGTGATACTAAACTTTATTACCTTGTATCTTCTTTTCTAAGTGCACTAGCGTACATTCATTGTAGCACGTAAAGAACAAGCTGTTTTAAATCACATAATATTCGAGCAAACTGTTTAAATTATTTAATATTAAAACCGGAAAACTAAAAAGCACTGTATAACGCGTTCAATCAAATCGAAGATCTAAGAGAGCTTGTTTATATTCACCTGGGTATATATAGAAGTTAGCCTGTCTGTCGGTCGAGTCCTCAAAACGGCCAGTTTCTAGAATTTCGCATGCTCTGTTCCCATTCCGTAGCCCGCGCGTCGGTTTTTACGAATTTTGTACTCGCCCCAGTTAAATCTCAGAAAATTTCCACACGGCACGCAACGTCTGAGAATACCTAATTAATTTTGTACAGAAATTGTTGTTTCTACCTCTCATATGTGCATCTTATTTTCAACCAATCGTGACCCTCGTGACGTTGCTCATATCACGCCTTTAATTATTAGTGTCTTTGTCTTACGCACATTATCTTTCCTTCTCTAACCTGTTCTTAGTGGTGCAAATTGATATTCCTTACTATCGATTATTTCAGTCCATGTGGACTATCTGGGTTAAATAACCCCGTATCGCACCTTCTCGTGAATATTAAGCCACGGTTTTTCCAAGATTCTTTGAAACCATTTGTTATCTACAAAATTTTCGCCGTACGTGACATTTAAACTACGCAGGTGTTCAAACATAATATTAATTCTCAGAGCTTTATTTTGTGGTATTATAATCCTGGATTTTCACAGACTTTTATGCTTATTATTAATAATGGTTTAATTAACTCCAATTAAAATTGACTTCTATCCTTTCAATTTTAGCGAATACAAATTAAATATTAATTATTATTTGTACACTTTGTTTAATACCGGTTACTTAAAATAAGGTTAATTAATATAAATTTTGCACGTAATTTCCATTTGTTTCTTTCCTCGGAATAAATACATTACACGTAGAGCTTGTTAATACTGTTTCTTTTGATACAAAGCGTCTTGTACATGATTTAAATCTCTTATTTTTACTGAAACGAATGAATTTTTATTCTCCACGGTGTTTTAATAAAGCGTATTATCTAATAAAATTCCTTATACACGGTGATTAAAATTATTTTATGTAATTCATTAATTTTCTACCCTGGTCTAAATATGAGTATTTTCCCCCTATTTGAATACAAATAATCCCACTTATTTGAATTCAAATATAAAATATTTAAACCGCAAACAAAATTTACAAAAAAAAATGCCTATCTCTCTCTACCCTTATCTATCTAACTTACCTACCTTATCCAATCAAAAATTATTTACACCTGTCCTATATCCCTATCTTATTCCTAACTCTCACCTAATTTTATAAACCGAAATTATCCCTAACTTCATCCTACTTATCCATCTAATCCTATATACCTCCTATATACCTATCCTATTTCTAACTTTTAACTAATCTTCACTATACTTTACTTCCCCCTACCTAATCCTATATACCTATCCTACTCTTACTCTATTCCTAACTCTCCACTAATCTCCTATGAAATATCTATAGTTAACCTATCTTATTTTCTTTCTACATTTAATCTTTGTTCTCATCCTAAACCTATTTCTAATTATCTCCCATATTTATCCTATACTTAGCTTTATTTTCTATATCTATACTAAAATTCACCTATCTCTATCCTTTGTTCATTAAGTTATTTAAATCTAACTCTCTTCTTGACCCTCCAAGTCTTTCTTCTCACCATCCTAATACTCTTCATCCCTATTTCTCCCCCTTCTATATCTATACTTATCATCCCTGTTATCTCACATAAAATAAACTTATCATCCCTATTATCCTGACTCTTAAATATTGCTTCTTCTTCAGTCTCTACACATGTCTGTTTCTCATTTACTATTTTTTTCCTTTCTGCCGACAAACCAAACGATACTACTTTAAAATTATCAAATTTTCCCTCTATGGAAAATCCTATGTACCTTCTAGAATTCTTATGTAATGGAATCCGCCAGAATGAATTCCTTAAATCTACTTTATTAAAAACAACTTTGCCACTTAACCTCATCAAAAATAATTCTGCCTTCACCTGCTCCCGATATGCTGCTGTTGCTTCTACCCCCACTAATTCTGCATGTTTTTGTACTAAAGCTTGAACCTCTACTATCTTTTCCCCTGGACATCTTATTGTGTTGATCTGTTTAACTTCATCATCCCCTACCTCTACTACATTAATACTAAATAACCCCGTGTCATCCTCTGTAACTTCATAACTGCCCTTCCATGGCACTACCCTATCATTAATCCTTATTACCTTACGTTCCATATCTATCAAAACCCCTAACTTCATCATACAGTCAACACCTAAAATGCTCTGAAACTTCAGTCCAGGTACAATTACAAACTCCTGTTCACAGCTTAAACCTCCTATATCTATCCTAAGCACCACAACACTATTTACTACAGCAAACTTCTTTTTATTTGGAGCTACTAAATGGCTACGCTTTATAGGCATAATTCTATCACAAACCTTATCCCTAATTTTGCTGACGAATTCCTCCGATATTAAACTCGCCTCTGCCCCTGTATCAAGTAATACTTCTACATTATTCTCAAAAATTTCTAAATTAATAATTGGCAAACATAATTTTTCCTTAGTTTCTGGCTCTACTTCCTCCTCAATTTTGAAAAATTCACGTGGATGTTCATATACATTTACACTGAAATCTAGTGGTCACTCCAGTAGTGCTTTAAAAATTTGTTGTCAAAGTCCTGATACGTGTCTATGTCCTGTCCTACTAAATTGTACCATGCTTCCGCATTGTCCTTTAATAAAGCCTTTATCGTATTCAGTTTAGTCTGTTCGTCAAATAAATTTCCCACTAGATTTCTTACGCTATTAATAAAAATTTGTGGATTTACCCTGTTATCGCCATAAAACTTCATGTGTTGGTCCAATGATACTCCACCTGTAGAAAATCTGGGACCATCCCCCGTTAAATTTGACATGTTGTATTTAATACTACTAAACTTCGCGTTCTACCCTGCCTAACTGATCCCTACATGAGTCCGTCACTTCCGTCATTTTTACATTAATCTCTTCTTCACAAAAAATGCGTACTTCGGACCTTAATTGTCCCATTTCCTGTCGAAGACCTTTAATATCACGCTCATTTTTTTCAACCCTATTTTCTACTTCCCCCGGTTTCACGGTAAGACTATCTTTAAATTCTGTAAATTCTTTAGTATTTTGTTCAATTTTCCCGCTTATCTGCTCTAATTTTTGGTTGGACTCCTCCCTCGCTCTATTAGATTCTTCCCTAGCTCTATTAGCTTCATCGCTTAGCAGTTTTAATTTTCTATTGGATTCTTCGTTCATCCTCTCTAGCACTCTCATTATCATCTCGTTTCCTTGATCCCCTGATTCCGTCCTTGACTGATCTCTACTGCCTCCAGCTTCTTCCATTTTTGAATTTTTCTCACACAATGCACAATCGTCACTTCCAATTTCCACTCCTTGACTCCTTAACCACTCTTTTCTCTGCATACGTTCTAATCACTCACACACACTCTCTAAAATACTCCTAAATTTATACACACACAGAAACTCTCTCTCTCAGATCGCCAGTTTCCTGGAATAAAATCACAAAAAATTTTATTTGGACCTCGAACCTCACTTTTGGGTCGCCAAAGAGTGCTGTGAAACCTCTTGAATTACCTGGTCTGTTGATTTTCTTCTGTTAATCGCCTCGGCTGCTCCTCTAGATAGCTTTCATCCTCATACATAAAAAAACAAACACATTCCTACCACAAACATCAACGTCAACTCTATTTACATCAATATTCACAATACAATAAAATTTCAAAATTAATATTCAGCATAAATTTTAATATCGGAAAATTTCAAAATTAAATTTATTTTCATTTTAATGTGCACCCAGAATTAAAGTCCTTGTAGGATGCCTACTAATTACTATAACAATATATGCAGAGTACAAAGGGAGCATCTACCACCCCTTTACGTTAATTAACCAGGTTCGTCTAATTGAGCTCAAAGACATACCCATATTTTTATCATAATCCAGAACATCAATACTAAATACCCCTTTCTACTTAAACAAGCAAATTTCACCTTAAAATTAAAATATTATTGTTAGTACAATTTCACTACTGTCCATTTTAAGTAAATCAATTATAAAGTTATTCAACACACACAAAAATATCAAAGTTCAAACAAAATAGTATAATTTACCTGAAGGTTACTTGCACTCGTAGCTTCAATGTACATCGTCCCTTTTGTTAATCACACCATTCCAACTGGGTTATATTTACGGCTTCTGATTCTCAACGTTTTAAAATTTTCTCCATCACCATTTATTTAAAGTTGTTTCAGGGCTTTTCCGGAACTAATCTGTGTATATCTGACCCTTGTTTCGTAGATCCAGACACGTTTATGCACCATTTAAGTATTAATACCCCCGAAAAATAACAAAGAAATTCATACTTCTTTCACCAATATACGCCAAAACTGCCTACTTTTGTGTATTTATTTGTCACAGTAAATTTTACCAATTGGTACAGTGATACTAAACTTTATTACCTTGTATCTTCTTTTCTAAGTGCACTAACGTACATTCATTGTAGCACGTAAAGAACAAGCTGTTTTAAATCACATAATATTCGAGCAAACTGTTTAAATTATTTAATATTAAAACCGGAAAACTAAAAAGCACTGTATAACGCGTTCAATCAAATCGAAGATCTAAGAGAGCTTGTTTATATTCACCTGGGTATATATAGAAGTTAGCCTGTCTGTCGGTCGAGTCCTCAAAACGGCCAGTTTCTAGAATTTCGCATGCTCTGTTCCCATTCCGTAGCCCGCGCGTCGGTTTTACGAATTTTGTACTCGCCCCAGTTAAATCTCAGAAAATTTCACACGGCACGCAACGTCTGAGAATACCTAATTAATTTTGTACAGAAATTGTTGTTTCTACCTCTCATATGTGCATCTTATTTTCAACCAATCGTGACCCTCGTGACGTTGCTCATATCACGCCTTTAATTATTAGTGTCTTTGTCTTACGCACATTATCTTTCCTTCTCTAACCTGTTCTTAGTGGTGCAAATTGATATTCCTTACTATCGATTATTTCAGTCCATGTGGACTATCTGGGTTAAATAACCCCGTATCGCACCTTCTCGTGAATATTAAGCCACGGTTTTTCCAAGATTCTTTGAAACCATTTGTTATCTACAAAATTTTCGCCGTACGTGACATTTAAACTACGCAGGTGTTCAAACATAATATTAATTCTCAGAGCTTTATTTTGTGGTATTATAATCCTGGATTTTCACAGACTTTTATGCTTATTATTAATAATGGTTTAATTAACTCCAATTAAAATTGACTTCTATCCTTTCATTTTAGCGAATACAAATTAAATATTAATTATTATTTGTACACTTTGTTTAATACCGGTTACTTAAAATAAGGTTAATTAATATAAATTTTGCACGTAATTTCCATTTGTTTCTTTCCTCGGAATAAATACATTACACGTAGAGCTTGTTAATACTGTTTCTTTTGATATAAAGCGTCTTGTACATGATTTAAATCTCTTATTTTTACTGAAACGAATGAATTTTTATTCTCCACGGTGTTTTAATAAAGCGTATTATCTAATAAAATTCCTTATACACGGTGATTAAAATTATTTTATGTAATTCATTAATTTTCTACCCTGGTCTAAATATGAGTAATATATATATATATATATATATATATATATATATATAAATATTTTAGATAGTTAATTACACAAGGTAAGTTAATAAATCCTATAGTATTACAGTGAATAAGTAATAACTTAGACTTTTATGCAAAGCCCAAATAATCATTTCAAATCGAGCTAGTAATTGAAAGATGGAAAATATAAGGTCTTGGACAGGACTTGAACTGCATCCTGGTTTTGCCGGAACCACGCGTTTACCAATTACGCCACCGAAACCGATGACACAATTGGGAAATTTACTAATTTAAATCATGTATACGACTATACATAACTTTCAATTACGTCTGGCATTTTTGTCAATCATATCTGACATTGTCAAATTTTTTACTTATGTATATGTATATATATATATATATATATATATATAATTAGAAAATATAATGTTATGTAGTCTAGAACAAACATACTATAATTCACCTAAGTTGTTTATATCTGCGTTTTCCAAATGAGAAAGCACCCAAATTTAAAGAACAGTTCTAACTCAATACAAACTCTTTTTGCTTTTAACATTAAACTATTCGCTGCCTTTCTAACTCGCTCTAAACTTTTTTAAAAGCTTTCATTTCTAATTTGTTTACAGAACACTCACAACTACAACTTGACAACAAAGATCAAACGATTATCACACATCTTGGGTATACAGGGTGTCCCAAATTGAGTAGGATAGCATGGCTATCTTTCTTATTATTAATGATAGAGATCTGCTTAAATGGGCGAAGTTGTATCATTTGGATAGCTTATTTAAATTATTATTTTCAGTAATTTTTTTCATTTAAACATATGTTGTAATACATCGTTCAAAACGGAAAAAAATATGCTATCTAACCATCTAAAAATCCAATATGGCGTCTATTTAAAATATAAAAAGTTGATGCTAATATCTTGATAA
This sequence comes from Platerodrilus igneus, assembly GCA_036346225.1. Taxonomy (NCBI): domain Eukaryota; kingdom Metazoa; phylum Arthropoda; class Insecta; order Coleoptera; family Lycidae; genus Platerodrilus; species Platerodrilus igneus. The sequence continues at coordinate 2,601,737 of JARFIW010000822.1, forward strand.
CCGCCATCTCGAATTTAATTTTAATATCACTTTTAAGTGCACACAATTAAACTAAGTAGCTTTTATAAGAAACATTTTTTCGTATCTTTTATTATAACAAAAATATTCGACTTCGAAGAAATTGACAGTTTTCAGTTTTTTTTAAATAATTTCTAAACCGTTTAGAATTTCGAATGTATCTATGCGGAATTTAAATAAGCTATCCAAATGACACAATTTTGCTCATTTAAGCAGATCTCTATCATTAATAATAAGAAAGATACCCATGCTATCCTACTCAATTTAGGATACACTGTATAAAATTAGTAAAGAAAATTCAACCCATGTTAGTAAGAATTTTAGTGTTAATGTATTGTCTAGATATCAATTGTAGAAATATGAAATCTGCAGAAAATTTAATAAACCCAGTCATGAAGAAATTTAATGCTGACGTCCGCAGAAAAATAGATAAACCCAGGAAGCAAGAAATTTAATGCTGATGTATCCAAAAAATGAATAAACCAAATCTGCAAGAAATTTCATGCTAACGTCCACAGAAACAGTAAGAAACCCAGTCATCAAGAAATTGAATGCTGACGTGTGCAGAAAAATAAATAAACCTAATCAGCAAGAAGTTTAATGCTGACATCTGCAGAAACAGTAATAAGCCCAGTCTTCAAGAAATTAAATGCTGACGTGTGCAGAAAAATAAATAAACCTAATCAGCAAGAAAGTTAATGCTGTCTACAGAAAAACGATTAAACCCAGTCAGCACGAATGGGACTCTCAACGCTGAAAGCAATTATAATTAATCAACGCAATTTAAGATTAGCTGGTTACTGGTTTCCCATAGATTTTAAACACTAATTTCAGAAAATAAATATTGCAAAGTCTAAATGGCGTATCTGTAAATTGCTATAAGCCAGTATCAATAGTAAAAGCAGTCTTTTCTAGATCTTTGAGTTTAATATCCACTTGCCAGTAGCCACCACTTTTCAAATCCAATGTTGAGAACCATAGCAATTGTGAAAGTGTATGTAAAGAAAATGCATGGACCACGAAAGCCTACGATACAGGTTCGTATCCTGTGCGATTTCATATATTTTCCATCTTTCAATTACTAGTTCGATTTGAAATGAACGTTTGAGTTTTGCATAAAAGTCTAAGTAATTAGTTCAGATTATTAACTAATACTTTAGTATTAATCAACTTACCTTTTGCAATAATTATCCAAAATGCATATTTAATAGCTGGCATTAGCCGCAATTTTGAACGTCGCATCCTGTCTATATCTGACGTAAGTTAAAAAAAAATGAAACTGTCAGATGTTTGACAAATATGCTAAACGTAATTAAAAATTACAATGATATATGGTTGTGCACATTATTTAGATTTTTGTAATTTTCCAATTGTAGTCACCCGTCCCGGGGGCATGATTCGAAAAACATGGGCGGCTAAAACCTAAAATATAGGTTTGAATTCTGTCTAGGACCTTATATTTTCCATTTTTCAATTACTAGCTTGATTTGAATTCCTCATTTGGGCTTCGCATAAAAGTCTAAGTTATTATTTCATCTTAATATATATATATATATATATATATATATATATATATATATATATATAAGTATTTACAGCAAATTGTGGAGCTATATGCTCAATAAAATTATTAATAGTGATGTATCTCGATCTAAGCATGAATTAAGGATTCACAAAATTTAATGTTAAAATGTATTGTGAATTACTCTACATAAAGTAATTATTTTTCTTATCGTTGGCAGTACTGCGCGCGATTTTACAATCGAAATTATTACAAATGATTTAAAAATGTCATCACTTTAAACTACATTCAAAGTTAATCCTAACTTTCAAATTATATCATGAGTACATAGTATAAATTGAACATGCAAGCTTTTCTTATCACACCATAAGGCGAAAATAACAAATTATTTGTACTTTAACATAAAAATTATTTCTTGTATCTAATTTATAGTATAAGAAATTTTAAGTTATGATTTATTAAAGATTCTACCTTATGAAGCAGATACAGAGAATTTTACTAACGTAAAAATTTACTACCAACACAAACTTTTAAATTTTATATTTCAAGATACAGAAAAACAATTGAAAATGTGGAACGTTCTTACCAAATATTGTAAGTTGAAACAACCAAGATCAGCGATGCACCAAAAAGTTCATCCTAACAGCCTGTAGAATTTAACCTCAAAACCAGATTTGATACAGCAATAAAATTAACTTTAATTCTTGAAATAAAATCAACTTAACCTCCAATATACTCCTCACACTAGTTGCACGCTACTTGGAAATTCCCTGTTACTTGAAAATCACAAGACATTCAAAAGATGCACTAAAATAATGCAATTAATAAAGTTTTTCAAGTTTACCTTACCGACTGCTTAATGAAGTTTCATCATGATCAATCACAGTGACTATGAAAATGAACCACCAGTCGCCTTCAAGCCCATTTACTTCTCCCTTTTAACACCCTGCAAGTGCCCCATGCCAACGATAATTTTCTTTCAATAACAACTTTTTTCTTCTCCTACATCAGGCCCATCTGGCCATGGTTATAAGTAAATAAACCCACTCGACCTTCACCCTTACAAAATCAGTACGAAAGTGACAATCTTTGTCAAATATCAATTGCTTGCAAATTATTAGAGTACAGACATCGATTAGGAAAGCTGTAGAGCCTAATCTAACGATGTTGTTACTATGACATAGTATGTCACCAAAGTGACACTACAAAAATGCATATTATTGAAGTATTCTTATTGGATTTAAGGAAATATTATTACACTCCTGTAATTAGAATTGTAATTTAATTTAATAAACCAGATTTCATCTAATATGGTTTGTATATCATTATAATGGTTCAAAATGCACAATTAAAATAGGTTTATTTGTCCTTTGGACTTTAATATGGTTACTGTACTTCGTCCTAATTTGAAGTTTACAATAATGTCATTTGTAAATAACTGACGTTTTGGGAAATATGTCCCCTTAGACTTAGTTCTAAAATTAGAGTAAAAAGTTTACATATTTTTACTCTAATTTTAGAACTAAGTCTAAGGGGACATATTTTCCGAAACGTCAGTTATTTACAAATGACATTATTGTAAACTTCAAATTTGGACGAAATAAAACCCAAAAAAGATTATTTGATCTTAATTTATACATTACAACGTCCAGAAATATATAACAATATATATATATATATATATGTGTGTATATATATATATGTATATATATATATATATATGTATATATAGAATGCTGTGAAACCTTTTAAATCACCTGGTCCGTTGATTCCTTCTGTTAATCGCCTCGGCTGCTCTTCTAGATAACTTCCATTCTCAATCATAAAAATTAAACAACACATTCCTACCACAAACATCAACGTTAACTCTATTTACATCAATATTCAGAATACATTAAATTTTCAAATTAAATTTGAACATAAAATTCAGTTTTAAAAGAATTTCCGGATTAATTTTATTATCATTTTACTGTGCATCCAAAATTAAAGTCCTTGTTGGATGCCTACTAATTAATATAACAATATAAGCAGACCGGAGTCTGAGTATAAAGGAGCATCTACCACCCTTTACGTTAATTAACCAGGTTTGTCTAATTGAGCTCAAAGACCTACCCAAAGTTTCATCCTATTCCCGAACATCAAAACAAAATACCCTTTTACTTAAACAAGCAAATTTCATCTTAAAATTAAATTTTATGGTTAGAAAATTCCACTAATGTCCATTTAAAGTAAATCAATTATAAAGTCATTCAATACACACAAAAATGTCAAACAAAATAGTACAATTTACCTGAAGGTTATTGTCCTCGTAGCTTCAGTGTAATCGTCCCTTTGTAAATCACACCATTCCAACCGGATTCTATTTACAGCTTCAAGTTGTCAACGCTTTAAAATGTTCTCCATCACCATTAATTTAAAGTTGTTTCTAGGCTTTTCCGGAACTCATCTGTGTATATCTGCCTCTGGTTCAGTGGATGCAGACACATTTACGAACCATTTAGTCATTAACACCCCGCAAAATAGCAAAGAAATTCATACTTCCTTTTACCAATATTACCAATATACGCCAAAACTGCCTACTTTTGGGTATACATTTGTCGTTGTAAATTTTACTAATTGGTACCGTGATAATAAACTTTTATTACCTTGTATCTAAGTGCACTGAAGTACATTCATGTTAGCACGTACAATAACCAACTATTTTGAGTCACTAAAATATACTAGCACACTTTAAATTATTTAATCAAACTAAAATGCACTGTTTAATATCAAGTCGCGGATGCACGAGCTTTTAACGCATCGAATCGTCGAAAGTCTAAGAGTCTAAGAGAGAAACACATATTCCCGCCTGTATATATAGCGAATAGCCGACACGTCGCTTTGTTCCCTAAAACGGGTAATTCCAACGAATTCCTCATTCTACGTTCCCAGTCTGTAGCCTGCACGTCGATTTTTATGAATTTAGTACTCACCCCATTGAGATCTCAGAAAATTTCAACACGGCCCGCAAAGTTGTCCGAGAAAACTAATTACTTTTATACAGAAATTGTTGTTCTACCTCTGATATATGCATCCTATTTTTAACCAATCGCAACCCCTTGACGTTGCTTAAATCCCGCCCTTTTACAATATGTGTCTTTGCTTGACGCATTTTCTTTCCTTTTCTAACCTGTTCGTATTGGTGCAAATTTATATTCTTTATTATCGATTATATTTTAGTCCACGCGGACTGTTATCTGGGTTTAATAAACCCGTATCGCACATTCTCGTGAATACTAAGTCCCGGTTTCTCCAAGATTCTTTGAAACATTAATTATTTGCCAAATTTACGCAGAATGAGCTTTTTAAAAATACGCAGGTGTTCTGTATTTCCTGCTAAAGCATCTGATCGTTTCCAATATCCTTAGAATCAACATGTTTATCCAAACAAATTAACTTGAAATTGCCTTTTAAAAACACGCAGGGTGTTCAAACGTAACATTTTAAATAACCTTCCTACGATTTGACTATTATTGGGTTTTCACAAGCTTTTATGCTTATTATATGTTATTAACGGTTTAATTAACTCCAATTAAAATTGATTTCCATCCTTTTCATTTTTAGCGAATACAACTTAAATATTAATTATTATATGTACACTTTGTTTTACTACCGGTTACTTAAAATAGGGTTAATTAATATAAACTTTGCACGTAATTTCCATTTGTTTAGGAATAATTAAATTATCCACTGCGCTTTTCAATACTGCTTCTTTTGATGTAAAGCGTCTTATAGATAATTTAACTTTCTTATTTTTACTGAACGACCGAGTTTATTTATGCTTCAAGGTTTTAATAAAGCGTATTATTTAATGAAATTCCTTATACACGGTAATTAAAATTATTTGATTTGATTATTTAATTTTCTACCCTGGTCTAAATATGAGTATTTTCCCCCTATTTGAATACAAATAATCCCACTTATTTGAATGCAAATATCAAATATTTAGACTGCCAAAAAATCTTTACAAAATTTTGCCTATCTCTCTCTATCCTTATCTATCTAACTTACCTACTTTGTCTCCAATCCAAAAAAATATTTACACCTATCCTATATCCCTATCCTATTCCTAACTCTCACCTACTTCTATAAACTGAAATTATCCCTAACTTCATCCTACTTATCCATCTAATCCTATATACATCCTATATACCTATCCTATTCCTAACTTTTAACTACTCTTCACTATACTTTACTTCCCCCTACCTAATCCTATATGCCTATCCTACTCTTACTCTATTCCTAACTCTCCACTAATCTTATATAAAATATCTATACTTAACCTATCTTATTTTCTTCCTACATTTAATCTTTATTCTCATCCTAAACACCTATTTCTAACTATCCCCCATATTTATCCTATACCTAGCTTTATTTTCTATAAACACTTACTTCTACTTTTCTATATACACCTATTCTATCCCTATTCTATTTAAATCTAACTCTCTTCTTGACCCTCCAAGTCTTCCTTTTCACCATCCTAATACTCTTCATCCCTATCTCTCCCCCTTCTATATCTACACTTATCCTCCCTATTATCTCACATACAATAAACTTATCATCCCTATTATCCTGACTCTTAAATATTACTTCTTCTTCAGTCCCTACACTTGTCTGTTTCTTATTCATTATCATTTCCTTTTCTGCCGACAAACCAAACGATACTACTTTAAAATTATCAAATTTTCCCTCTACGGAAAATCCTCTGTACCTGCTAGAATGCTTGTGTAATGGAATCCGCCAGAATGAATCCCTTAAATCTACTTGATTAAAAACAAACTTGCCATCTTTACTTAATTTCGCCTTCACCTGCTCCTGATATGCTGCTTCTACTCCCACTACTTTTGCATGTTTTTGTATTAAAGCTTGAACCTCTACTTTCCTTTCCTCTGGACATCTTATCGTGTTGATCTGTTTAACTTCATCATCCTCTACCTCTACTACATTAATACTTAACCCCGTGTCATCCTCTGTGACTTCATAACTGCCCTTCCATGGCACTACCCTATCCTTAATCCTTATTACCTTCCTTTCCATATCTATCAAAACCCTAACTTCATCATACAGTCAACACCTAAAATGCTCTGAAACGTCAGTCCAGGTACAATTACAAACTCCTGTTCACAGCTTAAACCTCCTATATCTATCCTAAGCACCACAACACTATTTACTACAGCAAACTTCTTCTTATTTGGAGCTACTAAATGGCTACGCTTTATAGGCATAATTCCATCACAAACCTTATCCCTAATTTTGCTGACGAATTCCTCCGATATTAAACTCGCCTCTGCCCCTGTATCAAGTAATACTTCTACATTATTCTCAAAATTTCTAAATTAATAATTGGCAAACATAATTTTTCCTCAGTTTCTGGCTCTACTTCCTCCTCAATTTTGAAAAATTCACGTGGATGTTCGTATACATTTACACAGAAATCTAGTGGTCTGTCGCGTTCTAAAATCCTGTCTCATCCTGTTTTCCGTGCTTGGTCCTGGTTGTCCTTCTACAACCTGTGCGTACGTCCTCCTCGTGTTAATATCCGTGTCCCTATCTCTATTCGGCGTGCTGGTCACAGTCCTGTTTACTTCCGGTAAACTGTTCTGTCTCGTGTAACTAGGTCTTGGCGTCGGTCCCCTAGTCGCACTATTGCTCCTGTATTCCTGTCCTCGTCGTTCCCAATTCGGTCGAAAATTTCTGTTGTAGTCAGGCCGTCTCGGATAATTCGGTGTCCTGTTGTCAAACCTAACTGTGTTAACGTTTCGTTCTCGTATCTCTCTTGTCCGTCCAACACATATATCGTCATATCTCTGTAAATACTCTAAAATGTCTCCCGTTCTGTGATGTTTTGTAAGGCCACGTGTTGTCTAATTTCCAGTTCAAAATGTCGTGATAGGTACTTGATTATCTGTCTGTCCGTCAATGGTGGATTCAGTTGTTTGGCCACACTGTACTTGCGGATGGCATATTGCTCCCTAGATCCTGCAAACTCTCCCTTAAATTTTCCTGTAATTAAGTCGTCTCGTACCTGGTCTTGTCTGTGGTCACTCCAGTAGTGTTTTAAAAATTTGTTTTCAAAGTCCTGATACGTGTCTATGTCCTGTCCTACTAAATTGTACCATGCTTCCGCGTTGTCCTTTAATAAAGCCTTTATCGTATTCAGTTTAGTCTGTTCGTCAAATAAATTTCCCACTAGATTTCTTACACTATTAATAAAAATTTGTGGATTTACCCTGTTATCACCATAAAACTTCATGTGTTGGTCCAATGATACTCCACCTGTATAAAATCTGGGACCTTCCCCCGTTAAATTTGATATGTTGTATTTAATACTACTAACTTCGCGTTCTACCCTGCCTAACTGATCCCTACATGAGTCCGTTACTTCAGTCATTTTACGTTTATTTCTTCTTCACAGAAAATGCGTACTTCGGACCTTAAATGTCCCATTTCCTGTCGAAGACCTGTAATGTCACGCTCATTTTTATCTACCCTATTTTCAACTTCCCCCATCTTTACAGTAAGACTATTTTTAAATTCTACAACTTCTTGATTCGTCTTATCTATTTTCTGACTAATCTCTTCTAACTTCCTGTTCGATTCATCGCTTAGCTGTTCTAATTTTCTGTTGGATTCTTCCCTAGCTCTATTAGATTCATCGTTCATTCTCTCTAACATTCTCAATATCATCTCGTTTCCTTGATCCCCGATTCCGTCCTCGACTGATCTCTACTGCCTCCTGCTTCTTCCATTTTCGAATTTTTCCCACACAATGCACTATCGTCACTTCCAATTTCCACTCCTTGACTCCTTAACCACTCCTTTCTCTGCATACGTTCTAATCACTCTCACACACTCTAAAATACTTTTAAATTTATCCACAAACAGAAACTCTCTCTCAGATCGCCAGTTTCCTGGAATAAAATAACAAAAATTTTATTTGGAACTCGAGCCTCACTTTTGGGTCGCCAAGAATGCTGTGAAACCTTTTAAATCACCTGGTCCGTTGATTCCTTCTGTTAATCGCCTCGGCTGCTCTTCTAGATAACTTCCATTCTCAATCATAAAATTAAACAACACATTCCTACCACAAACATCAACGTTAACTCTATTTACATCAATATTCAGAATACATTAAATTTTCAAATTAAATTTGAACATAAAATTCAGTTTTAAAAAGAATTTCCGGATTAATTTTATTATCATTTTACTGTGCATCCAAAATTAAAGTCCTTGTTGGATGCCTACTAATTAATATAACAATATAAGCAGACCGGAGTCTGAGTATAAAGGGAGCATCTACCACCCCTTTACGTTAATTAACCAGGTTTGTCTAATTGAGCTCAAAGACCTACCCAAAGTTTCATCCTATTCCCGAACATCAAAACAAAATACCCTTTTACTTAAACAAGCAAATTTCATCTTAAAATTAAATTTTTATGGTTAAAAAATTCCACTAATGTCCATTTAAAGTAAATCAATTATAAAGTCATTCAATACACACAAAAATGTCAAACAAAATAGTACAATTTACCTGAAGGTTATTGTCCTCGTAGCTTCAGTGTAATCGTCCCTTTTGTAAATCACACCATTCCAACCGGATTCTATTTACAGCTTCAAGTTGTCAACGCTTTAAAATGTTCTCCATCACCATTAATTTAAAGTTGTTTCTAGGCTTTTCCGGAACTCATCTGTGTATATCTGCCTCTGGTTCAGTGGATGCAGACACATTTACGAACCATTTAGTCATTAACACCCCGCAAAATAGCAAAGAAATTCATACTTCCTTTTACCAATATTACCAATATACGCCAAAACTGCCTACTTTTGGGTATACATTTGTCGTTGTAAATTTTACTAATTGGTACCGTGATAATAAACTTTTATTACCTTGTATCTAAGTGCACTGAAGTACATTCATGTTAGCACGTAAAATAACCAACTATTTTGAGTCACTAAAATATACTAGCACACTTTAAATTATTTAATCAAACTAAAATGCACTGTTTAATATCAAGTCGCGGATGCACGAGCTTTTAACGCATCGAATCGTCGAAAGTCTAAGAGTCTAAGAGAGAAACACATATTCCCGCCTGTATATATAGCGAATAGCCGACACGTCGCTTTGTTCCTAAAACGGGTAATTCCAACGAATTCCTCATTCTACGTTCCCAGTCTGTAGCCTGCACGTCGATTTTATGAATTTAGTACTCACCCCATTGAGATCTCAGAAAATTTCAACACGGCCCGCAAAGTTGTCCGAGAAAAACTAATTACTTTTATACAGAAATTGTTGTTCTACCTCTGATATATGCATCCTATTTTAACCAATCGCAACCCCTTGACGTTGCTTAAATCCCGCCCTTTACAATATGTGTCTTTGCTTGACGCATTTTCTCTTTCCTTTTCTAACCTGTTCGTATTGGTGCAAATTTATATTCTTTATTATCGATTATATTTTAGTCCACGCGGACTGTTATCTGGGTTTAATAAACCCGTATCGCACATTCTCGTGAATACTAAGTCCCGGTTTCTCCAAGATTCTTTGAAACATTAATTATTTGCCAAATTTACGCAGAATGAGCTTTTTTAAAAATACGCAGGTGTTCTGTATTTCCTGCTAAAGCATCTGATCGTTTCCAATATCCTTAGAATCAACATGTTTATCCAAACAAATTAACTTGAAATTGCCTTTAAAAACACGCAGGGGTGTTCAAACGTAACATTTTAAATAACCTTCCTACGATTTGACTATTATTGGGTTTTCACAAGCTTTTATGCTTATTATATGTTATTAACGGTTTAATTAACTCCAATTAAAATTGATTTCCATCCTTTTCATTTTTAGCGAATACAACTTAAATATTAATTATTATATGTACACTTTGTTTTACTACCGGTTACTTAAAATAGGGTTAATTAATATAAACTTTGCACGTAATTTCCATTTGTTTAGGAATAATTAAATTATCCACTGCGCTTTTCAATACTGCTTCTTTTGATGTAAAGCGTCTTATAGATAATTTAACTTTCTTATTTTTACTGAACGACCGAGTTTATTTATGCTTCAAGGTTTTAATAAAGCGTATTATTTAATGAAATTCCTTATACACGGTAATTAAAATTATTTGATTTGATTATTTAATTTTCTACCCTGGTCTAAATATGAGTAATATATATATATATATATATATATATATATATATATATATATATTTCGGTGTAATTATACATAAGCAAAAGTCATTTTTCAAAAATACAAACGGCAAACCTGAACAAATTTAAAAACATTTAGAAAAAGCTTAAATTATGTTAATATTCATTTTTATAGATAAACGTATTGGTTGAAGCGCTCGGAATATTGAATTACAAATGCAAAAACCCGTGATTAAAAGACGAGGAAATAGTGAAAATAATGGTATATTACGTGCATAAATTAATTAGAACGCCGGAGTTCCGGATTTGTTTAAATATTAGTTAAAATAAATTCTTGCCTTTACGTTTGATTAATCGGCTTTGTGTAAAAATGTTAAAAGATTATTAATTTCGTTTGCAAATATTTAACTTTTATTTAAATTTTTTCAATTTTATTAACCTTTATGCAGACCAGCGTGTTCTGTTTTATACAATAAAACCTTTTTAGACGTTCTGTGCCAATATTTATATAATTTTTTAGATGTGGGATTTGTAAAATATCTATTGCATTAAAGCCTTTCCAGCATGCGTGATATTTAAAATTATCAAACAAATAAGGAAGTTCAATAAAGCTTTTAAAGATTAATGTTAAATATCGTATCGTATAGTTTTCAACTTTATGGGGTTTATATCAGAATAACAAGATTGCATCAGACTTGCACTGCATATGGCTTATAATTGCAGAATATTTGAACTTTTGTTTTGGATATCGAGGTTAGCTGCAATGTGTGCTACACTAAATGCAAAACAAGATAAAACAAGTTATTCTGTATAAATATCTATGCAGATTAAAATTTATCTTGTTGTTTTAATGTTGCAGCAACATTATTGGAATTGAATTGTGAGCGCTTGTTAGGAAATAAATTATCCTTGATGTAATAAATTCAACTTATACAACATCTACGAATTGATGCAACTGAAAGATGCCTAAGCTTTAACATCACGATATACATTTTCATAACCTAATATATTGGTTTCTAATAATAGAAATTAGAATCAGAGATGCAATTTATGAGATATTTACAAATAAACAATGTTAAAATCATACTAAGCTTTAAACATCACGATATATATATATATATATATATATATATATATAATTTAGAATTAATATTTTTAATTTAAGTCAAACCTCGCATTTGTAAGTATCTAACTTCCAAAACTTATTTATTTGTTTACCATTATATGCATTTAGTTGCTCCTGAAGAAGAGAAAAATAAATACTCGAAAGCTCGAGTTATAGAATAAAGAGTAGATTTCCATAATTGCTGCAATCCTCAATAAATTATATAATTTTAAATTAAATATATATATATATATATATATATATATATATATATATATATATATATGTTAGAATTAACGACCTCTGGTTTAATACTATTCAGTTTTTCTTCTATGGGTTATAGGTCCTGTTTAAAAAATAATAAAGGCGTACTCTTTTATTCCATCTGAATTTTCAGTATATTTGTACTCTTGGTCACAGATTACTAAAAATTACACGTTGTATAAACACAGTTATTGCAAATGAATATATACTTACAATAGTTGAGATTGTGTAATTACTGGCATGTGTAACAGGAAACATTTTTAAAAAAACTATTTAGAACAATTACAAAATTGACAGTTTCTGACAAATGACATATAAATTAAAACATTTGTATATAAACATGCAAACTAAACTAGAGTGGAACTAAAAATAAATTATGAATATGCTTTATGGTAAATGATTATGAGTGGGGTGTACTAGTAAATGATATCTGGTTTGCACATACATAACATACACAAATATACAATATACAGACACTGCACATAGACAAACACATTCACCTGCAAACCAGATATCATTTACTAGTACACCCCACTCATAATCATTTACCATAAAGCATATTCATAATTTATTTTTAGTTCCACTCTAGTTTAGTTTGCATGTTTATATACAAATGTTTTAATTTATATGTCATTTGTCAGAAACTGTCAATTTTGTAATTGTTCTAAATAGTTTTTTATAAAAATGTTTCCTGTTACACATGCCAGTAATTACACAATCTCAACTATTGTAAGTATATATTCATTTGCAATAACTGTGTTTATACAACGTGTAATTTTTAGTAATCTGTGACCAAGAGTACAAATATACTGAAAATTCAGATGGAATAAAAGAGTACGCCTTTATTATTTTTAAACAGGACCTATAACCCATAGAAGAAAAACTGAATAGTATTAAACCAGAGGTCGTTAATTCTAACTATAATATAATGGGTTTCTATAATAACATCACTTTAAAATATGGAGCCAACACCACGGAACTTCTTAAACGTTGGGCAAACATCAACATTAAACTGGCATCATTACTAAACAGAAAGGTATTCCTTTTGCAATGCAGGAAACACGAAGTATTACCTAATCACATACCACATGCTATTAAGAACATATATAATCTATTAAATAACAACACAAGAACTATGGCAAACGAAAAAAAAAAGATTTAATGATAAACTGACAGTCAAAATTTTAAATTTAGAAATAAGAATCACTCATCGCACCATATGTCAATTCAATAACCAAGTCTCAGATTTAAAAACGCAAATTACTGATATTATTCCAAATTATGTCTATACAGAATATGACAGAAGACTTAAAATTGCTTTTAATAAAAATTTTTATGAAGTTAAGACAAGGAATATAAGAAAATTTAATGAAATATTGTCTTTAAGCAATAAAATCCCACATAATAATAACAAGTGGTTTAAAGATATCAGTAATCTGAATATACCAAATCAAATCAAACACATACTGTCACTAGGACCTAAGTTTTGCATTCCTCCAGTTATAAATAAATTTACGGTTAATAATATTTTAGCAGATATTGAAAACATACTCCTAAATATTAATACAGAAAAAAGAGACCTATATAGAACGTACATTACAAATATCTTAACTAACTTTATACATGAACATTCTAAACGCAAACCTAAACTGTGGCATGACTACATTCAATGTAAGAATTTTTAAAAGAAAATGAAAACATAGTAGTGATTAAATCAGACAAAGGTAATATTACTGTAGCTATGTCAAGAGCCGAATATATAAACAAAATAGAAACGTTACTACGTGATTCTAATACTTATTGCCAATTAGATAAAGATCCAACAACTAGCATTCAGAACAAAACTTTAAATTTAATCAAATCTTTAAAAAATAAAAATTACATAAGCAAAGAAGAAGCCAAAGCATTAAATAATTATAGTAGTACAGTTCCTAAACTCTATGCTTTACCAAAAATTCATAAAGATAACTTTCCTATGCGACCAATAGTTTCATGTAATAATTGCCCTACAGAGTCTTTATCGAAATTTATTTCAGTAATCCTTCAAAAATCAACAGAAAGTAAATATAACACGAAAGACTCTTTTGAATTTGCAGATTTCATCAATAATTTTCAATTACCAGAAGGATATGTATTAATTAGCTTAGACGTGATCTCTTTATTCACTAACATACCTAAAACATTAGCTTTGGAAAATATAAAAGGTATATGGAACCGTATTAAATTACAATGTAAAATTGACAACAAAATGTTTTTTGAAATTATAGAATTTTTGTTCGAATCAAGTTACTTTTCATTTAATGATAATTATTTTAAACAAATTTTTGGTTGTCCAATGGGCTCGAACCTAAGTCCAGTGATTTCTGACATAGTAATGGATACTCTCCTCGAAACAATTATACCTAAGCTGTCCTTCAAACTACCATTTATTAGAAAGTTTGTAGATGACATAATTACAGCCATTCCCGAACAAAAGCTTAAGGAAACATTAGAAGTTTTTAATGGGTATAATAAACACCTACAGTTTACAGCTGAAATGGAAACAAATAACAGTGTGCCATTTCTAGATACATTACTAATTCGAACACAAGAAAACAAAATCATACTGGACTGGTATCAAAAGCCAACAAATTCGAATCGATATATTAACTTCTACTCTTATCAAAATTTTAGTACCAAGATAAATTTTATTATAGAAATGAAAATCGCATAAAAAGAATTTCCCATCCTTCATTATACAATAAGAATATTAAATTATTTTCTAAAATTTTAAGAGAAAACGGTTATCCTTCAACTGTAATAAAACAACACTAAATAGCAGTACATTCTCCAATAAAAATAATAAAGACCTTATAAACACTTCGTATAAAACATTACCTTATATAGAACGCTTAACACCTAAATTGATACAAGTATTTAAAAACGAAAACATAAAAATCGCGAAACAAAACTTAATCTCAATAAAAAAATTATTTTCTAAAATAAAAGATAAAACTCCCTGTTTAAATCAACGGAATACCATATACAAAATTAACTGCTCGGATTGTGATGCATCCTATATAGGCCAACTGCTCAAAATTTAAAACAGCGAATAACGCAACACAAAAGCGATATTAAAATAAAACCTCAGGCATGTGCTTTGTCTACACATGTCTTAACGAAATGTCATAATATGAATTTCAATGACGCTAAAATATTAGAAACCGAAAAAGTAACATCTAAACGCATTTTCAAAGAAATGTGTCACATATATAACTGTCCAAATAGTATAAATAAAAAAACAGATATCTCCAATCTAAGTTCGATATACACTTACTTGCTCAATTTCAAGTCACCCAAATAGCAAATATACACAAAATAATAAAATATATTATTAAAATAATAAAAAAAAAAAAAAAAAGAAACTTAGGTTCTAATGAGAAAAATAATGTAGTTACACTCAATATACACACTTACACATATATACACGTACCCACACACACACAAACACACGCACATATACAACTTTACACAACAAAACAAAGCTTACCAGACACACACATACATAACATACACAAATATACAATATACAGACACTGCACATAGACAAACACATTCACCTGCAAACCAGATATCATTTACTAGTACACCCCACTCATAATCATTTACCATAAAGCATATTCATAATTTATTTTTAGTTCCACTCTAGTTTAGTTTGCATGTTTATATACAAATGTTTTAATTTATATGTCATTTGTCAGAAACTGTCAATTTTGTAATTGTTCTAAATAGTTTTTTAAAAATGTTTCCTGTTACACATGCCAGTAATTACACAATCTCAACTATTGTAAGTATATATGCATTTGCAATAACTGTGTTTATACAGCGTGTAATTTTTAGTAATCTGTGACCAAGAGTACAAATATACTCGAAAATTCAGATGGAATAAAAAGAGTACGCCTTTTATTATTTTTTTAAACAGGACCTATAACCCATAGAAGAAAAACTGAATATATATATATATATATATATATATATATATATATTAACCTAAGTAACTTGTAATATTGAAAATATTGTCAAAGATGCCATTTGTGAACTATTTACAAACTGATGATGCTAACATTATTTTTTAGGGATTTACTTTAGAATTCGTTAACTTTATAATAATTCTACAGGTATAAAATCTACGGCAACGATAGCTATTCCCGAGAGCATCGGTTTAAATTTTTGGTCAGTATTAAATTATATAGAGCGTTTCAGGACAAGTCCTCTAAAATGAAGGCAAAAAAGGACTAGACACTATTCGGCGCCTGTTGACATGAAGCAATACCAAAAAAACAAAACTTTGTTTAACTTCAAAAAATTTGGTTAATTCTATTTCATAATATTTATATTTTGTTATGTATATATTTTAGAATTTATTAATTCTATTACATTTCTATAAGTATAAAACCTACAGCTTACGCTAGCTAGTTCCATTATTTCTTTAAATGTATGACAAGTTTTAGTATAAAAACCGTTTTAGTATGAGTCTTCTGAAGCGACTGCAAAAAGACACTAGACCCTCCGGTGCCTATTATTTTGATATTAAACAAGACAAAGAGTGGTAACGTCACCATATCTTCAAACGGTTGGTACATAATCTTATATAATTTTTATATTTATATAAGGATTAATTATAGAATTTATTGATTTTAATCTGTTTTCACGGGTACAAACCTACTTCTTATGCCAGATAGTCCCGGGATTAACCCCAAAATTTCTTTCGTTTCACAGGTTCACCTATCAATTTAAATTAAATGCTTTCGTAATGGTGGTTTTACATATCACACGTTACTTGAACGTTCTCAATAGAGCGGTTAAAGTCCGGTCAATTTAGCCGAAAGTATAGAGGTACCCCTGCATAAATTCCCAACAAGCTGAAAATTTGCATAAACGTTAGGGAACACCATTATAATGAAATTGTGAAAAGTCCCCATCGATTCCATGGGTGCAAAATTTTTTATTCAAGGCCAAAGTTCGCAAAAATGAGTTTTTCAATTTTTCAGCAAAACGATTAGTAAGACAAAAATTGTAGATTATACAATTATCTATAAAAATTGTGCTTACACTTTTTTCATAAGAATAGCCATTTCTGAGAAAAAGCGATTCTAAAATTTACTTTAGTTGTATTCTCTATAATATGCATGGCTACGTTGGGTATGTACATCATTCGACGTATAATGTAAGTAAAACTATTAGTCTGCGGGACCAATATATTAATATTAATAATTCTGAGACTATGAACTGAAAAGAAACCGAGTCCCTCATTGTATGTGAGCATGTGGCCTTGAGTAGCATCCACAGGTTGCTTAACCCCCTTCACTGAATCTCGGTGAAATAAGGCATAAAATTAGAAAACAATAGAAGGGAAACGAGCTATATACATGCTGTGTGAGAATTTCAGAGAACTATGTAAGCTAGCTCAGAATATAAATAAGTGCAGGTACGTGTCCAACCAGTTTTAAGATGAAGATCTAATGATGATGATGATGAAGCATATTAACAACCCCTGTAAAACAGCATTGGTATCTGACAAGTGTAAACCCGCAATAGGGTTACCTCACAACCATATACAATCTCCGTTAAACAGTATTGGTATCTGACAAGTGTAAACCCGCCATAGGGTCGCCTCAGATCCATATTCAACCTTCATAGAACAACACTGGTATCTGACAAGTGTAAACCCGCCATAGGGTCGCCTCAAACCATGTTAAAATCTACCAAAGAGGTAACCTAAATCATAATGATTTTCCCTTTCAAAATAAATATAACAAAACGACTACTTAAACCTTTTAATAATGCAATCGCACACTTCTTTAATAACCATCCTCTCAATTGTATAAATAGAAACATGTTAAAAAATGTTTTTATTTATATAAAATTCACCAATAAAAATTAATCAGCTGATTTCACGTTAAGCGTATTGGCTACCTAAAAAAAGCCGGTCCCAGGCCGTAACACAAATTGAAGGCAATCATGCATTTAAACTTTAAAAAATTTTTTGCTTAGTGTACTCAAACCAAATATTTCGAACATCAATAAATCAAAGTCGCCTTCAATTTATGTCATAAATGTCAAACTTGAAGTTTTTATTATTTTGAAAACGATCCTAGGTCATGGATCGAAACGTTAATAAAGATAATTTTAAAAACTATGAGTTGTTTAATCCCCAAAAGAAGATTAAGAAGAAAGCTTGAGAAATTGTATCAGCTGCACCTGAAAGATCCGAATTATCATAATCAGGTTAGGAGGATTTCATCTACTCATGTCGCTTTTTGGAGCACTTGGTTACATAATGCAAGGTATCGGCATGAAGGAAGTGCTTTCTTTGATTTATGCATCGAAGTCATTAGAAAAAATGCTCAATGGCCATGCTTACACGAGAGCTGTCCGAGCGCATACATTACCTCAACCTGCTTTAGCTATTATAATATCTAAAGAACTTGTTCTTGATGACATCGTAGATGTAGATCTTATCATGAATATTGAAGACATAATAAATGACAGTATTTTTTATGATGATGTTGAAAATAACCATGGAACATATGGAGTATTACTTCATCAGTTTAATCAAAAGCTAAGAGAATATGAAGAGCGAGGACCTACGGCTAAACTATGGATACAATATTTTCACATGGTGTCAATTTCGAAAGAGTTTATAAGAGCTGAACGTATGGGAGATTGGCAAACTCACTTGAATTTCCACGCATCAGGACATTTTCCTTACGCTAAATCTGCACACTTAAATCTGCAAGATATGTTAAAATTAAAAGAGTCTTGAATTCTAGTGTTTACCAACGATTCGCAGAAGCATTTTTCATGGTTAGACGTTCTGATAAGTTAAATAGTGGGACTTCAACGGATATGGTGATAGAGCAGTCAATGATGAAATCTATGAAGACAGATGGAGGTATTGCTCGAGGAAGAAGTACTAAAGAAAGTGGCATCAGCAAATGGGTTTATGGTATGCATGCTATGAATACCGTTTGTGAAGCATTGGAAGAACTCGCGAATGTAAGAATGGATACAACTAATCAGCATATTGATACAAGTGACTCACGAGTAAAGAAAGATGCTAAAGATGTACAAAAACTTCTAGAATGGTTTTCATCAAATAATCCCTTTGCGGAGGTTAACAAAATTTTGTCTATCGCTAGTGGAGTCATTGGTAATAATGAAATTAACTGCCATAAAGCTCACGAAGTTGGAATTTTCACCATGTCTAAAATGACTGGGCTGACATTTGATAATTTTAAACTCAAACGGGCTGCTAAAGTAATTCCTCTTTTAGCTATGAGTAACACCATAAAAATTCATGATGAGAAAGTACCTGTTGACTCTGCCTTATTATTTCAACGCATGAGTATTACTACGGTATTTCATGATAAAATTGAAAAATATTTTGAATTTGAATTGACTCCCTACCCGTTGTCCTTATTCGACGAGGATGGAATGCGAAAATCACAAAAATCAGCCATTTATGATTGTTTTAAAAAAGGTAGATATTGATATTGACAACTTAAATATTATGTATACTATCGATGGAGGATATTTATTGCACCGTGTGGTTTGGGATCGAAAGACACATTCAGTAACATCTCAGATAAATTTGTTCAGTATATACGCAGATATTTTGGTCAAAGGATAACTGTAGTATTTGATGGTTATATAGATTCTACAAAAAAATTAAAGCCGCAGAACAACGTTGCCGTATGGCAAAAACATCGGCATCTTCTGATATTCTCTTTGACCAATTTATGACAGTTCCAACTAGCTAACAACAATTTCTGTCAAACATTTATAATAAGTCTCGGATAATTACAATGCTAAAACAAAAATTTACCGCTGAACATATTTTAGTCAAGAAAACTGACAATGACGCTGATGTACTCATTATAGAAACTACAATAAATCAATTCAATCCAACTAGTATAAATATTGTTGTTGGTGAAGATGTTGATCTATTGGTATTAGTTACCGCTCGAACTCCAAGTGAAAAAATTATTTATTTTTGAAACCCGGTAAGGCTCAACAACCATCGGAAATATTTTCAAATACGAGTTTATCGGATTACCCTAAATGCAAAAATTATATACTATTTTTACTTGCTATGACTGGCTGTGATACAACATCAGCAATGTTCCGGAGGGGTAAAACAACAGTTTTTAAATTGTTGAAAAACACAATTTTATTACATGTGCAAAAACTTTCGAAGATATGAACCCTACTCCAGAAACTCTAATCACCAATGGAATTCGCTTTCTTCTTTCTGTATATGGAGCTCCAAAAAAATTACTTGCATAGACAAGTTACGTTATCTTTTGCAAAACATACACGTAATAAAAAACGTATGCAAGTAGCTTCTCTTCCTTCAACCGCGGCTTCTACTCACCAACATTTTTATCGTGTGTATTACCAGGTTCAAGTGCGGCTTGGTAATCAACTGGACCCAGACGAATGGGGTTGAAAGATAATTAATGATGTATTGGAACCAATCCACACTCTAAGTCTACCTGCACCAGAAAACCTTCTTAATACTATTTTTTGCAACTGCAAAAAGGGGTGTAATTCGAAATGCGGCTGCAGAAAAGTAGACTTATTTTGTTCACCAGCATGCACCATTTGTCAAGATCAGTCGTGTTCAAATGTTGAATCTCCAACAGAAGAGGATCCTTATATCAACGACGAAACAACTGATGTATCGTTGTTAAAACAATTTACGTCAACTCAGGAGGATGAGAAAGAAGAAGATTGAAGAAAAGAAGAAGATGAAGAAGAAAAACAGGAAACAGATGATGAGGATAATGATGAATAAGATGACCTGACATTCCATTAAATTTTTCTGAAAATATCGTGGTGGTAGGCCTATCGGGGAAACCACGTTAAGAGTAGCAGACAAATTAACTGTCACGTAAAAGATTGAACGGTAGACAGATGTTGCTCAAGGCCACATGCTCACATACAATGAGGGACTCGATTTCTTTTCAGTTCATAGTCTCAGAATTATTAATATTAATGTATTGGTCCCGCAGACTAATAGTTTTACTTATATTATGCGTCGAATAATGTACATACGCAGCGTAGCCATGCACATTATAGAGAATACAACTAAAGTAAAATTTAAAATCGCTTTTTTTCAAAAATGGCTACTGTTATGAAAAAGTGTAAGGATAATTTTTGTAGATAATTGTATAATCTACAATTTTTGTTGAAATATTTTTATCATAACACTAACCGCTTTGCTTAAAAATTGAAAAAACTCATTTTTGCGAACTTTGACCTTGAATAAAAATTTTTGCACACATGGGATCGACGGGGCCTTTTCAGAATTTCATTATAATGGTGTCCCTAACGTTCATGTAAATTTTTAGCTTGTTGGGATTTATGCAAGGCTGAATGTCTAAATTGACCGGCTTATTATTATATGAATACAAAAAGAAAAAACCAGAAACAGGCGGCTTTATGAGACATTGTAGTAAATGGATTAAGTACTATTGAGCGTTTGATTAATTCCTTTGTATTACCATATACATGTCGCAAGGTATATCATTGTCATTGTATGTGTATAATTGTAGTTGCAATGGCAGATGTAGATTTACAAACATGAAGCTAAGTGACACTTGATGCAAATGCAACTCGATGCTCACTTAGATTGTGTAAATATACAGAAGTTCTAACGCTTCTGCAATATCGGCTCCACTTTCTGGTATTGATTTGTAGGAGGATTCTACAAATGTATCTATACAAGCTTTATAGCTATTTATTATATTAGAATGAAGTGACATTTAGCCAAAATCAAATTCATGAGCACATGAATATGGATCTGACGGTCGTCTAGATATAGATTGACGTATGCTTTGGCTTAAAACTCGTATTCACGACCAGATTGGTAAATTTTAGAATACCAAAACAATTTTTACATATATATAAGAAACTAGAAGTACGTTCGAGTAATTTTAAATCATGATCCGATGGCCGTTACAGTTCATAAAGCATCTTAGTAGATTTTAGAGACAATCTTACTAGAACGAGTAGATTCCGTTCATTAACGCCGCTTAGGGGATCTTACTGTAAATGTCTTTGTTTTGAATACGCAACAAGAATAAAAGCTAACACGCTACTAGTAGACAAGGTCCAATTTAAGTACTACTTGACCAAACTTGATCTTGTCAAGCAGTTACCTTGCAGAAAAGAAAACTTTCTGGAGAATCACAAGTAGATATCTCAATAGTGGCCCAAGTTTAATGCAATCGGTTCAAGCTATAATACGGTTTGCAATTATCCCAGGAAATTGAGAATCTTATCTGCTTCATTATGGAAGCGACATTATTCAGAGTACGCGACGAAGTGTTAAAAACTTGAGCGGTTGTGAACTCGCTCTATAAACCTTCTATACTTGTATTGCCTCTTTAATTAAAGCGGTTGTTCATTGACTTATATGTTGCAGATTTAGTTTAGCGATGATGTTAATTGAATTTATAACATATAAATAATTAAGGAACAAATTAAATATTAACTCTGAAAATAAAAGAAGGTTTGCATTAATAAAACATAATTATTTTTATATAATACAAGCTATAAGATAGAATTGATTTTCCTGAACTTTTCTTACTGAAAATATACGTATTACCCGAGCTGGCCAGGAAGAAAAGATCGCAACCAGTAATAAGGAGTAAAATCTTCCGAATTACGGGGTAATAAAGAGCAGAGAACAAAAGGAAAGGAAACGAATATTATACTAACACTGTCAAAGATTGAGGGGTCTTCCCTTAGGGGAGGTTTCCCTGGGCTGAATAACACTGGCCTCTTCTTATGACTGAAGGTCATTAAAAGAGGTTTCTTCCGAACTAACTCGGGGTCTATTCCTGCAGAGGCATGAGAGATGCAAGGCGGGGTCAAAATTATATTAAATCGAAATTCCGCCGACTTCAATAGATTCAAAACTAATATGGCGCCACTGCGTCTGATTCGAATTCAGATAGTTTAGGGGAGAACGCAGAAAACCCTTAAACATTTCTTTTCATACAAAAAAAATTACTCCAGCCATCTATATACATTACCTACTAGTGTTACCACTGAACCTGTAATAAATACATGATCATTATCATTAATAAAAAAATTAGAACACTATTTGTGCCCTCAAATAAACATACTCAATTCTAATCGAAAATGTCATTTACAGGCAAATCAGTTAAACTTCGGTTCAAAAAATATCAGAGTGAGTATTTCAAAAAATAATTAGACAAGCTTAAAGTTCCTCTATTTATATCTAAGTTTACTTACAATTATTATTCATGTTTCATGTGATTTATATACAGTCAAAACTACTCACTTACTCACTGAACTAAATTCCTTTTCCGTTGAATTTTTAACAATTTACAATTTTTTGGTTTTGATCATTAAAGCTTCCTTTATCCTATTTATTTACAAAAAAGTTAACTGACTTGAGAAAATAATTTCTAACTTTATCAACACAAAACACTTAATGTTTTTCAATAATTTACAATTTAGGTACTTGCATCAATGGTCCTATCTGATCAAAGATCTTTGACGAGGGTTTACATAACCAATAATTCATGCAACGCTAGATTATAAAAATATTATCAAGGCTGTTTCTTAAATATTTAAACACATTTTTATATATGATTTTAATAATGAACTGACAGACTTTTATTGATACTAAACGATCTCGTTTCTGAATTTTTTTACTATAGTTTATAACATGTTTAGTACCACATATAAATCATACGCTTTTTTCCATATATACTCTACACAACAAAAATTTGAAAAATTAATCTTCAACCAATATGTAATTCCAAAACACTAGTTCATGCGTGCCTTCTATCACGTAAACTTCCAAACGTTCATTCCAAAATTAGTTTTCTACTCGCCATGCTTCCAGCATATAGTCGAAATCTGGAAAGAATGAATGCACGTCATTAATTTCTGATTCAATTCAAGATATACTTCCGCATATACAATGGGCGTATTTAACATGTAAGAGCAAGAAAGAATACAAGTAGCACGTGTTTCGAGCAAAGTAGCTTAGTAATGACTTACGCTGTGGAGTTTATGATACGTAAAAAATGGAAACAGTAAACTGTCGCATGTCCTAACTATATCACACTTATATTAATGAAGCCTTTAAGTTGATGCGGTTTTTTAACACGTCATTTTTAATACAACATACCTAACATAACCATAACTTATAACTGCGCCTTTATATTTGGGTTTGCTTTTATATTTTGTTGTTTTCGTTATATTATTAAACAAAACCCGAAACTAGTTAATCCCCCAATGGGAATATTTCTTGAAATCTTTATTAAACCGTCAATTCATTAATCATGATGCATACGAATACGGTTGATGACGTGCATTCATTCTTTCCTGATTTCGACTATATGTAAGTATGACAGATGTTGACATATCAAGGCGGCTCCGTGGCGTAGTGGTATGTGTGTGACTACTTCGCCCAAGTTCCCGGGTTCGAATCCCGACACGGTTCGCTTGAAAAATGTTAGGCGAGCATTTTCACAAAAATACACCCTCGTTCGGATGAGAGGTAAAATGGAGGTCCCGTGTGTGAGTGTTGTCACGCACGTTAAAGATCCCTACCTTGCTTGGAACAGCAAGGGTTTGGCAAAATTCCAAATTTTCCAGGTAAAAAAAAAACTCGCTTCCTGGCCAATGTAGTACCTTCGGGTGGAGCATTGGAAAATCACATGTAATGTTGACATATTACCTACACCGCTTTAAGAATCGACCTTGACCTGTTGTTCCTAACATGTGCTTCTTTTTGTAATGGAATATTACCAAACTATTATATCGACCAGCAAAAATAAGGGATTTTCAGCGTGATGCAAACCATATTTTTGTATTAATTTCAGAAATATTAATTTATAATTACATACGTTTCAACCGACAAACCATAAAATAAATAATTCTTACTGCATTATATGAAGAACTAAAAAGCTAACCAGATAACTCGTTAAAACAGATTTATATTAATGATTTTTGCTTTCAAGAACTATACTATCCAATATTAACTACAAGACATATTCACATACATGCATTGTCGCTTCACTGATATGATGCTAATTACTATTCCAATCGCCCACTTCAAATATAACATTATCATTGTGCTTTTTAAGGCACGACGTCTTATTACCTCGGACTACATCTGTTCTAATGACCCTTCTAAACTGAGCTTCATTCGTCGTGTTATTTCCTGTCGTAGTGGGGAATAATCTAATTACAGTATTGGCAGCGCTGACACATTATTTGTGGTGCCTTTCATTAAATATTTTATTCTTACCGCGGTTGTAAATGCATGATAATTTTTATTAAACAAGCCGTGTAATTTTGACACGGTACACTGCCTTTCTCCAAAAAGAAAAATTTATTCAAACAAAAGTTGCAGTTGGGGATTAAATTTTAAATATCTAACTAACACTTGTAATGACAAAACGGGAAAGAAAAATAAATCCAACCTAGTCTACCTATACTAACTAACACTACCATAAACTAAACTCAAAATCATGTACTTGGACATCACGTTGCTAATGGCGTCAATTGAGATTAAAATTAAAATAACTCAAGTTTCAGGTTAAATATCGGAGCGCTGGGGTAACTGCGCGTACCATACGTCCTTAGGGACAATCGGTAAAGATACTTCCGGTAATGATATAATCGGGGAGACTCAAAATCACTCCAACACATTCAAAAAATGGCACTTGCCAACAACATAGGTGGGTAAACAAAGAAAGCAAAACAAAAACCAAACCTACGCCTGTACATAGCCTAACTTAACTATCACCATATATAATATCTGTACAAATATTACAAATTTTATTATGTGTGTGACTACTACGCCAAGGTCCAGGGTTCGAATCCTGACACGGTCCGCTTGAAAAATGTTAGGCAATCATTTTTCACAAAAATACACCTTCGTTCGGATGAGAGGTAAAATGGAGGTCCCGTGTGTGAGTGTTGTCACGCACGTTAAAGATCCCTACCTTGCTTGGAACAGCAAGGGTTCGGCATAATTCTAAATTTTCCAGGTAAAAAAAACTCGCTTCCTGGCCAATGTAGTATCTTCGGGTGGAGCATTGGAAAATCACATGTAATGTACGCATAGGATTTAAAATCGTATACTTAGAGAACCAATCTCCTACAACTAACAACCATTTAAATCCTGCTTTAGACCTTAGAAATGGACCCATGAAATCCACTGCCATAACCTAAAATGGAAATTTTACTTGCGTTTCTTTTCCCATCTTTCTGAATGGACCTAAACTTGATGATTTCTGTGCTCCACAAACTAAACATTGCCTACAAAATTTCAAAATATCCACACGCATTTTTGCCCAATAATAGTTCTCTTGTATACGAGCCATCGTTTTGTAATAACCAAAATGACCTGCAGTTGATGGATCATGACATGTTCTAATAACTAACCTCTATTCTCTGCACACAAGGCACTAAAATTTTCCACTCAACTAAGTTAGATTAAAGTGGTAGATTTGTAGGTATGAACTTGAAAATAAATCGTCCTCAACCTTCCACTGTGAATAGTCATTGGGAGACACCAAAATTTTTTGCCTTAACGATATATACCACTGATCTAACGTATCAAGATTAATTTGAACTAAATTCACTTCTTTATTGTGTACTTCAGGAACAGCTCTACTCAAACAATCTGGCACAACGTTATATTTACCTTTACGGTGCACTAATTCAAACGAATGTTGGCGTAGACGAACTGCCCATCTAGCTAACTTTCCTGTGGGATTTTGAATGTTGTTTAGCCACAGCAATGAAAAATGATCCGTTATGACCATAAAGCGGGTGCCTTTTATCCAAGGGCAAAATCTCTCTATAGCAAACAAAACTGCAAGACATTCCTTTTCCGCCTAGAAGCTGAAGTGAGCGAACGAATGGCGGTTGGCGATAACACCATTAAACTAACGGAATACAAAAGGTGTACAAAAAAATCGTGAACTAAATACTCTTTTATGGAAAGTTCGACTACTGCATACTCCTATGGACATCTAATACGAGCAGGTACGTTAACTTAAGGTCAGTAACACAAAGATTAACTTAAACAGTGAAACACTAATTACACCAACCGTACCTGTAGTAGAAGGAGATAATTTACATAAACGAGATGCTCGTATTGGTCAAAATAATAGATATTTTAATATTATCAATAAGCTCATCTTTCAAGTTTAGACTTGGAGGTATCTAGTAAGAGTGTCTGCATTACGCGAACACCTTGTGTTAATTTCGAACTTTACTTAACTGCTTTAAATATACCTTCGTAAGGCAATAAAACAGATTAGTTTCCATAAAAACTTCGTATAATTTCAAAAATAGACTTTTCTTGTTGATTTTGTTCCAAATAATAATTATAGTTTTTATTTATATACAGATGTAACTTCGTACAACAAAATTAATAACTCAAGATAATGATTTTAAATTTTCGTTTCTTAGTTAAAAGTTAATCGAAAAGAAAGTCTTAAGGAATTATTTAAGAACTTAGGTAATTACAAAATAATTGCAAAAATTGATCTTGGTTACCTACATTGCTGTATGGTTACAGGTAAATTGCTCATAAATAAGTTGTAAGAATATAATTCAATTTCATGTACTATAAGAGTTTTGATTAGGATTATGCGTTTCATAATGTATGCAAATATTTAACATACTCCGAACGCCTAAAAAAATTGTTTGCAGAGTAGTACTGTATGAAAATTTTATTAAAATATTTTTTATGAATATTAGTAGTGACCTGTTGCTAATCAATAAGTAAGAATTAGAAGTTTAATTAAGATACTCATCCATACGTTTATTCAAGTTGTCCATTTGCATGAGGTATTATTAAAGATCTCCCGAAGGGTCAAGCATAAATCCTTAGACAAACATTGCAAAACAACAGTTGCGGAATATACACCCCAACACGTGTCCATCACACGATCTACTTAAACGGAGGTCCTCTAAGTTTTTAATTGAGATCTTCCTTCTGAAAGTAATTAAAGCGTAAATTGACAGACCATAAAATTTTTATCCCAATTCTGCATTAAATTGAACGGACGCAATTTGTTACACGTAACTGCATAAATAAAGTGGTCTGCTAGCCTGCGAGCATCATAAGTTAATAAATACGTAAATTCCTTGAATTAGTAACTCGTTTGTGCAACTGACCACTTTAAATCGTAAGACTGCAGACATCATAAATTGCTAGTAAAATTGCGAGCCTTATTATTTGAATAAATTGTAGTAGTAGTAAAAATTTCATGGTATCGGTCGTGCATTGTAATCATTTCAAAATCAATCAAACATTAGTTAGGGTGGAAGAGCCTTAATTAAATACAAACTACTCTTTTCAGGCGATTTTCAATAGCCAAGAACAAACCACACGGTGTACAGTGAACAAAACCACAGCTGACACGTTCTAGTAAACTGGTCCCAAAGTCAAGAATGACTTGTGTTAACCATTAAGCGAATCTAAACTGTAGTGACAGCTAAAAGCGTAACTTAATGTTGCTAAACACTAAGGTGTAAGATGAAAGTGCGTTCAAAAATGAACAATTAAAAAGAACAGAACACTTAATAATTTTAGCAAGTAAATAGTTACATTTTCTTACACTCCAAATTTGGACATGTATACTTTTAAATTTGTGAGTGAATTCCCGCCATTATTTTTAAAATAGATTTGTGCATTTCCGTCATTTTGGACAGTTGCGTTTGCGCAAAAGGAATGCGCAGACGCGGAGTGGATGGGCACGTGCGCGGTGTGTGACACGAGATTATTAGCCAACAAGACGTCGAACGATGACGTTCACCTGTGTCGTTCCTTTGTCTTTTCTCTTAGAATGTAGGTTCCTATCGTTCCCTACCTTTATTCCTTCGTCCTACCTACGAACAAAGAAGAGGGAAGACGTTAAATCTGGTTTCAACGAAGGCATGACGTAACCCACGCCCAAACAACGCTCAAACGAGATACATGGAAATCAGCATGGCCCCTGCGCAAAGATGACCGCAAAATCGTGAAGTGTTCCACACTTTTAATTGAGTACGTTGTATCTTTTTAAAGTGCAGCTTGTATCATTGTGTACATATTTGGCATGTGATACAATTTGACACGAAATTATGTCGTAATATCTTTGTTGTGCAATAATGTGAACGTGGATAATATCAGTGTTGCCAACTGCAGAAGTGGCTCTCGTAATTTTTGAATCATTTTTTGAGGATGATGTTGAAGATTTTGTTCATAAAATTAGGTGAAGCTCAAAGGAGGGCTTGTCACCCTAGCAATTATATGCGTTGTAAGATATATTTTTTCTTGTTCTTCAACAATTTTGTTAAAAGTAAATCGAGTCTTAATCACTGCTATCCTTTCATATATCGATTCAAACCACACTAGGCGGGATGAAAATATTTTTAAAATTGCTAAAGCTTTGCGTACATCCAAAATTTTTACGTTTCATTTCTTTAACGATTTACCTAATGTTTTTTGCCCCTGCTAGGAATCAGTTAACTTTTTTCAGCCATTTCTTTTCTTATACAGCACTTACCTTCTACACTTTTGCCTTATTTACATTAAACTAGCTATCTTTTTGCTACTTGTTGACTTTCCCTTGAATTTATTGCTAGCCACATATCTGTTTATTATCTAGGTCGCTTCATTTGATTAATTCTAGCACCTTTTCTACACCGTATTATTTTGTTTTTAGCATTTATCTTACATTGTTTAATTTCGTAGCGATTGTCGTAACTTTGGTTGCAATAAATAACTTGTTGAATTTTTATGTTTGGTTTTAGCTGATGTTGAGTGGATGTTTTTTTCTTTGGACTACTATAGGAGCCGTGGTCTATGCCATTGCAAGAAATAGTCCATATTCGCAGTTGCAAAAAACTAGGAGTTTCTATTCCATGCGTTTTTCTTCTAAATTATTACAGTCGCCGACTTTAGCCTTTATCATTACTTGTTTTCTTCTTCTATTAAGTTATCAGAACATATAAAATTTTTTTTGTTGTTTTTATTAAACTTCGTGGTGAGGTGCTATCGCTTTTTATTGAAATCTTATCGAATTCTCGGTTGTTTTTAGCATATTGGGACAGTATAATTGTATTTAACTGCTAATAGTTAGGCATTCTTGTGTGTTTGTGGCGTTACCGTTTCTAAAAATTACCTTGAAACAGTTGGTCTTTTGTGTGAAGGTATCTATAATGATACTTTTAAATTGCAGTTTCAACTTTTGTCTGATTTTCTTATCGCAGTGGATGCACTCGTTAGGAAAATGATTGAACTAATTCTCATTAAGAGTCTAGTAATTTTTTAACTTACGATGTATCTTAACTTGTCTGATTAACATAGCAGGTGGTCCTTCAGACCGATCTGCGCTTAACAGGGACAACTTTCTACCTTCTCTCGGACGCTTGTCTAAAAGTCTACTTTTTCTTATCTTGCTGTCTCCGTTTCCGCCTTATTTTTCATTCGGTAGACCTGTTCTTGTCCCAGAACACCCGTCTACCACATAAAAGTGATTTTTCCCTCACTCCGGGCTACTGACAACATTGGCTGGTTGAGTAGTGCTTTTCTATCCACCATTCCTATCTCTTTTGCTCAATGCGAGCCCCTCCTCTATTCTCTTCTACCTGGAAGTGTCACTTATGCATTCCAAAATGCCTACCTCCCTCTGTTTACATTTCCTATATTATCTATTGCCTTTTCATTTCCGTTAGTCACCGTGTGGTTGCGCGGGGGGTTTTCAAAGACACTCGGACCACGTCTCCGAGAATTTTTCGTGAGGTCATGCGATACCGCTGTCAGCGCACATGACCGCTGACAGTGCATGTACGTATGAGTGTGTGAATGTGTGAGTGTATGTATAAAAATATGGATATCGTATCGATATCGTTCAACGCCGAGTGCAGAAATGCACCCACATGCCTTTTTTCGGTCTCTCATATCGTTATAACTAACGGACCTGCCTCACACGTCGCTCTCTTCTAGGGGGTATGAGTATCTTACCTATATAACGGCTTCAAGGAGCCGCTCTATCTTGTATCTTTGTAATGAATGACAAAACGGCTTGGTGAGCTGGGGAATTCTACACAATATCTTTAATGTATGTAGTCGTAGAGTGCCTTAGCGTACTGGGACGTTTCGGATCCACCTATTGTTATCTAGTTTAATCTTAATATCTTTATCTTACCTATTATCTTTGATAATAACTTGAGATTTTACCTTATCTTTTTTTGTCTTTCTAACGTTTGATATTTATGATCAGACTTAGGAATTATTTTTTGAATATTGAGTGAAGAAGCTAACCTGATGCTAGCACTGAAATTTGTTAGGTTACTAACGTAAGAAATTAATAAGATGGTATTGTTGGTAAATTCGTTGATTCACAACCATGTCATGAAAAGGTTTTGATGTGCATTGTTTATTAAGCCGTAGTACCAGTACATAAAAATTTGCTAAAGTGCATAGTAACTTGCTCTCTTGGACATTTTAAAATTTGGGCATTATCTTTCCAAAGTAGAAACAGTTTAGATGCAATGCTTATGTGCGTGTGCACTTAAAAACTGCAATGTTAGCTTTAGTTATAGTATATATGTTAGGCGACTTGTCGCATTTGTTTTAATTTTAGTAGTGTTTCGTGCTCTCCGACAAATTTGTGCTGTCGATTATAACTGCGCCACATCAAAGGCTCGTGTGTGCGTTTATAGATGTAGTTCATAAACAATGGGGCTACACATTCCGTTTCCTGGTTATTCGTAAGACGTGTTATCGGTCGAAAAAACCAGGTGGCGCCTAAAATAAACATTTTCTAAAATTTAAGTTAGGGTATATGTAGGTTAGTTAGGATTTAGATTTTAAGCTTTTACCGTGCTAACAGTCATTTTCTTTTTTAAGTTTTTTTTTCTTTTATGGCTTTGTCGCGATTGATACATTCCAAATTTGGACATGTACACTTTTAAATTTGTGAGTGAATTCCCGCCATTATTTTTAAAATACACTTGTGCATTTCCGTCATTTCGGACAGTTGCGTTTACGCAAAAAGAATGCACAGACGCGGAGTAGATGGGTAAGTGTGCGGTGTGTGACACGAGATTATTAGCTAACGAGACGTCAAACGATGACGTTCACCTGTGTCGTTCCTTTGTCTCTTCTCTTAGAATGTAGGTTCCTCTATCGTATCTCTACCTTCTATCGTTCCCTACCTATATTCCTTCGTCCTACCTACGAACAAAGAAGAGGGAAGACGTTAAATCTGGTTTCAACGAGGGCATGATGTAACCCACGCCCAAACAACGCCCAAACGAGATACATGGAAATCAGCATGGCCCCTGCGCAAGGACGACCGCAAAATCGTGAAGCGTTCCACGTTTTTAATTGAGTACGTTTTATCTATTTAAAGTGCAACTTGTATCATTGTAAACATATTTGGCATGTGATACAATTTGACACGAAATTATGTCGTAATATCTTTGTTGTGTAATAATGTGAACGTGGATAATATCAGTGTTGCCAACTGCAGAAGTGGCTCTGAACGCGGTCGCCGGGGTTATAACAATTTTCCCAGATGTTCCCTGAACACTAGAATAATTTTCCACTTTTAGGTTACAAAAAAGTTTGAAGGCTATTAAAATCCCATCATTCTGATACATTTTTCTTATTTAAGTCTGTGTTTGATTAAGTTTTTTTGAATCGAAAATCTTGATCTATCTTCAGATAAATCTCTTTACTGAATATAAGGCTTGTTTCGTTAAGTTTCCATAAACTTCTAAGCCTACATTA
This sequence comes from Platerodrilus igneus, assembly GCA_036346225.1. Taxonomy (NCBI): domain Eukaryota; kingdom Metazoa; phylum Arthropoda; class Insecta; order Coleoptera; family Lycidae; genus Platerodrilus; species Platerodrilus igneus. The sequence continues at coordinate 2,634,671 of JARFIW010000822.1, forward strand.
AAAATTCATCCAATGACAGAATAAGACGTTTATTCTATGGCAGAAATTTTGGCTTTGCGTATAGAAAAAGTTAAAACGGCCTGATAGACCACTTCCTAGGTTTCAATTACCTTAAATGCAGACTTCTGTTTTGAAAAATAGAATGACCTGTAGCCAAAAATTCCAGAGATATGCTTTTTTAATTATAAAGAAGTACCGAGTTGGTCCTTGAGTAAAACCTCTTAAGGACAGGATCCTTTAAAAAGCCTCTAAAAACATTCGGTTAAACCTGGATAAATCAAGAGGAAAAAGAGGAGCCGTGTGTAGCTGCTGCACTCGAATTATGATTACAGAATTACTTTGATTTAATTTCAAATACCGAAAATTTCTCTCTCACTTGTTACTGATCTGTTGTAGGATCTGTTTGCATTGACAACTCGCTCAGAAATATTAATTAAGTAAGAAGTTCATTTTCATATGGCGAGTTCGCACGCCATCCAAATATGTAGAGTTATCAAACACACATCAGAAATATTAAATGTTTAACAAGTTGTAGGTAGGTATTATAAATATACCAATAAACCTAATTATTATTAGCTCAACCACCGAAACATATCATTTAACGATTTTAAACTCATATCGTTATTAGAATATTGCCATTCAAGCTTTTCCCTTAAAGTAATGGGCCTTAATCGACTTACCCTAGTGATTTCAATTTCATAGCTAATACACAAAATCGCCGTTACATGAAACATGATTAAAATGTACCCTGCTGCCCTTTCATAAACTCCAAATACATATCAGATTTATTCAGTTGCAGCGTCCTTACAAAACGGAGTGAAAGTAAACATTATTCACAACACAATTTAATTGGTCGGAATCTTGCGGTCAACTAGATATACATTAGGTTTGGCATAAGCATTTAATTAATTCCAAGACAAACACGAATATTAGTATAGGTCCGATAAGGGTCGCGCATTACTGTATTGATTTTATGTCTACGCTAACAAAACACCCATTAAATTAACTCAAATATGTGGCAAATAAATGTCTCAAGTTTAAAGTACCCTTAACGTTTTGCTTTAAGCGCTATACAGAAAACCAGTTTAAAAACAAACCCTAGTGTATGTGCGTGTGTGTGTTTTGCAGATTTTTAGAAATTGTCTATTTAGAAATATTTCAGTAATATAATACGTTAATTAATGCACTGCAAACACATCACCAGATAGTCTTTTCGCACAACCGCTACTAGGCATTACTTCAGGAGAGGTGGTTGTTGCTTTTCACCTCTTCTGATGATCAGTGTTTTATTCTGTTCATCAATTTTAACCTCTGATAATGTTTAATACAATATTTGCAATGTCTACTTTATTCTTTATATTTCAAGAATAATAAGTTTAAGTTTCTTCTAACTTTCTTCTTTCGGATTGTTCTTCGGATTGTGCTGTTGGTTCTCCTTGGTAATTTAATTTTTCTTCTGATATTCTAATTCGCAAGTTCATTCTTCATTATAAACATGTTTGTTGAAACTGATAAAAGTCATGTGTTGCACAAGTCCTATAGTTAGAGTTTACTCCATGGGGTTTATTTTCAATTCGAGCACCACTTCTGGATGTGAGTATAGTTGTCAACAGTGGATGAAGTAGTAATTTCTATAGGTCATCTGTTAAAAAAATATGAATTTTTAATGTCTATGTCAAGTAACAAATAAATTATCCATGAATTTTTTATTGTATGTTTCCTTTGCAAGTATATTTGCTTCAATACTTCTTGGATTTTTACTACTGTTTATTAGTAATAAATTCCATGTCTTTAGTATAATCTTCTTTAATTGATTATATGATATGATGAGAAATCGATATATTAGTGAGTCTAGTGTTTGCAAAGGTAGAACTGTTCCTTTTCGTGCTCGACTTTTTGTCTTGCAAAGAAATATATTAAACTAATGTATGCTAACAGCATAAGAAGGTTTTGTAGAACTTGACTTAGCTACGTATAGTTTTGTCTGTAGGACAGAGATAAGTAGTAGATACTTTTTTGTAGTCGGATTGCAATCCTAAATTAACTGTTCTCGTTATGGTTAAAGTATTTGTTACTTCCTTCCGTTCATTGTTAATTCGTCTTACTTCACCATATCTCCTTTGATTCTCAAATTTTTTGTACTAGTTTACAAAATCGAGGACAGAGAAAATACATGTTCCGCGTTTTCGTAAGCGTTTATACAAACTGAACATATAGGACTTTATCTAATTTAAATCTATAAACACATTCTCTAAAACATTAATGACCACTTAGTAGTTGAGTTAGGTAGAATTCGAACTCTCCATGACATCTACTGAGCCACGGTTCGATAGGTGGTATCATTCGATAGATCCATTTACATTTTTGTAACGTGTTCCAATGTCTCCGCCTTTCTTTCAACAATTTAATATTTCCATTATTTTTGCTGATTTGTGGTATTTCTTCTGTAATACAAGTCATGACGGTGGTGTACAAATAATTCTACTGTAGTCATACCTGGAATAATCCATGCAACATTATCATCATCATGAAATGGTACGGTAAGCGCATGCAACTCGTACACTGAGTGTTTTCTTTATAGTAAGGAGTCACCTGTATATGGAAGACCATGTTAGAAGGATCTGGAAATTTGCTCTAGGGGATCATCGAAGGTGCTCTGCATGTCTAAAACAGTTTCGATACACTAGCACTTCCGGTTACACCGGAAGTCGGTATTACCATTGTTATTTCAAATGGGACGTCCTGTATATTTATGCATTTTTTATTCCTTGTCAAATTGTATGTGAACTTTATAATACAACCATATTCCTATCTAATACCATTTTCCAAAGTTTTTGAGTTTGGTGAAGTTTTGACATTTGTAGGCAGTCACATAAATTGGAGTATCTAGAAAGGTCACATTTATTGTTTTTGCGTATATACATACTGTTATTTTTCTTTGTTGAACTATTCCTTTCAGAATTTTCATTATTGTTTTCTCAGTTTATAATCCTATTTTCAGCAGTTTTCGTCTCATTATCTCTTCCCACCTCCCTTCAACTTGAGTTGCTTTGGCTCCATTTGGCCCTATTAAAATTTCCCCTATCAAACTTTCTGCCATCGGAACGTTCGGATACTGTGCTTCTTTGGTATCTGACAGAATTTATCGGTTGGTTTCTAATTCTACCGTCTGCTCTTGTGGGTCGACTCACTTCGTCATATCTTTGTAAGTATACTAATAATACGCTCCGGTTTACAATGTTTTGCAAAGATATACGAAGGACACTATTTATGTTTTGAGAACTGGCAACACCGGTATTGGTAACTGAAATCCGAATTTCCATCGTAAAGTTTGACATCTTTGAGATTATAGGTACTCGGAACGTTTTGACGTGCGAGAACTATTTATGTTTTTTGTAGTGTTTAAAATTTCATCTCAGCCAAAACATGGAATTAACTCGCGAAAATCTTCGAGCTATGATTTATTATGACTTTCGACGTGATCTAACTGAAGAACAATGCATAAATCAACTGAATTCAATATTTGGCCATGAAGCGCCATCCACAGCCACTATATATTGCCGGTACACTGAAGTCAATCGTAAACGTAGTTCACTCACGGACGAAATTAAAGAAGGTCGTCCAAAATCGGCCGTTGTGCAGAAAAATATTGACGCTGTGCGAAAACTAATTGATGAAGATCGTCATGTGGCATATCAAGCAATCGAGAAATGTTAAAGCATTAGTATGACCAGCATACATAAGATTTTGCACGAACATTTGTGTGTTCGGAAGCTGTGTGCGTGTAGAATTCCACATTTGTTGACAGATGCTTAAAAATGCTCATTGGTGCCGTAAAATGATTTCAAAATACAACTGTAGTGCATCCAAAGCGGTTTACAACATCATCACAGGTGACGAGTCCTGGATTAATACGTATGCGTCAGAAAGAAAAGGCCAGTCGGCAGTTTGGGTGTTTCAATGTGAAGCAAAGCCAACAAAAGTTGTTCGTTCTCGAAGCGTTAAGAAGCAAATAGTGGCGTTTTTCTTCACAAAAACGAGTCCTGTGGCAACTGTAGCTTTCGAAAGTCAAAAAACCGTTAATTCAGCGTGGTATACGACCATTTGTTTGCCTCAAGTTTTCGGCAAATTGAGAGAAACCAACCCAAAACGACGAATCACTTTACATCATGAGAATGCGAGCTTACACACATCACTTGCAACAAACGAGTATTTGGACACACAAACGATCGAATTGATAGGTCATTCGCCTTACAGTCCCGACTTGGTACCCAATGACTTCTTCTTGTTTCCAGTAATTAAAAATAAACTGCGTAGACAGTGATTTTCGTCGCCCGAAGATGCGGATGAGGCCTTCAAAACGCGTGTTTTAGAGCTACCATCTTCTGACTGGACAAAGTGCTTTGAAAGGTGGTTCAATCGTATGCAAAAGTGTATAAATCTTAAAGGCGATTGTTTTGAAAAGCAATAAAAGTATTTTTCATCAAATTCATTTGTTTATTCTTTCTATTCTCAATACATAAATAGTGTCCCTGGTACATTGTCTCACTTCTGCCTCAAAGTATCCTGCTGGATATTTAATTATTTGTTTGTCTTCCAATAGACGATCGAGTTGTTTTGCCACACTGAATTGTTTGATGGCATATAATTTTGTTGTCATAATTAGTCGGTATTGCATTTTCCAAAGTTAAGTCATCTCCTACTCGGAATTGTTAAAACAGCGAATTACGCAATTATTTTAATGTTCCTTGTTGTGATGGCCTGCAAGATATTTTGAAGTGGTGTAAAAATTATGAAGAACAATATCCTATATTCTGCCAGATGCCAAGAGATCTTTCAGTATTACAGCTACGTCGGTTTCTGCGGAACGATTGTTTTCAAAAGCAGGATTAGTGATTAGAAAAACACGAAATCGGTTTACGAATGAATCCGCAAAAGTCTTGTTGTACCTGAACTCTTGGGTAGGAGGCAAATTTTTAAAAACTCTTGAAATGAATTAGAGATTTGTTCCAAAGTAGTTCAAATTAAAATCAAGAATAGCTTATTTTAAGTAATCCACAGAACTACCAGTATAAGTTTCTTTGCAAATATAGTTGAAAGTGGGATTCATCGCCATAATATTAAACAACCATTTTGCAATGAAGGCACTTGAATGATGGTCCAAACCTAAATCAAAAATATTTAGTATTATGTACTTTATAATAAGAATAGTAAAAATTTCTTCGGAACAGTGGTTGGGCTGGAAATGATTCCCAAGGTAATAAATGGCCATATTTGCCTGGGAAACAATTGAATACTGGATTCAAATCAACATCAAAATATTCTATTACTTTGTAGTTTTAAAATACAAGCAGGCGTGCCTTTTTTACCATGAAAGCTAGTGAATGCTGGGTTACGACCAAAATCAACAATACTCTATTGCTATGTATTTTAACAAAAACTTCTTCGGAAACGTAGTCGGTGGTGGAAATCATCCCAGAGTAATAAATATCCATTTTTGCGATTAAGGCATTTGAATGCTGGCTTCAAACTAAAATCAAAAATACTTAAATACTAAGTAGTTTATATAGCTACCAGTATAAGTTTTGGCATGAAGGCAATTGAATGTTGGGTACAAATCAAAATTACTTTGTAGTTTTTTAAACTACAAGCAATAGTTTTTCGGAAACATGGTTGGAGTAGGAATCATTCCCAAAATAATATATAGCCTTTTTGCCATCAAGACAATTAATTGCTGGTTCAAACAAAATCAACAATACTCCATTGCTATGTAGATTATAAAAGTAACAGCAAAACTTCGAAAATATGGTTGAGTGTGAAATCATTCCCAAAATAATCATTAGTCATTTTTGGCATGAAGGCAATCGAATGCTGGGTTCATACCAAAATCAATGGTACTCTAATATTATGTAGCTTATAACAATAATAGCAAACGTTACTTCGGAAACGTGTTTGGGATAGAAATCGTTCCCAAATAATAAATGGTAATTTTTCGCATGAAGGCAATTTAATGCTGGATTCAAATTAAAATCAAACATTCTATAACCTTGTAGTTTTTAAAATACAAGCATTTTGCGGTTTTTTTAAAAATGCTTCACCTTTCCATTATAATATTTAAGTTAGGTGAATTTTTAAATCCAGCATGGGGAACTTCTCCATTATTATTATGTTTAATATAAGCGTCCCGTGTGGTATTAGTATAGTTCATGGAGTGCCCTGTACCAACCACATGCAAGGATAGAGCGCTAGATTTTAATCCTCCTCTAAAAATGAAGGTATTGTAAAAGATTTGGCTATAGTTTTATTGCTATATCTTTATACGTTGTACATTTTTACATTTACTTATTAACACGTTGACTGCTCCAATGTTAAAATTTTGGGGATCTCACAGGGCGCACTATTTGAAAACACACAAGTATGCCTATCCAGTACTTTTCAGGCAGCAGTAGAAGAAACAATTGAGGACGTAATCAATAATCTCCGCTGGAGCGATTTGTCGTTCGATGTAATAATTAGCGAAGCAAATTCGGCTAATATAAATGGAATAAAATTATTGGAGATAATTTGAAAACTTTTGTATTTGATACCAATTCGGGAATAAAAGGCATTGTTCGAAAAATGCATAACAAACAACCCGTTGATTTTTTCTTTTTACTTGTTGATGAAAAACTGGTCAACAAAATGGTGCTATAAACGAACATATATTCCTATCAAACAAGAAAAAAGACTATTTTACCCAAAGCAAGAATTAGGAATTGGAAAGATACAGATATAAGTGAAATGGAAAGTTTTTTTGGGTGTGAAAATTTGGACTGGATTGGTACAAATGCCACAACTGGCTAATCATTGGTCGAATAATGTTCTCTACAGCATTGAAGTAACAGATGTTATGTCAAGAAATGGGTTCGAACTTCATCTGAGTAATTGGCATTTTGCAGAAAACGAAGCTAATGATGTATCTACAAGACTTTATAAAATCAAACCTCCGATAGACCATGTAAGAAAAATTTTCAAAATGTAAGAACGCCATCAAATAATATTTGCATTGAGGAATCCTTAGTTCCTTTCCGAGGCCATTTTTCTTTTCTGCAGTATATTAAAAATAAGCGGTATAAATTTTGTGTGAAATTCTTTAAGTGCATTCAAGATGGATATTCATATTCAAAATATACCGTGGCAAAAAAAAAAGAAATACTTCGGATAGTGTACCGACATCAATTGTCATGGGCCTTTGCAAAAATATGCTTGATTGTGGACGTACAATATACGTAGATAATTATTATACGAACATTGAATTGGCGCACAAACTTTTAAATAAGCAAACACATTTTGTTGAACTATACGAAATTTCTGAGAAAAAAGAAGAAGAAATAGTTAAAATGGAAAGTAATACAGAAATCACAATAATAAAATGGTGAAGCGTGATGACGTGTTAATGTTATCAACAAAACATACGAACGCAATGCTATCCCTAACATCAAAACAAGGAGAAGTAAAAAAGCCAGGTGCAATTGACTATAATAAAAGTAAAAGTTTTTCCGATTTATCAGATCAGATAAAAGCGTGTTCAATCAGCTTAAGAAGATGTATAAAATGGTACCGTGAATTTGCTATCGAAATTTCATTGGGTTCTGCATTGGTGAATGCTTTCATAATATACAAACGAACGACTGGCAAAAATATTAGTATTACACAATTTAGAGATAATATAACTAAAGATTTATTACAAATAAAGGATAATCACTCCAGTTCTGCCCCTGGAAGTGAAAAACATATTTTAGAAGAAGTAGGTACCAGTAATAGAACGAGATGTGTGTCTTGTTATAAAAAGCTAGCCGAGGAACATAACAGGAAATACGCAGGATCCTAATCACGCTGAAAATGCATAGAGTGCAACAAATTTTATTGTGTGCCATGTTTCACCATAGTACATAACTGTACTTTGTAATGTAATTATTACAGTTACACACGTTTTTCGTACAATAGTAATAAGTTTATAAAATAATATTAGAATTTTGTGGTTTATTTTGAATTTTTTGCTTTTCTTTTTGTCACATTTTTTATGTTGTACTTGAAAAACTTATGTGTATTATACTTCAATATATATCTATTAAAAATATTAAAAACCATTTTACCACTTTCAAATAAAGAAATATTGAAAATGAATGAAATATATCGTACAAAATTAGGTCACTGGAAATACACCATGGTAAAAAAACATTCGCGCTTAACTCGTGAATTTGTTCATCAGGCCACATACTTTTATTCTGCATAAGCATTTCATTTCAGTGTGAAGCAAACCTGAACTACGCTAGATACATATCCCCCAAATTAGAATATATATGTAATCAAATGGAGTTATTAAACCTTAAGTTAGATTGTTACAATGTATAATTGAAGGACATATTACAAAAGATTAATGGAAGTTTATAAACCAAACATGAGAACGAATGTGAATACTTTGTATTCCAGACGTAGCATGACACTTCAGGTGCAGGTCACAATAGATTATAAGAAACTTATTGTTAGAATTAAGATAATTAAGAATAATATTGAATAAAGAAATAGCAGACATGAGATCTGCAGTTTCCCATAAGCAATGTGAGGGGCAGGGATAAGCATAAATACCCTCAGGAGCCCAAGATGGCCAGTCAGTGTCGTGCTTCACAACTTTAACATTGTTGGTTGTTCAGCTACTCACCCTAATTTTAGTTAACTTAAATTTGAATGTCAGCTTAGAATATTTTTGATACAAATACGTTACTGCAATAACGTACCTGTAACTAAAATTAATATTGTAACTTCTGTTTCAACTAAATTGATAAAAGAGTTTTTTGGAAGAAGCCCTTTTAAAAAGCCGTTCCAACGGGTCCAACCTATCTCGCGGCTTAGACTAAAAACCTGCATATGAAGCAACAGTGATTTACACGGTGTGATAGGTTTAACCATTGTGAATCGTATGCGTTTCATACGGCAGTCAACGCGTTAAATGTGCGCATAATTTAGTAAGAGAATCAAACATGGCGTAGTTCGGTCAAAACCACTAAAATCACATGTAATTACTCTTAGCGGTACAAAAAAGTACAAAATAACAACTATTAAATAAACTTGTATTTACCAGACAAATGTAAACTATTCGATTTCACATGTTTCTCAAATCCGTCACTTGCACGATGAATCCAAACAAAGCCAAAAAACATTCCTACAGAACAAAGAACATTTTCCTGGCAACCATAAATCGATTTTCTACAGAAATTAATTGAAATAAATCGAATTACCTTAATATTAAACAATGCAGATGCAATTGCAGAATATCCTTACGAGGTCTCCAGCAACTTAACCATCGAAATAAAGCAAAAGCACAGGATTGAGTGAATTATATAAACGGGATTCACTAGCAAATCATGAAAATTTAAGTATTTCCATATCGAATACTATCCGTAAATACGTTTGTAAGATAGTTCGAGCTTCTTTTGGGATGCTCTTACATGCTTTAGTTCTTTTAACGTGTAACACGATAATTACTTGTCTATAAACTACGCGTCTAAAGGTGAAGGTATATCTGGCCGCTAGTCATCAATCTATTTCGAACCTACTAGATATATAGGTATATTGGCTTGGCTTATACGACCTCAATTAATTTCTAGATAAACAAGAATGCCTGTATAGATACGATAGGATTCAACCAGTAGGATATCGATCGCGTCAGTCTGTTAAAGCAAAACAACTTCGGTGTCGACGTAAGCTTTTGATAAATAGATATCTCAAAGAGGGTTCAAGTAACTTTGTGATACAGTCGGGGTAGGCAAAGAAAACACTTTATTTTGATATAAACATGCCAGTGGTCAAAACTGGTTAGGGCCACAAAAGTTTAAACACGCTCAAATTTCATAGCTTCTGTATATCCGAATACATGAATCAGAGCATTGAATTAAATTGCTCCTCTTGAATACTTTTTAAATGATATAGTAATAACCTGTCGATTCCTGCAAGTTGTATGCTATCGAATTGACATTTGTTAAGTTTCACGCGCGTTCACGCTTTTTCATAAGCTAAATCGAACGAGGTTGGATAATGCGAATTTGAAAGTGTTGGGAAACGAGTGTAAAGCAGTATTGCGCTCTGTACGAATATGGGTGCGCAAACAGCCTCTCAGTTTTGGATAAACACTTCGTTAGTATCCTTGCACGTGTTGGGGTGAAGTGGTGGACTTCAGAATTAAGCAAGACGCGTGAAGTCGAATTGGTCCCTCGGATAGGGTGACGAGACAAAATTTGAAGAGTATCGATAAACATTTTCCAACCCATGAACATTCTGAAATTACCTAGCTGGAATGTGTTTTACTTTAGTGTGTTCTAATAGGTTAGGAGAGGTAAATGCATTAAGAAGAAGAAAAAGCAGTAACAATGGCGCCCACATAGTGAAACCATATGGAAAGGCTTAAGCAACATACAAAAATCGATGTTGAACTCCCTCATGACTGCTACCATCGGTATTCTTGCGTAATTTTAGATTTTCGGCATTCTCGGTACAATGGATAGTCCGTCGCGTGTAAATTTTACAATAGTGGCCTTTGAATTTACTTTGTCCTGGAATGAAACATCTATGTTACACCCCTAGATCTATGTCATCTAGTTTAGTGGCAGCAGAGCGTTTAATAATAACAAAAGAAATCCTTTCGGGTATGTGCAACTTTAATACGTGCAACCTACCTAGTAAATTTAATGTTGATCGCTAATACACTTGGTTCTAATCTTATATGGTAGATGGTGAGTAATCCACAAAACATCTACATGAGTCTTTAAACAAGATGATGGAATCCTGTCCGCACTCACTTCCTCTACTGCTGTGACTTAAGCACAAATAAAAGAAACGGCAAGACCTTTACCTCAGCTATATTAGGAGACATGAAAATCATAGCTTTTAACAATCAATGCCAATACAAATAAACTATGTTATAACCCTAATTGTGACCAAAATGCGTATGTCTAAAAACGAATATCTTACCTTTATTTAATTATTCAACAAATGTGACTGTTTATATAAATCGTGGGGCTTATTTCTAGAACATTTCGTTTGTACATATAGTGCGCATCTATATTAAATTTTAAATATTATCGAATTAAAGGCACTTAATATCAGAAAAATATAGTAGGTAAAGTGTTAAAGGTTTTATCAGTTTCAACCACCCTTTTCCACAGCAAAACAAACTTCTAGTGTCAATAAGTGATCATTTTTAATCCAACTTGTGTTGCTGAAAGCTTTGCAATAATCCAGGTCACTTTCACCTAGTTCCTGTAATTCATTTAATTCCGCGCTTACGAACGCGTTATGGGAAACTTTTCACTGGCAAACCCAAATTAAAATTTTTTGATTACTGAAAATTTGTCATCGCTTAGTTTGTCTGATGGTCTATTTCTAATCTCTAAGCACGATTGATCGACTGTGTTTTGGCGTGTGGCAGGGAATATGCGTATTATCTTACAAACATTCACATGTACAAATTAGCATTGAAAAATCATAACTAAGGAAGTGAATAAACTTACTAAATTAGGTGGTGTGCACTACACAAAGCGGAGATTGATGCTTGAAAACGACCGTATTCTTCGAAGTCTGTCAAAACATTGTCCACTCTCATCACTTATGTTCTTTATATTTTTGATATGCAATCATTACAGCACTAGATGGTGCGAACATAACCACCTACCTAAAATGGAATATTTTAAGGAAGGAGAAAAAGGTGGTTTAGCATTTTTCCAAACCGGGATTACAGATTACCCACTGGTGTACGGGAGTGAAAGGAGTATTCGGGATAAGAGGGGCGTGATTTTATTTAAATTATGTAAATTAAATTGAATTATACTGAAAAATAAACTTAAATAAAATAAGAAAAACGCAAAAAAACTGATTTACAAGGTTGGTTTAATCAACCATGGGGAGGGAAACCAGTTTATTAACTGGACGCACAAAAATAGTGCCGGAAGTTCGGACGGAAGCAACGCGTACTACACCGTCCGGTCCTGGAAAGACCTGTTCTACCCGAGCGATAGGACAAGAAAGAGGAGAAATCGTCGACCCGGATAAAAGTACTACTTGTCCGGATTGCACGTTGAGTATGGAAATGTTCCATTTTTGTCTCGGAAATTGGGAACTTAAATATTCGTTGGACCATCGTTTCCAAAATGTAGTTGCCAACGATTACGAAGTGACATATTTTCAGGAATTGGCATTTCTGGGAAACCCAAAATTGGAGCACCTATTAAAAAATGTCCTGGGGAGAGATAGTCTGTACCATCATTAAGATGGAAGATAGAAAACACAATGGACGACTGTTAAGAACGGCTTCAATTCTTATAAAAACTGTGCTTAATTCTTTAAAAGTGAGGGTTCGATTTCCGACAAGGCGATGTAACAAACTTTTACAGGATTTGACACAAGACTCCCAAATGCCTCCAAAATTCGGGCTTAGAAGGGAATTGAATTTCCAAGCATTATGGCACTAGATGGCGCGAACAGACTGTGTTTTAGTGCTCCCTACTATTATGATTCAATGGTGTATATAAGTTAATATGCCCCCTGGAAGTTTTCGTGATGTACTAATTGACAGAGTTTGTAAGACTTGTACCAACCGTACTGCTAAGGTCAAGAGCTGTCTTGTTACTTGAAAAAATGTGTGTAATAGTATGTTCAAGCTGTCACTATTTAATATTAATATTGCGTCGGGGTTCAGTTCCTACGATTTAATTTGTATAAGCACCTGTTTGTTTAGATAAGTGACAATGTTTTCTGTAAAGTTGCCATGTCTGAGATATTTTCAGTTCCACGCTTGCAGCCTGATACGTCATGAAAGATATGTTGATGTTTGTTGAATGTAATATGGTAAAGATCCGATTTTTTTTAATTATTGGTCAAGACGGAATGTTTTGAGTACGTTACTATTTATTTTGGTATTTTACTTTAATAATATTATGCCATATTCCCATCCTAAACTGTAAACTACCCAAGCTTCTATAAAATTGTTCGTGTAGTTTTTTTTAGTACAACTCTTAAACTAGTTAAAAAAATATTTCCCTATATACTAATGTACCTATAGCTATTGCGCGAATGTAACAAATGTAGTATACAGTTTAAAACATCTTGTTTAAAAATTGTAATTTACCAAGATATAGTACAAGTTAAATGTTAATTTAAATAAAGTATGTAGTATTTTTAATCTTAATTATCAAACCATCATTTATCAAATTACGTATGCAAACGGTATCTTATAATTATCATGTTTCTTCTGTTTGGGCGAAACTTGAACCAGAATTGATAAAGCATATGCTTGGACGTTGATGAAAGATTTTATAATACGGCAGTGTAATCAAGTTCGTGTTATTGAGTGCCTTAATTCCAAAATATTATTTTGATCTCATAAAATTGAAACGCATTCTATTATTTTTATGTTGACTTTGCAAAACAGTATTTTTGCATTCGATTATATTTGTTCTAATGTGTTTTTTTTTTATTATTTTTAAAGTGATTAATGAATATTACAACACAATTATTACCTATAAAATTATTTTTTTCTGTGACGGAAGAAATTTGACATTTAATGTTTCTTTACAGGTAACAAAATGTCACTTTATGAATTTACTCTTTTCCCCGGAAAAAAAATTAGTACTTTTTTCCGGGTAGGTGTAAATAAGTAAGAACACGGAGATACTTAATTTAAAGCCGGGTCCACACTTGTAGCATTCGGGTGTAACATAACATCTTATCACGTTTAAAACAACCGATATAAACAACTTAAGCAAGCAATTTTTGAAACCACTCGCAGAATTGAATTGACAGATATTTGATTACTTTAAAGGTTTCCCTAGCAACGCAAGTCTAACTATCCCTATAAGTAGAACAGCCTATTTGTTTGAAACTTCAAATTTGACAACGATTGATTTTTTGACCTTCATATATTGTAATATTTTTTTCAATATTAAATCGTCGTTTTGCCTGTCACATAAAAAAATAGTGTATTATATACGGGAGAAAATGTAAGATTTTAACTCTGGGTGTTTTGTCTCCCTCCGCTCCAGGTCTGGTGACAAACACACCTCGAGCTAAAATCTCGTACTTTTCTTTTGTATAATAAATAACCATTTTTGAAAAGTTGTAAGTGAATTTACTTATTTTCAGTGATTTGTATTAAATTTTTTAATCGTATCTCGTACTAAATAGATAAAGTTTTGTTTGTTTTTGCTTAGTGTATAATGCTTTTCATGAGTAATTTAAGACGGAAGTTACACAACAGATTATCTCGGCAGAAAATCAAAATCTACGTCGCATTCGAGTACGGACAGTTTTAAACCACGAAGGTGCGGATAAAGTTACCACTAAAATACAATCTTATGAATTTAAAAATGCTGCTTTTTAAATGATCTTGCATTTATAGTGGCATCTTGAGAACACCCTGCTTAAATTCCTGGATTAAGATTAGCACATTTATAACAACGATTATTTTTATTTTCTCCAAGTACAGACAGTCAAGTGGAAAAATCAAACCAAAGGTTAATGTCTGAAGTTTTACTGTACAAATATTTTGTTTTAGAAAGATTTGGTTCTAATAATAGTTTTTTACGATATAAGTGTCGTAATATTACGATAAGAGATGACAAAATTTCCAAACGCAGACGAAGGCCTAGTTTGGTAAACTATTGAGTATCGTAATATAAAGTTACGCCAAAAATATCGTACAACTTTTTACCTTCTATTTATTAAGTATCACTAGCATCTATCAATGATAGTAATATTCTATTAGTAAATGAAAAATAATATTATGCAAATCAAAGTAGTAGGCTAGAGCTATTTGTTATAATTCTGTCATGAATCTGTCACTACTGCAAAAATGAGCGCGTATTTCATATGATATCAAAATTTCAGCAAGTGCGACTATTGCAACATTGGTATCAAAAAAATCACATCAATACGAGCTGAAGTATGGAAAATTTGAAGATTGGTGCAAGGAAAAAAGTGTGGATTGTATATCTAAGAAAATGTTGCGTGCATACTTCTTGGGAAAAGCCGAAAAGGAAAAGCCATCTACATTGTGGACCCATTATTCTATGTTACGCAGTACTATTTTAATGAAGAGGAAATTGGACATAAGTAAATATACGCAATTGATAGCCTTTTAAAAAGAAAAAGCGACGGATACAAGTCTAAAACCTCCAGGGTTTTTTAAAAGCACGAGATACAAAATGTTATATGAAAGGCAAACGACGACCACTATTTGACGATGAAGGCAGTACTTATAATAACCTGCCCTAAAATTTATTTGAAATTATTTTTTAAGGTGTCTTTAACTATTGAAATTTTTGGAGTCTTGTAACGAATACAATTACCTGCTTCATGAATATACGCTTTTGTTCTATATATCTATTTAACAAATATCCATTAATAAACAGAAAATATTAAATTCCGATAGCAACAATATATTACCAATTCATACTTATAGCTCCACCTATATTTAATTACTCAAAGTAAAATTTAAGATTTTTTCTATTGATATGTATCTTGATACAATATTCCCTTTCTGCGCGTGCATGGATAGTTTAATTGCCTCGTGGCCTAAGTTCATCATTTTCAATCGGAATGTAATCAGCGAAGCAAGTGTTGAAACGTGGGCTAGCAGGTTTGCTAAAACATGCGGTCCCAAAAAAAAAGTGAAATGGTGTCGACGAATACCATGTCTTCATTTTAGTTGTTGTATCGACCTAGAGTGAAAAGGAAATATATCTACGGTAGGTGAATAATTTTCAAGTTTACCTTCAAATTATTTTTCTCGTTTCTTTTCAGCGCAAGTAAAGAAAGTAAATCAAGTAAAAATGTTTATATAGTATTGGAACACACGTAAAATTTAACAAATAATATCGAAACAAATCTCAAGTTTAATTTTGAAACACAAATTTTATAGTATCGAAAAACAAGTTTTATGTTATACAGTATTGAAACGCAAACACGTAATGTATAAAATTGTGGAGCAATAAATCTTTCGTATGCAATTGTTATGGAACACTGGAGCACGTTTTGTTGTTAGTCGTATTGAGGGTGCAGGGTCTCAAATGCTACTATGAAAGAGGGTGGAATTTTCTACATATGTTGGTTCGTATAGAGGTCAAGCCCGGAGCACACGTGTCCGCCGCGCGCACCTGCTATTGTAAGTACTCAAGATGTTTGACGAACTTCAATGCCTAGCAGATTGTTTGTGGTGAGTCATCCTCAATTTTAGTTCAATTTTCATTTCATGGAACCATACTGAAAAAGTACATATAATATTTGTAAATCCTATATGTTCATTTAAATTGGTACAGGAAATTTTTGTAAAATTTTTATGGTCATTTAAATTGATACACGTAATATTTTGTTCAAAATTGAATAGTTGGATATTTCATAAAAGCTCTTATAATCACAAAGGAATTTCTATAAGATAATTTTTGAATTTACTAGGTTATACAAAAATGTATTCGTAACTAAACAAGTGATACGTTGATATTTGTTTGTCACATTATAGAATATAATTTTTTGACGGTACACTTGAAGTACAGCTTAAAACAAACAATAAGTGTTTTTTGACCTTTGATTCCATCAAATAAGTTAATTAAAAATGTAGTTCTGTAATCTACGGAAAGTCAGAACATGTATTCAATTAATTGTAAACTCGAACAGGATCCTATTCAAGTATCATATATATAAATTGTAAAACAATAATAAAAACACTATAATTCTTATACAGAATTAACATAAATTTTTCAATTATAAATTTCCTATGAATTATCAAAGACTAATACTAGATCTTAATAAAAGTAATTATCTCGAAAGTCACAGTACTTATAACTTTGTACAAGCAATGTATATATATATATATATATATATATATATATATATATTTGTAAATTAATAGAAAGAATAATAAGTTGTCTTAAAGCTTTCTTTCATTGAAGTCATCAATAATTTTTTTTATAGAAGTTAACAACCACACTTATGAAATTTTTGTAGTGAAGAAAGATAAATTATTCGTGTTGAGTTTAAAATTTTTTGAAGTATAATTTTGACTAACTGATCTTTTTATAATTTTTTTCTTTGTGATAAAGTGACTAGGCTCTAACGTATCCCTAGTTTAACAATGTTTAGAAGTAATTAAATTTTCAGATAGTACGAGATCGTCGTTCCCATTCCAGTTTGCAGAGTCATAAACAAGTATCATTTTTCTATGTTTTGCTCGTCAAAGATATTTTTTTCTTTTCGAAGATTTCCGTATCTGATTTTCGGATTGATTCTCGTTATAACAATTATTAAGATACGGTGGCGTCCATTACAAATTCTTTTATTATCGTATACCATCCTACGACCCTAGCTCATAGCTCTGCCCTAAGTTGAAGAAGCTTAGCTGGCTGGAAGATCTCTTTAGAGGGTCCTTATTTTACTCAAAGCCATTTACCATCCTCTTTACCATGGGCTTAAACCTTAAACAGGAACCCCTCATAATCTATTGAGGCTCTGCCGCCTATAAGGTAGAGTAAACACACTACAGAGAAAAGTGTGTAACAGTCTGTCGCAGAGAAGAATCAACGAACATAAACCTAAGCAATATAGAAGATAAGGAAACGTTTATTAAAATTACAATGCATAATACTAAAACCAAAATTGATAGAGAATTTGATGTCAGTAAAAACATTTCGGGATATAAATGTTTAGATAATTTTCAAAAATATTTGCTTCTTCGTTTACTATCTGCAGCCCATAATCGATTTTTTATTTTTTATAAAAATGGGAAATGTACATCACAACCTGTTGGTGTAAATACTTTTGAACGTATTTCAAAAAAAATTGCCACATATCTGGGCTAATCAAATCCGGAGAGCTACACAGGTCATTGTTGTCAATGATCTTCCGCTTCTTTGTTAGCCGATGCAGGTGCTGATATGCATACATTAAAGAGACACGGAGGATGGAAACCCATTAGTGTTGCGGAAGACTATATAAAGGCATCTATTGGAAACAAGAAAATTATAGCTACTAAAATTAGGACGGTAATGAAAATACTTCAAGCATTTCCAATTCCTCAGAAATTTTATGTGTTGCATCTACATCAGCAGGAGTTAATACATCGCACTGCGAAAAATTTGTACTCAATGTTTACAATAAATAAGTTCATTGGTGTTACTCTATAATCGTTAGTTTACCTCTTCTACAGCATACCCGACTTTACCGCACTAATGAAGTAGAGCGATACTTTACCGCACTAGTGCGGTAAAATATGTCATAATGACATTTACATGAATATCATAAAGAATGGTATTAAGTAGTAATTGTAGATAAAGAGGTTTTATGTCTTCCTACTACTGCTGTTGAGACTGAGATTATGTCGCCCTCTTATGCTAGCCATAAAGCATTACAGATTTACAAATGAGATGTTGTTTCTGGCAACGATACTAACATTAGTCTTATATCGTTCATGAAAAATAAAGGATTTCAAACTATCAATAAATTGAACTGGTATTTATTGGAATTAAAGACAAAAGTACAACAAGAAAATTCTTTACACTAATATATTTTTATTAATGAATTTGGATTAAATAACCAGTTAATTTAGGTATGATATTATCTTCTGGTCAAAACTTGATTTTTCTAGGACGGTTTGAACTTGTTTAAAAAGTCACCTTGTTAAAATCATCTTGATTTAAACCTGCCAATCCGGGATACAGTTGAGAAAATGCTAAGGTATAGTAATTGTGTAGGTAGACTAAAAGTAACTGAAGTACGAAGCTACAAGATTTAGATGTTATGTACATTCAAGAACCAGAGATTGCTAACGAAAGGCAACTTTAAGCAGTTTTTGAAGTGCAAACTCATTTAAAGAACCATAAGTACGTACTCAATAACGGCTTCCCATGTAGCCTTGTCAGCTCAAGCGCGTAATACGATTTATAATTATCTCGGTTAATTAAGAATCCTATCCCCTTCAGTATGGAAGCGACATTGCCGAAAATACAAGAGAAAATGTTAAAAGCTTGAGTATTCCGGAACTCTAAGCGTATATTTAGTAATTTAGCTTCTTTGTATAACAAAATTAACAGTGAACAGTATTTTTATGAAATGAATATAGGGTTTAAAGCAACTGTAGCTACTTTAAGCTTCTTGGTAAAAGCGAATATACATCAATGATAATATTGGAAAAGTGCTAGAGCTTGCCTTTTTCCTAAAATTGAATTTGAAATACGCTTTCTTTTATAAGATATATATCAATACAGAGAGTGACAGGATTTATATTCCAAAGTTTTGATTTTATTTGTATGTATATGCGGCTATGCTTCGAAAGTTTTAGAGAGTATTTCAAAACTTAATAGTTTATTCAACTAATATTTTTGAAATAGAAACGCCTTAACTATATAATAATTGCAAATAACATTAGTACCCCGACAAAACGATGTTTATATCTGTAGTGCCGAGCTTGCGGTACAGTAGTTAATTGTTTGCACTTTTAAAAAGTCCTTGTTGTGCCAAAGGAATTATGTTTTATATATTTGAACTCGACGATGTGTTCATACGATACCTCATCTGGGAACCACCGAAACCTATTGTGAAACAAACAGAATCCCTTGCTCAAAAGAAGAATATGAATTTAGAGAAATTATGGTATAGTTTGTGTTGAGCATGTCATTCTTACTCTGTGAATAAGTAGAGTATAACAACTAATCCTTCATTGACTACTTTTAACCCGGTGGCTTATAAGTAAGCTTTTTAATATTTTTCTGATAAATTCCAGACCAGACCAGATCTATGTGGAGCGTTTTCTTCCACATATTGCTCTCCTTAATCGACAAGTGCTACCATTAAAGCAGCGGTTGGATGCTACCGTAAGTCTTTTTTACGAACTGTTTTAGATTATCTTCATACTTACATTCGGATTTGCTGGTCGATCATGGTTCGCTATTAACGACGGAAATAACTTTCCAAGTTTCTGCAGGCGTTATTGCTGCAAAACCATATGTTCCTTCGGGCCGTATACACAAAAACGTTGCCTTTTTAAGGGTGGATATAAAAGAAACCAGTATTCCAGTTAACAGAGTCAGAATTTAAGCTATATTACAATCGTCATTTAATATAAACAAAGTGTTTTCCTAGTTCCATATCATATATTAGTTGGGAAACGGAAGTGATTCTTAATCTTTAACAATAAATAATTATTGAAAATAAACACCTGCACGTGTATACTTCTATGCCGAACTGCTGTTATCTGTTTGCCTTTGCCATTTCGTATTGGTATATTACCCGTATTCGCACAAATTGTTTCATAGAACACTACTACATTAATATATTCTTTTCTGTTTCAATTAGGTAGGTACCTGTTAGTATTTTCTTTTTCAAATATCTGCTTTCAATTTTACGGAAATTAGTATTTGTAGAAATTGTAACTACAGTCTTTAGCTTAAAATACCTGTCGCGTTTTTTTCATTCTCTCTAATAAGGGCATTTCGATTAGCTGCTGACATCATCATTTAAATTTAATTTACGGATATTTCTAATAAAATTGGCAGGCGCTTATAATTTTATATAATTACAAAGTTTCAACAACGAAAGCGATTAAAGTACAAGAGAAACGTATTTGCAATGCGGAACACTGAGGTATACAACCTGTTAGTAGGGTTACCGACGATGTGGCATCGTTCTTACACTCATTCAACACACGCTGCGAGGACCTCTATTCCAACTTTGACCAGTTCTTTGAATTTTATAATCAAATATTAGAAATTACAGAAGATGACGGTTTCGATGCCGAAGAACTAATTAAGGACGGGACGGCTCGGTATATGGGCAGAAAGAAATTTTGAAGAATCAGGAACAAAGTGAGGAATTGCAAGCAATTAAAAAGAGGTTGGAGAGTTAGCCCGAGTTCAAAAATTATCGAATGATGAATGGGTTTTTATGTAAGAGAATTCATAATCAAGAGGTATACGTAATTGATCAGGAGCAGGCTAGGTCGATTGTTCAGAATCTTCATATCAGATATACTCACGTAGGGATAAGGAAATCGTGGTTGATATTCAGACATTCTTTGCGGTAAAGGGCATTAGTACAGTCAAATCTATAATTAATACATGTCATCTATGTGCTCTGGGAAAATACAAAAATCACACTAATCAGGATGTTGTACAGAGTATTCAGTACAAGACCCGCTTGATTTAATTTCAATTGATTATTTAAGCAATTTAGTTACAAGTAGAAAGGGGAACAAGCAAGTTCTGGTCATAATTGATGTTTTTCTAAGTTCACGAAGCTATACTCTACGAGGGAATGCAACACTGTGGAAACCATCAAATAGATGGAGCAATATTGTAGAGAGGTTGGTCGATTTAAGCGTGTGTTAACTGATAACGCGATTTATTTTAATAATCAAAGGTTTGTGAAGTATAGGGAACAGGTGTTTTGTGCTTTGTGTGTATACTATTATGAACTAAAAAGGATAAACTTGGGAAGAACTATGAATTAAACTTTTGCTGTTGCATTATGATACTATATTATTTTGAAATTTAGGTTTAAGAAATAATTGATGATCGTAATAATTTCTGGTATGTACAAGGTAAAAAAGTACTTTTGGGGGATTGACGTGCTATATTTGCACGAAGGTTTAAGGATTATTATGACCTCGTACTAAACTGGAGGTTAAGTAGAGATTGTGGAAAAGCCCTGTTACTTTTTTTTGATAATATAATTGTAAATATTTATTTGTGTAATTATGGATTTCAAAATGTATTGTCAAATGTGTTATTATAACGAAGAGGATGTACATAATGTGTAATTAATGAGTGAATGAAGAGTTTTATGTAGATTTTGGAGTGTCTTTCCTTATGAGTATGTAAATAAACTTAGGCGTTTTTACCTTAGCAGAATTTTTTTTGTAGTTAAATTAGTTTTTTAGAAAAGCAGCTGAGTAGCTGTGGCAAACTTCGTTGCGAAGCAAAGGTTTATTTTAAGTTTTTTAGTATTATGACGCCCAAAGGTTTGTAGCAATTTTGTATTTAAGAAAGAGGAACTTTGCAGTAATATATATAACATATGTATATATATTCTACTGCTCCCCCCTCCCTTTTTTATACTTTTTTTTTTTTTATTTAAATTATAAATTATAAATTATTTATACACTACCTTTGTCGTTGCCCCTATTTTTAGTATTCAATGAATGACTTCTATATGATGTGCTTTAGCAAAGTTTGGTTGGTTATCTATTTAAACTGTTTACTATTATTATGCCTCGACTATATGAACTCTTTATCTCAGGGTGTTCACCTACTCACCGTGGGTTCAATCGTGAGTAGATGTGCACTGCCTAACCAAACTGCACACTCTTTTGTTTCACTACTTTTATATGAAATTACTACTGTATATGCCAAATTTTACTGATCAACGTAGCTTGGTGCCAAATTAATTAATGTACACAATTTCTGACTTTTGTTTGACGTTCTATGATATTGCACGGTACTCACCTGAATTATACTTCGCTGATGCCCTTTTTAAATGCTGCTGGCTCACGATCTTAGTCGCCGTATGCGTCTTTACAAGGACTCACAATCACTGTTGAACTTGCGTATCGCCTCCAGGTGTCTTAGTACAATTTTGATGACCCCAAATCTGAAATGAATAACCCGAATTTTAGAATTTTGACAAACCGTTGTATTTACTTCCCCTGCGCTAATCCTTCCGTGTTCCCTTTGTTTCTGCGTTGAATCTTCCCCTGCAATTGCTGCTCTCCTATTTTCTCTCTTCGTGCTCCAATTAATCCTTCCGCCTTTTCGTAGTCAATCCCAAATCTATCCTGCCGTCCTGTTCCAAATCAATCAATGCCCTGCTGTAAATTCGATGTCCACTCTATGTCCTACTGCCTTCAAATCTCTATCCAAATCACTCCCAAAATTATTTATATCTTCATTGCTTCGCCGTCGCTTTATATAACCACTCGAATGTCCTTCTGCCTTTAAGCCAATATCGTTCCAAATCCAATTCCAATCTCGTTTCAAATCTAATTAAATATTCGTTGCTTTCCCGTCGCACTATAACCACTCTATATACTCTTCTTTTAACGTCGCTATTTCTTATTTAACCACCGATGCTTCTTGTACCTCCACTTTAATAAATCAGACTATTTTAAATTCAAACACATTTATTTTATCAAAATATATCACAACTATAACGCAGGTTTGCAAAAACACGTCTTTATACAAAATTTTATCGGAAAAGAATCCTCTTGTTTACTTCCCTAGGCAATAAGCACAACAAAACTAGCTTACTTAATTACATTTTAAATACATAAAAATATCCAATAACAATTTGTCCTTTCTTTAGTGTCACAAATACCTTCACTATTGTCTTTATACACATTCCTAAATTCTACCATTGGTCCTAAACACTTCACAATTCTCCAATTATATTTGATATTGCTATTAACTTATAATTTTGAATTTACAAATTTGTCCAAAAGTTGATTCTACTTAAATAAAAAGCCAAAATAATTCACACAAGACCTGGATGCTTGGTTGATAGTAGACGTCCGTAGACGCATCCGGTTTTCAGACGGCAAATGTACTTTCAATGGCTTATTAAATTTCAACTTAGTATAAAACCTTGAGCACTGTGCATTTTATCAACGTCATCAAGTCATTTAGTTTACCTTTTGGCACATACGTTTCTAACTAAACATGGTAAATACTTTAGCATATGTAAAGTACGGCAAAATATAGTTTTTGAATTACTGGATCTGATATATGAATCATGTTGTTTGGCATACACCCCTTTTAACACAAATCTACCCTTAGAAGCCTTGTACCCCCCCTTACATTACAATATATATATATATATATATATATATATATATATATATATTACTGTGATATTCTCCCCACGGCTTGGGCGTACATATTTATGTCGTGTTATTTTTTTGTAGGAAAAATAAAACCCTTGTTATTCTCGCCCCACGATTGGGCAGACCATATTTATGCTGTGATTTATTCTTTTATTACTCAAGCACTTGTAGAAATGTTAATTTATAATTTTCTTTGCCTCGACTAGCTGATTCGATTAAATAAAGCAATGCTACAATACACAGTATAATGATTAAATATTTACAACCTTTTTAAATATCTTCTCCCTTTTTAAATTATTTACTTCAGATTTTTAGAAAATCCAGTCAGCAAAATGAGCTTTTTATTACATTTAGAGACTTTTGAAACATTTCAAGATGTCTATTACTTTTCATAAATTTATACAAGAAACCCTAATTTGCCGGCTCTTACACTTTTAATTATTATTGAGATAAAAACAGTTTTTAGAAATAAATCATATCAAAATATCTAACCTGAAGTGGCTCAGTAGGTGCTCTGCATTCCCAAGAATTGAAGTCGACATCCAACCAAATTAGTATCCAAATCGTTATTGGTGAGTTTATTCCAATGAAAGGTTTTTAATTTGCGTAATAGAATATTTACCATTTTCAGAGATTATCAAATTACTTGAACAGGTAGAATTCTCCAGAGTCTCGTATCCAAAATTGTATTTAAGATTGTAATTAACAGGAATTGTAACAAGATCTTTATTAGGATCGTTATTTCGATTGTAATTTAAGATTGTAATTAAGATGGTGATTAAGATGGTAATTAAAATGGTAATTAAAATGGTGATTAAGAGCCCTGTTTTATTTATTATTAGAAATGGTATAGTTTCACTAAATCTGATCTACTTACGTCTTTAGAAGTACGGCTGGCTTGCACAATTACACACTCTTTAATTTTCACTTAAATTTAATTTACTGTTCACGTAAATATTTAGCACTTTCAAGTATAGTGACTGCCCAGTTTCTAAAGTATACTCTTGGATATGTGTTTTAATTGCTTGTACTGCTATATACAGTGTGCTCTCAACTAATAATATTTATAATGACCTATTTACCCTTCTAATATCTGTAATTATGTGCTTTTGTTACTTCAGAGTTTCTTTTGTTTATTCTACGACCCTAGAACTTGCCCAACCCCTAAATTAACCCTAGAATTACAGCAATATATATATATATATATATTGCTGTGAAACCACCAAACTCCGGGTACTCCGCTTTAAGAATCGAGCCCCTACGAATTGGATGCCAAAGAATGCTGTGACACCTCTTGAATTACCTGGTCTGTTGATTTTCTTCCGTTAATCGCCTCGGCTGCTCCTCTAGATACCTTTCATCCTCATACATAAAAAAAAACGAACACATTCCTACCACAAACATCAACGTTAACTCTATTTACATCAATATTCACAATACATTAAAATTTCAAAATTAAAATTCAGCATAAATTTTAATATCAGAGAATTTCAAAATTAAATTTATTATCATTTTAAAGTGCATCCAGAATTAAAGTCCTTGTAGGATGCCTACTAATTACTATAACAATATATGCAGAGTACAAAGGGAGCATCTACCACCCCTTTACGTTAATTAACCAGGTTCGTCTAATTGAGCTCAAAGACATACCCAAAATTTCATCATAATCCCGAACGTCAATACTAAATACCCCTTTCTACTTAAACAAGCAAATTTCACCTTAAAATTAAAATATTATTGTTAGTACAATTTCACTACTGTTCATTTTAAATAAACAAATTGTAAAGTTATTCAACACACACCAAAATATCAAAGTTCGAACAAAATAGTATAATTTACCTGAAGGTCACTGCACTCGTAGCTTCAATGTACATCGTCCCTTTTGTTAATCACACCATTCCAACTGGATTATATTTACAGCTTCTGATTCTCAACGCTTTTAAAATTTTCTCCATCACCATTTATTTAAATTTGTCTCAGGGCTTTTCCGGAACTCATCTGTGTATATCTGACCCTTGTTTTGTGGATCCAGACACGTTTATGAACCATTTAATTATTCACACCCCCGCAAAATAGCAAAGAAATTCATACTTCTTTCACCAATATACGCCAAAACTGCCTACTTTTGTGTATACATTTGTCGTTGTAAATTTTACTAATTGGTACAGTGATAATAAATTTTATTACCTTGTATCTAAGTGCACTAAAGTATATTCATGTTAGCAAGTAAAGAACAAACTATTTTGAATCACCAAAATATACGAGCAAACTTTAAATTACTTTATCAAACTAAAATGCACTGTTTAACATCTTGAATCAAGTCGCGGATGTAAGAGAGCTTGTTTATATTCACCTCGGTATATATAGCGGTTAGCCTGTCTGTCGGTCTGTTCCCCAAAATGGACAATTCTAAAGAATTTCGCTTGCTATGTTCCCATTCCGTAGCTCGCGCGTCGGTTTTTACGAATTTTGTACTCGCCCCAGTTAAATCTCAGAAATTTCAACACGGCAGCAACGTCTGGAAATAACTAATTGACTTTTATACAGAAATCGTTGTTTCTACCTCTGATATTTGCATCCTATTTTCAACCAATTGTGACCCTCGTGACGTTGCTTAAATCACGCCTTTTACTATATGTGTCTTTGTCTTACGCACATTATCTTTCCTTCTCTAACCTGTTCTTAGTGGTGCAAATTGATATTCCTTACTATCGATTATTTCAGTCCATGTGGACTATCTGGGTTAAATAACCCCGTATCGCGCCTTCCCGTGAATATTAAGCCCCGGTTTCTCCAAGATTCTTTGTAACCATTAATTATCTGCAAAATTTACGCAGAATGAGCTTTTTAAACTACGCAGGTGTTCAAACATAATATTAATTCTCAGAGCTTTATTTTCTGGTATTATAATCTTGGATTTTCACAGACTTTTATGCTTATTATTAATAATGGTTTAATTAACTCCAATTAAAATTGACTTCTATCCTTTCATTTTTAGCGAATACAAATTAAATGTTAATTATTATGTGTACACTTTGTTTAATACCGGTTACTTAAAATAAGGTTAATTAATATAAATTTTGCACGTAATTTCCATTTGTTTCTTTCCTCGGAATAAATACATTACACGTAGAGCTTGTTAATACTGTTTCTTTTGATATAAAGCGTCTTGTACATGATTTAAATCTCTTATTTTTACTGAAACGAATGAATTTTTATTCTCCACGGTGTTTTAATAAAGCGTATTATCTAATAAAATTCCTTATACACGGTGATTAAAATTATTTTATGTGATTATTTAATTTTCTACCCTGGTCTAAATATGAGTATTTTCCCCCTATTTGAATACAAATAATCCCACTTATTTGAGTTCAAATATAAAATATTTAAACCGCAAACAAAATTTACAAAAAAAATTGCCTATCTCTCTCTACCCTTATCTATCTAACTTACCTACCTTGTCCAATCAAAAAAAAAATATTTACACCTATCCTATATCCCTATCCTATTCCTAACTCTCACCTAATTCTATAAACCGAAATTATCCCTAACTTCATCCTACTTATCCATCTAATCCTATATACCTCCTATATACCTATCATATTCCTAACTTTTAATTAATCTTCACTATACTTTACTTCCCCCTACCTAATCCTATATACCTATCCTACTCTTGCTCTATTCCTAACTCTCCACTAATCTCCTATGAAATATCTATACTTAACCTATCTTATTTTCTTCCTACATTTACTCTTTATTCTCATCCTAAACCTATTTCTAATTATCTCCCATATTTATCCTATACCTAGCTTTATTTTCTATACACACCTACTTCTACTCTTCTATATACACCTATTCTATCCCTATCCTATTTAAATCTAACTCTCTTCTTGACCCTCCACGTCTTTCTTCTTACCATTCTAATACTCTTCATCCCTATTTCTCCCCCTTCTATATCTATACTTATCATCCTTATTATCTCACATACAATAAACTTATCATCCCTATTATCCTGACTCTTAAATATTACTTCTTCTTCAATCCCTACACTTGTCTGTTTCTCATTTATTATTGTTTCCCTTTCTGCCGACAAACCCAACGATACTACTTTACAATTATCGATTTTTCCCTCTATGGAAAATCCTATGTACCTTCTAGACTGCTTGTGTAATGGAATCCGCCAGAATGAATTCCTTAAATCTACTTTATTAAAAACAAACTTGCCACTAAACCTCATCAAAAATAATTCTGCCTTCACCTGCTCCCGATATGCTGCTGTTGCTTCTACCCCCACTAATTCTGCATGTTTTTGTACTAAAGCTTGAACCTCTACTCTCCTATCCTCTGGACATCTTATCGTGTTGATCTGTTTAACTTCATCATCCTCTACCTCTACTACATTAATATTTAACCCCGTGTCATCCTCTGTGACTTCATAACTGCCCTTCCATGGCACTACCCTATCATTAATCCTTATTACCTTCCTTTCCATATCTATCAAAACCCCTAACTTCATCATACAGTCAACACCTAAAATGCTCTGGAACTTCAGTCCAGGCACAATTACAAACTCCTGTTCACAGCTTAAATCTCCTATATCTATCCTAAGCACCACAACACTATTTACTACAGCAAACTTCTTTTTATTTGGAGCTACTAAATGGCTACGCTTTATAGGCATAATTCTATCACAAACCTTATCCCTAATTTTGCTGACGAATTCCTCCGATATTAAACTCGCCTCTGCCCCTGTATCAAGTAATACTTCTACATTCTTTTCAAAAATTTCTAAATTAATAATTGGCAAACATAATTTTTCCTTAGTTTCTGGCTCTACTTCCTCCTCAATTTTGAAAAATTCACGTGGATGTTCATATACATTTACACTGAAATCTATTGGTCTGTCGCGTTCTAAAAATCCTGTCCAGGTCTGTTTTCCCTACTCGGTCCTGGTCTAGCCGTCACCTCAGCGTATGTCCTAGGCGTTTCCACTCGTTCCGTGTCTGTATTAGCAGTCCCGCTCATGTCTGGTGAACTATTCATTCTGGTAGGTCCCGGTCTCGGTGCAGGTCCCTTCCTAAACTATTACTCCTAACGTATGGTCGTCTCTGTTCCCAATTCTGTCGCTGGTATCCGTAACTATTCCCCCGTCTAGCGTAGTTGTCCCGTCTATTGTCAAACCTAACTGTGTTGATCTGTCTTTCCCTGTTATCCCGAGGTCGTCCACTACTTACGTCGTCGTACCTCTGCAAGTATTCTAGAAACATTTCTCTGTCCACTATGTTCTGTAGTGCTACGTGCTGTCTTATGTCTACCTCGAAGTGTCGTGATAAATACTTAATAATTTGTCGGTCCGTCAGTGGTGGGTTCAGTTGCTTTGCTATGCTATACTTGCGTATAGCATATTGCTCCCTACTTCCTGAAAATTCTCCCTTAAATTTCCCTGTGATTAAGTCGTCTCGTACCTGGTCTTGTCTGTGGTCACTCCAGTAGTGCTTTAAAAATTTGTTTTCAAAGTCCGTGTAGGTGTCTATGTCCTGTCCAACTAAATTGTACCATGCTTCCGCATTGTCCTTTAATAAAGCCTTTATCGTATTCAGTTTAGTCTGTTCGTCAAATAAATTTCCCACTAGATTTCTTACACTATTAATAAAAATTTGTGGATTTACCCTGTTATCGCCATAAAACTTCATGTGTTGGTCCAATGATACGCCACCTGTATAAAATCTGGGACCTTCCCCCGTTACATTTGACATGTTGTATTTGATACTACTAACTTCGCGTTCTACCCTGCCTAACTGATCCCTACATGAGTCCGTCACTTCAGTCATTTTTACATTAATCTCTTCTTCACAAAAAATGCGTACTTCGGACCTTAAATGTCCCATTTCCTGTCGAAGACCTGTAATATCCCGCTCATTTTTATCTACCCTATTTTCAACTTCCCCCAGTTTCACGGTAAGACTATTTTTAAATTCTGTAAATTCTCTCGTCGATTTTTCTATTTTATTCCCTAATTCCTGATTTAATTGGTCAAATTTCTTATTCGATTCTTCCCTAGCTCTATTAGATTCATCGCTTAGCTGTTCTAATTTTCTATTGGATTCTTCACTCATCCTCTCTAACATTCTCAATATCATCTCGTTTCCTTGATCCCCTGATTCCGTCCTCGACTGATCTCTACTGCCTCCAGCTTCTTCCATTTTAGAATTTTTCTCACACAATGCACTATCGTCACTTCCAATTTCCACTCCTTGACTTCTTAACCACTCTTTTCTCTGCATACGTTCTAATCACTCACACACACTCTAAAATACTCTTAAATTTATACACACACAAAAACTCTCTCTCTCAGATCGCCAGTTTCCTGGAATAAAATCACAAAAATTTTATTTGGAACTCGAGCCTCACTTTTGAGTCGCCAAAATATATATAATATAATATATATAATATACACAATCTATTTTAAATAAAATATACTTTTCAGCTCTTCTAGAGTACTTTTCCAGAATACTATTAAATATTTTCAATGCTTACTGTTAGAAAGTTTGTTACAATCTAAATTCTTTTTGCGACAGACAGAGCAGTAACAAACTTCACAAGCCTACTCGAACGAATAAACTACATCGTAGTTCGGTGCAGTATAGTCGCGATGGGAGCAGATCGATAGGCGAGGGGAAAATAGTGACACTTGCCTCAACTCGGATAAATCTAATGGACACCACCCTTAGTTTAGTCAGGTTTCGCTTTAAGGGGACGAACATTCGGAGTTTTTATGTAGCAGTGAAGAATAAGGGAAGCAGTACTCCCGGATAGGAACACTTATGACAAAACAGATAATCTTGGAATAATAGTATCTTATTAACTAGCCAAGCCGGTCTGCGTTTTTTAGCTTCTAGAAATGATGTATAAATTAGCGTACGATGTAGAGGCTTGTACGTATCAAAAATAGGAAACTATAATACTTTCAACGAACAGGTTCAGTAGGTGCTCTTCCTATAAATAAGAGAAGTTTAAATAGAAATTTTGTATTGGTTTGCCGGGTTCATACAACCACTCAATAAATTTTTATATTGGCTACCTACAAATGTCATTTAGTGTCTTACACGTATTTGTAGTTACGGTCATTTCTTAATTTGTTCCCTGTGAATCAAGCTTGTGTTTAGTTTGTGCTGCGCAACTAAAGCCTATCCTATTATTTTAATTACTGAATCTATTTGTTAAACGCACTATTGTATCACTCTAAACATGTTCTAACTGTTTAAAATACTAGTCTTAAATTAAAGAACCTTCTGCTGAGTTCCTGTCCACAATAATATGCAAACGCTTTTCCAATCTTCGAATTTAAACTAAACCTAATCTGTTTGGGTAACTTCGAGTAATATCCTTTATTTTGACAAGAGCTCAATATTACTCACACTTCGAAATTATACACTTCTCCAATAATATGTTCTCTAATAGTTACGATACATTAACTAAGACCAACAATGTATTTGCATATCGTTTCTAAGTTATATCTGTAACATATGTGACACATCATGTCCATTTATATATTGTTGTCAATATGGTTATCGCGCTTTGCTGTCTGCGCCGTTTGTTGTGATGCAGTTCGGTATAAGATACGGTCGTGGTTATATGTATGTGAAGCCTGTAATATATTATTTGTTATTATCATATACTTAAATAATATGTATTACAATTGTAAACTGTCAAATACTGTACTGGATATTTGTCCTAAATACAAAACATACGGTCACTAGCATTTGTTGTATGTGTATTAAAAACAGGACAGAGCTTTTCATAAAATCGAATATGTAACATGGTGATAGCGGTAAAACGTGTATTAACAGTGCCGGTATTGTTCTGTGTTTTTGTTTCCCACTGGAACATACGGAAATAGTATAGTGCGAAAATAAAAACCTTCAATACGTGTAAGAATACAGGTGCTTTGAGATAATAAAGGTTAGGATTAATAACTTTGTCTAATAGTTATTTATAACTAGGAGATTCAAAAGCAACACGTGTATAATTAAAAACATATTTCGGGTATCAGATTATGATACTAACGTTAAATACTGCCGTGCTCTGGAAATAATTGATATTTATTAATTTTTTTCTTTTTGAATATACTCCGCTAATTTTAGGCATAATGACAGACCAGTGTCGGTCTCCTGATCCGTTTTCTTTTACGGGGGATATTACTGCAAACTGGAAACTTTGGAAGCAAAAGTTTGAATTTTATTTGCTTGCCAGCGGCAAGCAGGAGAAGAAAGACAATGTTAAAATTGCTGTTTTACTAAATTTACTCGGGGATGAAGGTATCAAAATTTACAATACCTTTGAATTTGCCGAGGGTGAAGACAGCACAAAATTACATGTGATTATAGAAAAGTTTGAAAAACATTGTACGCCGGTTGTAAATCCTGTATACGAACACTTTAAGTTCTTTAAGAGAGAACAATTACCAGGCGAAACTATAGATCAGTTTGTAACCGCCCTAAGGCATTTAGCAAAAACATGTGATTTTCAAGAAAAAGATATCCTCATTAGAGATCGTCTTGTTTTGGGTGTTCGAGATTCTCGTATACAAGAGAAACTTCTACAGGAAAGTGATCTTTAACTTGAAAAAGCGATTAACATCAGCCGCGCTATGGAAAACAGTGCCGCAACCCTAAAGGAAATCTCAAAGGAAATGGTTTCTGTAAACGCTGTTAGTCGCAGGAACTTTCTTAAAAATAATTACAACACCCCCTCTACTAGCAGGCAGGCCAAAAAGGAACCAAGACCTATGGGAAATTTCAGGAATTTCCATGCAGATAACAAAAATTATGACGGTACCTCATCATCAAAAACAGGTAATCCTGGAAATTGCATGAACTGTGGGAAAGTTCATGAGCGAGGTAAGTGTCCTGCTTTCAATAAGATTTGTAGTTTTTGTAAACGAAAAGGACATTTTCGGAATTATTGTCGTAAACGCGTAAACGTTCGCGAAATAACCGATTCAACAGTAAATATGGTCAGTGAATATACTGATAATTTTTCAGATTTTGTGAAGATAACACACAACAGGAAAGCGATAATTTAGTAGTTTGGACTGTCACGGTTTCTGCAATAGACAAAATTTTGTAGAATGGGTTGAATCCGTGCTAATCGAAAAGTGCCGATAAATGTTAAAATAGACACCGGTAGTCAAGTGAACACTTTAAATATATCGGATTTTGAATCTATGAATTTGTCGCGAAGTGAACTTTCAAAAAATCCAACTACTTTATTTTCTTACACTGGACACAAAATACCAGTAATCGGTCAAATATATCTAAAATGTAACTACAAAGAAAAACCAAAAGTTTTATTTTATGTTTTAGAATCAAAAAAATTCTGTTCTATACTGGGACTAAAATCTGCTTACGATTTGGGAATTATTTTAACTAAAGACGAATCGCTTTCCAATAATGTTTGCTCAATTAAACAAAACAATAATTTGGAAAATATTATAGAAACAAATGCATCTGTTTTTTCTGGTGTGGGGAGGGTGAATAAAGAATTTAATATAGTTTTGTCAGAGAATGCTGTACCTCATATTAGCGCCGCTAGAAAAATTCCGATCGCGATCAAGGTAAACATTAAAAAACAACTTGATAAAATGGTCGCTGATGATCTAATCACGCCAGTGACCACACCTACTGATTGGGTACATCCTATTGTTTTTGTACCCAAAAGTAATGGTGACTTGCGGATATGTATGGATCCACGAAAATTGAACCAATACATTAAACGAGAACATTTTGAAATTCCCACTCAAGAAGTATTGTTTTCACAATTAGCAGGTGCAAAATATTTTAGCTTACTAGATGCTTCGTCCGCATTTCTACAACTACCGTTGAATTACGAAAGCTCTCTGCTTTGCACTATAGCAACGAGTTTTGGCAGGTATCGATACTTGCGTTTACCCTATGGTATCTCATGTGCTCCTGAAATGTTTCAGCGCTGCATTTATGAAATTTTAGGTGACACAAAGGGATGTTTAACATATTTTGACGATATATTAGTGTATGGTGCTACTATCGAGGAACACAATCACAATCTAAGTGTCGTTTTGTATAAAATACGAACCAGCGGCCTAACACTAAATAGAGAAAAATCGGAGTTTTGTGTAAGCCGGATTAAATTTCTCGGACATATAATAGATAGTACCGGTATTTCACCGGACGAAAAGAAAACTGAAGCAATCCGCACGATGAGTTCCCCTAAATCTGTAAAAGATTTGCAACGTTTTTTGGGAATGATTATGTATTTATCTCGATTTATTCCCAATATTTCTACAGAAACAAATACTTTAAGAAAACTTTTAAGTTCAAGAAACGAATTTCTATGGACTGCCGTCGAAAACAAATGATTTAATAACTTAAAACATCTCGTTGCCTCCGCAACTACTTTAAGTTACTTTGATCCGTCTAAACCTACAATTTTATCAGTAGATGCCAGTCCCTATGGCCTAGGTGCGGTAATACTCCAGAATAATAAACCTATAGAATTTGCTAGCGTTTCCTTAACATCAGTACAACAACGCTACAATCATATCGACAAGGAACTTTTAGCCGTTGTATTCGGGTGTGAACGTTTTCATTACTATCTTTTTGGGCAGCATTTTCACATTGAAAGTGACCACCGTCCATTGTTGGGTCTTATAGAAAAACCATTAGACGAAATGTCTCCACGAATTCAACGACTTGTTGTCAAACTTTTAAAGTACTCTTTTACTCTTGCTTACGTTCCTGGGAAAAACTTCGGGTTCCTAATACTCTAAGCCGTAACCCTACACAAGAAATCATTAATACTGATTTCTTAGATTCCAACCTGAAAGTTTATTCAGTTATTGCTACCAGACCTGAAAACCAGCTACGGCTACAACACGCAATTAACGAATATTGCTCATTACAGCAAATTAAACACTTTGTTAAAAATGGCTGGCCTAGTAATAAAACTAATGCCTCATTAGAAGTTCAAAAATTTTGGAACATTAAAAATAATATCTATCTACACGAAAATGTTTTATTTTATAACAAGCAACTGATAATACCAGAAAGTTTAAAATCAGAATTTCTCAACTTGGTACACCAATCTCACCAGGGTGTAGTTTCCTGTAAAAAAACTAGCATCCCAATGCATGTATTATCCCGGTTGGAGTTCTGACATAGAAAAAATAGTTTTAGAATGTGAGATTTGCCAGTTTTATTCAAAATCAAATCCCAGAGAACCTCTTACTCCTCATGAAGTGCCGGATTTGCCTTGGCAAAAAATTGGAGTAGATTTTAAATCTCTCAATACACAAGATTTTCTTGTGATTATTGACTACTTCAGCAAATTTATTATTGTAAACAAAACACCTAATAAAACTGGAATTACTGTAATATCAGGCCTAAAAAACATATTTTCGGTAAATGGTTTACCGCAGGAATTAGTATCTGATAACGGGCCTCCTTTTGATTCGCTTGAATTTAAAAATTTTGGAAAATTATACGACATAAAATTAACTAACTCTAGTCCGTATTATCCTCGATCAAATGGTATGATTGAAAGAACTGTACAAACAGCTAAAGGTCTATTAACTAAATGCTTACAAGACGGAAAAGATCCGTTTTTGTCTGTTCTTCAGTATAACATTACACCCAAACAAAACTTACCTGCACCGTGTAATTTGTTGATGGGTAGAAGATTACGGTCAACTCTACCTGTTGGCCAGGAAGTTCTAAAACCTATATTTCCTATAAGTGGTATAAAGGAAACATTAAAACTTTCGCAGCAAAAGCAGAAGGAGCGTTACGACGTTTTAACACATAAACTAACCAAACTCGTACCCACACAACCAGTTGCAGTTCAACAAAAAACGCGTCAGTGGCGTCCCGGTAGTGTTTTAAAAAAGTTTGGCCCAAATGATTATAACGTTGAAATAGATGGAACCGTTTATCGAAGAAACAGGCAACACCTCAGGCCATTGCGAATGTTGTTGCCAACATATTTAAATAGCAAACAAAATGACGCAAAGGACACTGAACCTATTTTGTTTCAGCCTCCAGTAACCACTGCGCCTAAAGAGAAATTAACGGTTACAAGAAGTGGTAGAGTCAGCAAACCACCCGATAGATTAAACTATAAGTGACTAATCAATTCTTTTAATTTTTTTTATTTTGAAAAAAGGGCGTGTAACATATGTGACACATCATGTCCATTTATATATTGTTGTCAATATGGTTATCGCGCTTTGCTGTCTGCGCCGTTTGTTGTGATGCAGTTCGGTATAAGATACGGTCGTGGTTATATGTATGTGAAGCCCGTAATATATTATTTGTTATTATCATATACTTAAATAATATGTATTACAATTGTAAACTGTCAAATACTGTACTGGATATTTGTCCTAAATACAAAACATACGGTCACTAGCATTTGTTGTATGTGTATTAAAAACAGGACAGAGCTTTTCATAAAATCGAATATGTAACAATATCAAAAATCTTATGAGGTGTGTATTCGTGCAAGTATAATATAATGTACAGAGCGTTTTCGATTTTATTAAATCATCTTCAGTGTTTATAAAGCTATAAATTAATAATTAAATTTAAAATAAAGTTTTTATAAGATTACCTTATGTATTTGACAAGTAGTGAAAATTTTGACAATGTCGAAATCATGAATATCAAAGATTTTATGAGTGTAATAAAAGTGTGCGATGTCAAATGCGTTTGAATAAAAGGTAATAGTTTTTGAATTTTGGTTTTGGGTGTTGCATAGTTTTATAATGTTCAATTTAGTGTTATTTGTTTCCATTTCTTTTAATAGGTCTAGTCTTGTAAGGTTGTTTAAGGTGATATTTTGTAGAATTAAAGAACACATTAACAGACCTAACCAATCAGCATTTGGTCAGCACTTACTTGAAAAAAAAACACAAATTCAATAAAAACAAAGGCGCTAAAATTCTACACCATATCACCTCAAACAACCTCACAAAACTAGACCTATTAAAAGAAATGGAAATAAATAGCAATAAATTAAACAATATAAAACTATGCAACACCCAAACCAAAACTCAAAAACTATTACCCTTTATTCAAACGCATTTGACATCTCACACTTTTTTTCAAATTTTTCACTACTTGTCAAATACATAAGGTAATCTTTTAAAAACTTTACTTTATATTTAACTATTAATTTGTAGTATAGACACTGAAGATGATTTAAAACAATCGAAAACGCTCTGTATTGTATTATACTTGCACGAATACACACCTCGTTAGATTTTTGATATAAATATTAACGTGCACGAGATACATACCCCCAAATCAATATATGTATAATTAAATAGAAATTATTAAGAAACTTAAGTTATATGCAACATTGTAATTCAAGGATACATAAAGAAAAGGTTAATGAAAGTTCACAAGCAAATTGTGAGCGGATGTGAATACAATGTATTCCAGACGTAGGTGATACTGCAAGTGCAGGTCACAGACAGTTATTAAACAGCAATTACTAGAATTAAGATTATTACTTTGTTTTATATAATTGAATAAAGAAATAAGCAGACATGAGCTCTACAATTCCCACAGAAATGTGAGGGGCGGGGACAACATAAATACCCCGGGAGCCCCAAGAAAGTCAGTCAGTTTTGAGCCTCACAGCTTTTACATTGTTAGTTGTTCAGGCTACTAAAATCCATTTAACAGCAATTTCGACTTAGGGTAATTTTAATTAGTTTGTTAAAATTCCATTTGTAAATTCTGTTTAAAGTAAAATTTGTTACAAGAGTTTTTGGAAGAATACTTTTTAAAAAGACAACTCCCAAGGTTCAACACGTAACTCACGTAGCAAAAAACATTTCGAGTTAATTCCAGTTAATTCGAAAACACACCCTAACGATCCTCCTATTCTCTATGCTCTCAATGATCAACTAAATAAATTCAATTAGCATAACCACTTCAATCAATGTCATAAATATGAATATGCAAACACAAAACAGTCAACAGGTGAAGCGGATGTAAGAAAGAATTGAAAGCGTAGGAAAAAGACAGAAGTTATTGAGATGAAAGATGATGAAGTAGTTAAGAGTATAAGTGTGAATTTTTTAGAGAGAGAATATGAAGATAATATAAATAAGGGATCAATTGCTGTTAAATGTCCAAGTGAAGTTAAGAATGAAATAGAATTGTTGTTAAAAGAGGAATTGTGTGAGTTGGAAGATAGAGAGTTAAGAATTGCTACTGATTGTGAAAATAAGTTAAAAGTTATTAATAGTGAACCATTTAGACTGAAGTTTATGCATTTAATGCAGAGTAATTGAAAGATGTGTAATTGGAGAGTAACGTAAGTAGGCTAGATATAGAGATTCCAGATCACAAATTTTAGCGACGTGAGTAGTATAGCTCAGTAGTTGCTGGGACAACTTTATGAAAACTCTATACTCCATATTTTGCCAAGATTATGATAATTTAAAGAGAAATGATGAGTTATGTATAATAGTGAAGAGATATTTGTTTGAAATGAAACTTGACAAGACAGTGTGTAAATATGAGAAAAAGTTAAAAATATAGGATAGAAATGTTAGATTATGGATGATATTAGTATTAAATTAAGGAAAGTTTAGTTAATTATAAGATAGAAATAGGTGCATTGTTAAAAGGAGAAAATCCCGTATAAAAAGGTAATGCCTGTGTATTATAAAAGTTATAGAATTAGTTATAGGTAACAAGTAGGTAGAAATAAAATAGTAAAATTACTCATACATGCGGAAAAATAACGCAGATTTTAAATTTTATATTTTGATTTGAAGGAAAATTACGTGATAAAGGTCACGAAAGGTCATTGAAACCCAAATTCTACAGATAAATCCCACCAAAATATAATATAATCCGGAAAAATAAAAATTTTCGTAAATTCATGATTACGCCCTATACAACACAAACGCACGTTTATTCAAGCGAAAAATACAATTGCGCGTGTATAAATAATCACCCTGTATGATATAGGCGTTTTGTGGATAAATAGCAAGTAACGTAAGTTGTATATATCAAAATAATTAATTGTAAGAGACCGTAAAACGCATCATTTTAAAATAATTACAAAGCTATTAATTTTCACTTATTGATTATCAAGCATTAGGTTCTAGAATTGTCAAAGGTTAATTTAAAAGTAAAAATATTTATATTATCTTTTGCTTAAATCAAAGTACTTATTCCTTTTGAAAGTATAAGAGATTAATTTTATCCTAAACAATCTTGTATGCCTTGTAGAAATAGAAAACCTGGTACTCCTTAGATCAAAATGTAATTTGTTAAATGTACTTGCTTAAGTAAAAGTTTTATGAAATGAAATAAATTCCTTAAAATTATATTTGAATATCATAATGCTTTTTTGTAAATACTTTGTGAAAATACATGTTTTAAAAGAAATAAACATATTTTGAATAATAAAAACATTTTATTAAAATTCTTTTGTTATCTTTGGATTTTCTACAGTTATAAAAACCATACAAGGGCTAAAGGTAGGACACTCTACTTATAAATAAATAAAACAATTACAGTGACATATTTTGATGTTTATTTTGTTATTCTTGGACCACAAGCAGTGATGTCCATGTATGTGTCAACTGCGAATTTTCTCTTCATGTGAGGTCTCTTTATTTGCAAATGTTAGTCGTGAGCTTTAAGGACGTTTGAGATAGTTATTGCAGCGGGATTCCTATATCTCCCCCTTCCATCTAGTTGTTGAGTTTTTAGATGTAGTGGCGCCTTTCCCCTGCCTCTTTTTTACAGTTAACCGTGTTGACAACAAATCTACGATCACTTTTATGCTTTTTACTTTCCGCCTAAGTTAATAACCTTGGTTCTAAACATGATAAATAATTATTGATTAACTAACACGTACAACGTGGGGTGTTTTTGTTCCAAGTATCTCCGTAATTTCAGTTCCCTTAGTTAATTGATTTTTATTTTACTTTAGATGAATATAAATTATTTCACTAGCACCTACAACAAGAGACAATAAAAATTATTTCAGTGGACACGGGCTACAAAAAAATTATCTCACTAGCCCACAAGCTTGAGACTCGAGTTGTCTCATGCGTTATATGTTGTCATCAAGTTAATTGTTTTAATTATATAACCTGATAGCAGGAGAAAATTTTATTAGTCCGACTTTATTCGGTCGTTTTTTATCTTTTGCTTAAATCACCTGAGACCACAGTCGGGTATAAACATTTCTTTTGTTCATGTTAAATTTCATCAGAAAAAAATTAAGTTTGAAAGTGAAATTGATATATAAGTTAATTTGTATTTTAGAAAAATTTGAATTTCATTTAGGAAACGCATGAAATTTTTTATAGTCTGGTAATTATCAGTTATCGTGCAAATTTTTTGATAGTTTGATCTTGATTATAGCTGAATAGTTTCCGATTGTTTAGTTGCATAAGGAAGAACTTGAATATAAATTAAAAATACGTGAAATTGCAAACGGTAAACCAATTATTGAGAAATGGAAAATATTATGTCGTTTATTAGATAAAGAATCTAAAGAGCCTGCAAGTCTGATTGATCTTTCAAGTTATAAGATATATGTTTTAATGGAATCTAATAAAATTAATTCTAGAGTTTAGTTAGTTAGGAATATTTTACCAGAGATTGGAGGAATTACATCTGATTCAATTTTTAAAGGTGTACAGTTTAGATTAGCTCACTTTTCTGGTTGAGTGAAGTGTATCAGGATATGTTTTCTTAATCTGGTACATTAAATTTTGCTGTCCTTAAAACGCTTGAGCATTGATTTTGTACAGCAGGAATGGTTTTGTATTGCTAAAAGTTTTTTGTTTTATTTTTATCAGCATTGCAACGCAGAATATTTAGTTCCATTTACTCTTGGCGAGACTTGTAGCAGTCGGTTGCTCAGCAGTATGTTAGTTTAGACTAGACTCCTGGAGTGTTGGTCGATCGGCAGTATATTAGTCCACACGGAACTCGAAGCAAGTTTGTTGCTCTAGCAGTTTTGTATCATCTTTATGCCGGTGATTATGTAATTTTTTTGTTTATTAGTCTAGGTGAAGATCGTAGACAGGTATGTCATTCTACCAAATTTATGCGTTGTATGGCACTTTTATTTGTTTCGGCAGTTTAGTTGCGAGTAGAGCGAAACCGCTCACCAGAGAATTGAGTTGAGATTAGTCATTGTAGTGATGAGTTTTTGTGGAGAACTTGTTCAGTAAATCACAGGCTATACCTTTTTTAAATTTTTCTAAATTTTTTCTCATCGTACTCCAACTTCAGGAAAATGTTACGGTGAAGCTTTAGAGCCGATGGAAGATAATAAAATTATTGCCAGCAGTCGACAAGTTTATGAGGCTGACCGTCAAGCTTTGGAGAAGATCGTCAAACGTGTTCAACAAAACTTACATCTTGCATGCGAACGAACGAGTAAGCGATATAATTTAAGAGAAAAATTTGCCATTTGAGATTAGCGATAAAGTATGGAGGGCCAATAAAGTACTTCCTACTGCCTCGGATAAATTTTCAGCTAAATTAGCACCAATATTTGTATTGAGTAAGATTAGTAAAAAGCTCTAAAATTTAGTTTATGGGTTAGATAATTTAGATGGTTTGTGTGCGGACAAATGGCGTGTTAAACCGTTTTCTGCCATAAGATCTGAGTATGATGATTCAGAGAGTGAGTAATGTTGCAGTTTTGGATTTATTGGGTTGTAAGTGGTTACTCAATTTCTTTCTGAGTTTGAGTATTTTCCAGATTTTGAGTATTTCTTGTTATTGTAGATACTACGTCAAGATATTTAGTTTAGGTTATGTAAGTTACGTCATCAAAATCTGTTGTTTGCGGTAGTTGTTGATATTTTAAGTTTGGATATTGATTTCTAATCTGTTTCAAGTGTTGGTATGGTATTCTTGTTGGTGTTTAGTTTTTAGCGCATTGATGAAGAAAACTTTTTCTACCTAGATGAGTTATTATTTCCAGTAGGAAAAGCTCTAGAAAGCTTATGTTTAGGGATGGACTCGGGCCGGGCCGGGCCGGGATTTTAATAAGCCCGGCCAGGCCCGACGCAGAAAAGTGACCGGTCCGGCCCGAGGCCCGGCACGAAATGAAAACTGACGGCCCGGCTCGCCGGGCCGGCTCGGCCCAAAAATTGCGGCCGGCCCGACTTTCATTCAGTGAATGAGAAGATATTTTTTTCAGTTGTGTTCAACAAGTAACTATCACTTTTTTGTTTGATTTAAGAGTATAATGATTTTGAGTTACAATCAAGATACTTTTGGAACATACCGTAGTATATTATTTGATTTTTGATTCTTTGAAAAATCCTAGAAATATGTAGCAAAAGTACAAAATGTTTAGCAATTTTCAATGTTTATGAAATTGTTACAGACGGATTTTTATAGCCTCTTTTTACTTTGAGAAACTGAAACTTTGCAATTGAACTTTGATCTATAATTTGACTGTTTTTGTTCTAATTCCTTTAAATTTTTATTTGACCGACAGACGGATCGTGCCAAAGTTCAAGATATAACACTTTTGGTGAATTACTGAATGCTACAAATTAAATAAATTGTTTATAGGTGATAGTATAAACGGTACCAAACTTCATCGGTTAATATCTCAAGCGATTGAAAATTGGTACCTAATGTTATTAGAACTTAAGGAACCTGAAAGTCAAATAATATACCAAATGTTAGCTTAAAAAAGTTGAATTTTCAAATTGTGGTATGTAGAGGATACCTTATTCTTTAGAAATACATATTATCTGATGGAATAGAAGTAAAATCAAGTAATTGTTTAAGGTTGAAGGATTTTTTAAAAAATGATTACCAAAAGGTATAAATCAGTACATAGATCCTTTTATACACCAATAAAATTTTATTTACTTTATCCTTTTTTTATGGCATGAGTTCGATAATAGCATTATTATACATTTTCCTGCAAACGTAACATGGACACTAACTATGCTTGTTTAATAATAATAAGTTGATTTTTTTTCAATATGTATCTTGCTATTCAAACTAAACATTTAATTTTTGTTCTTAATGTCCAGGATAAATGATAATATCATTTTATTATTTCAACACATTAATGAAATCATTTACAAATGATACATTACTATGATTCATCCAAATTACATAACTAGCAATTATGTCCTGCGTGATTAATCACACTGAAGTGCGCGTACTTTATGCGTGTTTAGTTTTGTCCAGTTTTCACGACTTAGATGACTCAGTCTATATCGAAATAAGTCAAACAAACGCAACTAACATATATCTCTAGTTAGTCTGTGAGCTCTCGAGCACCGGGTACCGATTCTT
The DNA here is from genome assembly GCA_036346225.1 of Platerodrilus igneus. Taxonomy (NCBI): domain Eukaryota; kingdom Metazoa; phylum Arthropoda; class Insecta; order Coleoptera; family Lycidae; genus Platerodrilus; species Platerodrilus igneus. The sequence goes on from JARFIW010000822.1 coordinate 2,677,916, forward strand.
TTCCAATCAGTTTGTGATTTAATTTTCCGTGTTGTGCTGTTTAAATGATCTGTGTTAAGTGTTTGTGAGTGTATTACAGTGAAATTTTCAATAAAAATACCACGTTAGTTGCATTGACCACCCAGACTGTTTTTGCTATATTTGTGGTGAAGTAACACTAAAGTCTCAGAAGAGAAATATAACTCCATTGATAAAAAAAACGTATAAATTATATTTTGGATGTAAATTGGGTGATCAGGATAAGTCCTGGGCCCCTCATAGTTGTTGTAATTCGTGTGTAGCGTTGTTAACTGGTTGTTTGAATGGATCCCGTCACATGACATTTGCAGTTCCTATGGTTTGGAGAAAACCTAAGGATCACTCCACAAGTTGTTATTTTTGTTTAATAAAAATATCAGGGATAACAGCTAAGACTAGACACGCTGTTAAATATCCTAATATTCCCTCTGCTTTAAGACCAGTGCCTCACAGTTCACAGCTTCCAATTTCGGTAGTGTCAAAAACATTCGAATTAGACGACGATGTTGTTGAAGGTTGTACAGATTTATCGGATAATGAAGAAAGGAGGGACCCAGACTTTTTAGAAAATACAAATACTGAACCGCACTTAATAAATCAGTCTGAGCTAAATGATCTCGCTCGTGATGTACATTTATCCAAGAATCGAGCTGAAATACTAGCATCACGACTGGAAGAATGTATCTTTTACAACGTAACACAAAAATAAGTGGTTTCCGTGACAGGCAGTGTGACTTCGAATGTTTTTTCTCAAAGTGTGCGGACTTAGTTTACTGCAATGATGTAGAATCTTTACTGGAAGTTTTTGGACATACCCATAATCCTAATGAATGGCGTCTTTTAATAGACTCTTCAAAACGTAGTTTGAGAGCGGTTCTTCTTCATGTTAGGAATAAATAACCGTCGATCCCTTTAGTTCATGCAGCTAACATGAAGGAGACATATGAAAGTATAAAACTTGTGTTGGATATGATTCAGTACGAGAAACATTCATGGCATGTTTGTGGAGATCTTAAAGTTATAGCACAGTTACTTGGTATACAACTTGGTTATACAAAATTTTGTTGCTTTTTGTGCGAGTGGAACAGTAGAGATAGAAAGAATCATTATCTTAAGAAACAGTGGCCAAAAAGAGAAACATTGACTGTTGGAGCGAAGAACGTTGAGTCCAGCACTAGTGAAACCTGAAAAAGTTTACCTTCCCGCCTACACATTAAGCTAGGTCTTTTGAAAAATTTTGTTAAAGCAATGGATTTGGAGGGAAGTGGATTTCAGTTCGTAAAAAAGAAGTTCCCCAATTTAAGTGATGCGAAAATAAAAGAAGGTATATTTGTTGGTCTGGATATAAGAAAACTAATGAATAATATTGGATTCAAATGCAGTTTGAATGACTGTGAACTTGCTGCTTGGAAATCTTTTAAAATAGTTGTTAATAACTTCCTTGAAAATTACAAGACATAACTACAAAGAACTGATAACCGAGCTTCTGGAAAACTATAAAACACTTGGCTGTAACATGTCACTAAAGATCCATTTCTTAGATTCACATCTGGACTTTTTTCCAAACAATTTTGGAGCTGTGAGTGATGAACATGGTGAACGCCTCCATCAGGAAATATTCACCATGGAAACACGTTACCAAGGAAAGTGGAGCCCCAAAATGCTAGCTAACTTTTGCTGGAATCTTAAGACTGATATACCTGCAGCAGAGTACGCTCGAAAATCCAAGCGAAGCAGATTTTAGGAATGTACCAATATTACATGTGTGTATAATAAAGGTTTTCTTTAAATTGAAATACCAAAAATCTATGCCCGATAGAAAACCCCCACTAACATATTTGAAATCAGCGCCAAAAATACTGTAAGCTTCAGCTATTATAGTTTTTGTAACAAAAAAAAACAAAATTTTGTTGTCCAGTGTTATTAATTGTTATTAATGGTACGTAAAAATATAATTAAGAACGTTTACTTACTCAGTGTGAGATATAAGTGAAAGGACGGTGGAGTATCTACTCGTACGTTTTTCGGCCCGAAAAGTTCGGGCCGGCCCGAATCGTTTGGCCTGGCCCGGCCCGAAAAAAGCTAGGCCCGGCCCGGGCCCGGGCCGAATAAAGTAGTCAACGGCACGGTCCGGATTCGAGCCCGATCCCTACTTATGTTGTAGTTTGTTAGTTTAGTGGTGATTTCTTTCGTTGTGGATAGAAAAGCATTAGGAGGCTAACTTTGTGAAAGGTCTGTATGGTTAGACCTCTTAGTGGAGTCGTTTTTATTTTGTTAGTAGCTAGAGACCTCATTATAGGTATTGGAGTTTAGTGTACTATGACTTCAGGTTAAATGAACTTTAGTGAGATTTGCGTTGTATGATTATTGGTAGTATGGAGTCTGTGTGACTTTAAGCATTGAGGACAGATTTTGTTGTTGTTGGACAATATAGATGCGTTCTGTATTGAGTTTGTGGATATTGTTGAGGTGAGAAAACAGTGTGATTCCTTTCAATATGGTAGAATTATTTAGTGGTGGTGTTATGTAGATAATGCAGTGGTGCAATATACCAAGCATGAGGTGGAGTGATGTGTGTTGGTGATGCAACATATTTTAGATTAGTTGACTGATGCTAGTTAATGACGTTTTGTTTGGTGAGAACTTTAGTTTCAATATTTGAAATGTATATTTCATGTTGTACAGATTTTTGATTTCCCGTAGGCACATGAATCATGGTTGTATATTATATAGATAGATGTAGAGTGGTGATGGTATATTGGGATCGAATAGTCAAATAGGTTTTTGCAGGAGACGTAATTATTTTTAATTTGTGTAAATAAGAAACATCTGTTAAATGTATTACAATAAAACTTATAAAGCGAATATGTATATTTTTAATATTACCGAAATAATAGTGTAAAATATTCCCGGGTAGCAGGGTAGCACTTAGAAATTTGCTCACAATAAACGGTAGAAAAACGAAATAGTACAGAATCTAATAAGTCGGGTGTGTGTTGGTGTACCATATGTTTTCTAATACGGCGAGGACCTTATCTAATTATCGTAACAAGAAGTTTAAGTACTCATATCGTATGTTGATTTCTTCAGTCACATATTTTCACGCGTAATTTTCGGTACACAGCATCATTTTTACTGTAAAAACTACAGTTGCAATAACACATTCGGCTTTGGTAACTGGTTGTTAAAGTAGTTTAAATTTGGCAAAAGAATTCATTTGTAATGTTATAGCCTTTTCAGTTATGGGATTTTATTTAACGAGAATTTCCAATAAGCGAATAGAGCCCACGGCAAGTTCTGATGGAAAATGGCTCAAAGTTGTGGAAATCTCAAAGGCAAAGCGGCTAGTCGAACTATATGCTCTGGGTGGAACATGAGCTGTGGGTCGGGGTTGGATTGCGACCAAAAATATGAAGAATAAGGCGCCACCGTATTTTTCTACACAGAGAAGACCTTACTCAAGTCCCTTGTACAAGGCGAATGCGGAAACCTTTATTCTATAACCGCTATACAGTTTATTAAAGACAACATAATCCCTAAAGTTTCTTACCTTATGGCTCGACTTTGACCTTAGTACTTCACTGCTACACCTGTGAACAGATTAAACAAAGAATAGCACTGTTTGTGCATTTATACTCAAAATTTTAAAATTCAAATGGAATCGACTTTCATTCATCCTAATTAAAAAGAATAGTCTTGTTCAAAAATAAAAATCTATTCCTTTAGTATTCAATTATGTGCTTTTTTACAAAATATCCTTTTTTTATATTATATTTTGATTAATTTAATTTGTGAAAATTATTTACAAAGGCACTGGATATAATCAGTACCAATCAAGTTAAATGTGGTTATTTCCGTAAGAAATAACTAGCCAATGTTTATTAACAAATTGTTAAAGCATAAAGTTGCTTTCTAAACTGTTACTTACTGATAACAAAAATGTTAGTTTGGGTAGATCTACCATAACCTTACAATACATAATTCCAAATAGTTATTAATGAAATAGCAAAAATAGAAGTTTAATTTCTAATTTTTCTTAAATAGAAGAATTTACTTTCTCTAACACGTAATGACATTTTCCGTAGTTTCAGTGAATTAATAAAAGAATTAGAAATGTAAAAGTTACAGATTCCTATTGCTTAATATTGAAAAATATATTTATAGTCTGTCCTTGACCTATTTTGAAGTTTAAATAACTTGATTAAACAAAAAAATTATCTAATTACTATGTCCATAGTTCAGCTAACATACGAAAACAAATTTCTACATACCAAAACTCCGTCTGACTGAAAAATACCTGCTAGGAATCTTGCGTCAGCATTAAAATAAGGAAATCTCCAATTTAGAACAAATAACTTTTCTGCTTACTGAAACTCCACATTACTCGGCATCCATTTTAAGTAATTAAATTTTGCCAGGTCCACACTTGAACAAAGCGTAAGCTCCTATATTTTCTTCTTGCTTTTAATTAAAATTACGTTAAACCAGACTTCTGATTACCAATCTGCATGCTAATTTAAAGTTGCTTTATGTATAAATTAAACCACGAAAATTATCAAACGTTGCATGTTAATTTAATTGAATACTATATGTAAAATTTCATGTTATATATAAATAAAGTTGCATGTTACCACGGTCCTTCAACCAAAAAAATTTCACGTCATCTACGAGCTGTTCCAACAAGTGGACAATCAAAAGTGCCTTTTCGGAGATGACATTCTCTCCTCTAAGAACAACTTAATCCGCACGTGCTTCCAACACGAAAAACTGCAAAAAACCATTGTCCTCGGATTCAAGGGACAACTCGACCTGCTTTTACCACAGCTGTATTGGAAGTGTCGGGGTCAAGCGAGTTGCTGCCCGGCAACAAAATTACTTCACAATTTCTTAATAGATGGAGCTCTAGGAATGAAACTAAATGGAAACTTTATTTTGTCACCGTGGAAATTAAATTTTAATTTGAATTGAATGCTAATACTTTATTGGGTAATAGGAAATATTTAATTAGTGGATTGTATAGCATTATTATGCATTATATTGTATATTATTAAATAAAGAGATTAAATATATGAACACATCTAGATAAGAAATAAAATCGTTACACTGTCTATGTAAACAAATGCGGAGTGCATTTTTTTCTACTTAAATAAAATAATCATTAACAGCAGATAGTATATTTACCATGTCAAAATGCAGTTTCATGAAAGTCATGTTTACTTAGTGTTTAATAAAAGAATTGTGATTATTAATATTTACTTTAATTAAAGCTTACCACATTATATTTATTCTAGAAAATTATTTGACATTGTGTAAGAGTTAGATTTCTAGTTCTATTTTTTTGAGCAAATTCAGGAAAAAAATTCTGATTTGCATGTTATTGGTACTATCAAAAAAGCTTATGTACGTAGGGATGTGAGGTGGTATTAAATTCGTCTCAGCTTGTACATTTAGAGATTTTATATTATGCCGAATGGGTTGTAGTCTATAAAGTGTACTAAGCATATGCATGAAAGGCGACATTAGATTCGTTTTAACTTGTAAATTGTGAATACTTTGCAATTTGTGTTCCCAATATTAATGATATTTTCAGTTCGGATTTGCTTCTTTTCAGTAATTTAGGTTTTTTTTGATGTAAAAATCACGGTATGGTAAAATACTCTATTCAAAATAAAACTGCCTAAATAAAGTACATTTTGTTTCGCATTAACATAAAAGGTTATTCACATTAATAGACAGTGATTTGAGTGATCGCCAACTTCTCTACTAAGCACTTTAAGTTAAGTATTTCAATTCCTAGATCCTTTACTTCATTATTCGGAAGATACTTAAATATAAACTTTTTTTTAAATAATTCTTAAACGAAAACAGTACCCGTAGGCGTCACTATCTTTTGCAACTACAAAGACAATCACAACGGGGAAAAGCCTCTGGTCTACCATATCAATCCAGGCATGTATTTTTTTAAATCTATTTTGTTGGTAAACCACTAGAAGCCTTTAAAAAATTATGTATTCCCTTGTGCTGTAGTAAAAAAGAGTGGGAAAGGCAGTTACAGGCGACCTTCAGTTGAACTATTTTTCCAATATGAGTGATTAGTGTTTACTGAGATTCAAAAGGGACTATCTTGTGTTAATTGTGCATTGTTTGCTTCGTACACAGTCGGTGGAATTCTTCTAAAATTTTTTATCTTAATGCCAACAGCTGAACATAAACATTTGTTAGGAAAAGATGAATACATAACGACCCATGGTTAGAATGTTTACCAGTGTACATCGATGGAAGATGGAAAAAAATTCCCCAAAAGGATCAACAAAACAAGTCTTCTACTGGAATACTAAATCAAGTAAAATCAACAATAACAGGTTTTAAAAAATAGGAAAAAAGCTCAAATCAATCTTGAAGTGTGCATTATTCCTTTGGTGTTCTAAACGTTCCATTCCGAGGGCATTGTGATGACGGAGATGTAAGCACAACTACCAATGCTGAAGGAAACCCTGCCAATTTGTGTTAGTTCGCATCATAGCAGCAGCAGGAGACTTAGTTTTTGCGAAGCACATGGGACCTACGCTTGGAAATGCCAAGTATACGAGCAAGACTGTGCAAAATGAATTAATTAGTTGCTGCATTGAAAAAATAATAATAATAATAATAATATCGGTATTGATATTTTTTATTACCTGTTTATTGTGGCTGAAAATAAGCCTCATTAATAAATACAAAGATAAGTATTCCTCGAATAGTGAGTAAGCAAACAAAAAGATATAATTACAAAACTAAAAATCTTGAAAACTATTATAGAGTCGTGCATTTATTCCAATAATAGATCTTTCTTCTAAACGATATCAAGGAAAATTTTCTTAAAACAAATCACTGATGGCCTACAGTTTGTCTATGTTCATTCCAGCCGAAGAAATGAAAGCTAATTTAACAACAAGTGAGAATGTCAAGGGCAAGTTATTACAGGCTGCTAAATAATATTGTTTGTTGTGTAATCAAAAGAAATGTTGGAAAAGAAGTTTCTCTGTCTGTCAAGGAGATGGAAAGCATCAAAAGAATTTCAGCTAGAGACTCCAAAGAATGTTTTATAGGCTTTAAAAGAATGTAACGAAGAAGTTTATCCAAACATCAATAGGCGCGTATACTGTGTTGTTTTCCAATAAGTTTCACAACAGCGAAAAGATCGTCTAGTACCTTACGCTTAGTAAAAAACTGATTGAGGAGTACTCTGACCGAAACTCGGCTAACTTGTCTTGCACTTATGTATGTTCATAGGGAAAATTGATCATGACAAGTAATTGATTGATTTTTAAAAGAAAATAAACAAGGGTTGAACCTTGTTTTATGAATATTTTGTAAAATGTAGACGAGTTTCTTGCGTTTGTTCTCTCTTACATTCCCTTGCGCATCCATTTATCTTTCAATTTTTCCATGGTAGTAAAATATGTAAAGCATTTTTTTGTTGCCATCTCCACTCCACTTAAGCTTTTCTTGATCCACTTCTGGTATTTCTTAATTACTATAGTAACTGCTACACAAATTTGTGATTACTTCAGAAAGGTATACTAATACAATACAAAATTCTTCTCAAACACGTTATATGCAGACGAACCCAAAGATAGCCTATGGCCACTTCTTTAGAACTAATATAATGTAGCGCCTTTCGGCCTGGCTTTGATCAGAATAATACATCGGAATGTACAATAATGGTTTGAATACACAAAAGATAATTGGTATGCACCCTGTGGCGTGACATCTTCAAATATCTAATGACCAATAGGTCCTTCGGTGCGAGATCACTCGATTGACACGTACAAGGCTACTACATTTAATCGTTATTAAGATTACAATAGGTATATTCGAAACGTACAGTAGGAAATCTCGAGAAAGTAATTCGCATAATCCTTGTAGATACTGGAGTTTGCAAAAGCAATTAAAATGTGTATAGGTCGGCGGCTATAGGTGTTGCAAGTCAGTTTTGCTTTTAGCTTCGATTATAATAAATCACGATGCTAGTTTTAATTCCAGTTAAATTCAACGTAAAGCTTCTATACGATATGCTTTTATTTAAAACTTTAGAAGATGTTATATTAATGTTTATGTAAATAACTATTCATATTAATTACTGTTACGAATAGATAAATCAATTGTAATGCTTCGAGATTAAGGTAAGTAAGAAGGTATCATCGTAGTGTTAAAAAATTACTCATGTACTGTTATTGATTAGTTTGAAAAGCGAATTATCGTGAATGCATTTAGAAATTTTACTGTAGCCACGAGTTGTTGAGCAGGCTTGTTTGAAAATAAAGAACTGCTGCTATTGCAAATAGAGTTTTCGTTACAACAAATTTATTTTTAAAATACAGTAAATAAAATTAGTTTGAACGTGTTTTTATATTAAACAATATACAGACGCAACTCTAAAAGACCTTTGCAAAGGTTCGAGCACTGTAAATCAAAATTCATCAAAGTAAGGCACCATGCAAAAGTGAATTTTATAAAACGTCTTCTAGCTGGTATTTAGCAAATCATGGCAATTTACATCAATGTTACCATTTCACGTACAGTGGTTGAGTATTTGTGTGATGTCGTTATGCTTATTATTCAATGTTGTGATCCGGGCTATAACTGTGCCATTAGTAACACGATAGCTGTTTGCTGACTACGCGCTGTTATGAGCTTATAAAACGATATGTTATTAAATTTGGAATTGCGCAAAAGGGCTGAAAATTCCGTGGCAAAATACGGATACACCGGCTAACTACAGCGGTGCGGGAGGCGAGGTCCTAAAAAAATAAATAGAAGAAAATAGAACAAATTGAATAATTAAAAAATTTACGAGGGTACAATTTCGAGCTACAGTACCAATAGCACCCACATTAAAGGGATTTCAATTTCTGCCAAGTTTATGGGTACCAACTCATATAATATAGTCTTATGCGAATAGGCAACAAGCAATCCGGAGGGGGATTTTAATTACTTTACCCTCTGGTGTAACATAGTTCTTCTTACAGATAGATAATATATTCAATCAAAAAAAATATTGTTTCGCCGCGTCGTCTTAACCTACTTGTAACACAACATCTCAGTATTATTCTAGTAAACAGATACATGCAAAAAATTTACGGCTATTTAAATAACTATCAACACCATCACGTAAAAATGTTCTTAAAAACATTTATATAAATTAACCAAATAGATTTTAACACCATTCACATAATAATATTCTTAAAAAAATATGTATACACCAAATTTTAAAATGACCAAAATTTACATAAATGCAAATAGTTAACATCCCTTAATGAGTCCGCATGTCTACAGCATTTGACATTACATAATCTATAGTTCGCTCGTTTTAACTTTAGGATGACGTCAAATGTAGTAATAAAGTTTTGGTAACAGTATGCAAATGAATACCTAGAATTCCGAGTGAAGGATAGTGTCATTTAACACAATAGAGGTTGGCAGTTCTGTACAATGTTGTCACCAATTCCTCTTGCTAATGGAAATATTGGTGTATCTTTCATTAATTGTAGTACAATTTATACTAACATCGGCAATGTAGCATTTTATTCAGGGGTGACGTCATCCTAAAGTTAAAGCGAAAGGACTATAGTCACCTTTGTTTGACAACACCTTTTGTATATGTTCCTATAACCAATAAATTACATCGTTCGCTCTATGACTTTTAATGTCCAGGTCTCTTAAATCTAATAAAGCAAACAAAATAACCAACAAAACAAGTGAACGTTTTACACTTCCGATGTCCAGCTAAACAGGCTTCATTCCGAAACAAAAGAACAATTTTTAGCTATTTGAACCAAACCTTTAAATGCATGTTAATTTAATTAAGGTCATCCGTTTTACCAGCTGTATCTACAATAGAAAGGCCTATTCAAGTTCCCACAATAGCGCTATGGACTAACTAAATTTTAAATATTAGATCTGGTCGACATATGCGTTAATCCGTTATATTTAATACCAACTTGCTACTTCCGACCCAATGGGGTACTTTAACTTCCAGTTCTTTTAAATAACATTTCACGTGTTTTTCGTTTCTGGTTAGTGAGTAATTAATTCATTGGTTTTGGCGGCTGTCTAGTGCTATCAATCCTCCCCACTTTTCTCTGCTTTTTTGAAGTATGTCTTTAACATACCTATCGCGTATTCCAAATAGCATCGCGTGTAAATGTAATATAAATGAATACACTGTACTACATGATGTTTGGTTGGTAATTTTATCTCCATGGATTTTACTAATCTATTGGCTCTTTCTGTGTATTTCATAACATTTTTTATCGTTTCTTAAATACATTATAAATTATAGCTGTAATTATGCCGGTATATATTTCTATGGAAGTATTTTATATTAATCAACGAAAAAGGTATCTTAATTTTTAAGTAAAAATTGCCTAATTTTAAAGTTTGTTCTCCATTGTGATGGCCCTTAGACTAAGTTACTGACCTGAGTTAGGCTCAAATATGTATAAAACAAGGTTTTTGTGATTTCTAACTTTTATGACTTATATTTATTTTATTAAAATGTCATGCTCAACTTACCATTCATAAATTCAAAATATATAGGGTACATCAATATTAAATTGTCCTTTTTAGATTAATTTTTCCTTTTTTATGAGATTTCTGTTTAACGTAACCATAAAGTGTTACAGTATCTAAAGGTTGGGATACATCTCGCCGCTTTTCATCAATTTATCTAAACCTACTAAACATATAGGTATATGAGAATGTCAGATACGACCTAAACTAATTTCTAGATAAACAAGAATGTTTGTATAGATAGGATTGAATTCACATAGTGGGTATCGATTTTATTTAGGACTATTTTAGCAGAACACCTAGAGGGTTGATGTAAATTTTTGGTAAACAGATATCTCTTGGAGGGTGTATAAATTTTGTGATGTAGTTAAGGTGTAGTTATTGTATGGTCAGGCTAAAAGTGATTAATGTACAACCAAAGCTGAAAGCAACAAAATCTAAATGTCGCGTACTTCCTGCATAGAGAAATTGTTAAAGGATGACAATTTCAAGCTGCATTTGAACTATAAATCTTTTTTAAGTAGTATCACAAGCACATACTTAATAACAGCTCTCCGTGTAATGGCCAACTCAAAATCGTAACGCGGTATATCTCAAAAAATCAGGAATCCTATCTACTTTATTATGGAAGCGAGATTATTTAAACTACGCGACGTAGTATTTAAACTTGAGTATTCCGAAACTTGCTGCTTAAACTTTGTAAGTTAGAATTGTTTGTATAATAAAATTAACAAAGGAAACATTTTACTAAAATAAAGTTTAAAGCAACTACGAATATTTTAAACATTTTTCGCGAAATCAGATGTACGTCAGTAACAATACTCAGAAAAGATGGCGTTTGCATTTTTCCTAAAATTGAATTTGAATTACGCTTTCTTTTGTAAGATATATACATCAATATAGGGAGTGACAGGATTTATATTCCAAAGTTTTGATTTTATTTGTATATGCGGCAGTGCCTCGAAAGTTTTGTATAGTATTTCAGAACATGATAGTTTATTCAACGTGACACTAGTATTATTGAATTGGAATGCTCCGAGCACACCTACTTATGATTAACGCCTTTAATATAAATACCCAAGCAATTCTTTAAAATGAGAAAGTTGTTTATACGCACTCCTGCTTATTTATAAGGTCTACATTTATAATGACAAGTAGGCGGTACGGTAACCGATGATCTGCTAATAGACCCCAAGTTTACATGAAAATTTTGGTTTGAGTCATATAAAGTACATTTTATAGTTTACAATTTAGTGTTGTGTCCAAATGGTATTTCAACTAGGCATCACCAGAGTCTATACTAGTAGAAATCTAGGTACAAGGATTTTGAGGAATTCAAGATTGATGCACGTTTGAACATTCTTGCCTTAGGAACAAGCGCAATGTAAAAATTAACTTATATCTCTCGTCAATGGTTTATGATCCATTTATCTAATATTTACAATAAATTGCAGACGAAATAGATATTACGTTCATTTCTGCGCCTAACAGTATCACCTTCACGACATTGCTCGTATTGTTATCGTTCGGGTGAGCGGCGTCTGAAAGCATGTAGGCTTAGCTTGATTATTTGTTTAATAAGTATAAGCAAAAGTAATTATAAGTTTCATAAATACAAAAAAATATAATTGAAATAGTTAAAATTGAACGATTCTAACAGTTTGAAGCAGTTCGGAAGCCTTCGGTAATCTTTGGAACTCTTCGGAAGGCTTCATGGTTACTTGTGGAACCAAAAAACTTAAACACTTAGTGAATGAATGTATATTCAGCTTAAAGGAGTGTACAAGTCTTCGGTAGTCTTCGGAACTCTTTGGAAGGCTTCGGAATTTGCTTGTGAGTCCGAATAGTAACTTGAATAACGATAGTTAGAAAATATTTACAGTTTGAAGAGGTCCAGACGCCTTCGGCGGTTTTCGGAACTCTTCGGAAGGCTTCGTGTAACACTTGCGGGACAACTTTAAGTTACAAAGAATTATGATCTGAAATTAAAAACTACTAATTGTCGATATATACAAGTATAGACAACAATTTTTTGCAGCAGTGGAATTCTAAAAGCACTTTCGACAATTAATTTCCAGTTGATAGCTAGTACAAATATTAACTTCTTAAAACTAGAATGCTAACTTCTTAATTACTTATTATCAAAGTACTATAGTTAATTTATATCGAAGCACTATATAATAAATTTATATCGATCACTACAATAATCTATATCACATGTCAATTTATATTAACAGTAAGTACCACTAACTTATATCACGACTTTATAGCTCCAATGAAAACGTATAATTGTAATGAAACTTTAAAATAGAATTCAACTTCAAAGCTCTTTGACGACCATTTATAACTTATCCAATTGTTATAGATTATTTTGAAAATATGCCAGAATTATTCTAGAGGTTTCCTATTGTATGGTTAATACAGCTCCTAAATACTAGCCCTTGTAATCTATCAATCAAGTCCATCTGAAAGAGTGGCACCGCAGAGTGGCTGTCAATCATTCTTCGTGTACAAATATTGCATTTACGTTCTATTGTGTTATTCTGATCAAAGGTAGATTAAAAGCGCAATGTAAAAATTAACTTATATCTCTCGTCAATGGTTTATGATCCATTTATCTAATATTTACAATAAATTGCAGACGAAATAGATATTACGTTCATTTCTGCGCCTAACAGTATCACCTTCACGACATTGCTCGTATTGTTATCGCTCGGGTGAGCGGCGTCTGAAAGCATATAGGCTTAGCTTGATTATTTGTTTAATAAGTATAAGCAAAAGTAATTATAAGTTTCATAAATACAAAAAAATATAATTGAAATAGTTAAAATTGAACGATTCTAACAGTTTGAAGCAGTTCGGAAGCCTTCGGTAATCTTTGGAACTCTTCGGAAGGCTTCATGGTTACTTGTGGAACCAAAAAACTTAAACACTTAGTGAATGAATGTATATTCAGCTTAAAGGAGTGTACAAGTCTTCGGTAGTCTTCGGAACTCTTTGGAAGGCTTCGGAATTTGCTTGTGAGTCCGAATAGTAACTTGAATAACGATAGTTAGAAAATATTTACAGTTTGAAGAGGTCCAGACGCCTTCGGCGGTTTTCGGAACTCTTCGGAAGGCTTCGTGTAACACTTGCGGGACAACTTTAAATTACAAAGAATTATGATCTGAAATTAAAAACTACTAATTGTCGATATATACAAGTATAGAGGGTTTAAAAGTCTTCAGTTGTCTTCGGAATTTTTCGGAAGGCTTCGGAATTTATTTGTGAGGCACAGTACAAACTTGAACAGCGATAGTTAGAAATTATTTACAGTTATAAGAGGCCCAGACGTTTTTGGTGGCCTTCGGAACTCTTCGGAGATTTCGTGTTTTTCTTGTGAGACAACATGAAGGTATGAAGAATTATGGTGTTGACGTATGTACAGCTTGGGCGGGTTTGGAGGTCTTCGGAACTCTTTGGAAGGCGTTGTAGTAGTGGTGACTTAGGCCTCGTCGAGTGCGTCGTCGTTGAACTCTACGGGGTGTCGCCCCGGTGGTAAAGATGACAGACGCAATTGCAATATCGACTTGTCAGTGAAGTATGGAACGGAGCTATACGCCCTACGTAGTTTGTTAACTATTGATTGATGAATTATAGTGACGTGCCCTAGGTACGGCGTCGGACAGCGTCACCGTCGGAGAATACACCGGCTATGGAGAGCACTGCGATGAAGTATAGCAGGCTATGGAGAGCGCTGTTCGCTGAAGGTTTTGCAAGCTATGGAGAGCACTGCAAGATGATTTCTTAGGCTATGGTGAGCACTAACGAACGTCTTTCGAAGAATTTGCAATTATATTTATACACTTCCATTTCTTATGCTTCCTGTGTTGAAAACCGTTAGTGATGCTTTTAACCAATGGAATTGTGTATTTCAGTTTTCGAGTGTAAAAGAATCTCTAAATTTTGATTGACCAATGAGCGTACTTATTTTTGGGTACCACAAAAAATGAGTTGGAAATTCTCGCGATTCTTAGTTTGTTCTGTTTTCAACTCGTGTACTTTGATATAGTCAATTGCATGTTATCCAGCTGGGTTCTCCGCGACTAAATATTGTGCAACAGTTTTTTTGTAAAACAATTAGGTTTGATTTTTATTTGTCAGTTTTGAATGCATTGGAACATATATACAACAATTACAATCTAAGAAATAACATATATACAAGGGTGAAATATATAAAAAGGGCTACGAGGTGTAGTTCATTTTGCGTCGGTCCGCGGCGTCTCGGTACACCTTCCTCACAGCGAACCTCCCAGGGTGGTCCAGGTGGACGAGTGTTGGTTCTACGGCTATGTACGGGATCCTTTCGATATCCAAAGGGATGTCTTGCCTCTTCGCGGATGAAGACTGTAGCGGTGACACTGGTCGTGGTGAAAAAGGCGGTCGCTGTAGGAACTGGCGAGTAGGTGTTGATCTCGTAATCGCTGTCGTCGTTGTTCGTTCCCTCCTTGTTGTCGCGGGAGGTGTTGCTCTAGGTGTCATCGCATGTTCTTCTCGGTCGTGGCATCTCATGCAGCGCTGTAGCGTCACGCGTCGGTCGGGTTTTGGCTAAAGAAAGCGCCGAAGCGTTGGCGTCGTCGTGCTGCCTCGGGCTCAGGGCAGAGCCGAGATCTTCTTCGATTATGTCCCGGGCTAGGAAAAGCGCCAGGGTCTTCCGGTGATTCCTCAGGCTGAGAGAAGCGCTAAGATCTCGACCGTTTCTCTACTAGTCTAGGAAAAGCGCTAGATGATTGAATCCAGTGACGGTCTGGTCAAAATGCAACTTGGTTTATACTTATTCTTGAGGATGGTAGGGACACCTGCAGCCAATCAGCATACTTGATTTTGTGTTGGGGTTGTAGTCATCGTAAAGGGGGTGAGTCGTGTTAAGGTATACATGCAGGTGATGTGACCGCGCGCCTTTCTTATATAGATGTACATTGTCACGAGACAAGGTCAGTGATATGCAATTCTTTAGTCTGTTCTGCGTTCAGCTTGGGCACGGTGATATAGTCAACACTATCAAGACTTTGATAATTGTGACAATTGTCAACGTTTTATTATTGACTCTTTCTGTGGATCGTTATTTTTAAGATTTTTGTTATGAAATGATGATAACCGGATAAGCTCAGGTTTCCTGTTTTTTAATATAAGACTCTGGACTAAGAGTGTTAGAAAATGGCTTGTGGAAATTAGAAAACCTAGTTTGGCAAGAACAGCTAACTGACTTTCTAGGTCTGCGGTAAGCATAACCTGGCGGTTTCGTGGCTTAGTTGGTTCGCGTGCGACTACTAAGCCCAAACACCTGGGTTCGATTCCCGACACGGATCGCTTGATAAATGTTAAGCGAGCATTTTTCACAAAAATACGCCCGAGTTTAGACAAGAGGTAAAATATATACTCCGTGTGGGGGGGGGGGGGGGTTGCGCGCGTGCGCGTGTGCGTGCGCGTACGTGTGCGGGTATGGTGTGTGTGTGTTTCTTGCACACGTTAAAAATCCGTACCTTAAAAACTTTCTTCTTGGCCAATCTAGTACCTTTGGTTGAAGCATTGGAAAATCAAATGTAGGATGAGCATACGCTCGAAAGTGGGCGGGGGGGGACGATTTGTGGATATAATGTAATTTAGTTAAAGGGTCTAATCACTCAATTATAGATACACTTGTGGGAGCCACTATACGTCGTATGACGAAGATTCAAATATACACTTGAAGGTGGTTACAGAAACCATCAAGAACGATAAACCACTAACCACATGAGCATGAAATTCATAACAAAATAATTTAGCAACTTATATAACGTCACGTGTGTAATGGTTGCTCTAGAATGCCTCGAGTTGATCCTGTAACAGAATAACGACAATCCTAAATATGAATATTTTACTAAACTACCCAGTTTGATTCCTGATTCACATATAATAGACAAAAGATTTCTCACTTACTAGCACTTTTAGTTTAGTAACTATTAATAAAAGAAAACCTCATAAACTGTAACGACTTTCTATTAATTTAATTTACTTTCGATTCAATACATAGTACTTGTATTTACACTCAAAATATTAGGAATTTGGAAATATTCTTTACTTAAAATATAATGCTATTGTTACATGAAGTTTAGGACAGTTGTGATAGATGTCAAGTTGTGTAACATTTAAGTGTTATAAATGTAATTTAAAGATATGCGCTATAGCATAAACAATACGCGATAACGGGGTCGCGACAGGGGATTGAAACCCAAAGCCTATAAATAAAGCTTACCCAAATTAAAAAGAAAGCGGAAGGAATTGAAATTTCCGAAGAGTCATTCTTCCACCCTGTATATAAATACAAGCGTATTGTAAACACATATTCTTTAGCTCCTTACATAAAATCCTATCTTAATTGACGGTAATTTTCTTATAAGTCTACAGCGGTCTCGTTCAGTTTTTCTGTAAGGTTTGTGGCGGTTCGTTGTTGTTTCTCGGCATTTACTTCTAATTTTTCTGAATTTTCTTCTAATTTTGCTGCCAGACTCACAATGTTCTCCTGCAATTTTTCTATAATGCATGCGAAATTTTCATTTAGTATTTTCAAGAATTCCAAAGATTTACCAGCCAACTTCTCCGCTACGCTTGACTTATTCCTCTTTAAAAAGGAAGAAATTTTGCTGTCTATTTTCTGTTGTTGTCTACGTGTTCATGGCATGCAAATGAAATCGTTCCAATGTGTTTTTCACTATTACTATACCACTGCTTGACGCCAGTGTAACAATAACTCGTCTGCACAAACAATAGTTCTTAATTATCAGCTGATTATACAAATTTTTTCAACAATTTTTTGCAGCAGTGGAATTCTAAAAGCACTTTCGACAATTAATTCCCAGTTGATAGCTAGTACAAATATTAACTTCTTAAAACTAGAATGCTAACTTCTTAATTACTTATTATCAAAGTACTATAGTTAATTTATATCGAAGCACTATATAATAAATTTATATCGATCACTACAATAATCTATATCACATGTCAATTTATATTAACAGTAAGTACCACTAACTTATATCACGACTTTATAGCTCCAATGAAAACGTATAATTGTAATGAAACTTTAAAATAGAATTCAACTTCAAAGCTCTTTGACGACCATTTATAACTTATCCAATTGTTATAGATTATTTTGAAAATATGCCAGAATTATTCTAGAGGTTTCCTATTGTATGGTTAATACAGCTCCTAAATACTAGCCCTTGTAATCTATCAATCAAGTCCATCTGAAAGAGTGGCACCGCAGAGTGGCTGTCAATCATTCTTCGTGTACAAATATTGCATTTACGTTCTATTGTGTTATTCTGATCAAAGGTATATTAAAAGACGCTACAAACATAATAATTTCTATACAAAATTTAATTAGTTGTTCTCAGACGTGGCGAGCCGTGTGAAAATTTCTTAGATTTAACTGGCATGAGTGCAAATTTTGTAGAAGCGCTGTGCCGGACTGTCGAAAAGGGAACATAGAATGCGAAATTCTGGAAAGTGTCCGTTGCGGGACAAAACCGACGGGCAAGCGGGCTATTATATAAACCCGTGTTTATAGGAGTTGGGCTCTCTTCGATTTTCATTCAATACTTTAAACAGTTTGGCTCTTAGATTTTTGATTTTATTGAATACTTTAAAATAGTTTGCTCTTTTTATGTTTCGCTGTTATACCATACCTCAAGCAGAATACGTGCTACGATACAAGTTATTATGCTTTAGTGCACTTACAGAAGATAGATAAGGTAATAAAGTCTAGTTATATTTGCGGGTATTACTGTACCAATTATCTAAAGTAGTAGCGATGAATAATTACATTGAAGTATGCCGCTTTGTATAGCGTGAACGAATTATGAATTGCTTTGCTATTTTGTTCGGGAGTGAGTAATCAAATGTTATTAGTAAACGTGATTGGATCTCTAAACAAGATTTAGATATACATAGATGCGTTCCTGAGAAGCCCTGAAACTTTTTAAACGAATGGTGTTGTAGATGAATTTTAAAAGGCGACCAGGAAACCTAGGACGTAAACATAACCCAGTTGGAATGGTGAAATTAACAAGGACGATGTACATTGAAGCCATGAGTGCAGTAACCTTCAGGTAAATTATACAATTTTGATCGATCTTTGATGTTTTGGTGTGTGTTAGATATCTTTATAATTTGTTTGATAAAAAAATGAACAGTAGTGAATTTGTATAAATAACAAATTTTTAGTTTTAAGGTAAAATTTTCTTGTTTAAGTAGAAAGGAGTATTTAGCAGTTTATGTTTTGATTATGATGAAAGTTTGGGTCTGTCTTTGAGCTCAATTAGACTAACCTGTTTAATTAACGTAAAGTGGTGGGAGATGCTCCCTTTTATTCAGACTTAGGTCTGCACATATTGTTAAATTAATTAGTATGCATCCTACCAGGACTTTAATTCTGGATGCAAATTAAAATGAAGACAAATTTTAAACTTGAAATTTTTTGATACTGAAATTTATGCTGCAATTTAATTTTGAAATTTTAATGTATTATGAATATTGATGTAAATAGAGTTAATGTTGATGTTTGTGGTAGGAATGTGTTTGTTTCTTTTTATGAATGAGGATGAAAGTTAACTAGGTGAGCAGCCGAGGCGGAAGGAGTAAAGAGGCGATTATCAGAAGAGATTCAACAGGGCGAGATTCACAGCAAATCTAGGTGCCCAGTTCGAGAGGCTCAAGTGTTTTTTTTACTCTGGTGAGGCTTTTTGTAGGTTACACAGCATACTATGGCGACCCAAAAGTGAGGCTTGAGTCCCAAATAAAATTTTTGTGATTTTATTACAGGAAACTGGCGATCTGAGAGAGAGAGTTTCTGTTTGTGTATAAATTTAAAAGTATTTTTAGAGTGTGTGAGAGTGATTAAAACGTATGCAGAGAAAGGAGTGGTTAAGGAGTCAAGGAGTGGAAATTGGAAGTGACGATAGTGCATTGTGTGAAAAAAATTCGAAAATGGAAGAAGCTGGAGGCAGTAGAGATCGGTCGAGGACGGAATCAGGGGATCAAGGAAATGAGTTAATGATGAGAATGTTAGAGGAAATGCGATTAGCTAGGAAAGAATCGAATAGAGCGAGGGAGGAGTCCAATAGAAAATTAGAACAGCTAAGCGATGAATCGAATAGAGCGAGGGAGGAGTCCAACCGAAAATTAGAGCAGATAAGCGGGAAAATTGAGCAATCTACTAAGGAATTTACAGCGTCTAAAAATAGTCTTACCGTAAAGATGGGGGAAGTTGAAAATAGGGTTGATAAAAATGAGCGTGATATTACAGGTCTTCGACAGGAAATGGGACATTTAAGGTCCGAAGTACGCATTTTTTGTGAAGAAGAAATAAATATAAAAATGACTGAAGTAACGGACTCATGTAGGGATCAGTTAGGCAGGGTAGAACGCGAAGTTAGTAGTATCAAATACAACATGTCAAATTTAACGGGGGATGGTCCCAGATTTTATACAGGTGGCGTATCATTGGACCAACATATGAAATTTTATGGCGATAACAGGGTAAATCCACAAATTTTTATTAATAGTGTAAGAAATCTAGTGGGAAATTTATTTGATGAACAGACTAAACTCAATACGATAAAGGCTTTACTGAAAGACAATGCGGAAGCATGGTACAATTTAATAGGACAGGACATAGAGACATATCAGGACTTTGAAAACAAATTTTTACAACATTACTGGAGTGATCACAAACAGGATCAGATTAGGGACGACTTGATTACAGGAAAATTTAAGGGAGAGTTTGCAGGTTCTAGGGAACAATATGCCATTCGCAAATACAGTGTGGCCAAACAATTTAATCCACCATTGAAGGACAGACAAATAATCAAGTACCTATCACGACATTTTGAACTGGAAATCAGACAACACGTGGCCTTACAAAACATCACAGAACGGGAGACATTTTTGGAGTATTTACAGAGATATGACGATGTATGTGTAGGACGGACAAGAGAGATACGAGAACGAAACATTAACACGGTTAGGTATGACAACAGGACACAGAATTTTGCGAGACGGCCTGACTATAATAGGAATTTTCGACCGAATTGGGAACGACGAGGACAAGAATACAAGAAGTAATAGTGCGACTAGGGTACCGACGCCAAGACCTAGTTACACGCGACAGAACAGTTTACCGGAAGTAAACAGGACAGCACGCCGAATAGAGACAGGGACACGGATATTAATACGAGGAGGACGTACGCACAGGTTGTAGAAGGACAACCAGGACCAAGCACAGAAAACAGGACGAGACTGGATTTTTAGAATGCGACAGACCACTAGATTTCTGTGTAAATGTGTATGATTATCCACGTGAATTTTTCAAAATTGAGGAGGAAATAGAGCCAGAAACTGTAGAAAAGTTATGTTTGCCAATTATTAATATAGGAATTTTTGAGAGTAATGTAGAAGTATTACTTGATACAGGGGCAGAGGCGAGTTTAATATCGGAGGAATTCGTCAGCAAAATTAGGGATAAGGTTTGTGATAGAATTATGCCTATAAAGCGTAGCCATTTAGAAGCTCCAAATAAAAAGAAGTTTGCTGTAGTGAATAGTGTTGTGGTGCTTAGGATAAATATAGGAGGTTTAAGCTGTGAACAGGAGTTTGTAATTGTACCTGGACTGAAGTTTCAGAGCATTTTAGATGTTGACTGTATGATGCAGTTAGGGGTTTTGATAGATATGGAAAGAAAGGTAGTAAGGATTAAGAATAGGGTAGTGCCATGGAAGGGCAGTTATGAAGTCACAGAGGATGACACGGGGTTGAATATTAATGTAGTAGAGGTAGGGGATGATGAAGGTAAATAGATCAACACAATAAGATGTCCAGAGGATAGGATAGTAGAGGTTCAAGCTTTATTACAAAAACATGCAGAATTAGTGGAGGTAGAAGCAAGAGCAGCATATCGGGAGCAGGTAAAGGCAGAATTAAATAAAGAGGCACGAAAAATTAACCAATGGACCAAACCGCAATTCCATTGTCCACCATCCATGGACACACTTTTGACGAGGATAAGTGGCAAGTTTGTTTTTAGTAAATTAGATTTAAGGAATTCATTCTGGCTGATTGCATTACACAAGGATTCTAGAAGGTACACAAGATTTTCCGTAGAGGGAAAAATCTATAATTTTAAGGTAGTATCGTTTGGTTTGTCCGCAGAAAAGGAAATAACAATAAATGAGAAACAGACAAGTGTAGGGACTGAAGAAGAAGCAATATTTAGGAGTCAGGATAATAGGGATGATAAGTTTAGTGTATGTGAGATAATAGAGATGATAAGTATAGATATAGAAGGAGGAGTAATAGGGATGAAGAGTATTAGGATGGTAAGAAGAAAGACTTGGAGGATCAAGAAAAGAGTCCGATTTAAATTAAATGAACAAAATATAGGGATAGAATAGGTGTATATAGAAGAGTAGAAGTAAGTGTTTATAGAAACTAAAGCTAGGTATAGGATAAATATGGGAGATAGGTAGAAATAGGTGTATAGGATGAGAAGGAAAATTAAATGTAGGAAGAAAATAAAATAGATTAAGTGTAGATATTTCTTATAAGATTAGTGGAGAGTTAGGAATAGAATAAGAATAGGATAGGTATATAGGATTAGGTAGGGGGAAGTGAGTATAGGTAAGCTTAGTTAAAAGTTTGGGATAGGATAGGTATATAGGATGTATATAGGATTAGATGGAGAAGTAGGATGAAGTTAGGGATAATTTCAGTTTATAAAATTAGGTGAGAGTTAAGAATAGGATATGGATATAGGATAGGTGTAAATATTTTTAGGATTGGATATAAGTTAGGTAAGTTAGAAAGATAAGTGTAGAGGGAGATAGACAATTTTTGTTTGTAAATTTTTTTTGTAGTCTAGATGTTTCGTATTTGAATTCAAATAAGTGGGATTATTTGTATTCAGATAGGGGGAAAATACTCAAATCTAGACCAGGGTAGAAAACTAATTAACGACATCAAATAATTTTAATCATCATGTATAAAGAAACAAATAGAAATTACGTGTGAAATTTATATTAATTAATTCAATTTTTAAGTAACAGGTATTAAACAAATTGTACAAATAATAATTAATATTTAATTAGTATTCGCTAAAAATTAAAGGGTAGAAGTCAATGCCATTCATTATTATTTTAATTGGAGTTAATTGAACCATTAGTAATATATAATAAACATAAAAGCCTGTGACAATCCAAGGTTAAAATACGTAGAATATCCAAATCGTAGAAGTATTACGATTGAACACCTGCGTATTTTTAAATATCAAAGTTCTAATAAATTCGAATAGATAAACATGCAGATTTTACGTATATTGGAAACGGTCGGATCAACCGTAGCTTATATTAACGGGAAAGGCTAGATAAGGGGTTATTTAACTCAAGTAGGTCACGTCGCGAATCCACGTGGATAGTAAAGAATATCGATTTGTACCACTCAGATCAAGGTAGAAAAAGACGGATAAAAGCGTAAAGCCGAGACACGAATAATAAAAAGCGTGATTTTAGCAACGTCACTAGGTTTGCGATTGGTTAAAATAAGATGAAGATATGAGAGGTGTGAATATAATAATTTCTATACAAAATTTAATTAGTTGTTCTCAGACGTGGCGAGCCGTGTCGAAATTTCTTAGATTTAACTGGCATGAGTGCAAATTTTGTAAAAGCGCTGTGCCGGACTGTCGAAAAGGAAACATAGAATGCGAAATTCTGGAAAGTGTCCGTTGCGGGACAAAACCGACGGGCAAGCGGGCTATTATATAAACCCGTGTTTATAGGAGTTGGGCTCTCTTCGATTTTCATTCAATACTTTAAACAGTTTGGCTCTTAGATTTTTGATTTTATTGAATACTTTAAAATAGTTTGCTCTTTTTATGTTTTGCTGTTATACCATAATTCAAGCAGAATACGTGCTACGATACAAGTTATTATGCTTTAATGCACTTACAGAAGATAGATAAGGTAATAAAGTCTAGTTATATTTGCGGGTATTACTGTACCAATTATCTAAAGTAGTAGCGATGAATAAATACATTGAAGTATGCCGCTTTGTATAGCGTGAACGAATTATGAATTGCTTTGCTATTTTGTTCGGGAGTGAGTAATCAAATGTTATTAGTAAACGTGATTGGATCTACAAACAAGATTTAGATATACATAGATGCGTTTCTGAGAAGCCCTGAAACTTTTTAAACGAATGGTGTTGTAGATGAATTTTAAAAGGCGACCAGGAATCCTAGGACGTAAACATAACCCAGTTGGAATGGTGAAGTTAACAAGGACGATGTACATTGAAGCCATGAGTGCAGTAACCTTCAGGTAAATTATACAATTTTGATCGATCTTTGATGTTTTGGTGTGTGTTGGATATCTTTATAATTTGTTTGATAAAAAAATAAACAGTAGTGAATTTTTATAAACAATAAATTTTTAGTTTTAAGGTAAAATTTTCTTGTTTAAAGAGGAGTATTTAGCAGTTTATGTTTTGATTATGATGAAAGTTTGGGTCTGTCTTTGAGCTCAATTAGACTAACCTGTTTAATTAACGTAAAGTGGTGGGAGATGCTCCCTTTTATTCAGACTTAGGTCTGCACATATTGTTAAATTAATTAGTATGCATTCTACCAGGACTTTAATTCTGGATGCAAATTAAAATGAGGACAAATTTAAACTTGAAATTTTTTGATACTGAAATTTATGCTGCAATTTAATTTTGAAATTTTAATGTATTATGAATATTGATGTAAATAGAGTTAACGTTGATGTTTGTGGTAGGAATGTGTTTGTTTCTTTTTATGAATGAGGATGAAAGTTAACTAGGTGAGCAGCCGAGGCGGAAGGAGTGAAGAGGCGATTATCAGAAGAGATTCAACAGGACGAGAATCACAGCAAATCTAGGTGCCCAGTTCGAGAGGCTCAAGTGTTTTTTTTTACTCTGGTGAGGCTTTTTGTAGGTTACACAGCAATATATATATATATATATATATATATATATATATATGTGTGTCTGCTGCGAGTGGTGCTTTTGCCACTGTTCCAAATACTACTAAATGTACGAAAAGAAAATTAATTAGTGCAAGTGGGTTGTGCAAAGTGTGATTGTACCTTCTTTGTTTAGACGGTATAAGGTACTGTAACGAAACCGCCGGATCCCAGCGTAGTTATTTTTAGCATATTATATTAGCTTTTGTTCGCCGTCCGTTTAGAAATCTAAGCGTTATCAATCGACAAAAACGCAACTATCAGATACAGCCGTCAAGGAAAGCCACCTGTATTTTATCAATTGTCGGTCGATTTCCAGTCTCCAAATGTTTCTACAATCTGCAGTAGGTTATATAAAGACGCACCTTAGTGGTAAAAAGAAAATTAGGTTTCGATGGTAAGTTGCGTGTACATCAGAAATATATATTCAAAATAAATTTAGTTGTTACTTGTTAGTCGATATAAATTACTTTTAGTCAAATATAAATTGTAGAAATTAAGTGTTGCATAGTTTTAAATGTAAATATCAATTACTTTAAATAAATTAAGATCTTGTAAAATTGAAGTTACGCAGACGTTACAGTACCGAGGTAATAGACTATTCCAGCATATAAAAAATGATGAAGCGTAAAAGAGTCTCCGGCGTTTAATACAAAAAGAAGAGTGTAGCTAAAAAACAAGAGCGAGCGAAGGGTGTGATTTTCAAATATGTGAGAACTAAAAAATCGGTGTCGTCTGAGTCACGATATTGGTGCTGCCTTTCAAGTAAGTGAGAGTAGTAAGGGAAGAGTATATGAGGCTAAGGCTAAGGTTCTATTAGGTACTATTTATGAAAGCTGCACGGATAGTGCCGACGTCGTATATCCTTTACAAATTTTACAAAATCTCTTACGTAAATGGCCAGAGACAATTTCAGATGTAGAAGTTCAATTTTTGGTTAAAAATGGATTTATTCAAGTTGAAGGATGCCCATATACAAAAAAAAGAGAATGGCAGAGAATCCTTAGATCGTTTTTATTTGCGCACTTTGATAAACGGTGAAACATGCGAAACGAAGTGGCTTTTGGATTCAGTGCATAAAGACTATGTATTTTGCTTTTATTGCAGGCTATAATATTTCTTTCAAAAACTAGTACTATTGCGGAAACTGGTACAAATGACACACAATACTAATTTCTCCTGTTAGCGCGCCATAAAAAAAGCAAAAGCACAACAGTAGTTTTAAAACATTTGTAAATCTAGTACTTGCTTTAAAGAGCAAAACTACAGTCGATAATCGATGACAAAAACCTTTCGTTCGGGAAAAAAGCACTGGTGTGACGTAGTACTGCGATAGAGTATATTATACAATTTATAGCTTGGCAAAATTTAGCTTTTTGTCGAGTTCAAATCTATTGCTTGAAGAAAACAGCTGACACCTTTTAAAAGCAATAAAAACAATATCAAATTTTGATGCAACATTATATAAACACATTCTTAGGATTCAAACTTGTAAGAAAACAAGCAAATACGTGCCGACTCATTTAGGTGACTTGATTCAAAATGGGATTACAACTTTGCTAGCAAATGGAACTAAAAAGCATATTTAGAAACAGCTTTTAATGCAATGGAACTAGTTCTAACAGATAGATACGATATGAGAATTAACAAAAATAGAACTAAAGTACTAATGTGCAAAGAAGGGGAAAATATATCAAAAACTAGAATATAAAAAGAAAACGAGAACTTACAAAGAGGCTAAGAATTTCTGCTACCTAGGAAGGCAAATAATGCACGATGGGAAAAGTGCAAAAGATATAAAACAAAATTAGCACAAAGACGTGCTGCATTTAACAATAAAAAGCATCTACCATGTTCAAAGACAACAAACATAGAAACAAAAGAAAATATTGCTCTAGGCATATGTGTGGAGCACAGCACTATACTACTGTGAAGCTTGGAGAGTAGGAGAAGCAGACAGAAAAAGGATAGAATCCTCTGAAATGTAGTGGTACAGACGTATGATGATCATATCATGGACACATAAAGTTAAGAACCAAATGTTCTAGAAATAGTAGGGGAAGAAAAAAATATGTGGAAAACACTAAACAATAGATGAGATAAGAAAATAGGTCACATACTAAGACATGAAGAAATAGTGCGATAGGAAAAAAAGAGAGGTAGAGGTATACCTAGGTTTATTGCACACAAATAGTCAAAGATGTAGGCTGCAGGAATTTCAGGAAACTGTGCAAGCTATCTCAGAATAGAAATCAATGGATACGCGTCCAACCAGTTCTAAGACAGAAAACCTAAAAACGAAAAAAAAAATATTATGGTTAAACCTGATGATTATTATAAATAACAACAGTTATTGGTTTTACATTTTTTCAACTGATTTTGATTTAGCAAAAGTATTTATTGGAAAACTATTAATTCGGCAAATGTCTAAATGTTGGAGGATCTTGGTAGCCACAAGTTGCTTAAGCCCTTCTACTGAATATTGGTGAAATAGGGTATATATAACTAGAAAACAATAGAATTGGAACCGAGCTGTATCTAGGCTGAGCAAATTTCAGGAAATGTGTAGGCTAGCTTAGAATAGAAATCAATGGAGGTACGTGTCCAGTCAGTTCCAAAACGTAAAACTTAATAACGAAAAAAAGAATTGCACTTAATCTTGATGATTAAGATGTTGGTTTTCCAATATTTTGAACTAATGTTGATTGTGCAAAAGGATGTACTGAAAAACCCTTAATTCTTGGTAGCCGCAAGTTGCTTAGCCCACTTTCCATAACACTGAATATCGGTGAAATAGGGTATACATTTAGAAAACAATAAAAAGGGAACCGAGTTGTATCTAACAAGAAAGAGCAGCTGCTATGTATGAAAAAACAAGAAAAAAATTGTTGAAAGCATGTGTGGCGTACAGCGCACTGTACAGCTATGAAATAAGGACATCGGGAGAAGCAGGCAAGAAAAAGTTAGAAGCATTTTAGAACGTTGTGCATCAGATGTATGATGATATAGCATAGACAGACAAAGTTAATAACAAAGAGGTTCTAGAAATACTAGGGAAGAAAGATATCTGTGGAAAACAAAACAAAAATATGAGAAAAAGGACAGGACACGTTCTAGGGCACTTGGGGAACAGTGAGCGATATATTGCGGGTAGAGATAGGAAAAAAGCGAGGCGCAGAGGTAGACCTACATAAGATAATGAAAGATGTAGGTTAGCTCAGAATGAGAAACAATGGAGGTACGTGTCTAACCAGTTCCAGTACTGAAGACCTAATGATGATATTAAACTTACTAACAAATGCTAAATATTACTTAACAATTTTAGACCGAACACTGGACAAAGCAAGCCAGGAATAATTAATAGCTACGGTACGTTTTGTTCATTTGAATTTTCAGAAAAAGAAGAGTATAGAAGTTCGTAAGCGTTGTCTAGGGTTCTACCGAATATTTAGCTCAATACGCGGAAATCTATTTCAAGAGCTTCATAAACATTTGGAATCTCTAAATTTGGTTCCAAGAAATATTCGTGGTTAGGGATATGACAATGGGTCATAAAATGAAAGTACAATTGGCTACAAAAATAAATTTCAGATCATCTAGCAGCTTAAATTTGGCCGTAATTGCAAGTTGATTTTTTTGGTATTGTTCAGGAAACTTCGGATATTTTTTACATCTTCAACTCGAAAGTGGGAGGTTTTGAGAAACATATTAATAACTTCACATTAAAACCATTATCCCAACATACGATGGAAGAGTAGGATATTCAATACGTCCCCTGGGGCACGATTTAGAAACAGCACTGAAGCTTTCATTAATCACGATCTCAGATGACAACGACAAAGACATTAAAGCTCGTCACCAGGTGGCATGTCTGTGTAAAAAACTAATACTTTTAAATTTGTATGTTCTATGGTAATATGGTATAACATACTGTTGCACATTATTATAGTAAGTAAATTGTTTCAAAAAATTATTAATAATAATACGGAGTGCTTGGAACTATTGAACAAAATAACAGCGTAGTTCCAGCGAAAATGAACAGATAAGAGCTTCCAAGAATTTGTTCACAAAGCTACAAAAAATGTTATTTTCCTGAAACAGATGCCACACTTTGCTTATAGGAAACTGTAAGACGTTGAAAGAGAAAGATACATTTTGATTACCAACATGAAGACGAACAAGAAAATGACCAAAAAAATAACTTTGCACAGAATTTTTATTTCGTTTTTTAGATACGACCATTAACTCACTGCAAGAACGATTTGCACTACTTAATCAGCATTTTAATTACTTTAAGTTTTTATACAGCATATTTGAATTTAAAAAATTTTGAATCAGGTTGAGTAAAGGCTGTCTAGATTTAGAAGTAATATTAACTGACACTAATAAGAAAGGTACTGATGGAATAAAACTATTACAAGAAATAAATACCCTCTTTAGTTGTAGTTTAAAAAATAACTGTGGCCCCTATGAAGTTTTGCGTTATGTGGTAGAAATTCATCGACAAAGTTAAGTTCCTAATACACTATTTGCACTAAAAATAATTTTGACGCTATCTGTTTCAGTTACTTCGGCTAAGAGATCGTTCTCTAAACTTTGCTCCATCAAGCACCACTATAGGACTACAATGCTTCAAGAACGTTTAATTGACCTGACAATAGTATCTATTGAGTCAAAAATACTGAGTGCATAAATATTTATAGTTTGTTTAAACATTTTCTGAAATTAAAGCTCAGCGTGTAACACTTTTATTATTGGTGTTCCTTATTACGATAAATAATTCTTTAGGCTGTACATTCAGTTGTAAGTTAACTTTTAATTTGTAGAAACTATTTTGCTGTTAAATTTACTAATATTAAAATATTTTTTATTAACCTTCAATATGCGTGGTATGGGGTTCAACTTTCAAGTATTTTTGGAGTTATCCGTTACTATCATTGGTAGTAGAGGAATAGGCCTGTTCTGGCGCAGATCCACCGATCCTCCAGGTCCACCGATGCTCCCTATCCACCGATCCTCCCGATCCTCCTCCTCCCGATCCATCGATCCTCCCAATCCACCGATCCACCGATTCACCCGGTCCACACCTAACCTAGGTGGATACATGTAAATTCCCATAAGGAGAATCCGCTAAGTCTTATTTTAAAGGGATTTCCTCCTTGTGGGGAAGGATTTCCTCCTTGTGGGGGTAAAATTTCCTCCTCTTGTGGAGGAGGGGGTCCTTGCTTCATTTTTCCTCCACCATCCCTACCCTATAAAATCGGTAACCTAATCCCTAAACTATTCGGGATATCTCTCGGTGCCTATCGGCACAGCACGACCTTTGTATTTCCACCTTCTAAATTTTTATCTTAACATCAATTCTTATCGAGTTACAACCCCAAATTCTATAACTTTTTTTTTATAAACAGTTTCTAATCGTGTATGGTAATACCAATTAAATTTTTCTTGGAAGTATGAATCTACCATTAATTTAACATTAGGCCAACTCGATTAAAAAAATTGGTGTAAGCAAAAAAAGTAGTGCACATTCCTTTAAAACGATTTTATTTAATTATGAATATACAGTGTACACTCAACATCTATTTTCATACGTATATATTTTTACAGACAGAAATTTTCTTACGTAATTTAAGTATAAAATTTAAATTTGCATTTCCCTTATAGGGTGAAATGGCTTTATAGGGTGAAATTGTCAATTTTCTTATTCTTTATGGGAGCCATTTTGTATTCTAAAATCCTAGCGAGCACAAATTAAATACTATAAGAAAATTCAAAAATATTTAATGCCGAGCATGGAGCCATTTAAACTTAATTTTAATACAAAGTTATACACAGAAAACAGTGCTTTCTTTATGTTTGCTTAGTGAGTTGAATTTTATCTACTTTTATTCGCAGCTTAAAATTTAAATCGACACCCAAGTCCTCCATCTCCTTTTCTAGCCAATAGTTTATCTGATATATAGAGACCGTCTAGGTTTTCGAATTGTAAAATGTACCGAAGTTTGTCTCTATATATAAAATCTTTGCTTCCACCGACAGCGAGATTCATTCATTCGTGTAGTTAGTTCTTGCTGCTTGTGACAATCTTTTAATCGCGGCTCTCCGGCTACATCCTGCATACGTATCTGGTAAGCTTGATCGACTTCTTCTTGTCGGTATTGGAGGAATCCTTATTTTCTCACTCGCTGTTACGTAGTTGCATGTCCACCACTTTTGGGAATATATGGTCGTTATAGGTTGTAGGACCCTCGGTTTTAAATGATCCGAAAAGTTCTTTACTAGGCAAGTATACAATATTTAGCGTAACCTCTTTGCGTGTGGTGTACGTCAAGGTTACAAAACCAACATTCTTTAGTTAGTCTATGTTATCTGCCATTTTGATAAATACGTTTTTAGAATAACCTATTAAAAAGTATACAGATTTAGTACCATCCTTATCCGCAATGACGCCTACATAACTAGAAGGGTCTTTCTTACTAACGACAAATGCCCACATCTTGTAGTACCCGTATGTATCTAAGTCAGTCCATCGGCATACAAAATAATCCTTTAATTCTTCCTCATTTTCTTTAATAAGATGTTCTTTGTCTAACACCTTTTTGTATTGTTCGCGTATTGTCGCAGTGTTTTCCATGTAGTCCAACTTTCACCTTTTTGCTTTCATTTTCTCTAATTCCAACTGTTTTTTTCTTCTACTTAAAGTGTATGGCGTGTATAATGAGGCAATTTCCTTTAGAGTAAACAGATAGAGTTCATTTCCAATATGTACGCGTTGTTGTACAACCTCTGGGCGAAAGATAGGCGTAGTTATAAACCCCAATTCCGAAATGATTATTTTTTTAGGAATTGTAGAATATGGCGTTCCAGATTGTGTAAAATATGTACTACCTGCTTTAATGTAGCACTTGTGTAAGATTTTTATTTTATCTTGGCTGTCTTCCTCCTCTACTATCTCTAAATAATATACAGGAAACTAGTTAAAACTAAAAGTCGAAAGCACATGCTTTATCAATTTTTTCCTTTCCCAATAGTTTTTCGGACAACTAAATTTGCAAGCCAGTCACTTTCTTTGTATTGCTATTGCCCCAATACACGTACTGTTGTAGATTATTATACACTAAACAGCAGCTATTTTGTAGCTTGTCCGATATCTTACTCCACATTTTGGCAAGTGGTACCGAGTACATTGGCGCTTTTAGGAAGTATAGCTTACTATCTTCCAATAAGATTAAACAGTTTTTTAAGGGATTATACACCTGTTCCGCAATGATATAGGTTCCAATTGTATAGTTGTATACTGTCGCGTCCAATCCCGAAATACCATGTTCTTTCACCAAAGTAGACGCGAATGTTTCCCTTAAACGTGCATCTGGATAACGTAAATAATCTAGTATATGGTTTCCAAGTTGTTTATTAACACCAGGACTTGTTACCTGACACACAAATTTATTGTATATCTTAATTCTTGCATTGGTTGTTAGCCATATTAAACACTAGATTCCCACAGTTTTATTGTTGTCAACTATAATATTGCAGTTTTCTTCGTTTTCACCTTGTAGCAAAGTTATGGTTTGTAGTTAAATAATTACACATCCCCTTCTTGCTAAATATGCCCGCAAAATCTTGGCTTACATCCATGTCAAGGAGATAGTAATAATCTTTTTTGAGTCTGGCTAATATATCTGGTAGTTTTTCCAATAAAGTTTTTAACTTAACATCTGCTAGTTCCACTTTGTATGGAACACATAGGATTTTGAAATTTTTATTAATGCTTACAAGGCCTTCTTTTCCGATAATTTCTTTTACTCTCTGGTCCATCTTGTTAGTGCTTTCCAGAGAAAACGGAAGCTTAGTTTTAACATGAATAGCGGAAACAAATCGGTCAAACTTTCTTCGTAAATAGCTGTTAAATGCACCACAAATCCTTTTATTTGAAAATGTTTGCTCGGCGCCTAATCCGACCTAGGTCGGATTGGGCAAGGGTGCGCATCGACATATGTCCGGATATATGTAGGATGTATACTGGACATATGTCGGATGTATGTAGGATATAGTTTAAATGTATGTCGGATGTGTGTCGTACGGATGCGAGAAGAGTGGACAAAGTAGGGTGGAGAAAAGAGGGTTTAGGTTAGTTTACGTTGTTTGGAGTTAGATTAGTCGGTGCTGTCTGAAGTTAGATTAGGATAGTTGGACTTGTTAGGAGTTAGATTAGTCTGTGTTGTCTGGAGTTAGGTTAGGTTAGTTTGACTTGTGCGGACTTAGGTTAGATAGCAAGAAAAATTGATACGTTAGGTCAACGCCGAGGTGCTGACCTAACCTATCAATTTTTCCTGCTATTTAATATAAGTCCGCACAAGTCCAACTAACCTAACCTAAGGCCAGACAACACCGACTAACCTAACTCCTAACAAGTCCAACTAACCTAACCTAAATTCAGACAACACCGACTAACCTAACTCCAAACAATGTAAACTAAACTAAACCCTCCTTCTCCATTCTACTGGTGATAATAAACAACTTGGAAATCATATACTGGATATTTATGTTGTCCACATGCACGTTTAAGAGAAACATTCGCGTCTATTTTGGCCAAGGAACATGGTATTACGCGATTGGAAGCGACAAAATACAACTGTACAATTGGAAACTATGTCAGTGCGGAACAGATGTATAATCCCTTAAAAGACTGTTTAACCTTATTGGAAGATAGTAAGTTATATTTCGTAAAGCCGCCAATGCACTCGGAACCACTTGCCAAAATGTGGAGTAAGCTATCGGGGAAGCTACAAAATAGCTGCTGTTTAGTGTATAATAAACCTACTACAGTACGTGTATTGGGGGAATAGCAATACAAACAAATTGACTGGCTTGCAAATTAAGTTGTCCGAAAAACCAGAAGAGAGGGAAAAATTGATAAAGTATGTGCTTTCGGCTTTTAGTTTTAACTATTTACCTGTAAACTATTTGGAGATAGTAGAGGAGGAAGACAACCAAGATAAAATAAAAATCTTACATAATGCTTTATTAAAGCAGGTAGTACATATTTTACACAATCTGCAACATCACATTCTACAATTCCTAAAGAAATCATCATTTTGAAATTGGAGTTAATAAATACGCCTAACATTCGCCCAGAGGTTGTACGACAACGCGTAAATATTGGCAGTAAACTCTATCCGTTTACACTAAAGGAAATTGCCCCATTATGCATGCCATATGCTGTAAGTGGAATTAGAGGAAATGAATGTAAAAAGGCGACAGTTGGACTACATGGAAAGCACTGCGACAATACGCGAACAATACCAAGATGTGTTAGAGAAAGAACATCTTATTAGAGAAAATGAGGAAGAATTAAAAGATTATTTTATGTGCCGATGGATTTGACTTAGATGCATTCAGGTTATACAAGCTGTATTCATTTGTGGTTAGTAAGAAAGACTTTTTTAGTTATGTAGGCGTCCTTGCGGAAAAGGATGGTACTAAATCCGTATACTTTTTAAAAATTTATTCTAAAAACATATTTATCAAAATGGCAGATAACATAGACGAACTAAAGAATGCAGGTTTCGTAATCTTGGAGTACACCACACGCAAATGGTTTCCGCTAAACATTGTATATTTGCCCTGTAAATAACCTTTGTATTAAAATTAAGTTTAAATGGCTCCATGCTTGGCATTAAATATTTTAAAATTTTGTTATAGTATCTAATTTGTACTGGCTACGATTTTAAAACCCAAAATGACTCTCATAAGAAATAAGAAATTTGGCAATTTCACCCTTTAACGCAATTTCACCCTATAAGGAAAATGAAAATTTAAATTTTATACTTAAATTACGTCGGAAAATTTCTGTCTGTAAAAATAAATATGTATGAAAATAGATGTTAAATGTACACAGTATATTTATAATTAAATAAAATTGTTTTAAAGGAATGTAAGTTACTTTTTGCTTACACCAATCTTTTAAGTCGAGTTGGCCTAATGTTAAATTAGTGGTAGATTCAGACTTCAAAGAAAAATTAAATCGGTATTACCATACACGATTAGAAACTGTTCATAAATAAAAAAAGTTATAAAAGTGGGGTTGGTAACTCGATAAGGGTTGACGTTAAGATGAAAATTGAAAATGTGGGAATATAAAGGTCGTGCTGTGCCGATAGGCACCGAGGGGTATCTCAAAAATTTTAAGGGTTAGGTTACCGATTTTTTATGGTAGGTTTAGTGGGTAAAAATAAAGTTAGGATAATAATCCCCCCCATTCCTCCACAAGTAGTAAATTTTACCCCCACAAAAAGGAAATGCTTCGCCACAAGGAGGAACTCCTTTTAAAATAAGACTTAGCAGATCCTCCTTATGGAAATTTACATGAAAAAACTTAGGTTACTTGTGGATCGGGAGAATCGGTGGATTGGGAGCATCAGTGGATCTGGAGGACGAGGATCGGTGGATCGGGAGGATCGGTAGATCGGGGGGATCGGTGGATTGTGAGGATTGGTGGATCTGCGCCAGAACAGGCCTATTCCTCTACTATTGATTGTGGCTTCTCTTATACAAATTAGTAATATGTAACACGTCATAATTAGACATTTAATAATCTGCGGAACAACACTATTTAGTTTTCATAAAAACAGTTCAACATGGGCTAAAACTTCTGATATATGAATTTATTAATAGAAAGAGTTCAACAACTTCCAAGTTCTAAGTCGTCATAAAAAGTACAAAATACACATTTTTCCAGTTATTAATATCAATTAAGGTCCAATTAGATAGAACTTAATTCAAAGAAGACGCTTTCGCAATGGAATAATCAAAACGCGGATAAAGCTGTAAGCACAAAAGAAACTTTTACACAAATTAGTTGGCACTTTTTTCATTTATCTTGTGTTAAAGGAAACTGAACGGAATTTCCGTTTAATTTCCTTTTAACTTCTAAAATGAAATAGGTACTTATCAGGCTTTGTTTTAAAACCATGCTTTCAATTTTAATTTAGAAATTTTTATACACCTGATGTTTATGTTTGTGGAAAGTTAATTTCATTAAACTTTTGCTTGGCAAAGAAGACGGGATAATCGTTGATTAATTAAATTTTTATTGACAAAGTTTAAGCAACTTTAGAACCGTGCGATTGAACAATAAAAGTGAATTCGAGTAAAATAAGGAAGAATAAGGATGTAATTGGATTTGAAAATCGAATTTTCTTAACTTTCCTGGATTTCAAGAACCTAAACGATATTACATACTGAAAGTAGATCGCTGGCGGTGACAGTTTTCCTTAAAATTCCTCCAACCTAAAGTGCATCTGGGGTGCATTATACTTTTCGTATTTACATTTCCGCAGTTCTTGGATATTCGGAACGACAACTTTGTAGATTACGTTCGATTGCATACCATGGGTAGCGGCATTTATATACCTCCATCTTGTTAGAATAAACGTTCTATTGGTTTTCAATTAATTTAACAATTCCGTTTATAGCGGTGTACATTCGTCTTTTGCATACCGAATTTTTCGATCTAACTATGCTAGAAGCAACCCGAGTGTAATGGTTTGGATCAAATAGTTGAACTTCAGCTGTTAGTTCTTACAGCCCAGTGGTTTCGCATCCGTTTATCTAAAATGTAGTCTTCTAAATATTACAAGGGCTTTGATGTAATATTATATTGAATGCATACGTATAATGTTAGTTTTGAAGTAAATTTCATGCTTTAGCAAGAACAACTAATTGAGTAGCATTAAAAAAACACTTGTGCTAGCTCTAGGTATTTATTACGGACTAAGATAAATTGTACGACTACAGAAAAAGTTTCTTCTGCAATAGCGTTTGAAGGGTGAACTAAGATGCTTTACATTTATTTTCTAACTTGAATTTCAAGGCAAGGAAGTTTTAAACCAGTGCGATTTTAAAAGTTACAACAAATAAAAGGTTGCGAGGAACTGGTATAGAAATCATGTGCTAATATGGTATCCTGAAGGTATTTACTTTACATAACTGAAGCGTGCTTAAAAATTTTAAAAATTATCTAGGTTTAGTTGGTCAAAATTTTTTCTTTGAAATGTATGGTATTGTAATGCTACGCGTTATCTTGTAATTATACCTGCCCTTTGTACTAAAAAGAAATAAAATTGGTAGGTCAGCTACCAAAAGTATGTAGCTTATATAGCTCAAAACTGAGTACGATTTAAATTTAAAAAATGAAACTAGATGTTAGTCTTAAGTTTTTAGATGAAGTCTAGTTAAGATAAGTAAAGTGAAGGAATGGGTTAAATAAGTTTTTCGATGTATATGTATTTTGAATATATAGCCTAGAATAAGTAAGTCTACCTTTACAAACATTTCATAGGATAAATAATTAAACAAAAAGGCACCTAGCACGTTTTTTTTCGGTATAACGCCCGGGCTTTTACATTTGTATTCAATTAGAAAAATTACCAATAAAAAACGGGAATATCACGGTCCACAATAATCTGGCGTCGCCGTGGATCAATGTAGTAAGCGTAAGACTACGGATCCCAAGGTCCTGGGTTCAAATCCCGACACGGCCGACTGCTTGAAAAATGGCAGGTGAGCATTTTTCACAAAAATTACGCCCTCGTTCGGATGAGAGGTTAAATGGAGGTCCCGTGTGTGAGTGTTGTCACGCACATTAAAGATCCTTACCTTGCCTGGAACGGCAAGGGTTCGGCTAAATTCTAAATTTCTCGGCAAAAAAAACTCGCCTCCTGGCCAATGTAGTACCTTCTGGTGGAGCATTGGAAATGTAAATGAACGGTCCACAATAATATGTGTATAAATTCAAATAGGGTTCAGGAAACCACAGAATCATGAAACTTCACTAAATTAACGCGTTTACACGACTTGAAGGCATTGAACTTGACCATAAAAACAGCTTCAGACGTACAAAGTGTGAAACTGGAACTTTTAAAGGAACGGGAAACGTGCGATATAACGATAAAGTTCGTAACTAGTAAGCTATGTTACAAAAGACACGATGGTTGAGTAACAACGGGACCGGATACGGACCGTAGACGGATCCATCCACAAAGTAGCTGACGTCGAATTGTTTTGAATTTTTCTGGATAAGCAGACCAGGACGTTCACACACGCAGTATGACGAAATTATATTTGCGTTGGACGAGCCTCGATAATAGGGTATTAGTCCATACAAGGATGACAAGCGGGTTCTCACTCTTTCAGTAAATGCTGGAATTGAATAAATGGAATGGAGTAACCTAACGTGTCGGTAGTTAGCAAACAGGTGAAATATTGTTGTTCCTGAAGGTGTTTAATTAATTTAAACAACCAACGTTTGGAATTTATTACTGAGAGTACTCGTTGAGTTTTCGTTTTAGTTTACACCTGATAAATTGATAAACTG
The DNA here is from genome assembly GCA_036346225.1 of Platerodrilus igneus. Taxonomy (NCBI): domain Eukaryota; kingdom Metazoa; phylum Arthropoda; class Insecta; order Coleoptera; family Lycidae; genus Platerodrilus; species Platerodrilus igneus. The sequence goes on from JARFIW010000822.1 coordinate 2,715,923, forward strand.
TAACGTTAGCGCAATAATTAGTATATAAAAAAATACTTTTTTAATTTTAGCTAGTTTAAGACCCGTAGTAAGAAAATATATGAACTAACTAATAGGACTTTACATGTAATTTTCCAATGCTCCACCAGAAGCTACTACATTGACCAGGAAGCGAGTTTTTTTTACTTGGAAAATTTGGAATTTTGCCGAACCCTTGCTGTTCCAATCAAGGTAGGGACCTTTAACGTGTGTGGCAACACTCACATACGAAACCTCCATTTTACCTCTCATCCGAACAAGGGTGTATTTTTGTGAAAATGCTCGCCTAACATTTTTCAAGCGAACCGTGTCGGGATTCGAACCCGGGACCTTGGACGTAGTAGTCACACACATACCACTACACCATGGAGCCGCCCAAATAATAGGACTATTGCATCATACTGCTAAAGTATAATACTGAAATAAATAGGAACGTAGGTGGTGCATTTTTGCACAACCAGTAATTAAAAATCTGGACTTTATTATAAACATGCCAAATTCGACAAACAACATATTTTCCATTACGACTTTTCCTACTAGTAAGGAATTAAAAATATTCTCATGCATTGCAAAGTTATCGAAATCATTAAAAATTATTCGATATGATAAAAGCTCATAAAATAGAATACTTTCAAAAGATCAAACCCCAAGATTCAGATGTGATAGTAAATAGACCGTGAGAAAATACCATTATACATATTTTCCCATGTATCGAGAAATTCTTGACATACCTTCAAGATTAGTGCAAATCGCACGAACGGTTTGAATTTGAACCAGACTTATGTCACTTATAAACAAAAGCGACGATCAAAATTACGGCTACAAGCCAAGTATTAGATACACACACATATCAGTTAATTAGTTGCACAAGGATTTGTCTTTGGCATTTTAGATAATGTTATACGCAAAACTATTTTGCAAATAACAGCACACCGTCCAGTAGCGGCGTTTTCTTTTATACAATAATTAGCTTGCGAAATGCAAATAAATCAGTTTTCAATAATACTACGATTTTGCCCTATCAAGGCATTAAAAGAAGACGTCACCACGGGACGGTGTGTTATCATTTGCAAGACAGCTTTTCCGTGTAACATCACCTAAAATCCCTAAGCAAAACGTATTCATATAGTCATCTATGAAATTACGATTTATTTTTGAATTAACTTTTGTATATTCACTAGCCTAGTGTTGATGCTAATCACCCGATGGCGCTTTTAGTTTACTCTCGTCATTATACAAAAGTTCTTTCAAGATTATTATTGTTAAAAACTTAAGTTGGTCCCCAAGGGTTATAAACTACGATATTCTGATGAGATTAAGAGATCGGAACTAGTTAATAGATGTTTATTCCTTGTGAAACCACCAAATTATTGTTTTGTAGAAGGCAATGCAAATATTAGTCTGATCTGTATAAGTAAGTTCACTCTTTTGTTTTTCATGAGATATATATATATATATATATATATATATATATTACTGTGATATTTGGGGGTTAAAAGGACATTATTTATTCATGTTTTAATTTATTTCGTGATTCAGCATGTAAAAATAACTAAACAACCTTGAAAAACGCTTTTATTGTCAGTAGTTTTAAAATGAAGAATTTTTTGTAACGCATTTCAAAAAGCGAAATTTTATAATTCCTTAATAGTCATAAAGTATAGCTGGTATTATATTAGAAACAACCATGTGTAGAATAAAGCATTTAAATTTTATAGTTAAAAACAAATGTATTTAATAAGTGTAGGAATATTTTGTAGAAAGCTGTTCTAAGACTTTAAATCGGTTGGTTTACGAGCAAGGTTGGCTAATATGTTATTTACGAGAAGTCTTATATCTGCTGTTTTAAAGAAATCTTTCCCAGTATCATTAAAGTCCAAACAAATGTAACTGTCGCAATTTTCTTGAGTTTTGTCAAAGAGGGTAGAATAAAACGTTGAACAAATAACACAAATTCCAGGTAGTGTTGGATACCGTAGTCAATTAGGATAGATTTGTAGCTTCGTTACAACAATATGGAACTTAAGTTGGAATGGGTTGTTTTGCGGTTATGAAAGAAGCTTGCCAACAGGGAAACAAGGAGAGATTGTTAGACAGCATGGGTACAAATAGGATAGAGATAACACGTGTTACGAATACAAGGTAGTGGAGTGAGAAACCAGTTAGTTATATAACGGGAATGGCAGATAAAGTAAAGGATAGTTGATTTAGAGTGTAGGGTAGAGCAAAATTGGGTTAACACGTGTTAAAATAGGCATAGTTTGAACGTTAATTAGAGTAGGCAAGCAAGTGCTCCGTTACAACGAAACTTGAAAACACGGTATAAAAGAGATAGTTGATTTAGCGTGTATGTTAGAGCAAAATGGGGATAACAAGTGATGAATTAGGGAGTATTTTAAACTTTAACTATCGTTAGCTAAAGATAATATACACAACGTGATTGGGGGAAATGTTGAAATGCAAGGAAGGTACTTTAGTAAGGCGCGCGTGGTGTATAACGTCAAGTGATTTTTAGAGCAACCAGTTTTCGGTTACAGAAATACGAGGTATTTTTGTGTACGTTAGTTAAGATGTTTGTGGGAAAGAGTAGCCGTTGGAGTTTTACAAAGAATTGTTGTGCAGAAGTGTTTGTATCGTTGAAATTTTCTAGAATTAACAGGCTTTACGGGGATACGAAGCATTATATAAACTGGGGAACATAGATGAAGGCTTTCTTAGAGAAAAAGTATATCAGGAAGATACAGAGCTGAATATACAACCAAAATAAAAAAAATTCTACCACATACTAGATGGCACTAAAATTACATTAAGCAATTCACTAAACACTACGACGCCTTTTGTAGCAATCTATGATCCAATCCAGTACATCACAACAAATATGAATCCAAATAAAAACAAATAACTATACTTTAATAGAGAATATGTAATATATAACCACCATACGTGTTGATGCCGGTCACACCACTAATGAAATACAAAACTGGCAAAGAGAAAATTGTATACTTCTGATTAAAAAAATTAACTACAACTCATTCGCGTCTGGCAATATTTTTCAACAAACTCATTACAAATACATAAATAATTCAAGGGACATAAATTCTGCAGAACACTGCCAAATATCATGTCTAACGACAATATTCGAAATACTAGCAGATATTATAAGCCAAAAACCTATCAAACAAGAAAACAAAACAAAAGAATGCACGTTGAGCAATAATGATGATAGCTTGCAGTTATCAAGAATATCAAAATTCTGAAAGTTAAGTTCGGAAAGATGGAAGTTGAGCAAGAGTTTTTATAGTGCCACGATAAAGAGTTGATGCCATTCTAGGAATGGATTTTATAAGTAAGGTGAAAGGTGTAATAGATACCAAGAATAAGGTGATGATTATGGAAGATGAGAGGATTAAATGGGACGAAGAAGTCCATATTGAAGCACAAGGTGGTTGTATGAATTTGAATCAATTTAAGAAGGAGATCTAACGTGAAGGAAATGAGAATTTAAGTATTAAGTGCCCTGATGAAATTATAAAAGAAGTTGAAGCGTTTTTAGAGAAAAACTCGGAGTTATTAGAAACTGCAGAAGATAATGTTGAAGAAGTGGATAGATGAAATAACTGAAAATAGTATAATCGCAGGTGTTGAAAAGGAGATAAAGAAACTCTCTGTGAATGCAGCTCTTAAAAATAAAATAAATAAAAGGTCGTAAAATATTAAATGTTGATGAAATAATTTGGAAAGGGAGTTTAATAATTCGTTTAGGATAATTGCTATTAGAGATTTAAAGTGTTATGTGAAATGGGGTATGTATAAATATGGAAGAGTAGCGTTTGGTTTGTCGAAACATTAAATCAAATATACGGATTTAAGAAAAAATTGGCAACGTAGAAAAAAGAAAGAAATTATTGAAATGAAAGTGGATGAGGGAGTTAAAATATAAATGTGAGTTATTTTAAGAAAGAATTAGAAGAAAATGTAGAAAAAGGAAAAATGGTTGTTAAATGTCCAGCTGAAGTTATAAATGAAGTAGAATCGTTGTTAAAGGACGAATCTTATGAAATGAAAGATAGAGAGTTAAGAATTTCTACTGATTGAGATAATAAGGTAGAAGTTGTTGATAGTGAATCATTGAAGACTGATGTTTATGCATTTACTGAAGAGGAGTTAAAAGATGTATGGTTTGAAAGTAATGGAATTAGACTAGATAGAGAAATTCTAGACCATAATTTTTCGACGTTAAGTAGTATAGCTGAGTAGTTGCTATGATAACTTTATAAAAATTTTATACCCATATTTTTCCAAGATTATGATAGTTTAGAAAGGAATGTGCTATAACACTATGAGTTATATATGATAGTGAAGAGAATTTTGTTTGAGATGAAACTTGATGAGACCGTGTGTAAATATAAGAAAATTAGAAATACACGATAGAGATGCTAGATTGTAAATAATAATAGGATAAAATTACGCAAAATTTAGTTAATTATAAGATAAGAATATACGGATTGATTTAACAGAGAAAAGTTATAGTGTGGGAAAGAGAATGCGTGCGTATTATGAAACTAGAATTAGTTATAGATAGCAAGTAGTTAAAAATAAAAATATTAAAATTACTCATACATGCGAAAAATAACGCAGACTTTAAATCTTATATTGTGATTTGGGGGGAAATGACATGTATGTGGTGACGCGAAGTCACTGAAACCCAAATTCTAAAAAAAAATCCCACCAAAATATAAAAAAATTGGAAGAAAAGATAGAAATTTCCGTAAATTCATGGTTACGCCCTGTATAATACAAGCGTGCCTTTATTCGTTAAAGGCCATGCAAAGACGCAAGTTTTGCGTGTATAAATAATCACCCTGTATGATATATGGGTATTGTAAATAAAAAGCAAATAACATAAGCTGTATATGTAAAAGTAATTAATTTTAAGATACCTTAAAAACGCATTCAATGCGAACGCAAATCGGTCATTTTAAGATAAATACAAAGCAAATTATTTTCACTTATTAATTATCAATACATTTTCGATGCACATAAAATGCTCTTAATTTACTGTAAATAGCATAGGATAGTGCACGCTTTACGCATTTAGCATAAAAACTACAATCAATCTTGTTAAAAAGCCCAATTTTAAGCTTTATTTGGGGTAATAAAACACGTTTTGTCATAAAAGCAAATATTTTTTTTAAAAATGCAACTAATTTGCATTATAAAGCAATTAAAGTCTTAAATTATTCATATTAACTACCCTGTGTATTACATAAATTCAATTTAAATAAAACATATTCTTGAAAGATCAAGAGAAATTGAGAAGAAATACGTCAACTTCGTTGAACTAATTAATAAAGAAACGTTTATTCTAAAAAGCGACCGGAACATTGAAAAAATCCATAAAATTTATCAAATAACACAAAAAGTATTTATTACCTTCCGCAATCGTTGTTGGAGAGAAGCAATGTGACACAATCAAAGACGAGGAAGCGCGCATTACTATTATAAATCAATAACAAGGCAATGAAACTTGGCAATTTTGAACGCTAGTGATGATTTCGCAGAAGATTATGTCAGATAAGCGTGTATTATTTAGAATGGATTCACGTAAATACTACTACATTCTAGGAATAGTAAATTTGATATAGTACTGGAAGCGTTTATTAAAAAGATCATTCAGTCAATCATGAGTTCGATCGCGGAATGTTATTTGATTAAGTCGCGAGTTGTTGCATTGCGAAGATGATATTTGAAGTATGCAGTACGCATACCTTAATTTAATAATTATCATGATACAATGAACTAAGAAATGATTTTTTAAACGTAACCTGCATAAAAAGTAGAATATTATTCAAATCTCCATTTAGAAACCAATGTTCATCCTCGGTTGAATTATAAAATTTTAAAATAGCTTTTTATCTTGTAGAATTTTCTATCTTCATTGTATATTACAAAATAAAATAACTGCATTTAAGAATTTCCATTTTTACACTAGGTTACGTTGAATATTTACTTCCTTATTCGCTGTTACATAGTAATTATTAATCACGGTATGCAAATTGCACATTTTAAAACAATTTCTTCTCAAAGTGACATTTTTGCGATCGTATTCATGAATGAATGTCTTTACATATTGCTTGGTTGCTGCGAACTTATGAATGAATCTAATGTCGATTACTTCTATTTATATATAAAAATTATCTCCATTTCTAGAGCTTTCTAACTCTGTATGGAACGTAGTACACCGTAATGATGCAAGATTTCTCAGAATAACTCATTATGGTCGATTGCGTGATTAACTAGTTCGTTAATGTTTAAATCCTTGCGTTCGTTCGTCCTTCTCTAATACATAAGTTTCTTGTGGGGTAGCATTCTATTTTTGATTGACTTCATATAGTAGTATGCAATGCCTATATTTGGTTTTCTTAAAATTCTAGTAAGTAGTGGAGTTAGTTTTTCAATACTTGGAAGCTTGTTGTAGACCAGTTCTTGTGTTGTTTTTTTGTTGTGATAAAATGTTGGTATTTAATAATTTGTTGACAATTTGAATGGGATAACCATTACTGATAAAGACTTGTTTTAATTCTTTAATGTTGCTATTTAGAAAAATTGGATTGCTTATTTTTGTAATTCAATTTTTTAGTGCTAAGATGGTATTGACCTTGTGTTTATTGCTGTGACTGGAGTTGTAGTTAATGTATCTATCAGAATTTGTAGGTTTTTTATAGTAGTTAAAAATCAAACTGTTGTTTTCTGATCAAATAATCAATGTATCAAGAAATGGAATTTTTCTGTCTTTTTCTTTTTTCAAATTGAATTTTAGATGTTCATTAAAGTTATTGAAGTGTTCAAGAGTGGATTCAACTTGATTTTGTGGTACAGAGCAAACTATGTCGTCTACATACTTAGCTAAAAATGTAACTTGAAATGGAAGGTAAGGAATGATTCAATGTATATGCAACCACTCCTACATTGCTCAAACTGGTCAGTGGTTTAAGTACAGATTAACTCAACACCGCAGTGATGCAAAATTGGGAAAAAACAACTGTGCTTTTTCAACACATATACATTCTACCAAACACACACCTTCGCTGAAAGATACCAAAATTTTAGAAATAGAACAAAATAACAAAAAACGGTTATTACTTGTAGCATTTCCTATACAAAAAAAAAGTGCATCAACAACAAACAAGACTTAAATAACTTAAGTGTTGTTTACTCCGATCTGTATAAACATTAATTGTAGTGCTGTTATTTAATGGACAATATTTATACATTCTTTTTATTTTTATAATATTTATATCCAAAATCATTGTACTTAAATAAGCTTGGTTTTTGTAACATCAAAATTGCAGACACAAAACAATTTTAATTCTGTCGCTCAAGTTTTGCTTTGTCATTTAAAATTATTTTACACTAGCCTTAAATTTAAGAATAATCAAGTTTTATGTAAGTTTTGAGATATGTTTTGTTTGGTTTCTAATTACCTAATTTTTAGCTTATGATTAAAATCTGAATAATAGATCGAAACGTCAAGTTCAAAACGAATGATTATTTGACAGTTGTGTTTTATTTATTACCAAAAACATCCCAACACATTGATTTCATCTTCATATTAAACATAGATTCCTGGTCAATAAAATAGAGTTTTATAATATATATATATATATATATATATATATATATATATATATATATATATATATATATATAAATAAGATGAAATAATAACTTAGACTTTTATGCCAAGCCCAAATGATCATTTCAAATTGAGCTAGTAATTGAAAGATGGAAAATATAAGGTCTTGGACAGGACTTGATCCTGTATCCTGGTTTTGCCGGAACCATGCGTTTACCAATTTGGGCTTTGCATAAAAGTCTAAGTTATTATTGCATCTTATTCACTATAATACGATAGTATTTATCAACTTACCTTGTGTAATTAACTACCTAAAATATATATATATATATATATATATATATATATATATATATATATATATATATAATAACATAACGCTTCATGGATATTGGTCATTCAATAATTCCTAACTAATCGTTCTTTCGCTTTTAAATAAAATTGCAATTAATATAATTCAATTTATTACGCGTTTCGGTTTTACACCATTTTCAAATAAAATTTTGTACAAATTAAATAAATTAAAATGAGTTACAATAAAGTGTACATATCAGAAGTCAATATATAAAATGGTTAATTCTTAAAATGACAGTTTTTTAACATTTTTTTTAATGTATAAATATTTTGGTAATAATAAACTTGTCTCTGTCTCAAGAATGTCACATTTATAAAAGTTTAATATATACGAATTGCTTTACTCTAATGTTATACATATGATATTTGTTGAAATGTATTGATAGAAAAAATATGTATCAAGATATGTGTTTGCAAAGTAAAGTGGTAATAGAGAATAAGTTTATTAAGGTCAACAGCAAATTTATTAACAGTGTATTAAATTATGGTATACATGAACAAAATCGTCTTGATCTATTTTATAATTTATAGCATTAGGATTTTTTTGAATTTTTATTGCTTCAATTATGTTTCTCTTTTTATCATTAGTTTCGGAACCTAAAATTTCGGTATTATTAAAATCGAATTTATGTAACTTTTCTATGGCATGTGCAGCCAAAGCGGTGCTTTTTTATTACCGGTTTTTATTGCGTATTTATGTTCGTAAATACGTTTATGCAAATATTGTTTGGAACTTCCAATGTATACTCCGGGACATTTCGTGCAATTTATTTTATAAATTGTATGGGTTCTGTTTTTTTGTTCTATTGGAGGTTTAAGTTTTGTAAAATTATTCTAAGATGAATTGTTGGGTTTGTGCACAACTTGTATGTTGTATGCTGTTAAGCATCTTTTTAAACGTTCTGAAAGCCTCGGGGTATATTTAATTCCAATTTTGTTATCTAGTTGCTGGTGTTGTTTGGTATCTTCATTGTTATAAATTTTATGAATTTTAGTTCTAATTATTGGTTCCACAAACTTTTTTGGGTAACGATTTTCTCTTAGTACCCTTTTAACTATTTTTATATTTTCCGGTCGATAATCACTATGTGTTAGTATGACCGCCCTTTCAATAAGGTTATTAATGACAATTTTCTTGTATTGTTGTGGAACACAGGACAAGAAGTTCAAATATCTCCCGCTCCACATGCTTTTTCTATACCAATTTGTTTTTATTTTTCCTTCATTATCGTGTATGATAAGCATGTCTAAGAATGGAATTGACCTATTTACCTCCTGCTCATGTGTGAATTGTAATCGGGAATGAAACCCGTTAAACGCCTTAATTGTTTCATCGATTTTGTTTTTGGGTAGACATATGATGCAATCATCGACAAACCTTTTGTAAAATGTTGGAATAAAATTTAATTGATTAATGGCATAGTTCTCAAGTGTCTCCATTACGAGGTTTGCTATTGTGGATGATATTGGTGAACCCATTGCTGTTCCAAAAATTTGGACATAAATATTGTTTTCGAATTTAAAGTAGGTAGCATCTAAACAAACTTTAACACCCTCTAAAAATTCTTTCATAGGCAGTGTTGTAAAAGGTGTTATTTCGGGCCATTTGTTTCGGATTATGTTTAAAGCTAACTCGGAAGGAATGTTAGTAAATAATGACTTTACATCTAGTGAGACTATAATATGGTTAGCAGGCACTATTTGTTTTACTATAAATTTCTAGAAATCCCAACTATCTTTTATAGAATATTGAGTTTGTCCTACTATGTTTTTAATGGTCTCAATTAAAAATTTAGACAAATTGTATGTGGGCGCGCTTTTTGTGCTTACAATTGGTCGAAGGGGAATATTTGGTTTATGCACCTTTGGTAGTCCGTATATGTACGGAGCATGTCTATTATGACAAATTAATTGATTTTTGATAATTTGTGGTATAAAATTATTTTTATACCATTTGTTAACCATTGAGTTTATAGTACTTTGTAGCTGTAAGGTCGGATCAATTTTTTTCTTTAGATATGTAGTTTTATCATTCAACATTTCATTCATTTTCCTTAAATATTCCTCCTTATTCATTAGGACAGTCGCTCTATATTTGTCAGCTTGTAACACGAAAATGTCTTTATTTTCTTTTAGAAATTCTCTGGTTGTATTGTTGAAATGATTATGTGTGTAATTATAATCCTCTTTGTTAAAATTCTTGGAACTAGTGGTGTTTTTAATACGATGATTCGTTAAAATATTACAAATTTTATTTCGAATTTCTTATTTTTTATTCGTCACTTTTTGTTTTAATTCCAATTTCTACGCTTGTAATAACTTCGTCGTAATTTGTTTTTTCTTTTTTGTTGAGAATTTATTTCCTAATCCCAAAAAATAATCTACTTCGGTTGGAATGGTTTTATTGGTTAAATTTATAAGCCATTAAGTGTTTGTTTTACAATTATGTTTATAATTGCTACTGTTCTTTCTTTTGTTAATTAAATATATATATATATATATATATATATATATATATATATATATATATACAGTGAATAAGATGAAATAATAACTTAAACTTAGACTTTTATGCAAAGCCCAAATGATCATTTCAAATCGAACTAGTAATTGAAAGATGGAAAATATATGGTCTTGGACAGGACTTGAACCTGTATCCTGGTTTTGCCAAAACCATGCGTTTACGAATTACGCCACCGAGACCGATGACGGCAATTGGGAAATTTACTAATTTAAATCGTGTACACGACGATACATCAACCTAACTTTCAATTACGTTCGGCATTTTTGTCAATCATATCTGACATTGTCAAGTTTTTGACTTATGTCAGTTATAGACAGGAAGCTTCGCTCAAAACTATGGCTATAAGCCAAGTATTAAATATATAAATATTTTAGGTAGTTAATTACATAAGGTAAGTTGATAAATACTATCGTATTATAGTGAATAAGATGAAATCATAACTTAAACTTTTATGCAAAGCCCAAATGATCATTTCAAATCGAGCTAGTAATTAAAAAATGGAAAATATAAGGTCTTGGACAGGACTTGAACCTGTATCCTGGTTTTGCCGGAACCATGCGTTTACCAATTACGCCACCGAGACCGATGACGACAATTGGAAAATTTACTAATTTAAATCGTGTACACGACGATACAGGTTCAAGTCCTGTCCAAGACCTTACATTTTCCATCCTTCAATTACTAGCTCGATTTGAAATGATCATTTAGGCTTTGCATAAAAGTCTAAGTTATTATTTCATCTTATTCACTATAATACGATAGTATTTATCAACTTACCTTGTGTAATTAACTACCTAAATATTGCTGTGATATAACCCCTATTTTGGTGTGCCCCATTTTTATTTGCTGTGATATATCCTTTACGATTCATGTGATTCCTCTGGCCCCACGATTGAGTGTTATTTTTATTGCTGTGATATAACTCTTATTTCCTTTAAGCCCCTACGTTGGTGTTATTTTTATTGCTGTGATATCTTCCCTACGATTGGTGTTATTTTTAATGCTGTGATATAAATCTTTTTTCATTTATGTCTCACGATTTGGACGTTATTTTTATTGCTGTGCCATAGCTCTTTCATGATTGGAGTATCTATTCTTATTGGTGTGAATATCAACCCTTTTTAAAATTCTATAATTTCTTGAACTTGGCTTTCCACGGCTAGCTCACTGAATGCCCTACTTCACAACAATAATGATTGTTTAACCCCTTTTCTTTCTATCCGTTGAAATAATTTAAATGAAGTAATCCAAAATTACACAGTATAATGATTGATAATATGTACAGTTTTATGTCAATTCAAAATTTAGCCCCTGAATAAATTATTCACAATCACCAAATTTAGTTTTCCTGAAATTCAGCAAAATTTCTTTGTAATTACTCTTAAGTACCTTTCGAAAGTTCAAAGATGCTTTCCCTCTTTTTCAAATTCTCAATTGACCTTTTTGTTGACCCTTACAGATATATAATATATAGCAAATATTAAAATTGAAACAGTCTTTAACAAATGAAGAAAATTAAGATCTATAACCTGCCTTTTCCTTGTTTGTCACTGGAATTGCCTCAGAGTATCATTGTTCAGCACCCTTGATTGTTACAGTTCAACTTGCTTCACTTGTTGGCCAGAAGGATGGATTAATGGTTGCTTGTATTTTTCCCCTTGGATTTCTGGAGTAACTTTTAGTATCTTTACGTTTATTTTCTTGTAAGTATTTTCGAAGTATCTTTTGATCTATATTTAGATCTTTACTAAGAGCTTTATGCGAAGCCTTTATTCGGAGCTTTATTAGGATCCTTCTTCTGATCTGTATTCAGAGCCCTAGGTTTTTAAATGTTAAAATAAAATTCAATTAATAGTTTATCTTACGTTTACGCGAAGAACGGCTATTCTTCGCTGCACATATTAGCACTTTCTATTTTTCACTTTTAATAAATAATTTACTTTTCACTAATAGTTACTGGTAGTAATTTTTACTTTAAATCGACGTTTTAATTGGCGTGTTCGTTGGTCAAGGCTTGTACTTTGCGCATTATCTCTGTAGAACTTGATATTTCTCAAAATTCTCCGGTTTTAATTCTCGATGAAATGCTCTGCCGGTCACGTAAGCGTTCTGTATATCACAGTATATTTTTAAAATTTTCAAATATCCAATGCAATTTTGTCACGTCTTTTGTGTTTGTCGATTATAGTCCAACTTTTATCATATAACGAACCGCCTGTTGCTTATTGTTTGGTATTTCAAATATGCTAGATTTTCATGTAAATGTGATATTCCAGTCACGTACTCATCTTTCTAACAATGATGCATTTGAATGCGTTTTCCCATTTATGCGTTGACATTTTTAATGAAATTCTTATACAGCTAGAATGCCAGGTTGTTTATCTTACCCGATTACGTGTTTATTTTGATGAAACTTGATGTATTTAAAACATTATCTTGGTTCATTTTTTTAACTTAAAGCGTACACATTATTACTTTAGCTAAATATTATCTAATTATTGCAATATGAGCTCCTTTCTTATGCATTAAATTAAATATAATTTATATACAGTGTGCTCGCTATTGATCTTTTGTAAAATATTCAATTAACTTCTATTTAATGGTGAAATTATTTGGTTTTCTTAATGTTAATTATATTTGCAGTTATCTTACGACCCCTATGACTTAATCTACCCTTAAACTACCCTCTTATAAAAGCAATATATACGTATATATTTACAGCAACAGGCAGATGCTCAATAATAACTAAATACAGATTACATCAGATAACAAAATAACTAAAAAAATAGTTCAACAACTAGTGCCATGACACGAGCTAACAGAAGAACGTATATGCACATACACCAACAAACAGATTCACATATAAATCGACAAAACAATACTATACAACAAGTCAGACATCACATTTGTTCACATTCCAAAAAATACAACTAATAGAAATATCCATCCGAAACATACTAAAAACGTAAATAAACTCTCAAGAAATATAAAACGCTGTTTCCACACAAACGCATTCAAGCAGGTTTAAAATATCGCACTCTGACCCTAGCAAAGATCGCAAAACTCTTCTTTAAAGGAATTAACATAGTTCATGTAATTAATTTCATAAAAAGAGGTATGTTTGTAGTAAGAAACCGAAGGACTGCTGACGTGTGTTAAAGGGTTTTTTCTTTAATGACAATACAAAGCAGTATATTTCGCATTTTTCTTAATCTTATTTGAAAATTAAACCACTCATAGTTTTTAAAATCATCTTTATTTACGTTTGATCCATAACCTAGGATCGTTGTCAAAATAATAAAAACTTCATATCATAAATGTCAAACTTGAAGTTTTTCTTATTTTGACAATGATCCTAGGTCATGGATCGAAACGTAAATAAAGATGATTTTAAAAATTATGAGTGGTTTAATTCCCAAAGAAGATTAAGAAAAATACTAAACAAACCACAACAAACATACAGGGAGTATATTTCGCCCTGTTGCATGACGTAACTTTGATTATGAATACATTCTCCGGAAGGTTAAAATTGCTGGAAACTAGCATCCAGGTAAGAGAGATCTAAATTTCAACTAGTTGTAATATTCACAACTTCAAACTCAAACGTGCTCATTAAGTCCGTGTCATTAAACCGACGTTAAACATTTAACTTTCTACTACACTATGCCTAGATGTCTACTATGCTTATTATATCCGTAAACAAAATTCTAACCAAACTTGTGTGCTTTAATGCAAGTGAAATTCAATTATGCTTGCTTCTAGGGAAACTATTCTTGTAATGTATTATTAACATATTTTCGGGCTCAAATTTACTCAAAACTACTCTCTTTGTACACTGCGCTTGTAGTGTAATTCACCCGTACCATGTATACGATAATTATAAAGCAGAGCTTTATTAACCATTACGAGGTTAAATTTCCGTTCTAAAGCTCTCGAATGTACGCAGTAGTTGCCTTGTTTTATGCCACTCACTAGCTTACATGCTAGAAGCTAATTTGTTTTATTTTTGTTTTAGATATAGCATCGACAGCATAAATTAAAAAGAATTTAATGGCTTTAAAATTCTGTTTAATGAATATGTTTTTGATCTTTTTTTATTAACTAAAGATTGCTAAGGGACTTGTTGTCCATATTAAAGCTGACTATAGTTTATCTAGGAGGGTTTGGTACGAGTCTCAGAAGTATAATTTTGTGTTTTGGGCTGCGACAACAAGACATTAAAGACGACCATCATAAGTACTGACGGCCCAGGTCTGTCAAAGCGATAGACCAATCAAAAACCATGTCACTTTACAAACTTGCGAGACACTTTTCTTCAGTGTTATGAATAATTAGCTTGGCTTTTTGTTACGAGTGAAATAAGCGCTAAATTATTAAATTTTGCATTGTCCGAAATAGGCAAGCTACGTTACTAATAACACTTCCCTTTTTAATCACTCTCAAGTTTATGAGCGCCAACTTTGTCTAGTCCAGTAAGATCTTCTACGAATGACGAATAACCCAACGAATTGTAATTACGGTGTCCTGGAGAATGCGAGTTCTTTTTTACAAAATATACTTTAAGGTGTAAACAAATCAAACAATACTTTCTACTTGCTACGTCACCTAAATCTATTTTAATACAATATTATTCCATTATTCCTGCAAACAGGTATACATAAAAATGTTTAAAGGCACTTACATTAGTTTAAACATCAGCGAGAGAACAATGTTCCTGTAAACAAATTCACATAGAGAATTGTAAAATATCGTAAACAGTTCATATTCAATTAGTTTATAACCTTGATGATCCACAGCTAATAAATTAAAACAGGTCTCAAATAATCACCTAAAACTGTCAATATCCAGATTTCATACATTTAGTAATTAGCTATATTCTGTAACCAAGAGTGGACGTTGTATAACCTTATCAAAGTATTTTCAAACAACAACATCATGCATAAATGCCATAGAAAAGAAACAAATAACATAACTCTGTTAGCAATGCACAATACCTGTTCAGGTGGTTAAAAGAATTCCATAGAGCCAGGAGTTGTACTTTAGCTTAGTTCCAATATCTATTTATTGCTTGGAACCAATTCGTCCAAATTTTTCTTTTGGGTTAAGTCGAAAATCTGCGGGACCTGCCATTCTTAACCACGGGGGTGTACTCAACAACCTTTGCACCATCGTCCTGACATGTTCTTTGGTCTATGGCTGGCAAGTAATTAAAATGTGGTTTCCTGCACAGTCGAGCATTCCCCGTCCTACTCTTAATACGGTTGGTGGTGGTTGTCATTGCAGCACATTCCTGTACTAGGTGATTTGGGTGTGACCCGGTATGATTCCCTCGTGCAACATCCAAGTGTTCCTAACTTGCATCTTTAAATCAATAAACATATTGTAACCCTTGTTACACTGTAGGAAACTATAATTATCTGTAATAAAATATCGCAAACCTTACCAAAGCAGCGTCTAAAATTATTTGTTACATTGCAAGAATGTTCAAGTTTGTCTAGAGTGGCTTTGTACGACAACTAGTTAACCTTGAATTTACTTTATTTAACTGAATTTGTAAAAGCTCTTTTATATTTGCGATGTATATTAATAAATTTACTGCTATTTCCCAATTTCAAGCTCTAAAATAATAACATGGATTTACTATGAAAGTTTGCAGTTATAAATATTTTGTTTACCTTTTTATATTCCAATATGCATTTAACAAAGATAAAACAAATATTTTGTGGTTTCTGCGACAACAAGTTTGATAGAACCACTAATTTTATTAAAATGCCATGCTTGCGAACACTATTATACATGATATCAGAATTATACAGAATACTTCAATACTAATTTGTCCATTAAAGACTAATTTTACTCTATGTTCGTCAGGTTTTTAGTTTTCGTATCGCCAAGTCGCTACCATGCAATAAATAAAATTAGCTGCATGCATCACAAGTGACTGGCGATTGCAAAAATAACAAAATTTATTTGACGCCTAGCTATTGTATTTGCCTAAAAGTTTGTGGTATGTTTTCTTGGTATCTGAATACTACGGTTGATTGAAAATTAAAACTGTTAACGACTAAGCAACTTTGAGTTATGTAAGGTTTGAATTGTAAATCAAGAAAAAACGTCGAAAATCTTTCGATTGTATTTGATACGAAATTTGAAAATTGAATATTAAGCCTGTAACATTTCCAAAAAGCTCCTACTTTATTATGCAATATTACTGTCTACCCACATACTACATTAGTGTTGACGTTTGCTTATCGAAGGACTTAATATTATGCAATACAAAACATTTTAACATTATGAGTCATCCTTCTTGCAATCTTTAAAAACCTGCTTTGTTGGATCCGTTTAATCCTTTCTTATTAACCGACCGTTTACATGGCAATGACAGTCGTTAGCGGCGGTACTATTTCTGCTCTAATAATAAGTAGTTAGAGTGAATCTTCTACAATCAGTTAAAACTGCTCCGATTATGTCTGTGTAAACGTGTTCAGTAAAGACAATACTTTCTTGTTTTCTTTCCTCAAAATTTCTTTATTTTTTAGCTTAAGCATGGGCTACTGAAGATAAGTGATTATTTATTTTCATTTCTTGTATTCTGTGCACTTTATTGTATTTAAACCAAATCAACTGAAACATAATGAGCCTAACTCTAAAATTGCATCGAAGCGAATACATGCTTTAATATACGTCTCTTATTGTTGGCTAAACGAAACGAGCCGTCACGAGATAAGTCGTGTTTAGGTATCAGACTAGTATAGATAGCATTCCTTATCTTAAAGTACGACTTGCAAATTGCTTTAAAATTTTGTAGTAGATAGAATGATTATTCTACAGAAAGTCTAACTTTTCCATTCTAACCATTAGTTTGTATAAAACAAAAACAAGATTTCATTTAATATCTTGTTTTACAGCGCAATCATGGACTTATATTTTTAGAAATAACGTTATCATGAGTTTATGCTATTAAATTTTTACATAATTTAAGAATTAACCAAATTATGGGTTTATATACTTGAGCATCACGCAGGTGTTATTTTATGTGGAGTAACCATCTACCCTCCATGTTGAAAATTATACGAAGCTACTTGTTACAAAATCTAAGATATTATGTTTTATTCTTATAGGGTTCACCTCGAAGCTCTGATGTTTATAGAACACGTGAATTTTACTTGCTTGTTTGTTAAAAAAATTTCTCTGAATGACGGGAAATTCAAATTTGTTACTTTTTTTGTTTATCGAATTAAAAACATCTGCATAACATTTAATTATCACTAGAAATCTCCATTGGTTAGATATTTGTTCCCAATGATCTTATAAACATTCTTAATGCACATTTGTTTGAAATGTCTAGATCCAGAACTATTATAAGAACTATATTAAATGTAATAAACTTTTAGTACTTGTTCCTAGAAAGTAACCATATGATACTTGACAATTTTGATTTCCTTATGGTGCAAATTTGATTTTTAAATGTAAACATTATTATATTTGCAAAAGTTATTGAAGGTAAATTTATATTGGTTATATATTTACATAAGAAAGTTTCTGGGTATATAAAGTTTGAAGAAATAAAATTGTTTTAAAGACTTATATGTATACTTGTAAGGAAGGAAAATTTCATTTTTATGTTTGAATTGCTGTAAATTTCGTTAATAATTTAAAGATCTAAGATGTGGTTATAGTTTAAAAGCGATTATTAAATAATTTATCTTTATTATGAAATGTAAAAGATAACTCTTTTTGTTAGACTAAACTTTTAACACCTCAGGTTTATTGATCCAACGTATGATGTTTGAGTAGTATGTCGATTAAAATTATTTGTAACCTGCTATTTGTAAGTTTTACTAAATAAACTTACTAACTACATTGTAATAATATTACTGTTATCTAGTCTGGGGTTTCTTTGTATTATAACCACACGTGCGTCGCTGTAACGCTAATTTTGCTTAATTCTACTAAAAATTCTAAAATGCTCTTCAATTTTTGGGGCAATTTCTGGATTGAACACTGTTATTTACTTCTTTAATTTTTCACCCTGTAAAAATTTACTATTGTATTTATTCTGTTTACACAACTAACTCTGGTAATTACCTGTGCTCGCATCTTTGTGGACAACTTCGAAACACGTAATATCGAAATCAATTTTCCTTCTTTGTGATTTTCAAATAGTTTATTGATGTAAGTGTTTATACAAAAAATATATGTATGGAATTGTCATTTAAGTTTATTGCCGAAATTCCCTTTATATAACTAAATACCATCAAACTGTCATCCTTAATAAACACTACCATTCCTGAAATCATATTTCATAGCGTATATTAGTACACAGTGTGTTCAATGATAAACGTAACACGAGATATCCCTTGTATTTCATTTTGGTTTTTTTACTGCATAAAGCACTTAATATTACACTTATTTTTAACAAATTTAAATTTTTAACATTTTTCCACGCATGCGTAGCCAAACAATTGTTTTAAATTGCAACTCCCCTTTTTTATTTAAAATTTGAATTAGATTAATTTTTTTAAACAACTTTGACCTATAAAGTTTTGTTCTATTTTGAAAATTAACTAATTGAGAGTGGGTTAGAGTTTAGATTTTTGAAATTTGTATTTTCGTATTTTTCAACAGTACACCTATGGTTTTACAATGTGACATATCATTTCTTTTGATTTTTTTAAAAAATTAAGTGTGCCATCGTAAGTACAAAATATTTTCATTATTTTAACAGAGTCATTAACTCAAATCTTTCGTACTGTTGTAATTTTGGTAAATTAGCTAAACAAATCTAAACATATTTACACATATTCTATCATTTTAATTCATTTTTAAAACCAAAATAAATTAACAATTAAATTATGCATCAGGTACTATCAAGTTTAACAATTCATTGTATAAATTGCTCAAAATTTCTACTGTCGTTTGCACGCATGTTTCACCCCGTCACATCACTTCCTTTCTTGTAGCTGAAAATACTTGTTGTTCTGTTAACTGTGCACAGGCAATGCTTATCTTACTCTTCAATTCTTGAAGATCATTTGGTGGATTGGAATAAACGACCGTCTGCATATGTCCCTATAAAAAATCTAAAGGCGTCAGATCAGATGCCCTAGGTGGCCGTGCTACTGTTCCCCCTGTGCCCATCTATCTATAGTTAAAAGTTTTATCTAGATATTGCCGTACAATTATTGCGTTATGAACAGGTGCGTCATTATGCTGGGAAAATAAATTTATACTCAAGTCTAGTGGAACATCTTCCAGCTACGAGCAATTTACATTTTTATTCATACGCAATATGGGCTAGATCAGGTAGCTAAAAGACGCATATAAAAAACTAGACTTTTGCAGACTTTGTGTTTATGTTATTTTCTATTCTTGAGTATAGATGGTGTAGGAGGTGGGGTAGAATCTAGAATAAATACCTGTTCCAAAAATCACCTTTCCCGTTGGTTTGCGGTTATAGTGGACTGCAGGGCTGATTCTCAATGTTCAACAAGAAGCTTGAAGGGCAGGTTTCTTGATATACACGAAACAAGAGGTTTTTGGTACACTGACCCGGTATACGACACGTGCTTGTACACAAAACTAACGATAAAACCACACGATAATTTAGGCCGTGTTGTCTACGACGGACGGAACTTTTTTTTATTTATTCTAACGTTACAATTAGTCTGGTACCTAAAAATTACAGCAAACCTGTTACTCCTTATAAATCTAATGGAATTACTTGCTACCTTAAGTTATATTGATTAGTCTGATATTATTTGCGTTTGGAAATACTCGGGGGTTTGTGTGTGTGTGTGTGTGTGTGTGTGTGTGTGTGTGTGTGTGTGTGTGTGTGTGTGTGTGTGTGGGTGTGTGTCTTCGTCTGTGCGCGCGTGTGTGTGCGTGAGTGTGTGTGTTTCTGTCTGTAGTAATGTTCTTGGGACTGCTTCCCTTCCCAGCTTCCGACCGTCGGCAGCCGGAAATCAAAAACCAAGAAGTTCGCATTCCTGTACGTGTCTTGGCCGTCGTCGTGATATAATGGTGTTTGTGTTTGTATTTGCATGTACGTGTGTGAGTGTGCTTATGTTTCCCTATCCCGGTTTTCAACCGTAGGCAGCCGGAAATCAGAAACCGAGAAGTTTGCATTCCCGTACGTATCCTCGTCGTCTGCAGCCGGAAACCAGGAAGGCCACGTACAGTCTCTGTTGTGTGTGTGTGTGTGTGCTTGTGCGTGTATGTGTGTATATTGTTGTGCTGGTGTGTTATAATTATGTTGCCAGAACATTTCCCCAGAAGTAATTTCTAGTTGCGCTACAACATTGGAAATATAAACATTATGTTACTGAAGCTAGTGTTAGATTTCTTAAAGCAATTACGAATATGGTTTGTATTTTCTTCTGTTTATTATAGTTAGTTATATTTTTGGGTTATACGGAACTGTTATCATTGCGCCGCAAGTGGCGGTGCTTCGACAGGTAAGTAGGAGGGAGTGGGAGGAAATACAGGTTGGGGACACAAGTGGACCCAACATAAACGCCTATCAAAAAGAAATTAAAATAAACTTAATTTTTTTTTAAACGAAACAACAAATTGTAAGCATTTTCAAGCAACAAGAAAAAAAAATAAGTAAAATAGAAATTTGTCCTTACAAACTACATAAATATAGAAATATACCTTAAGGCACTATCGGCAAAGGACAGAGCTTAATTACGGATCTTTTGATAAGTCACTGGTTTGTTTTTACTGTAACAACTCGAACAATGCCATGACTTCCTGCATGCAACTCTACAATTCTACCCAATTTCCATTGCACTGGAGGAGAATTATTGTCTTTAATCAAAACTAATTGCTCGAGTTTCATATCTTCCGAGGAATCAAACCATTTGATTTTTTGTTGCAACGAATGGTTGTACTCAGACTCCCAACGCTCCCAAAACTTAGTCAAAGTCGCTGCACAAGTTGCCAACGATGTATACGATTAAGTTTTAAATCCAAAAGATTGGTATCTGGTATAACAGAAATTGGCTCTATGTTCAAAAACTAACTTTGTGTTAGGCACAGATCATTAGGATCTGAACTAATAGGTCCTAATGAGCGAGAGTTCAAAAGTGCTTCGATTTGCACCAGAACTGTAGTTAATTCATCATAGGTTAATATCTGTTCCCTTATGACACGCGACAAACGTTTTTTTACAGATTTTATACCCACTTCCTAAAGTACACCGAAATGTTGGGCCGAAGGGGGATTAAACGACCACGTAATATCTTCCGACTGTGCGCAATATTGCAACAACTCATATATTTTGGTCGTAGCACCAACAACGTTAGTGCCACAATCACTATACATTTAAATACAACGCCCCCGACGAGCCAAAAAACGACGAAATGCGGCTAAAAATGCATCTGTAGACAAATCCGATACTAATTCTATATGCACTGCCTTAGTGCTAAAACATACAAAAAGGCAAACATATGCTTTAAGAGTTTTAGCTCCCCTAAGTTTACTTATTGTAAGACTGAAGAGATCGTGCATTAATGTTTCCAATGCTCTACCCGAAGGTACTACATTGGCCAGGAAACAAATTTTCTGTTCCCTGGAAATTTAGAATTTTGCCGTGACAACACTTGCACCCGAGACCTCCATTTAACCTTTCATCTGAACGAGGGCGTAATTTTTGTGAAAAATGTTCACCTGCCATTTTTTAAGCAGTCGGTCGTGTCGGCATTCAAAACCGTGACTTTGGAATCCGTAGTGATTGATTGGGGGGATTAAGGAGTTGATATAAATTGATAAAGATATGCAAATTATGATGAAGGACCAATTGCTTTTGTAGCAATAACGATAATGGTGGAGCGGTTATGTAATAACTAAAAACAACTACAAACTAATTAAGGAAGGGTATAAATACCGTAAGTCCTGTGCCGCCGTGGGCAATGAACTTCACACACAAAAGCTTTTTTACGGAGAACCAGTAACACGCTCGACCGGGTGATGGTCTCGCTTTGAAAAGCTCTCACACAACCGGCTTCTTCAAGGGTTCGGATGCGACTTGCTTCTGTAAAGGCTCGAGTACGACTGTCACTTCACGCACTCACTGCCGGTATATAATGTTTCACTGACAACTGTAGGATGCACGCACTGACGGTATTTATTGTCACAAAATACCGAATTGTTTGATGATGACGTAACATACCGCCCACCAAATTCATAGAATTTTGAAAAGGAGGGAAGTAGGTTGGGTGAAGGAAATCACATGGGATTTGACCTTGCTAGGAAAACAGGTAACGAAAGATAGGGTGGTGCACTACAGCGAGCGATATTACCAACTATGCAAAAATAAAAATATATATGTAAATAAGCAAATATGTAAAAATAATATACTACTATACATGTACGAAATGTGTATATACATCTAAACATAAAATAAAATTAAAATACCGGTAGCGGCGGTAGTTTGACCAAAGGTCGTTTTGATGTGCCATGTGCAGTTTTGATCTGGGTAATACGTGCTGCCGGTAGGTCTCCCATAGGAGGAGTTACCAGGACCGGTTTGGTACGAAAACATCTATGACATAATGATAAAGAATTTCTGATTGAATTTTTACTAGAGAGGATCCAGAAAGTCTGTTGGATAAGACACGCTGTGGTATTAACACCGGGATGGTAATACCTTTCATGAGTTGACCGAATGATAAGTTCGGTTAATCGGTGCCGCTGAGGCAATAACGCAGTAAACTTTTCGAAATAGGAAAGCGAAGAATGTGTCAAGCGCCCACCTACTCTTAAGATGTTTTGTGGATCAACAAATGGAGAAAGTTTTCGCACGCCTTTAGGTAATTTACGGTTTGCCTTAATCGAAGCTATTTCCTTTAAAAATGTAACATTTTGTACATGCCGAACGATAATCATGAGAGCATTGTGTAATTCAATGTCTGTTAAGGGACCCGTATGACGTTGAGCCATGGGTTTAGAAAATCTATAAATGTCAGCAACGATGCCTTGGATTTTATATAACGATGAAAAACGACTTAGTAAAGTGTCAATGACGTTTGGATCTGTTTGAGCGACAAATGTTAGGATCTTCTTTTCCGTAGTTACCTCAGCAATTGAGGTTGACAATGTTGGTTGAGGCGGCCACGAGTCACTAGGGTAGTGAAGCCATTCAGGCCCCGCCCACCATAGCGAACATGAAATAACCGCGCTTGGCATTAATCCCCGAGATGCAGGATCAGCCGGATTATTCGAAGATTTAATATAAAACCATCGGCTAGGTGCAATGCTTTCTTGAATGTGGCTAACACGGTTTGCCACAAAAGTTTTCCAACGAAAAGGTGGAGAACGTATCCAAGTGAAAGCGACCGTAGAATCACTCCACGCTGAAACATCGGAGATGTCAATCAAGCCTTGATAAGAACGAATGGTAAAAGAAAGTAAATCGGTTAATAAAACGGCGGCACATAATTCCAAACGTGGAATTGAAATGCGCTTAATTAGCTACTTTTGTTTTAGCGGTTACAAATTGGACAGTTATTTCTCCGGTAGTTTGATTTATGAACTGGAAATACACTACCGCTGCATACCCTACCTCGCTAGCATCGCAAAATCCATGCAAATGACAAGTAAAAGGATCCGAAGGGGGTAAACAACGTGGTAACTTTAATGACGATAATAACGGAAACTCTTCTTGGTATTGCTGCCATTGAGACGAAATGTCTGCTGGTGGGATGTCATCCCAATTTAAACCTAACATCCACAGATGCTGAATTAGGCGTTTTACAAAAAGTGTTAGTGGTGCTAAAAATCCTAATGGATCATATATTCTGGCAACTTGCGAAAGTATGTTGCGCTTTGTACATATTGGGTTTAATGGTTTAACCCGAAATGAGAAAATATCTTCTGTAGGTGACCATTGAAGACCTAATATTTTTATTGATTCGTCAGAATCGAAATCGAGAGAAGTATATTGGCAAAAATCTGACGGAATGCCTTCCAAAATAGAAACTGAATTAGAACTCCATTTTCGAAGTTCAAAACCAGCCAAATGTAAAAGTCGGATAAGTTGATCTTTAATTTCGCGGGCCGATTGTATAGAATCTCCACCGGCGACGAAATCATCAATATATAGATTTGACCGTATAGCGTCAGCGGCTAACGGAAACCTTTGCCTTCGTCAATGGCTAATTGCTGAAGAGTTTTAATGCTAAATAAGGCGATGACTTAATACCGTAGGTCACTGTATTAAGCTGATATATCTGGATGGGTTCTTCTGCGGAGAACCGCCAAACAATTAATTGAAACTTTCGATGTTCTTCGGTAACCAAAATTTGTCGATACATTTGGCGAACATCACAAGTAAAAACGAAACGATGAGTACGAAATTTCAGTAAGATTGACGAAATGTCGTTTTGGAGACTAGGTCCAGCCAATTGAGTGTCATTAAGTGACACGTTGTTTTTAGCCTTTGCAGAGGCGTCAAAAACCACACGAATTTTAGAAGTATGACCTTCCTCTTTGAACACAGGGTGATGGGGTAAAAAAAAATTATCGTTCCCAACGGGCGGAGAATCGAGTAATGCCATATGACCCGCATCAAGATAGTCCTGCATGAAATTGTTGTATTGGGCGCGTAGCTCCGGTTGAGCATGCAATTTGCGCTCCAACTAAAATAGTCTTTTTCTAGCCATCTCAAAGCAATTATCAAAAACGGGCAAAGTATCGTTGAACGGTAACGCAACAATAAAACGACCGCTAGGGTCACGAGAAAACGTGTTTTCAAAATCAAATCTGCCTTTTCTTCTTCTGGAGAAGTATAAGGCTTGATGGTAGTTCTTCTATCTCCCAAAACCGCCTTAGGGTCTGGTCGATAGGATCTTCTACAGAAGTAAAAATGCTTGGACAGTATCAGACTGCAAGCTTTTGTGGGACCAATGATAGTCCAACCAAAATTGTATTTATGGCGGCAGGCTGAAGAAACTTGCCATGTATAACACCGCCATTGACGATGAACGGATAAACATCTGCTCCGAGGAGCATGGCAATGGTTCCTGGAGAGTTCCAGGTCGGGTCTGCAAAGTGCAGGCCGCATAAGTGTTCCCAATTATTAGGAACTTCAACGCTAGGTAATTTGCCAGATATTGACGAAAGCACAAAAGTTGTGACTTCTAGAGATTTTTCAGAGTCTAACATAGAGCGAATGGTGCAGCTGACGGCACCCTATTGACTGCTGAAGTTGTCTGCCCAAGTCCATAAATCGGAACTTGAGAACGTATGCGTGGAAGCCAAAGTTTGCTCACGCAATCGTCTCGAATAAAGCTAGCTTGAGAGCCAGGGTCTAAGAGTACCCTGATCGGTTTGTATCTACCAGACCGGTCTTGAACTTCCACAACAGCAGTGGAGAGTAAGACAGTAACCCCAAGATTTGAATTCGTCTGTGAAGACAAAACATTTGCCGGAATAGGAGAGGCTGACTGCGTCCTATTGGCATTTTTATGCATGTGTGTAGCGATCGGTTCAGCTGAACGGCTAGAAGCAGGTTGCGGTTCAAAATGTAGCAAGGTATGATGCGGCTTGGCGCAAGTTTGACAGGAATTATAAGATTTGCATTGCATGGACGCATGGTCTGTTCGTAAGCAATTTAAACAAAGGCGTAAGCGTTTGACAATGTCGAAACGTTCCGTCGGAGTTTTCTTTAGAAACGATCGACATCTATAAATTAAGTGATTTCCTTTGCAAGAAGGACAATGGTGCGAAAATAAATTCTTTGAGTCACTGGAGCTACTTGGTGTGTCCAGTGAGACTACGTTAGAAGAAACTCTTGGTTTAAATTGAAACGCTGAGGATTTCTTAGGCACTGATGTGTGAGATGTATGGACAGTCGTCGAATAAGAAACAGGTGCGGTTGAAGAAAAGGTTTCAACGCTGCACATTGTTGGGTTAAAAATATCTCAAATCCTCGAAATTAGGTATTTGCTTCGGATCCGATTGGAGTTCGAAGCGTTTTCTAGTGAACGGATCAAGTTTTTCTAAAAGCAAATCGACTAGAATAAATTTCCAATTTTCAGTGGGAAACTTTAAGTTAGTTAGAACAGCAAGGTTCTCCGAAAAACAATCAATAAGTGCCCTAAGTTTCTTAGGGTCTTCTGATTTTAAAGGTGGAAAGTCTTTCATTGCTTTCCAATGCAAAGTTGCCAATAAACGCGGATTGCTAAATCTCTCACGCAAGGCGTTATATGAGATAATAAAGTTATCCCCCGAAATGGGTACAGATTTAACGATTCTTAAAGACTCCCCGCTACAACAATTAATAAGGTGATTTAATTTTTCGATATTGGACAGCGACGCGTTGTTATAGACCAGACTGTCAAATAAATCGATAAAAGACGAGAATTCAGTTACCTCATTCTTAAAGAGTGGGAGCTTTAACGGTACCAATTTTGATACCGTGCTGTTTGGAGCATTTTCGATGATTTGTGGTGCTTTCATTTCTTGCATCGTTTCGAGATGCAGCAGTATGCAAAAATAAGCGGAATCTACTTCCTTCCGTACAGCGTTGTAATTTAATGATTCTACCTCGTCACAGGAACCCAAGACGGCAACTAAGATTTTATTGAAATTTGTATAAAGGTCATGTATTCCCCTTGTTTGAATAAGGAACAATGCCTTTAAAGTTGGGTCACTTTGTATAGTAGTATTACAAAGCTCAAACATTTCTAAAATACGTGTTTTCAGTAATTCTAGTTCTACTACATGTGCCTTCTTTGGAGCCATTCTGAAAGTTATTTGAAAAATCTACAATAAAATGTTGTAAAACGGTACCGCTCAAGATGTACACTGAGAAATATTAAAATATTATGAGTTTGTTCAAAGCACGAAAAGGTAAGACAGCGTATAAACCAATAAATCACGTTTTATGACCATTACCTTGCAATGTGGTCTTAAAACGAGACGTCGGAAACAAGGGTTTGTCTAACAAAGCGCGAGGATAAGATGTACCGCTTAACAACCCGGGCGGTTACGGTCGGCCTTTACTTCAAAAGCTCACAGAAACATGTGGTTTTAACATATTTGCCGAAAGATGCAACTTTACAACCTTATTCCTCTGCAGATGTTTTCAATATTTTACGTTTTGTAAAACGACTGAAAGGGTTGTATGTGAATACAAAACGTGCAATAGCTTTTAAATACAAAATAGCAAATTTTATATTAAGGATTTGTTTGTAATTAAAACGCTTGCTGGTTTTAATTACGGCGAAATCACTTAATTTAGTCTAGAGAAAGTATGTAGCTAATATTGTACATATTTTAACTGCTAAATATGGAGCTTGAACACAAATTTAAAACTAAAATAATTAATTAATTAAAAAGCTCGCTGGAATGCAAAATAATATTTAATTTAGGACATGCGAATACCATAAGACTGGTGAATGCGGATCGAATTAGGACCAATGATTGATTGGGGGGATTAAGGAGTTGATATAAATTGATAAAGATATGCAAATTATGATGAAGGACCAATTGCTTTTGTAGCAATAACGATAATGGTGGAGCGGTTATGTAATAACTAAAAACAACTACAAACTAATTAAGGAAGGGTATAAATACCGTAAGTCCTGTGCCGCTGTGGGCAATGAACTTCACACACAAAAGCTTTTTTACGGAGAACCAGTAACACGCTCGACCGGGTGATGGTCTCGCTTTGAAAAGCTCTCACACAACCGGCTTCTTCAAGGGTTCGGATGCGACTTGCTTCTGTAAAGGCTCGAGTACGACTGTCACTTCACGCACTCACTGCCGGTATATAATGTTTCACTGACAACTGTAGGATGCACGCACTGACGGTATTTATTGTCACAAAATACCGAATTGTTCGATGATGACGTAACACGTAGTCTTACGCTTACTACATTGACCCACGGCGACGCCAATACTGAAGGGACCACCGAAGTCGACTCCGGAATACAGAAGTGCCTTTCCAGGATTGACTGGTGAAGTTGGCAAACTTCCCATGGGAGGGGAAACGGCTGAGGGTTTACAACGATAACAGCGAATACAAGAGCGTAAACATTGCCTAATGGCACGTTTAGCTGACAAAATCCAAGCATGTTGTTGCAATAAAAATTGTGTTGTGGAATGTCCACAATGTAAATTCTTTATATGACAATCCAATATTATAAGATATGTCAAACGATGATAGATCTGGGTGAAAGTAACGGGTACTTAGCATCATACGATGCATCTGCATTTTTAATCTACCG
This sequence comes from Platerodrilus igneus, assembly GCA_036346225.1. Taxonomy (NCBI): domain Eukaryota; kingdom Metazoa; phylum Arthropoda; class Insecta; order Coleoptera; family Lycidae; genus Platerodrilus; species Platerodrilus igneus. The sequence continues at coordinate 2,744,691 of JARFIW010000822.1, forward strand.
CCCACCCCGATAAGACCTCAGTCGTCTATAAAGGGACTCAATGGACGGAGTTGTTTACTAACTACCTGTTTTTTTTGTAACTTGACAATATCCTTAGAAATTGCTGTACATGTTTAACTAACAGATGTAAAGAATGTGTTAATTTTTCTCCCCTCTGTAGGCCGTTGGGAATTCAACAAAAACCGGTGACAGTATGCAACAACTCTCATGATTTTATACAAATTTGATAATCTTTTAACCTATTATCAAAAATGTTTTCAAAAGAAGTAACGACGACAAGACCAACTTTTGATTCGTGAGAAACATTCAACAATTTGTCAGGTTCACAGCCAGAGGCTGGAGGCTGTTTCAACCAGTTCTCTGGTGATAACTTAAGTCAGGACGGTCAAGTCCACCATAAAGGATTACAAATTAATTCAGACGCTGATAGACGTCTAGACGCACAATCGGACGGATTATTTTTCGTTCTAACATGTTACCAACTAGACGGCAGTATTCGAGACTGAATATACGCAATACGATTTGCAACAACGTTTTCCACCTGTTACAAGACGACTTCACCCAAGCAAGAGTGACAGTCGAATCCGACCAAGCGAAAATATTTGTTAACTGCAAGTCACAAAAAGTTTTCTTTACGAAATTTAGTAATTTTGAAAGTAGAACCACTGCACACAGTTCTAGTCTAGGTAGCGAAAGTTTTTTGATAGAGGCTACTTTACTTTTTGCACAGACAAGGTATACAGAAATGTTATCATTTTTGTGAATACAACGAAAATATATCACACTTGCCGAACCTTTTTCCGAAGCATCGCAAAAAGCATGTAATTCCAATGATTTTAAATTTGGACAAACAATTTGTCGTGGAATTTGTATGGTTGATAACATTGGTAAGTTTAACACAAATTTTTTCCATTGAGAATTAAGATCTTCGGGTGGTTGATCGTCCCAATCAATTCCCGAAATCTACAACAATTGTACAACGTGTTTAGCGAAAAATGTTGCCTGAGTTAAAAAACCCAAAGGATCAAATATCCTAGCCAAAGTCGATAGAATATTTCTTTTTGTACAAATTTTGTCATTCAGTTGAATATCATACGAGAAAATATCTAATTCTGAACACCACTTCAAGCCTAGAACCTTTGCAGTATATAAAGAGCACCCACCATTAGACGAAATGGGAGATTGTTCGACATACGAGTTTGGTAAATTCAACAAAGCGTTTGTAGAATTACTTTTCCGCTTGCGAAGTTCAAATCCACCGAGCTTACATAGATCCGTCAATTTTTGAACTGGTAACTGGGCTTCCTCTATAGTCTGACATCCAAAAACGATGTCATCAACATACAAATTCGACGATAAAATGACAGAAGCGCGAGAAAATCGAGCTTGTTCCAATTGTGCTAATTCTTGAATAGTTCTAAGTGCCAAAAAGGGGGACGATTTTAAACCATATGTGACGGTATTTTAGTTGGTAATCGACAATGAGTTGTAATGAGTCAAACCTTCATAATATCCTTTAATATCACGATGGTTTGGAGCTATTGTAATTTGGCGAAACATTTGTTTCACACCTGCGATAATCGCGATATTATGAATTCTGAAGTTTAACAGTTTAACAGAAGTTCACAGATATCCATTTGTAAAGACTGACCTTGTAACAAGGTATCATTTAACGAAAATCCTTCTACGGTTTTTGAACTGGCATCAAAAACTACTCGCAATTTTGTGGTTGTTGTATCCGCTTTAAAAACTGCATGCTGTGGAATATAATAAATTTTACCATAGTCTAAAGAATGAGCTGGTACTGAAGTCATATGACCAGCCTGTAAGTATTCTTTCATAAAATTATTGTAACATGTACACAAGTCAATATTATTTTGCAAACGTTTCTCCAACATTAAAGAACGACGTAAAGCAATTTTCCGAGAATTACGAAAAAATTAGTTCTTTGTCTTTGAAAGGCAACGATACACTAAACCTACCTAATTCATCTCTAGAATAGGTGTCCACGAAGTTTTTCTCGCATAACAAATCATCTGCGTTTTTCTGTACTTGCGTGGGAACGCTCTCCAAGTCCCAAAACTTCAAAAGTGATTCATCAATCGGTTCCACACAAGCACACAATGCAGTAGCGACTGATTCCGAATAAACCACCTTTACGGTTATATTCCGACCGAATTTGGTATTTATAGCAATTGGTTCGTTTGGCTTACCAATACGAGACTCGTTAAGCAAAATTTGAGCAAACGTGTCTACTCCTATTAGAATTTCAACACGCGAAACACGAAAAAATGCAGGGTCAGTCAGCTCAAGGCCGGCAGTATGTTTCCAGCATATTTAGATAAAGATGTGACCGGTAATGGGCCACATATTTCAGGCAACAAAAAAACCTTTCAATTTATATTCAATCGGAGTATTAGGTGGATTCGCAGGATCCACCAAACACGATAAACTCCACTTATTTTGGACAAATTCAAACCTAAACCTTGGACCTCTCTACTTTCTGCTTTTGCAAAAACAGTCTTGAATCTAAGTTATTCTGTCATAAAATTACACATACTACTAGTATCAAACAATGCTCTGGCAGTTTGAACATTTCCGAATCCATCCAGAATCGAGATTTGAGCTGTGGCTAATAAAACCGTTGTATAAGTACCGAATTAGAAAATAAAGCACTAACTTCAAGCTTTTTCTGTCCTAAAGTAGAACAAATTGCGACAGTTTCATTTTTATCAATGACGTTTTCTTTACGTTCTAAACTAAAACTACGAGATGCAATTTTGTTATCAAAATGCAACAAAGTGCGATGAGCTTTGTCACATTGTGTATCAAATAAACAATTCAAACAAAGTTTTTCTTTTTCGCAACATCAAATCTTTCTTGAGTCGATTTACTCAAGAAATCTTGGGCGAGAATTTGTATAAAACAAACATTTTTTAGCTGTCACAGTGGATACAAAAGAACTACGAAGGAAAGGTTTGTTTCCGTCGAATTCGAGGGAAACTTATTAACGAAATTTTCAGTTTTTGATTTATTAGGAATGTGAGTGAGAACCTTTGGTCCCTTCTGTGTTGACATTACCTCACTCAGCTCAATAACTTTGCAAGTTTGTTCAACGAAAGATTTTAATTCTTCAAATTTGGGTATTTTGGAAGAATTTTTGAGTTGAAATCATTTTGTTGTATCACTATCTAATTTTTGCAATACCCGTGAACGGTAACTAAGTCAAACAGATCCACTTCTGAAAATGTTTTTAAAGAGCTAATATTTTCAACAAAATATTCAAAACAGATCTCAAATTTTCGGAGTTTAGTGACGTGACCTTATGGGTATTTTCCATTTAGTTTAGATGAGTCATCAAAATCAACCTTTTATTTTCATATCGATCAGTGATAATTTTCAGCGCGATAGGATAATTCTGGCTTGTGAATTGTAAGTGTCGAATAAGATTTTTACTATTATGATCTAAACTTTTATTAAGCTAGAATAATTTTTCAACGGGAGAGATACCCATACGTTTATCTACTAAAATACAAAATAAATTTATGAACGTTCCGAAGTTTTCTAATTTTCCATCGAATTTTGGAGGCGAAATTAGATTACGACGTAATTGAGGTACAACCAAGGGTTTACTTCCAAAGGCTTTTTGAAACTTAATAAGAGTGCCTTCTACCGATGTGACGTCAAAGTCTATACTGAAACGGACGTTTTCCAATTCCTCCAAATTTGCTTCCTTTTCAAATGCCAAATTGTTAACTAAAGCATCGTAATCATTGGATATTTGTAAAATCCTATCAAACACTGCTTCCAATTCCTCGCTATTGCCCGCAATCATCTCCAATCTACATGCTTTAGACTTTAAGAAATTTACTCTATTTAATGATGATACACCCTGTGCGATAATTTGATCAAGGGTGTAAACAATTTTAAATTTGACGTGTAAGAGAGAGAGAGAGAGAGAGAGAGAGAGAGAGAGAGAGAACAACGAAAACAAATCAAATTTATAATGCTTTAGATACAAAACACTTTTTTTATAGCTTCAGCAAGTAAAAAGGTATTTTACTATACAAACGACAACAAAATAGTGCCATACTCCTAGGGACATGAAACGTAATACATTTAACCCCTTTACTGGTGAATATAAGATCGTCACAAAAATACATAACAATGCACGGTTTATTATGTAAACAAACTTCAACAATCAACAGATGCAAAATCAAGTTTGCTGTGAGTACCAGGATAGCATATGTTCTATTGTAATCAACATAAAAATTTTAATAATCATAATTGAAACGACCAATGCGCTTTATAAAGTTGTTTACACCAATACAATATAAGGCGATAAGTTGCTTGCAAATAGCAACGATTTATTGTTATCTCACGAAACAGACAACTATAAGTAATTATATTTGTTTGAATTTGAGATTACTAAATTTTATGTTCTATACTACATTATCGTTTTGCGAAGGGAAACAAAATCTAGTACATTCAAATAACAAAGTTCCTTGTGCATAACCAAAAAATGGCCTCCAAATAAATACAAATGGATTTAAAGGGATAATAATTTAGCATCCGGCTCGAAGAGTCATCTGTAGGGGTGATGTAGAATCTAGGATAAATACCTGTTCCACAAATTACATTCGCCGTTGGTTTGCGGTTGTAGTGGACTTTTGGGCTGATTCTCTATGTTCAGAAGAAGCTTGAAGGGCAGGTTTCTTGATATGCACGGAACGAGAGGTTTTTGGTACAGTGACCCCGTACACAACGCGTGCTTGTACATAAACCTAACGATAAAACCACACGATAATTAAGGCCGTGTTGTCTACGGCGGGCGGAACTGTTCTCACTGCGCCGCAAGTGGCGCAGCGTCGATAGGTAAGTAGGAGGGAGTGGGAGGAAATACAGGTTGGGGATGCAAGTGAACCCAACACCTGGTTTTTCAAGTAGTTTAGGAATACCTTTAAATATTGCAATCACCAATACTTTTTACAATGTCGGTCAAATGTTTTGAAGGTCTACAAAATCACTTCAGTTATTTATATATAGAAATAATATTGATATAATGCCCTAGGTTATAGTGCCTGTCTCGATAGATAAATAAGTCTAAGATGGTTTTGTACAAAACGCTTTCTAACCCAAAAATACTTAAATACACTACAGTTGGACATAGTAAATTAATTCCTTTAATTTATAATTATTAGTATGCTGGCGACATTTAAATTTGAGCAAGTTTTCATGCTTGCAAACTATAAGCTTGCTATTTACGTAAGTCTGAGAAAAAGTTATATAATTATAATAGAATGCTTCAGGCCCGGTCGCTATAGTTGTGTACAAAATGTTAATAGGACTTTTGTGCCAGCTTTTACTACAGAGAAACTGCAGTTGAAATTCAATTAAGTTACACAATTAAGGCAACCATTTTCCGGATGTATTATATATTTTCACTTTACTGAAAATTACTCGCTATGTATATTATGCTTATGGTTTAATTCACTTGAAAATAATTGTAAAACGCGTTTCATTAACCCTTACAGCATTAGTTTAAATTATTATTCTGGAAGGTACAACAGCTTAGGCAAGTTATACTTTATGCTATGAAATGCCAAACTGTATGCCTTTATATAAATCACGTCTCCAACATTCTGGGATTTTACGTGAGATATGAACCTTAGGGATGATGCAGATACCCAGGTTTATAATTCAAGGGCTTCAGTAGTGTGAACTTAGCAGACATGTAACTGTATATGGATCTTGTATAATGGCAACAAAGCATTATACTATTTGATTAACTGGGAACTGTATAACATAATGCGTAATTCTAGATTTAGATTTAATTTCAATTAGTAATCTCAAAGCCCGATTCCACGATAAAACTAATGACGTCTTGGGAATTAAATATGCATTTGAATTAGCTCAAGATTTCAGAAATTCAAGCTGAAATTTCGTTTTTGATGTTATAGCACATCTTTATTGGCGTGCGTACAACTCAAATTCTGCGCTGAATTGCGCTCCCAGGTGGGGAAACATTTCATTGTAAACAGGAAAATGGAATACAAAGAAATTATTGTCAGTTTGTGTATTTTACATAAAAAATTTAAATTTTGTAAACATTTATATCGAGCTGTGTGCAGGTGAGCACAGAACCACCACGTACATATCCTGCGGCCGCTTGCAAAAGTGTTCTATTGTGCCTTTTCTCAATCTTTACAATAAAGTACAACCGGATCTTAATTTTTATGCCACAAAAATTACAATTAAAATAATACGAACATTTTTTTACTCACTAATTCAGTAATGATTTGAAAAATAAGAAACTATAGTAACACATAGCAATAATGATAAAAATGTGTATGTACTTATAAAAGATTAAGCTTAGTACAGGACGTGCTTTTACGGTAACAAAATTTTTTGATAATGCTTTAAGAGTATTGTTACGTTTCTCGTGGCAGCACGTTGGGCGCCAAAAATTTATGTTACGTTGGCTCGTAGCCGCGCGTAACACGAAGAAAATCAAAGAAATGACCGGGTTCAATCGGAGATTAGGGGGGGGGTGTAGAAAGCAGGCCAATTTATAAGGTACGCGGCTGCAAGGAGTTAGTAACAATACCTGCAATAAAAAAAATTAGAATAGCAAACCTGCAAAAAAAAGAAAAAAGCATAGCATGCTGATCGAGCATAGATTGTTCAGTACTTTGTAGAATGTAAAAAAAAACTGTTTGGATAATCTATATAATCTAACAACGGTAAAAGCAATACAAACATTTTTAGTACAAAGTGAGGTAATATTGGGGAGTAACAGAAACGTTTCCTCACACACCAATTAAACATAAATCAGACAAAATTTTAACACAAAAAATAAATAGGTAAGCACAATTGATATGAGTCATCCAGTATTGTTGATTTTTCTTCTTTTTTTTTTTTAAATAGCATGCAAGTCTATGGTAAAAGGTATCAGAACGACAAAGATATGGCAAAACAACGGATAGATATTTAAAGTAAGAATAAGTAGGAAATAGTTCAACTTACAAAAGGTCCTTCAGTAACGCTTCCTTGCAATTGAAGTGTGGGATTCACGATGTCCGGCACTAACGCAGCACTTCACCCTTGACTGGGAGGGTGTTGATGGAACTTATCACACGTTACCCTAATCACACCTACGTATTTCACTGGTGTTAGCAGCAGACATTATCACGCGACGGAACTATGTAGCCTTGATAAATTTCTTGTTAATTCTATTTCCTGAGACAATAATTTCGAAATATTTTGTAGCACTAGTTTAATTTCAACTGGGACCAAATGTATATTATTTTCATAAACATCCAAAAAGCAGTGAGAAACTTCAACCAATACCTTTGTAAACCGGTAATCTGTTATATTTCGCAAATAACGAAATTTGCCCAAACAAGGATCTGTTTTAGATTCTTTGGGGTTAGAAAATTCAGAAACTACAGTATCAACTGTATTTGGATAATCCAAAGTATGCACTACTCTGAAAAAAAGGACCGCGAAACTAGATCGCACACACAGTTTAAGTATCAAAAGACAAAAGCACCAAAAAAACCACAATGAGTAATGCACGTGTATCACTAAAGTAAGTCCGCAAAATGTTCCGTAGAACACGCGTGCAGGTCGAGTTTAACAAGTTCTGCCACTTTTATTTCCAACAGAAACTCAACAAAAACAACAACTAGTAAGGCACGCGTAAGCAATAAACCCGTCCGTCAAATGTCCTTAAAAACACACGTGCGTCGACCAAACACGTTCGCCTATAAACCATACTACTTCAATCGGAATTAGCACTCCACTTTCTACAGTTAAAATACAACTTTCATTTTACAAGAAAAACAACTAAAATCGTGCCGTGCTTGTTCATGAACAATTCGAAAATTGTTACCGCATTAATTCTCACTATTGTCAAAGCAAAGAAGAAGCAGTATTTTTAACGTAATTAATATGTAGGAACCAAGAACAAACTACAACTACTCATCTGTTTATTCAACTCGTTCTATTACAACCTCTTATCGTCTATTATCTAGACTTGTATATCCACATAAGGAACAAAATCTATACGAACGGCAAGACAAGAACGATGCAATCCACTCATTATAATACGATGCATTCGCCTAAGGAGTTAATAAATATAAAATCTAGAAATAGTAGTTACAGAAATGTATTTACTAATTGGGAAATAGCGTAAAATGTTAAGCTATAAAAATGCACGTTACAGTATGTAGGGTAGACAATACAGTGATTGGCACTTTAAGGAGCATACTAGTCTATTGTCCATTATAAACAGAGCAACAGGTAAATGAAGTACAGTTTGGGGTGTTTTAGTAGTTGTAATATAAGTACAGCTTTGATTAAGTAGAGTTTTTAAATTTCATAATGGTTTTGATGACAAAATTACATTTATTAGTAAATGTAGTCAAAATTTCAGACATTGGCACTCCGATTACATTAATTGGCACCAGACCGACTATTGATTGGTATACATTGTACGTTGTTAAATTAATTAAAAATTTTAAATTGGTCAGTACCAATAGATAAGTAAACTGTGATATTTTGTTTAGGTTATTGTTTACCTATTTATTATATTGTTTTTTCATTTTACAGGTTTTACATTTAAAAATATCATCAGTCAATGTATCAAAATAGCCATACTTTTGGATGCAATTATAATGATAAATAGGAATACAAGTTGCACATTTAAAGCTATAAGAAGTAATATTTATATTTCTAGTGCAAGAAAAGCAAACTACACGTTTAACCTGGTTTCCAATAATTGTAGAACTGTTAGACATTTGACTTTCCTCTTCTGCTTCCAAAAAATAACTCTCTTTGCACATTCTACAGCGGAAGTTAACTGTATATTGGATATAATATTAATGTTTTTGCCGTCTTTTTTGTTCTGTATTATATTTGCATTAGTATTAGCATTTGAAATGTCTAGGAGTCTTCTTTCCTCAGGTATGGAAACATTTTTTGTCAATAACTCTGTGCAAAGTTCATTTTTGCTGGCTTTTTACGCTTTTTGTTTGTTTTGTACATTTTATTTTGCTCAATCTATTTGCCCCTGTTTCTACCTTCTTCTCTTGCCGCTTACGTTTCTTTTCTTTTTTTTGCTTTTCCTCGCAAAGCTTTTTCTCCCTTTTTTCTACTTGTAGCTTTTTCCATTGTTTAGATGTTAATACAAATGGCATTCTCTCTGATCTTTTAGTGCCTTTTCTAACTGGACTTTCCGGTCGTATTAAATAATCTCTTATTGAATTATTTATTATTTCATTAGATGTTTCAGTTTCTATCAGTAAATCTTCACTTTCGTAGTTAATTGTGTTTGATAAATCTTGATAGATAATATTATTTTCTGAAAGGAAATGACAATAATAGTTACTTAATAAATAAACTAACTAATTTTTTTAACCAACCCATTACTTCATAAGTTGCCAATGCTTCTTCATTTTGAGTTGACATTTTTGGTGAACCATTCTGTACAATAATTGCGTTTGTTAAACCTTCAACTGTACTTCCATTTTCTAAAAATATGCGAGTAGTGTGTAGAAGGTAACCAAAGAGATGGATATTACAACAAATTACCTGACACATCGGTTGCTTTTCGTTGTACTCTGTAGTTATTGGCAAGTAGACAAGCACCAATGGTAGTTCTTCAATATTAAAAATTTCTTTGGTAATGTGATTGATGTCAATAGAATGATCCATTTCTATAATAATAGAATCATTTGGAAGTTCAGTACTATCCGGATTATAAGACAGCGGCTGATTCATACAAAAATCATTGTCAGAACAAGCAGAACGATTTTCCTTTCACAGTTCATGCAGGATCCGAAACTCATCCGATTCCTGTTCGGTAGATGCATCAGCTGCCATTAACCGATGCATTACTTTATCTCCTCAAATTTCACGAAATCTTAAGTTGGATGTTGAAGTAGTAGGATCGATTTCCTGGCAGGTAGTTTCAGATTTTTGTATTTTGCCTAAACAAACATTTGGAATAATCGATGGAGTCAGGGTTCCAACGACATAAACCAGTCTGTTTAAAACCGTTTGATATAATTTCAGGTTTTATATGGTTGTCAATGATTAGTTTCAAAATTGGGGCAAATTTGTCCTGAGTTAGTGCCTCCAAATTATTTTCCCTCCTCCAATCCAAGACGCCCTTTTTCAAGTAGAATTTAAGGGGTTTAAACGTTGACACATCAGCCGGCTGTAATACTCGCATGGAGTTGGCATAAAGGCAAATTAAAATTATGTTCAGTTGCGAGCAGATCTCACTCAACCTATATGAGGTGTGCGTACTGTAGCCGTCTACAAACAATATCACTGGAAATTCAGTGCCTTTATTTACTCTGAATGGGTGGAAAACGTCACCTATATACTCATAAAGCAGTTCAGTTTTCAACCAACCCTTCTTACTAGTGCCGATACCCCATTCATCTGGGACCGATGAAGAAATATACGCTGGCAGTCGCTCATAAGGATAAATAATAAATGGAGGTGTCACTTCACCTTCAGCGGATAATGTAAACAAAACCGTTATATTAGATTTTGTAGTTGCATTCTCTATTTCATATACATTTCTAGCTTTTTTAGGGGCTAATACAATTTTGTTTTTAAGGTAAAACATAAAACTTGTTTCGTCTGAATTGAATACTCTGTCAGGGCAACGAAGAATTTCAAAATAGTTTTGACCTTCTAAGTACGTATCAATATTGTGAAACCAGTTTCGATTACCTACTTCGCTCACATTAGCACTGGCAATAGTCACAGCTTCAGGCACTCTTTCACGTAATAACGGATGTCGTTTTTTAGGAAGGATTTATACCACTTGGTACCTGGCATATTATCTTTAAAAAGGTTAACTCTTGAAGTTTCAAGTAAAAAGCATTTCACGCTCACTTGCAAATCCTCCTTTCGCCGAGGAAATCCTTTTTTTTCTAACTGTAAAGAACCCAATCGACTAAAGTCTTTTCTTCATCCTCTGAAAGAATTGGTTTTGGCCCTAGTGTTAACTTCCTAAACTTGTCAGTTAAACGAAATTGGAATGTTGATTGTGGTATGCCATATTTTTTCGAGGTTGCTTTTTTCGACACACTATTTTCTAAAATATCTTCTAAAGCCGTTGAAAGCTTCTCCTTATAATATTTTTTAGCATATTTGGAGCCCTCGATTATTTTGGGCATGATATACCTTTAAAAATGGTTTAAGTACAGTAATTGTCACTAGTGGTGACAATTATTGGCACTAGTGCCAACGACCATGTAATAATACTTTTAACATGTAATTCCTACCAATCATTACAACTTACATTTAAAATGTGGGTTAGTTGATCATTTTATTCGAAAAATAGTTTTGTGTAAATAATATAGTTATTGGCACCCTGTGACAATAACTAAAAATTGCCCAAATTATTACGCAGTCATTGGCACAGGTGAAATTATATACAATAAATTTAATAAACTGTCAAAGTATTTCAAATTACCATTTGTAAATGTAAAACTAACAGATACTTACCGATTATGACCTACCTACTACTTGAAGTAGGAGTAACGAATAAATCACCAAATTGAGCTGTAAAATCTTAGCAGTTTCGTAAAAATCTTCCGATAATGAATCGAACACAAACATAGACGCAGACGTGTAAATTTTACAACCGCCATGATAGAAGTTTTATAACAAATGACAGAACATACCAAAAATAGACAGCTCTACGTATAGCAAGTGTAACAAAATTTAATAACTTTTCTGATTTCTTATTTATTTAACATTTACGGTAGTGCCAATCGGTGTCGGAGTGTCAACGACTGTACTGCTTGTCCTAGCATCAGCTATTAAATTTCAGCAACTCAACGTTTAGAAATTGAAACAAATATGTTATCAAGCGTATAGGAAAGGATTTTCGCCTAATAGCCGCTTTTTTCATTCCCACTGTATAATGTTTTATAAACGGATGTCACCAATATGTAGAATGGTGGACGTCATAATCCGTGCAAGATTCAACTTAGATGCCCACAATGTTTGATTCATTTTCCCTAAGTTTTTAGTTACTTCTCAATTCTATAAAAACCAAAATTTTATAAATATGCATTTTGCGGTAATCGGTTAATAGTGTTTTAATAATAATTGAAAATTTTATCTTAAAATTGATTTTTAATAACTTTTTAATAAAAATTAAAGACTCAAAATATAAAGTCTTTCAAATATAACACAATTCTTATATGTATATCATGAGATAATATGCGGAAACAAGAAATTGTAACATACTCGCATTTTTAAATAAAATAGTGATGGTAAAATTATCAAATTTCCATGGATAAAACGTAAAGAGAAGCACCCTGTATATTAGAATTTTAGAAACAGTGAACATTAATTAAATATAATATTTAAATTCTCCCGTTTTCAGGAATTTAATATAAATTAGTACAGTTTGTTATAACCAAACAAAACAAAATAAATCTTATTAAAATTTGTAGGTTTCATATCGTACTTTGAATATTTTCTGCACTTTGCACTTTTGATACTCTATTTTAATAAATGTTTTGTTGTTCTCATGTTTTGAAAATTGCTCTTTGTACGATATATCGATATTTATTGTAATTGCATGACCTAGTTTAAGTGGAATTAGATAGAGCTAAAGTGGTGTCTTGGAATGCTAGAAATATGCTTAAAAATTGTTACTAACTAAATAAACTAAAGACATTTTTTGTATTTTTGTCATCTTCATTTTGTTGTGATCCAGAATTTGTATAAGCAATTTGAGACACGTTCATTGGGCAAATTCGATATATTTCAAATGCTAGTTTGCGTGGGTTCTTCTGCGATAAACATCCTAAACTCAAACAGGTAGTTACAAAATATTTATGGTAAAAACTTGCTTGTTTGTATGTGATTGGTAGGTGATTGAAGGGTGGTGTTTCTTTAATGGCAATATTAATATTTTAAACCCGGATTATAACCCATATACTACGAATATCTATCCCGTATTCTTAGTTCTCATTTTGACCACATTCGTAAGATCTTTGAACCACTGACTGCTAGGACTTAACACAGAAGTTTCGCTTTGTCTTTACAACACGATTTGTCATTTCGCCATAAAAGCAACAGATAACAAAAGCTTTCATTTATGGTACGTGAATTTTTGTTTGCATTATATAAATATTGAGATAAGTAAATCATCTTACTTATTTAATACTGCTTTCAACTGGAATAAAGATATTAGTGTAAGTTTTGTGTGATACTGGTTTTTATATTGATGGATAACCGAGTTGATTAGTATTTAATGTTGTACCCTTCCGGTTGACACTCTTGTGTCATTATTTTAACTATATAATAAGTTTCTAGATTCAATTGTCAGTTAATAGTATTATCCTGCCATCTACATCGTTCTCTTCCCTTTGCGCTTCGTTTGTGTTAACCTTCATAATTACAGGTTATTGCTATGTACTCAAATTTGCATTATTAATCTGCATTTAAAGTTAGAAATATGATAATAAGTCGTACTTTGATCTTGTTCTTTCGGATAAGAGGTATTCTGATTTTATTCGTTGTTGGTGAAAGTTGTATTACTGCCAACATCATCGTATTAATTACGGATTTAGGTAGAACCGACAAATTATTATTGAAGTTTGGCACTTTTGGTTTTGTGGTTTTGGAATGCTTTTTGCAAGCTTCGATTATTACTTGAAGTGGATTTAAATTCATCATCATCGTTAATAATTGGTGCAGACGTTTTTATTAAAATCGTAACATTGTAACGTTCTGTTAACTCTAAATCAGTTATTGTACATTTATTTGACACACATGGGTTTTCTTCCTATTCTTCATTCTACTCCTTGTCATTGTACTTGTTCTGCGTATGCGCCGCATTCTGGTTATGCCTTTGCCTCGTTTATCTTAAGAACGTTGTTGCACAACAAACTATTATTTCTCATTTATTGGCGTTGCCGATCAACTGTCGTTACCCTGGGATACCTTTCCAGCCACCTAAGACTTCGACGATTTCTTGATGTGAGATAACTACGTAAAGAAGCTAATCATTGAATAAGATTATTCCATGTATTATTATTGGTATGGGTTTGTGCTTATGTTGTGCCATTGTGGTATTATTATTTTCACTTACTATTACTTAATATTAATAATTTGAGCTATTACTGTTCATAAGAAGTACATCTACTTTATTCAAAATTTAGTAATACTGATGTACAAAATTTAACATTTAAAACAAACCCTTAGTATATTTCTAAGAACCCTATTTACTGGCTAGGGTGATTTCTTAATATTATTAGTGAAATATTTCAAAAGTACGTTAAGATATCTAATATTTACATTATTGTTAGAGATTACTTCCGCGAGGTGCTTCTTTGAAATTGAGGTTAGAACACCAAGTACTTAATTTATAGTGCATTTTACATACTACTACATGCTTTTTTGGCTAAGGGAATATGAGTTCATGAGCTATTAGTAATATTAGAGTGATGATATACACTCGTGCGAGGTTACTTACGACAAAATTTACTAATTTTGTATTTTCTATGCTTCTATTAATCATAATTGATATTTAGAATTATTGTCATTAATTATTTTTGTGTTCCGATAAGGTATTAAAAATAGTCATTGTGTGAAGTTGGGTGTTTTATATTTATGATCCAGGAGGGGGTTCTTCAAAATTTGTTGGAATCAGGACTATAGGTTTCATAAGCTCCTTTATTTTTATCAGTTCCTGGCGCCTTGGCATTCCATGTCTAGGCTCTGATTCAATACTGACCATAATTAATATAATAGGTGCAATACATTTTATGATCTACCCTGAATTAGTCTTACCCTGACTAAGCCGAAGCAAAAGTTGTCACCACCCCCAACCAAAAGTCGACATCTATGCACTTTTCTAGTGGCCGTTAACTTGACAGAAATTTTCCGTGACAATGTGTATACAGATCTAATACTTATCCATCAATTGTGATATTTGATTAGTAATCGGCGCTGGTTTGTTGATTGTACTTAAATGGACTATTGTAAATAGGTGTTTTAAGCCCTTTGTTTGGGTAGATTCTATTTCGAAGAGCTTGTCATTGCCAACATAGCAATTAAATAGGTAAGGTTCTAGTCCTATTTATATTTACAGTCCTATAACATCTTTCTATTTATACTTATATGTGATTTTTTTTATTTTTATGTTATTGGGTACTAAAATGTATTAAATACTGTAATAAATCCCCTAATTATTATGTTTATTTTCTGAGATATTAAGTGAGAGTTGTATTTTTTTTTGTATTTGACAAACTATCGTTTTGACCGCATGTACAGGTTGAATATTTAATAATCTCCTTTGTTTATTTCTTTAGACCTCCGTTCCAAATGCGTTAGCGTAGCGTTCTTGTTCATTCTTTCTCTTTTCTGTATTACTGTAATTCGGGCAAACGTTTCTTTACTGATTTTGTTCTTTTCTTCCTGGCCCGATCGTCCTACGTGTAGCAAAATAAATACTTACTACAATAAACAAAATTAGGGTAAATGCCGCCACAAATAAAAGCTACAAAAACTATACAAAAGTGTAGACTCACGATATAAACAATTTCATAAATATATACTGTATCATTTATTAATAAATACGACGTCACAAGTCACACGTTAAATATGTAAGCAAGAGAGACTAAAACTGTATAATTATAGTTACCGCGTTGCGTCATGAAACAGTAATTATCTATACATGCGTGAGAAACGTAGAAACCGCTAAAATGTAAAATAAACGGCCACGACCTTTGAAAGTTAAAGTGTACACAAATCCAATTGTAAAACGTAAAGGGCAAATGACATCCACAGTGTGCGAACCAATATTATAATAAAAATTAGGTTCAAACAAAAATGGAAACAAGTGGACAAGGAACACCACTCCATCATGTAGGTATTTAAGCTACCCTAACAGGATGCGTGCGATTGTGACCTATTTTGAACTTCGCCTACACGTGCAGGGTATGTCTCAATCATGTATATAGTATAAAAGCCCCGCCGAACGGAGTCAATATTTTTTGGATTACCTTTTGTGTTAATGGAGCTGCGATAACCAAGGACGTCTAGCGGAAGAAAGTAGATTATGAAAAGGTAAAAAACTGGTGTTTCTAGATATGCTTAATTTTTATAGTTGGTTAAACGGATGATTGCATTAGAACAATCTTTTTCCTTATAAACATATGCATGGTAATTTTAACCGACAACTGTAAATGTTTGTATTTATTGTTTATCAGAAAGTTTCCGAAAAGGTGCAGAGTTAAAGAACTATTGAATAGGACAGGCTGAATAGGCTGAAATTGAACTTGCTTGTGTGGGTGTATAGTTACTTTTGATATTTCCAGAAATGAAATTGGAATATTATTAACTAATGTTTTGAGCCAAATTAAATGATCTGTGGTAGGATTATTTTGTATGTTTCAATAATATCCGTGCATTTCTGGCCAGATGAGAATAGCTTAGTGTAAGAAATTGGTTAGTTTATCGTTTGATTTGTAATTGAAATATTTCAACCTTGCTACTCCTGTCCTGATGAGCCCCTATTAGGGCAAAACGCGTCGACAGGATGCGCTTGTGGCTGAATTTGAGTCACTTGCTAATAAAAAATGTTTACTCTGTATTAATTGAAGACTAATTAAACTTACTTTTCTTTTAAATGATAACTTTTGGCTATTGAAAAAGGCAGATCTCCGGATCTCCTCCGTGCCGAATGTTGCTAAAACCTGAAATGTCAGGTGAAACGACACGAAGACACAAATTGTGAGCTAGGCGATGCTGTACTTTCTATAATGTGACTGTATTAAATATTTCAACCTTGCTACTCCTGTCCCGATGAGCCCCAATAAGGGCGAAACTTTTTGCTTACTATTTTAAAACTTTTCTCTAGTTGACAGTAAACGTCAAGACTTCAGTTTGTAAATATATTTGTAAAAATGTCAGCAACATTGAGTTTGCAAGAAAAATTGAGATTGTGTTAATTGTGGGTAAAAATTATAAAACATTTCGTGAAGCTGCCGGAATTTTCAATAACGGACATCCAGAAAAAAGGGTTCACAATAAAACAGTATGAAAACTATTAATGAAATTTTAGAGTTTTGGAGATGTAAAAAATAGGTATACCAACAAATGTCAAAGACTGGTTGCTAATGATGAGATGGAGTTTGAAGTAATGCTCTCTACAATTGAACATCCGAAACATTCTTTGCGAAAAACGGCATCTTTGATGCCAAATACTGTAAGTATAGACACGATTTTAAAAACTTTGAAAAAGAACAAATTGCACCCGTACAAGCCGCAATTTATTCATACGTTAAGACCAGGAGATCATGATAGACGCTTTGAATTCTGTTGTGATATTCAAGGAAAGTTGGAAGATAATCCATTTATGGCAAGATATATTCTTTTTTCAGATGAAGCAACATTTTTATCAAATGGAACAGTTTCTTCACAAAACTGTTGTTGGTTGAGTGAGACTAATCCACATTTTACAATCAAAACTCGCGACCAGTATGATTTCATAACTAATGTGTGGTGTGAAATTTTTAAAAATAAAATAATTGGACCTTTCTTTTTTCGAGAATCTTTGAATGCAGACCGTTATTTACTCTTTCTACAAAAAGAACTAAATGATTTTCTTGATGATCTACACCTTCTTGAATGTCAACAGATATAGTTCCAGCAGGATGGTGCCCCATGCCATAGCAGGTTAGAAGGCAATGCCTTGAAAATTGTTTTAATGGAAGAGTTATGCATCGGTTTTCGGAAACTCGTTGGACACCTCGCTCTCCAGATTTGACCCCCCTCGACTTTTTCTTGTGGGGCTACTTGAAAGAGAAGGTGTACCTCCAAGGGCTAGTCACCGATGTTGTCCATTCAGAACCAACCATTAAAAAAACCGTTGAGAGTATAACACCGACTATGATTAGAAGAGTGTTGGCAGAGTTTCGAGATAGAATGATTACCTGTATTTACAGAGAAGGCGGATATGTTGAAGCGGTAATTAATTGAGGGACGGAATAATAAGATCCGCATGTGTAACAAAAACTATTACATCACTATTAACCTATTGTTATTATTAAAAAAAGTCTTTCAAAATGCTGAAAAATTATATTTCATGAGCAGTTCTTGTCAGTGCATCTTAGATTAGATGAAATAACGCGCAAGCTTATATAAATTTTTATTATAGAAAAGTTTGAAAAAATTTTTTATGATCGATGGATATTTTGCATATTTGAGCGTGTTTTTTGATTCTGAACGACAATTTTCGAAATTGCCAAAAATAATGATACTTACCCTTGTACCAAATTCATATCTATTGATAAACCTCGTATTGACTAATAAATTTTGAAATTTGAAAGTTTTATTGTAGGTTTCATGCCAAGCAGAACTTTTTATAAAGAATAACTTTTTACCTAAAAATAAAAAAGTTTTCCATATACCGCCAACTTAAGTGGACACACTGCATATAAATATTTAGTAATTGAGTAGGTGGATTATTAATAATACGATATCAGTGACTAAACTGTAATAACTTAGACTTCAATGTATAACCTAAATGATCATTTCAAATCGAACAAATAATTGAAAGAAGAAAAATATAACTCTCGGAAAGTAGTGAACCTGTAACCTTCGAAGATATACTTCAATGCGCTACGAATTGAGCGAACGAAACATGTGAGATCAATAAGAAAGACAGACAAGTCTAAATCATGTATCCTACCACATGTCAACCTAACTTTAATTACATTTAGCTTTTTTGTCTCAATCATATCTGATAGTTTTTTAGTTATGTCAGACCTACATAGGAAGTGTGAGGCTCAAATTTACAACAATGGCTTCGTAATGAAACCAATTTAAATATTTCTGGAATAATAGCTGGAAAGTGAAGCTACTAATAGTTTTCAGTATAAGGTTAATACATGAATTATTCGCACTACTAGTCTTTGAGAATCAACTAACGTTTATAGCAAATTATAACCCAACACTAATGGAGGAGCTACTATGGTCGCTACACGTCATTAATCGACTTGTTGAATGTAATAAATTCGAGTGCTCCTTTTGATAAGAAAAATTACTGATATTTAAGAAAGGGATTTTTGTGGGTTGCATCAAGTTTACAAGAAGTTATATTCTAAATAGTTTATGTTCAAGAATATTTAATACATTTCAAACTTTAAAAAATGCAGGGATAATTACTGCAATTTTATTTTGGAAACAGTTGGTGTGTAATATTAAGTGTAGTGAGACTAATTCAGAATTTGTATCAAATATGACAACCGTGTTGCATGAGCATAAAATGCACCCTATTATAATAGCATCATTTTTACGCTGATGCATCACATATAGCAAATACATTAGCTTTTGAATTATCTAACATAAAAGCTAGTCAAAACTGCAAGTCACGTTATAATGAGCATGCTAGATTTAATGGTTTTAGCTTCCCCTGATGTATGTAAGTAGCGTTCTACAGATTTTGTTCTTAAAAACTCTAGTCAAGTGTGCTTATCGGTTAAGTTTTCTAAGAGCTGCTTATGCATTCACATTTTATAGCTCTCATAAAGAACTCCAATATCGATTTGCAGCTCCCGTTGATAAATATGCTGCTTTCCAGACAGTTTTTGAATGTTTAAAACACTGTTTGTGCTGAAAAATACAAATGCAAGCCATTTTAGTATTAAAAACCATTGATTATAGTCATTACTTTAATAGCAGACGTAGAATTCAATGCAGCTGAGGTGCACTTAGTTTGATAAAACTGCATCTGGATGTGAAGCTTTCAACATTTAAACGAAATTAGTTTTTGTTAATATTGTTAAAGTAGGAATCCTTTGTTTCAGTTAAGCTTAGAATGCTATAAGTGACCACCAATTTCTTCGTTTTTCGTATGTTGAACGATTTAGATATTTGTCGTGTCCTTGTGGTTTTACATCAACTGTACCATTTTGTAAGAAATTTCTTGACGATTTAATTTGCGCCGTACCAAGCAACACAGGACATCATACTAAATACTTTCAACTCCTATGATGATAATATACAATCCACATTTGAAAGTGAAACCAACAATTCTGTACCCTTTCTAGATATGAAATTAATAAGAAACAATACAACCATCGTAACAGACTGGTATAAAAAATCAATATCCTTTGGAAGATACCTCATGTCTGTGAAGCTCAATAGCATTTTATATTTAAAAACAAGAATAGTGAAATTACCAAATCGATCCTTTATCCATAAAAATTTAAAAATCCTTCATCAAATATTACAATAAACGGTTATCCTAGAAGATTTCTAATAAAACTCATATAAAAAACATCCAACGCACATACACAAGAAATAACCAATAACCCAACACAAGTTCATAGTCTTTCAAAATACGTAAGCTTACATTATATCTGAGATCTAACTAAACGAATTACATCTGTAGTCAAAAACCCTACAATTAAAATAGCACTAAAAATTGTCAAATTAAGCAAAAGCCTGTACACTAAAATTACCGATGCAACTTTCAAAGAAATAAAATCTAACATAGTATACAAAATTCCTTGTTGTAACTCTGTATTCAAAGCTTTATTGGCTAAACATCAAGAACGCTCCATCAAAGAATTACTTCGTCCGATGTCGAGCGTATGAGTCGAGTAGACGTTAATTCTGTACGTTGCTACCGTTGCATGCTAATAACATATAGCACAAAATGCCAATTTATCACGCGTGAGCTAAAATCTGATGCTAGTAGACTGTAATAAAAGAAAGGATATCGACCTTTATGAATGATGATAAATTTGTTCGAAATTATAGACAATATATGGATAAAGTTGCAAGAAACACTAAATTGCATCAAGGAACAGATATGGAAATCTTAGGTGACATATAGCATTAATTACTAGAAAATGAGCACGTAACTAATAATGAACACTTCAACAATACCGACAACATTTACGTTGTCTAAAGAAATACAGCGAAATCTGGAAGAAATGTGATATTGCTGATAAAGAAAAGCTGTTATAGACGGATCAAATTGAGCGTGTGTTAGAATGTGTGTGTGATTACTATAAGCTGTGTGTGATTATTAAATGTTAGTTAGCTCATACAGGTACGTTAGTGAATTAGCAATCGTAAGTATCTTAAGTAAATACGGTATAATGTATTAGGGTGGTTGTGTGCTAAAGTCGATTAGAGATTTTAAGATGTATATGCAAAATTTGGTACACATTGTTGGACCTTTGATGAGTTTTAAAATAAGTAATAAGGTTTATTCATTAATAATGAAGCAATGTGATCATTAATGTATCGTCACATCTAACATGATATGTCTGTTATCTTTACGAATGGTATACGGTTAGTTAGATAGATGATAAATATAATTACATTGTTGAATCATTACTGCTAACTAGTAATGGACACCTGTTTTAACTAGAATGAACATTCCTTAAGTGTTTAGTTTAAAGTTTAGCTCGTGTATATTAATTGTTTCTTTAAACTTGTTATAATGATTAAATAATTACTGCATTGCTGCAAAGGAATGTTATGTGTGTAGTATAGAACTAAAACTGGAAATTTCTGCAAATACTGTCTTATTGGCTGTAGGTCATTTATACACGTAATCAAAATTTTAAAACAATTTTTGGGTACATTAGAATTAATAGGTTAGCATTTAAGTCATCCTCACGTTTGTTAGTATTGCAACTTCCAAACTTATTTGTTTACATGGTGCAAGTATTATATGGATTACTGACACATGAAAGAATGAAACAATGATATTTTTTCGAAATGTTGAGTTAAGTAGAAACTGTATCATAACTTACTGAAACATTTCTCACAATAACATTATTAATAATGTAATTAATATACCAGGCTATAAAAGAATAGGATCGTACATAATTTTGGGAAGGTGTTTGCATTGTCAATAAAAGTCATCATTTAAGATAAGCATCCAACGTTCCGGATGCTTACCATTTACGAACAGCTTTAAATCATGAAGTTTAATTGTCAACAATACAACAATAGTTAGACAATAATTTGCGCTGAATGGTATAGGACTTTTATTGAAAACTTTGAACGTGTGTAAACTACATACCTTTGTAAACAGTATTGTTACATTATTAAATATCGAACTATTGAAAACCTGATCAGTTTACAGAAATCAGCATATATAATGGCTCTATCTCGATAGTTAAATGTGATTTAGTAACTAATTAAAGTCAATACGAATTAAATCCAATACGTCAACACGTAATGCCACATAATAGTAATGATACTTGGACGTACTCTGCGTGAATCGAAGAAAGCATAAGAAATGACCGTGGCATTTCAATCATGGAGACTTAGTCTTCGTGCGAATTTCTTGTCAGTACATATAACAATTGCCTAAGTACAACCTTTAGAGATTTTCGTCAATTGACTTGTAATTTTGATGAAGTCCTAGCAACAATATTATGCCTTGCATTTATCTAAATAACGTAGATGAAAATAACAAACCTAATAAAAACTAATTATCTTTGCAAATCCTAAAGTTGTATTAGAGAAACAGATAGCATGCTCCGATCGGATAACGAGTTGTAGGTTACTTGATGAATCTAAGAATGAGCACAAACGTTTGATAATCTAATAATACTGACAAACTAGAACAATGCACATACATAAATCATTCGACAAACTGAGGCACACTATTGCGAGTAGAAATGAAAAACGTTATCCTCATCACACAACAGTAAAGTAAGTACCAAAATTATGGAACAGATTTACAACGCATGTGGAAATATGGTCCAAGCGACAATTGATGATATTCATCCAGTCACTTAATGTGATGATTTAACTCATATTTTAGTTACAATAGAATGCAAGTCTGTGGAAAGGTATAAGAACAGTCACTAAATGATATAGCTATAAAAATCTAATTTAAGATGACATTATTTAACGGTATGTTTCGAAGAATAAGTAGGTAAAATTAGTTAACTCAATCAACATAAAGAACCGTGTACATGTAACGCTTACAATATAGTCTAATTGCTATGTGTCCATTTACAATGACCCGTTACACATAACTAGCACTTCATCGATAATACTGGGAGTTTTCGCAACTGGAAAATTGCAAACTTATCCTAATCCAACACTACAGAATTTCAACTGTCGTTAGCAACGATTTAGCGATCGAACATGTTGCAGTGGTGTCATAAATTCCTTGATAAAGTTCTATCGAACAATAATTTCGAACACATTTCTGTAGCACTAGTTAAATTCTCAACTGGTGACTATCAATAGTTATCGACGTAATTTTGCTAACATCGCTAAATAGTCTGAGACAACTCAACCAAGGTACGACTTTGGTAAACTTCAGTCTAGTCTGTTAATTGATTTTCAAAAGCCTTGATACGAAATTTGCGTCAAAATTATTTATGTATATTGAGATCTTTACGGGTTAGAAAATTGCTAAGCAATTCAAAGTTTTACTGATAATTTCAATGTGTTGATAACCTCTCAGGCACCGGTAAATCGTTCAGACTAATCTGCCTGTCCGACGTGGTAGTCCCACGAAAGAGTCCGTACTTGGCCAATATATGTTCTAGCAGCTGATGTCAATATATTAAGCAATTGTTGCGCTCTAAACACTGCTCTTTTACAAATGCGTAGAATGATACAGCAAATTTACGCGTTCAATCCGTCTTTACTGTCAACCTCATGTGATTTATCAAAAGATCAATCAGGTAAACAGAGTTGTGACTACATCTCACTTAGGTACCATAACAATAGCGCCTAACCAAGTCGCTATTAGTTATGGTTCCGATATTCAATAGAACTTTCAGCATCTACAAATCAGAGCATTAATTAAATTGCAAGTCCATAGGGTTGTACAAGTGTGGATAAATCGTTGCTTAGATTAGGACACATAAATGTGCCTACGCAATCT
Organism: Platerodrilus igneus; assembly: GCA_036346225.1. NCBI lineage: Eukaryota > Metazoa > Arthropoda > Insecta > Coleoptera > Lycidae > Platerodrilus > Platerodrilus igneus. The sequence goes on from JARFIW010000822.1 coordinate 2,768,614, forward strand.
GATTGCGTTTAACAATTAGATTTATGTATAGACGATCTCAAAAGGTACAAGTAAATCATGCTATAGCGAAACATTGTGTTTGGACATACAGACTAATTCGGATTGTTGCTATGACGTCAGATGTAACGGAGAAGATCAATTTGAAAATCTTGTACTGATTCGTGACGGTATCGAAGAGAACCGATAACGTATCATTACTCAGTTCGAAAAACTGCTAGTAGGACAACGACGTCGCAGTAGATTATTCAGAAAATTGTCACTAAAATCACCATGATCTTGTATGAACATAGATAGTTTCGTAACGACCTAGCATCAGTAAGATTTAGAAAGATTCTTATTGAGTATACGACTCGACATGGGTAAAGTTATACTAGAATGTTCATTTACATAGTCATTAGACCATGGTTACAATACATGGACTCACTTTGAAAAGCAAATGAACGAGAATGTAGGTTTCAGGACCAATAATAGTGATGCTAGCGCTCAGAATCAAAACATAGCCTTAATATATCGATGTGATAATTTTTTATTGTTTAATTCAGTTACGTATGGGTTGTCGTGCTACAGTCAGCTTATCAGTAACGTTGTGCTTTCTTTATAAATAGAAATATGTCATAATGAAACATATGCTTAAGAATGCTGTCATGCGACAGAGCCAAAAATGGATAATATTCACATAATTAGTAGTGTTACCGAGACAAACGGTTGTAATGAAGCGATATTAACGGTGGGGTAACAGGCTTTCTCGCTTAGCGAACATCGACCATCGGTGTTTAAATTACTGTGTATAATTACTGTAATATTGTAGGGTAACATATAGGTTTCCACAACAGTAGAATAACGTATTTGGGTATTAGTAACGTGAACAGAAGAGACTTGAATGTCCTTTGGCCACGTTCCAACAGTTAGAACGGCAAATGAATTATAATAATTTTAGAGTAGACTCACTTGCACAGGATATGCAATGTTCATTCAATAGTAACACCAGAAAGAGGGTTTAAGAGAAGTAATTTAGTGCGGTACCAAGAACCATGCTAATAAGCAATACCAACTCTAGGATTCAAAAATTAGGAGTATCTAGGTTAGGGATCTTGAAATTATCGGCTGTGTTTTTGGTGTTTGTTGGCTAGAAAAGTTCCGTATAGTTTCGATCAAGCAAAGCGTATTTGCGTGTTGGTAGAAAGTGCGGTGATTTAGGTAAAATAATGTTCAATGTTTGTGGTTCGGGGATTGTTAGACTGATGAAATAAAGTTTTCCATGTTGTAAATATAACCAATGCATTGAGGGACTCATTAGTACTTGCCTTTATTTCTTATTTATAATTTTTACGTTTAATTAAGCATGTGGTGCCAAATTATGTCCTTAATTTACGTGGTATACGGATAACTTGCAATAGTTAGGATTTTATTTATGCAACGCTTTCTGAATAAAATTAAAGTTTTAACTACCGCAAATGTAAGTCTGATAGCCGTATAGTAATTATTAATAGTTGTAGAAGCAGAAACGTTGCGTGCCGAGCATTTAATTCGTCCACGCGTAATAGAAATGCAATTTAAAGACATACGGTCATTCACCTCGAAAATTTTAAGTCCCATTTTATTAGATACAGCCAGCTAGTCCATAACCCATTGACGTTATGCAAACTTGATTTAGTTACAATAGATATAGGTACTAAGGAAATAATTCATCAGAAGATTCAGCAGTAAGTAAGATTCATCCTCAGTATCCAGTAAATAGTAAACGGATTAAATAGTAGTCAGTAGAAACAAGTGGTGTCCCTATTTGGTGAAGTTTAGGAAGAACTTGTCTAAAGCGTGCGGTATTAACCTAATCGCAATCACTGCGTAAATTACTAACACATAGCAACAACTGTTCGCTGTATGACTGTTTAAACAGCTTGTCAGAATGTAACATTAAACATGCGTTGGATTCTCCTTTGAGATGCATAAGCAAAGGCTTATATTAAATACGTTTGACCGTCGGCAGTTGAAATATGCACCATTAGCAAATCTTTACTCTGTCGTACGTTAATTCAGTTAAACCATCAGAATCACGGCTATGTATTAGTCAGTCTGAAAATCGATACCAGATTTAAGTGGAGTTAGAGTTTCAGAAGATTCCATTTTCAAAATATTCCTAAAGGATTTACGAAGTTCGGATACAGGTACCTTTGCATCGAACCCACGAGAACCGACTTCATATTTGAGTTCAGCTTCATGTAAACGATCAACTTTTAATTTCCAATAGTCCCCCATTACTACAGAATCAACAAACACCCAAATATTTAAAGACACAAAAACGAATTATTAGGCTTGTTCGATAGAGAAACTAAATTAACGGAATCACTAAATACTAAACAAAATCCAGTTCAGACGAGAAGGAGAAAAAGAGAAAAAAAAAATAATATCGAGCCGCACGTTGGGCGCCAAATTTTGTTACGTTTATCGTGGCAGCCACGTTGGGCGCCAAATTTATGCTACGTTGGCTCGTAGCCGTGCGTAACACGAAGAAAATCAAAGAAATGACCGGGCTCAATCGGAGATTGGGGGTTGTAGAAAGCAGACCAACAGATAAGGTACGCGGCTGTAAGGAGTTAGTAACAATACCTGCAATAAAAAAAATTAGAATAGCAAACCTGCAATAAAAAAAAATTAGTCCTGCAAATCTGAAATAAAGAAAAAGCATAGCATGCTGATCGAGCATAGATTGTTCAGTACTTTGTAGAATGAAAAAAAAACTGTTTGGATAATCTATATAATCTAACAACGGTAAAAGCAATACAAAAATTTTTAGTACAAAGTGAGGTATTATTGGGGAGTAGCAGAAACGTTTCCTCACACACCAATTAAACATAAATCAGACAAAATTTTAACAAAAAAAATAAATAGGTAAGCACAATTGATATGAGTCATCCAGTATTGTTGATTCTTCTTTTTTTTTTTAAATAGCATGCAAGTCTATGGTAAAAGGTATCAGAACGACAAAGATATGGCAAAACAACGGATAGATATTTAAAGTAAGAATAAGTAGGAAATAGTTCAACTTACAAAAGGTCCTTCAGTAACGCTTCCTTGCAATTGAAGTGTGGGATTCACGATGTCCGGCACTAACGCAGCACTTCACCCTTGACTGGGAGGGTGTTGATGGAACTTATCACACGTTACCCTAATCACACCTACGTATTTCACTGGTGTTAGCAGCAGACATTATCACGCGACGGAACTATGTAGCATTGATAAATTTCTTGTTAATTCTATTTCCTGAGACAATAATTTCGAAATATTTTGTAGCACTAGTTTAATTTCAACTGAGACCAAATGTATATTATTTTCATAAACATCCAAAAAGCAGTGAGAAACTTCAACCAATACCTTTGTAAACCGGTCATCTGTTATATTTCGCAAATAACGAAATTTGCGCAAACAATGATCTGTTTTAGATTCTTTGGGGTTAGAAAATTTAGAAACTACAGTATCAAGTGTATTTGGATAATCCAAAGTATGCACTACTCTGATAAAAAAAAAAGACCGCGAAACTAGATCGCACACACAGTTTAAGTATCAAAAGACAATAGCACCAAAAAAACCACAATGAGTAAAGCACGTGTATCACTAAAGTAAGTCCGTAAAATGTTCCGTAAAACACGCGTGCAGGTCGAGTTTAACAAGTTCTACCACTTTTATTTCCAACAGAAACTCAACAAAAACAACAATTAGTAAGGCACGCGTAAGCAATAAACCCGTCCGTCAAATGTCCTTAAAAACACACGTGCGTCGACCTAACACGGTTAATATACAACTTTTATTTCACAAGAAAAACAACTAAATTGGAGATCTCCTTATAGTGAATCTCGACATTTTTCCGACTAAGCTAGAGGTCTATCCCTCGGGTACAGCTTATGTGGAGTGGTCGTGGGTTATACGACAAAGCATTGTTTACTTACTGACTCTAATAATACTAAAATAGGGGGTGCAAAAGGAGCGCCACCTAGTCTTTAAATTTTATAATCACGGGTTTGCCCTAAGGGAGGACTTGGAAGCTCTTAGAGAAAAATATCGTATTTACCGCTTAACCGGGAGCTGTAAAGAAAATATTATTAATATAACAATGAAGGACACAAGAGATGTACTCTTGCTACCTTATACTATAAGGAAAAAGAATAACCATTTACATCAATAATTTAAACATTATTATATGAATCAATTTAGGCATTAAGCCTCTTGAAGGTGTTGTTTAGTGCTTCTTTATCAAGTCGCTGTTATAGACTTTACTTTTATACCTTTTTACCTCTTTAACTCAATTACCCTATCTTTGAACTCACTTGTCCAAAATAAAACAATTATGCAATTGAATTTAATGGTTGTTCTTTATTAAAATTTTGCTTTCTAAGTAATATAATTTTATGTACAAAATATACATCACAATGTGGTCTAAACTCTTCAACACAATGATTGAATATGAAAATTACGACTGTCTTTACTAAGAATAAAAAATATCAATAACGTATTAAACATTTTTACAAGACTATCCCAATGAATTACCCAAAATACACAGATCTGTTACCCTGGTTTACAAATGTGTATTAAATATTCAAAAACCAAAAATATTAGTTCTCGTCATTACTTAAGGTGTGATTGAATTTGAATAAAATACTTTATTAGAATTAAATAAAGGTATTCATATTCATTTGCAATAATATCATATATAACTCTTGATTCAAACTGTGATAAACTATAAATAGCAAAAGTTTTCGTAATTACTTGGTAAAACAAGAATCATAAATTGCTACAATATTGTTTTCGATCATCTGCCTTGCTGTTAAGATAGACGAACAGCTGTAGTCATGTCAAAGTGATAGAAAAACGCTTTCCTTGTAAACAGTTGTTTTAAACTACATTGAAACAATTACGTTGTCGAATCCAGATGTACTGGCTTGCGATCTTTTGACAAGCAAATGACGTCAATGTACTGTCCACATTTTATTGCATAATATACTGGATCCTTACTGGAACCATTTACACGAACTTGAAGTGCATTTCATCTTTGCAAATCGAAACAAAATCGAACCATAAAACAGGCTATTCAAAGTACATCATTTTCTACGTTTTTTAACTTGTGTTAAAGACAAATTATTTAACGGTAATTGGAAAATTAAATATGATATTTGAACATTTACGTGTGAGAATAGACTTGATAATTACAAAGACCAAAGTTCGCCAACCATTTATGTTAACTTTTTAATATGGTAATTGAAATTAATATTAGCAAATTTTAAAAAAATTATTATTGGAAATTCTATAAAACCATAACTAGAAAATCCACAGAGCACATTTTATAAATTCTGTGTAATAAAATTATTTAGTCTGACTTAACAATAATTTAATCTGCTTACCATTATTAAAATCACAGAAAATCAAGTGCATCTTGCGCTTGGTCAAGCGGCAACGCCTATCGCTACACGCAGGTTGCTGGCGAGGACCCTATTCAACTGTATGGTGCTTGTGGCTCCACAAGTGATCGTACGAGACTGAATTGTGCGTTCGATGCGCAGAACTCACATCAAAATCGACTGACATTAGAGATGCAATTCAAACGACCAAAGTTTACTAATAGTAGCTAAACCCATACTATAAACTAATATTCGGCTAGTGATTGGAGTACACGGCCCTGATCTAAATATTTATTTACATCGCAAAACTTAATTGTTTGTTTAAATAGACAATGCAGTGTATTTTATAAATAATTTGAAAAGGATTTGTAGTCGTCAAAAAAATTGTTACAATACTATGATACTATATAGCAGCTTGTTAGTTGTGTCTTTAGCTATAGCGCACAGACTGTTAATAGACTTACTGTAGTGATAAGCAATTTTGATATTTTTATTTGGAATTGTTTTTTAATTGCCGGTGTAGGTTATCAATTCAACGTAGCTTTTTATACATAATAATGTTAGGAGCTTCTGTGCGCGAAGGATTTTTTTGTTTGGAAATAAGTTTTTTAATGAGAATTTTAGGGTACGCAGTATTTTCTAAAATGTGTTGTAGAAACTTAAGATTTTCAGCTACAAAATCAGTATCGCATATTCTTCTGATGCTACTTTTTAAGGCTACAGGAGGGTTATTTTATGTTGATATGAATGATTAGAATAATAATTTATGTAGCGACTAGAGTTTGTTGGTTTTATGTAGTAGTTGAATTTTATATGCTTACCATTAATTCTTATACAAGCGTGCCTAAGAAACGAAAGCTTCTGATTGTTTCTAATTCTAAAGAAAACAGTAGATGAGGAATGAATTGGTTAAAACAAAGTAGTGTTTCATTAAGTTTATCACTCGGTATAGACCATAAAATGTCATCTACGTATTTAATCAACAAAAGGGTACGGAAACTAAGGGATTGAATCATGTTATCTAATGAGTTATTTATTACAATTTGAGCGATTATAGGCGAGAGTTGCGAACCCATGGGTGCAATAGAGAGTTGTAAATAGTATTTACCTTCAAAATCAGAAAATGTATTATTAAATATTAACCTTACTGTTATAATGGCAGAATCTTTTGAAAATTTGCCATGGGGGTTGAATCATATCCCCTTATACAGTTATTAGATCTAGAACTAATTGTAACGGTATGGTAGTGAAGAGATGAAACATCCAACGGTATTGGTACATGTTCTTCAGGCAAATGAAAATTTCTATATTTTTCAGCAAAGGTGAAAACGTTTTTTGTGTTGTACCCTTCTGGAGGGGAAAGAAAGCGATAAAATTTTGGATATGTGTAATGATAATTTATAAGGAGTATTGGTCGAAGAGATTATCGGACGTAGTGGTAGAGTTGGTTTATGAATTTTAAGTAAACCATAGTATTTTCCAGCGATTGAATTGTTAATAATGAGATATTGCTTTTCACTTTTGTTACGTGGTTTTTATTTTCAAGTAGTTTTAAGTGATCATTGCCCTTTTCTTTTGGTTATAAAAGTTAGATTTTTATATACTTTGGTATTATTTAATAATTCCATATATTTTTCTAATGTATTGGACTTCTTTCATTGAAACAGTAACAGAACCTTTATCTGCTTTAATGACTAAAATACCAAAGTGATCTTATAAGAATTCTTTTCCAATTTTGTAGTTAGTTAGGTCTGAATAATAATTTTTGTTGTTAGGGCGTATCATGTACTTAACCAATAAACAGAGCAGTGTTTGGAGGAAATCTTCTAGTAATGCACAAACAAACTGTTATTGTTAATTACAATAGATGCAGGGTTATTCTAAATAATGAATCCATTTTTAAAAATTCGTATTTATTAAAGTACAAATCCAAAATAAACAATCGTTACACCAATAAAAAGAGGACGTTTGAAAGTTTTTTTAATACATTGCATTAAATGAAGGTTATAATTAAAGATTAATCACAATTCATGTCCATCGTTTGCCGCACGGCAAACATCTACGCGGTAAGTAAACATATCCCACACACGAGAAAGGGTATCTGTTGTTACTGAGTGAACGGCAGCGGTGATACGGTTCCGCAGATCGTTCAGAGTTGTTGGTAGAGGCGGGACGTAAACATCCTTAACATAACCTCATAAGAAGTAGTCACATGGGGTAAGATCAGGAGATCTCGGTGTCCAGAAGTGTAGAGACAGGTCTTCATTTTCCTTGCGACCTATTTAGCGCTGAGGAAGGAATTCATTCAAAAATCCTCGTACATCGAGGTGTTAATGGAGCGGAGCTCCATCTTATTGGAAAATAAAGTCCTGTGAATCGTTCATAACTCGAGGAAACAGCCATGTTCCAACATGTCCAGGTACGTTCTTCCAGTTACAGTTCTTTTCACAAACAAAAAAGGTCCATATACTTTTGTACGGGATAAGGCATAGAACACCGTTTATCTTTGGCGAGTCTCCTTTGTGTTGCAATGTTGAATGTGGATTTTGCAAATCCCATATGCGAACATAGTGTCTCTTGACTTTTCCACTTAGGTAGAAAGTCGCTTCATCGCTAAAAATTATACGACGTAGAAACACGTCATCCTCCATCATTTGTAACACATAACTACAAAATTCAAGACGCTTTTCTTTGTCATTAGGCTTGAGAGTCTGCAAAAGTTGTAATCGGTAAGGCTAGTACAGCAAACGCCGTCTTAGAACCTTCCATACTGTTGGTTAGGATATTCCAAGTTCTGTACTAGCTCTATTGATAGACTTACGTGACTGCGAACAAAACTTTCTTCAATCCGTCTGGCATTATCCTGCCCGCTACACTACAATTTGAGACTATTTGCAAACTCAAGAACGCAGAAAACCTTGTGCTCCACAGTAGCCATCTCACTGACAATTGACAGTGATACAAAATGATGGCATATTGCCGCACGAACTCTACCGGCCGCTTCTGAAACCATAAGCGCCCGTTTTCCTCTTTTTATTGATACGTGGAACCATATCACTGCTGCCGTGCACTTAGTAGCGGCAGACGCGCTTTCTCGTGTGTGGGATGAGTTTACCTACCGTGTAGATATTTGCCGTGCAGCACATGGTTGACACATTGGACATTTATAATGTATCGAAACAAACCTTGAAACTTCCTCTTTTTATTGGTATACCGATTGTTCACTTTCGTTTTGTACTTTAATAAATACGAATTTTTAAAAATGGGTCCATCATTTAGAATAACCATGTATATCGGAGGCGTAGATTATGCCGACTCCTATTCTGGGTCATATGGTTTCCTAAGTGAATGGTTAAAAATTATGACAAAAATTATTTTTTGGAGGCTTAAGCTCTATAGTATAATGCATATTACCTTTACAAAATTACCTAACGTCATCAAAATAAAAACTAAACACGAATTTAAAATTTGTTCGGGAACTAGTCGATGAAATGACAGCAAACTACCGACAAGGATTCAAAATTAGCGGTAGATTATCAGTGACTGATAAAGAAGAGCGACTAAGTAGAAAATTACACATTTTACGTCAAAATAAAGACAAAAACAAGGATTACCTAATACGAGGGTAAGGTGAAAAGTTCTCGGACTACAATGACAGACTGCAAGTTTCATTAAAAAAATGATTTTATTCTTCGACATAATCCCCCTTAACTTCAACACACTTGGTCCAGCGTTTCTCCAACATAAGTATTTCTTCCCGGAAGTGAGAAGGCTGTGAAAATATTCGTCTACGGCCCTTTCAATTTTTTCATTGGACATGAAGCGCTTCCCAGAAACAAATTTCTTCAAGTTTGGGAACAGACAGAAGTCTGAAGTCGCCAAATCAGAGGAATAGGTGATATGACCGAGCAAGTCGTACCCCAAATCCATCAATTTTCCCATCGCCAACGCACCCTTGTGTGCACGTGGGTTGTCTTGGTGAAAGACGATTTTTTTCTTCTTCAAGCCAGACCTCTTCTCGCGAATTTTAGCATCCAGCTGTCAAGAAGTGTGGAGTATTATTGGACTGTAATTGTTCTGCCTTTTCAAAGCAATCTATTAACAGGATCCCTTTTGCATCCCAAAACACGCTAGCCATCGCCTTTTCGGCAGATGCGATCGACTTCGCTTTCTTTCTTTCCATGTCGCAATTCATAGTGACAAATCGTAGCACAAAATCGCTCGGATCCTTATTGAACCGGGAACTTATTCAACTGAGAAGCTCGTTTTCGCATTTGTTTTTGATCAGCACTCAGCAAATGCGGCACCCATCTTGTGCAGAACGTTCGTATCTCAAACTCTTTGTGTAAGATGTTTCGCACCCTTTCGTCCGATATCCCAGCCTCAGCTATCTCCTTCACTTTCACTCGTCTATCGTCCTACACGATATCATGCACTTTTTCGATCGTTTCCGGTGTGGTTGCGGTTTTTGGTCGTCCTTTACGTGGGTCATCTTCGAGAGACGTGCGACCATGTTTTAATTCAGCTGCCCACTTTTTAACGGTTGACAGGGAAGGGGCAGCGTCTCTGTAAACTTTTGTCAACTTCGGATGAATTTCCCAAGGGGTTAATTCGTCCAAAACGAAGAATTTTATGACCGCACGATATTCAAGTTTATTCATCTTAAGGAAACACGCTTAAGACGTCTGCTTGAAAAAAATCGTGTAAACAAACTACTTGAGATAGCAAATTGAAACTTGTCATACGAACTAATGATATGTGCACGCAGCGGGAAGCACAAATTTTTGCTGATTAGAACGCCATATCTGTGTCAGACCGAAAACTCTTCACCTTTCCCTCGTATGTTCTAATGGAAGTGTGTAAGGTGGAAAACATGAAATGAGATGTATGCAGTACTTGTAGCCGTCAACTAGTACTACACATTGGTGGCTGTTTTGAACGACATCACACACTGCCAAACTATATATAAATTATAGTAGTTTCGACTTTCTTGTATTTTTCTTAAGTTATAATTTTATTTTTTTAAATAGATATAAGTTTAGTTTAAAGGTGATGAGATTTTTAATAACATTTTTATAGGCTGCAGTATTGAATGGTACGCATGGACAGTATTGGAAACGCAGAGCAAAAACGTAGAAGGTCTAGAATTTGATAAAATCTGTAAAAATAGGCGGATTAACAGGTAATGAATAAAATGGTGAAAATATTCTACTTGTACAATGAAATCGACCAGCGGACTATCACCCTCGATACTTAGAATTGGCAATCCATGGAAGGGTAAAATGGAAACAGCTGTGTTATTACAATACAACCGAGTACAGTAGTATATCGCGTGCTTGTCCAGGTGGCGCAATAAGTTTAACAGAAATGATAAACAAATATTAATTCATTTTACAACATGCAAATTAAATATAATTCTGTATACCTTTGACCATCTAAATCTTTAAGTCCTAAGATAAAGTCAGTTAATGAACTCTTGGTATTGCGGCATTTTGGCAAGCTAAAATACTAATGATTTGGCTGTTTTTCGAAGTATACAGGGTGGTGGGTATAAATCCTATTCTATAACAGATTTGTTGGTGGGATTTGTTGGTATCACTTACAACATTCAAAGGAACACAGATAACAGATACGACAACGGAATACCAAAGAAAACTCCACACACGAAAGCATTACTGCCACTGTTCTTCAAGATACGGAAGTCACGTTCAGGATAATTCATGGCGCGCGTTCTTTTCAATTTGCATACATACTCGCTTGTACGTAGCGCGTTCTCATTGGTCGAGAACAATGACGCATATCCTTTCAAACCGTGGGAAATTAGGTTAACATTCTTTTCCAAAGAAATACACAATGCCGAGGGTAATTCACACGACTCATATTCTAACTAAATTACAATGTGTAGTATTCGTAGATTAATTATACAAAAGTCCCGTACCACGAATTATTACCGGAATAATTTTTGAAGCAATTTTAAGCGTAACAGTGTGGGTAGACAAGTGCTTGAAAACCTGACATAATTTATAGTCGCTGTAGTGCCAGATATGTTTTCATAAACAACTGCCCCAGTAAAGGAAAGTTTTTAAAGTTGCATCAAGCAAGCCGACCGGTTGGTGACAAATAAATAAAATTCTTTGATGTCCGATTTGATTATAATTGTACTAATTTGCGAAATGTTGTTTTCAAAATAAAAAATGACGATTCTCTATTAAAACATACAAACTGGACTACCACGGCGAATTGATATCATATTTATTCGTATCCCAAAAACTCTGCAACTTTCGGTTTTACAATAATAATATATTTCCACACTGCTGGGTATATTATCAATACGACGTTGTTTATTACATAGATGAATTATGAAAGATGCGATCGCGTTATTGGGAGGAAAATTTAGGCTTCAATGATACGAGAATAATATAATGTGTCCTTGTATGTTATAATTACATTGAATAAATAAACATTTGCGGTTTTGTATTCATAAGAAAATAATTATTAATTAACAAAAGATAGCAACAGGATAGACAATTCAAAAACGTTGACTAAAAATGCGAAAGCGATAAATAGCGTTTTCCTGTTGCTGGAAATGGCGCAAGGTTGTTGAAGGTATTCATATCTATCAGAGGTTTATTATTGCATAAAATAAACCATGACAATATTTGTTATTAGTACAATACACTTCAAGCATCATGTGACAAAATGAAAAAAATATTGTACAGAATAAAATGATATTGCAATAACTAATGCAGTCCGTTACATTTATTACGGTTGATGTAATGCTGTACTATTTTTTAACCCCATGAAAGATCAACAAGCACCTCAAGTGATAAATAAATAATGAAGTAAGCCAAACAAATCAGGTGTGTGCATAAGGTGCCTCTACAATTATTAGATAACGACTGGAAGAGTGCTATTTAATTATCAAGGAATTGTAATTGTATTTAATCTTTGTGGAATTTTACGCCGTTGTAAAACGATGCATCATCAGATTGTGAATTTATAAAAACACCTGAAATTGCAATGTAATATAAAAGATTCAACGACAACAGGATTCGCGGTTGTTTATGGAATTCAGTAGAAGCGATAATTTCTCGAAAGTAGGTAGTATTGCTGGAGATCCTACCAACTGTCGAAAAAAATATCGTTTGGCAGTTTGAGAATATACTAGATATAGTGAAATTATTGATAATATTTACCGCCTAATGTCTAAAGTAAGTATAAATATCTTGAATCAGCATGGCGCAAAAGCTGGCTACAGATCGTCTTCGGGTTCGAGAAAGCTCCTCCTCAGAGTGATGCATAACCTAACTATAGTCTGGCGCAAGAATTTTCTAAAATCTATCGCCTCCTTTCATTCTACTCGCAGCTTTCATACTTCTAGCAAACTTTAATACGAAAGTGTAATTTTAGTTTGTAACATCTAAAAATTCCTAGCTAAATTATTTGTCGACATTACTGCTACAAACCCGATAATTTAGTATTTATTCAATAACGTTTTACCCATTATGGATTCTAGTACTCTTGTATATTCAGTAAACCAATAAAATTTAAAGCACACTACTACTACAATTGGAATAACAATCTATAACATATTATATGACCCCAGTTGATCATATAATTACAAATCATTTCGCGTGTTCCTTACTCGTATGTTACGATATCTAAGATTTTCAAGTTGTTCGTCGACTCGTGACAGATAGTTACTTTTTGTCTTCTTGTCAAGCTGAAAGGCCACTTGCGCTGTTATCAGACAGACGAGATGAAGTAGGAAACCAAATTTTCCTGGCGTAAACGCCGAATTAAAACAGGCAGACAACTCTTGGAAAAGTAAGTCGATCTTCGCAACGGTTTGTTTGAATAGGTAATTAATTACGATTTACAATGAAGTATATTACAGTGCAACTTCCACTACATACAAGAATTTTAATGAAGTAATATGGTTATGTTCTGCTTGATTGATGTTTAAATTAAAATCATGGAATCTGTTTGGTACTTGAATGTTGGGCAGATCTGCTAGACAAAGTATTGAACTTCCCGTCCGTGCCTACACATGCTGAATTGCTGGTTTGCAACATCTATTTAGAGGTTAACAGGTCGTTGAAACCGATTGGCAAGACCATTTAATTTTCTGAGATTTTTGCTGCATGGGCAGTATTTTATTCCGTATATTGATATATGCATACACGTAGTGTTTAATTGTTGAGTGGTTGTAAATTACTTTATGCTCTGTTATATGCAAGCACTTAGCCAACCGTCTACAAATAATTTAGTAGCATACTTGGTAAAAAGAAGGCTTACTCTTTTTAAGAGTATAATATTTATGATATATAGAATGATTTTATTTCATTAATCACGTGCTCGAATTTATAAATTATTCCTTGCCAACTATGTATGAAAAGATAAAAGGTATAGATAAATCATTGTTACCTGTTGTTTGCAAAATTAAAGCTAGAACTAAATGTCATTGCTTATCTTGTTTACAACAAACTTTATCTCAAGATAGTCAATTTATGTAGCCTCATTCCAGAAAAATGAAATTTTAAATTAATATTAACTAACTAATAAATTTTTGCATGTAGAAAAATTTAAATGACATGTACAGTCTTACGTAGCGCTACACCGTACTATTAAGTATAAATTATATATTTTTAATAAAATACAGAATTCAAATTAAGATTCAGTAGAATTAAAACTTAAAATTTAGCTTTACATCTTCTGAGTATTGCAGTAATTATATCCATAAGAATTTAACTTTTATTGAATTGCATTTATAATGCACATAATTGTTTAAATGAGAATATAGAATTAATTTTTTCTTCAGCCCATTATTTCATAAATATTTTATTTCTTCCAAAGATTGTATGGTCGTTGAAGGAATTCATTCACTAAAAATGCATATAACGATTCAGTGATAACTATTTGAAACAAAAATAAAGACTTCGTGTAGATACATAATTATTAGATAAATGATAGCTTTGATAGTTGTAATTATGTTTCAGAGCCATCCTAGAATTTTGTTAGTGCAGTAAAAAAGTCAGTAACGTATAGGTGGTATTCAAACTTAATTCCTAAAGAGGTTAGAGGACATTTAGGTTGAAGCTTTTCTTGATTTACTACGCTGGGCGTTAGTGAAACTCACTTAAAAGGATGTTTATTTTTTCTTACAAAAGTCGTGCAGAAGATGTTGTTTTATCCGTATTGACACAATTGACTTTTGAAGACTTCCGCACTAGCTCTGAACTCTCTTCAACGGTTTAGAAAGACTATCAAGGGAGTCGTTAATTAAATACGTATGGGTAGGGCGCCACTGTACTTAGATAACGTGTAAAACAAGAAATATCGCTAAGAAAAATTCAGGAACCTCAACGAGTATATTCTGTTATAGAAATACAAAATTTTGTATTTTTAGAGGGTACTACGTTTATCCTGAAATAAAATAAAATACATAAAATAATATTAGAGGCAGTTCATTTACATTACCAATGCTCCACCTGTAGGTACTACATTGCCCAGGAAACGAGTTTTTTGTTGCCTGGAAATTTAGAATTTTGCCGAACCCTTGCCGTTCCAGGCAAGGTAGGGATCTTTAACGTACGTGACAACACTCACACACGGGACCTCCATTTAACCTCTCATCCGAACGAGGGCGTAATTTTTGTGAAAAATGTTCACCTGCCATTTTTCAAGCAGTCGGCCGTGTCGGGATTTGAACCCGGGACCTTGGGATCCGTAGTCTTACGCTTACTACATTGATCCACGGCGACGCCCAATATTAGACGCAGCAATTTACGTCTCAAAATGAAATCAAATAAATCAGACAGGCTTTATACATCTATGATTTCTTTCTTTTGTGTTATAGTGCATGGACACTCTACTTATTAAATTTTATGCACATCTGGTATTACTTTTGCTTAAGAGCTTCCATGAATGTAATTAACCTTATTTAAATTAATAAAGAAATTAAGATTGCTACGTAAGTATATATATTAACTGAACATTATTTCTGAATTATTTTGACAGATAATTATCGCTAGTTTGTGAATATTCAATTAATTTTTATATTCTTGGGCAATTTAAATAAAATAGCAAAAGCCTTTAGAGCAATTAGGCATTATGAATGACATAAATATAATTAAGGGATATTTTGTCACCTTTTCAGTACTGAGAAAATGATTCACATATAATAAAAATAGGTTGGTAATAAGATCTTTCAAATTAGTAATGTTAACCTCATAAATAGTTATCGTGCATGAACAAGTGTATGGTTGTTAATATTCGTAATTCAAATTCATAAAATTTTTGCTACATTGACAATTTTACAAAGCATAAATTTTGATAAAATGAAACGTTTGAAAATTTAATTTTATAATTAAACATTATCACATAGATGTTAAATTCCATGGGTTCAAACTACCAAGGCTAGATTTATACATGACGTTAAACGTCAAACAGATGATTGCTGCACAGATGGATATCACTTACCACGTTGACCTCAGGTTTGGCGGCTTGCACCATTTAACAAACAAGTTCAAACCACACGTGGACTTCCAGCATTTGACAAACACGTAAAAAGTTGCCTCATCGTTATAACAAAGCCTCTTTAATTCAGCTGCCTACAACCATTAGTTAGCTCTAACCATTGCTTATCAATTATAACAAAATTTTCATGTTGAAATTTAAGGAACGCATATATCTTAGACCCAGTATAAATTTAACAACCTAACTCAACCATTTTTGCATCAGTAATTAAACGTTATATCTTCTGTATTTTAGTGTTGCTTTAATTTATACTTATACATCAGTTCTTTTGTAACTTAGTTTTAGCGTTATTGTTGCACATCAGTTCTTTGTACGTAAGTTTTAGTGTTGCGCCAAGGAAAACCAAATACAATTAGTTTAAATTACTTAAATATAGAAAATACAAACCATGATGAGTTTCAAACAATTGGATCGATGCATTTTTGGAAACTGAATTGCGACTCGCAAGTCAGTTTTAGATATGAACTTTACCATATTGACGTTGCAAGTATCAAAAACCGACTGGCCGGCGCGTCGACAACAGCCTTAACAAGCAGGTGTGCGCAAACACGCTATTGTTATCGCCTTGAAGATACGTTGTGGAAATTTTACAATACAGATTGGACATTTATAACTATGCGCTTTATTCACTATATGATTAAAATTAAAGAAGAACAATAATTGGGGTGTTCCGAAATTATGATACTTTGCTTTTAATTCTGTATTAATTGTTGAAGTATGATTTATATTAAACTATAAAAGCAAATCCACAGATTTTATAACATATTACATAAATGTTATGCGTTAATTTAGCAGCGGGAAAACAAAATTTAGGTGGCGTCCATTACCTTATTTTTCTAACTTTAATAAACCCACTGACCCAATCTCATGCGACCGTGGGTCAAAAACTCAGTTAGCTAAAAGTCTTAAGAGTTTTCTTTTTTTAAAAGCCGCTTTTCATCCCACCTTACCCTGGGCTTGTTACAATTATATAAGAATTTTCGGTAGGTTCAGTAAAACTCTATAAAAAATCTACCACGATTTTTTTAGCACTTACAAGTTTATATTCTTAATCTAGCGGTGGTTGCGGAAATCTTTAAATAAGCATTGAAAAGTAACTGGTGTGCGTTTTAAACTAAGACGACTTTATTAATGGATCTACATGTTAACTTAACTTTGACACATTCAAGCAATATTCTACAGATTACCGACTAATGTTTTACATGGCGTCGATAATGCTAGCAAAATAATTAAAGCATCACTTTACTACAATCATTTACGGAACATAGCAATTTTTTATTTAGCTCCCAACGTCGGGCCGCATCAACTACACAACACAGCATTTTCGTTGGCGTCCCAACTTGGTGCTCAATTAAGCCGTTTAAAAATTAGACCTTTTTTGCCTTGCTTGATTTTGACAAAATTTTCTCTGTGAAATATATTTGATTGGTTTCCAGAAGGACTGATAGAATGAAATAAATTCGTGACGGATTGAGAGTTGAAGGTGTGGAAACTGGTCCTCAGGAAAGTGTCTATTTGGAAGATCCGAAAGGGAGGAGCCTGAGAAAAGACAGAACAGAGTATATGAAAGACACGTGAATCCAAAGTGGTGGCTCTTTTATCGAGTCTAAATAAAAATATGCAAGAAGTGAGTGAAAAATGGGATCCACTAAAAGAGTGCTGTGATAACGCCTTGCTTTGGGGCGTTACTAAAAGGGTATTGTGAAACAGATACTTGTGGTGTGTAAATTTGAAGTTATTCACTTACCTTCGCTTTACACTTTGCCTGGCTAGCTTAACGAAATTTACGGAGTTCTCAAAATGAAATAAAACGCAGCAATATTACAAAGCATTTATACAATATGAAATCTCTTCTTTCATTTAAAAGCGTTTACAACGTCGTTTCTTTCAAACATAAAATTATTTCTAAGGAGTCTTTGTCACAAAATATTGTTGCTTACTTATTTTACTTTTACAGAATTAAACTTATTCTTTAGCGGATCTTTCACCTGGTTATAATAAATTATTTCCACACTGGTAAGATTTATTTCGGCTAGAAAAAATCTATTAAATCTATTAAACTCTGAACACCAACTCTTGGTAAAGAAATCCCTCACACAAGAAAAAAAATTATTAGGATTATCTTAAACTAGATCTAAATACTCTAATATCAGTTAAAAATAAATCTAACAGTAATACTTGCAGATTCCACAAAATGCTTCGTCGAACTAAAGATCTTCTTATTTTAAATTGATCTCCAAACCGGCTTACAAGTTTTTCCAAATTAAAATTCTTGATTTCCAACAGCAATTATCAAAGTACCTTTTTGGGTTAAATTTGCTTTTCAATTATTTAATATATCTTTACAAATAGCTTTATATTGAAGAATCTTTGTCTTTTCTTCATAATTAATAATTCTATTTTTTATGTAATTTGTGTTTAAAAACATCACTTCAATATTCAGTGCAACCTCGCAACCTTGTTTTACTGCATATTTCTATATAACGCAACGGCTAACGCTTTAAAATAACATTTCTTGATCTACTTTAAGCATCGACTGCATCGGATCAAATTTAATGAATGAATTCCTTTCGAAACGATAAGCACTCCTTTATATACAAATTGTTACACGAAATTATTTATATTTATGCAAAATGCGCGAGAGCTCATTTTATGCTATTTACAGCAAATTTTATCAGAAATGTATAGATTTACATTCGCATCGAAATGCGTTTTACGGTATCTTACAATTTACATATCCAATTTACGTTACTTGCTATTTATTTACAATATGGTTCAGATGTATGAAGATGGTAGCATAGACAGACAAAGTTAATAACAAATAGGTTAAAGAGTAGTAAAAGAATACAGATATCTATGGAAAACGGAAAAAATAAGAGAAATAGAAGGACAAAATACGTTCTAAAGCATTTCTGGGGAATAGTACGGGATATATTACAAGCAGAGATAGGAAAAGAGAGCTAGAGGTAGACCGAGATCAGACTTTCGCATGCAGATAGTGATAGATGCAGACTGTGCAAATTTCAGGGAAATGTGTAGGTTGGTTCAGACTAGGAAACAACCCAACCAGTTCTAGGGCTGAAGACCTAATGATGATGCTTATATCATACAGGGTGATTATTTATACACGCGCAAACTGCGTTATTGCATGGTACATCAATGAATAAAGATACGCTTGTATTATACAGGGGCGTAACCATGAATTTACGGAAAATTCCATTTTTTTCCGGATTCTATTATATTTTAGTGGGATTAATTTTTAGAATTAGGGTTTCAATGACTTCTTGTGGCCCCTTATCACGTCAATATATATTAAGCCATTTAGTACTACATAATATCACTTGCTTTGGAAATTGGTATTAAGTTTACCGTGTAAAATTCTCACTATACCGTGTCAAAACACTATGGCATTTATTTACAATTAACTTATTTCCAACTAAATTAAAAACGAATAGTCATTATACTATTATTACCATTTATTACAGGTGTAATACTGGTAATTGGTAAAAATTTAAAAAAGATTTGGAACACTGATTTTGGATATTCAGTGCGATAAGGTTCTACAGTATCATTATGACTCCATTGGAAAACTTTAAATAAAATGTAGTCTAGGTAGTAATACCTGAATTAGTACAAAACTGGATGTCCATTTAATGTTACTAAACAACCTATAGCTTGAAAAGAATAAAGCTGAAAGTGTAAGGGCCTTGCTGAGATTATAAAGTTTTGGTAAACTTATAAATTGGTTCTTTAGTGAGTTGTTTCTCAACAATTTTATTTCATGTGGTCATGCTTGTACTAATGTAGAATAATTTAAGCGTTAGTTACGTAAAGTAAACAGAATTATCGATATAAATGCAGTAGTACAATAAGGAGTAGCCTTGGAATTTTATAACAAATACTATTCATGTTACCTAACCGATAGTGAATCCCATTATGCAATTATTGCACTTTACTTAATTGTTACTGTATTAATCATAATACGCGTACAGTAAGTGTTACGAAAGCTACTGAAAAAATTTAAAAATAACAATTACTATTCATAGCAAACACAAATCGCAAAGAAAGAAACTCCACCGAGCTGAAGAGCGATAAGAATTCCTATATATTGTAAAATTCCTCAAACGTACCTTTCAGTTACCTTGTGAAATGAATTTCAAACTAAAGTTTGTTTTACTGTTCGCTGTAAGCGCCGTCCCTCGGGATCTACACGCAGCTACTATTACAAATCCTGATTGGTGGAAACATGCACTATTCTATCAAATATATCCTCGATCATTTAAAGATAAGAATAACTATGGAATAGGAGACATCCAAGGTATTATCAGCAAACTTGATCATTTGAAAGATGCAGGTGTAACAGCGGTCTGGTTATCACCTATCTATGAATCTCCTCAAGTTGATCAAGGTTACGATATCAGCAACTATAGAGCGATAGACTCTGATTATGGAACAATGGAAGATTTTAATACGCTGATTACTGAAGCACATAAAAGAGGTATTAAGATTATAATGGATTTTGTTCCAAATCATACTAGTGATAAACATGAATGGTTTATAAAATCCGAAAATAGAACTGTAGGATTTGAAGATTTTTATGTTTGGTTAAACGGAACTAAAGATAAACCACCAAATAACTGGGTAAAGGTTTTTAAATTTTTAAGGTGACGGAAAAGAATATTATAGAAACATTATGAATCTGAGAAGTTTCAGAATGAATTTTGTTTTGGTTTTCCAACTTAATCACAATTTCTCTGCTGAAATGAAAAGGCGAGTTACGGTTCTACCTATACCAATTCTAGGAAACATCGGGAGTTCTATGTTTCCTAGAATAGTATAGGTAGAACCGTAACTAGACTTTATCAAATGACTCTAGCTTGTTAATTTCAGCAGAGTAATTCGTATAGAAAAATGTTTCTGTTACACATAAACCCTAAACTTCAGGTTTCTAATTAATTCAAAACGGTCTAATCAGAAATAATTATATTGAAATTGTAGCCGAAAATCAATTATGTGAAAGGTCTCTAGCACTTTCCTTGATTATAACCCTATTACGTTAACATAACCATATTTCGTTACATAATACCGCCGAGAATTGGAACGTCAGTCAGAAATCTCTACTTGGTGTAGAAGAGGTTTAGTCTAGGTGCGCTCTTAATTTATATTTTTCCTAAACTATAAAACAATTTATTGTAAAATCTCATTTGCAGATATAAAAATATATATATTTTCAAAATATACAGTTTTAACAAACCTAACTCCTGAATAAACTCTCCATCACCACCATTGGATTTTCAAGCCTGGAACTGGTTTGACGCGTACCAGCATTGTTTCTTATTCTGAACTAACCTACACCTTTTCCTGAGATTCCCACAACCTCATCTTTCACTATCTGTCTGCAATAGTCTAATCTAGGTCTACCTCTACCACTCTTTTTTCGTTTCTCTGCTACTAATATATCCCGTACCATTCCCTCATGCTTAGAATATAATCCATCCTACTTCTCCTATTTGTTACTGTTTTCCACATCCATATCTAGTACCTCTTTGTTCTTAAATTTGTCTGTCTAAGATATTTTTATCATACGTCTGTAGCACCACATTTAAAAGTATTCTATGTTTTTCCTGTCGCTACTCCTACTGTCCACGTTTCACAGCCGTACAATGGTGTGCTTCGCACCTCTTCTTGTTTTTGTTAAATGCAGAACGGACTTGTGCTAATATTTGTTTGGTATCTTTTGCACTTTTTCCATCTTGCGTTATTTGAACTCCTAGGTAGCAGAACTCTTAACCCCATGTAAATTCTCGTTTCCTATTTGTATTCTGGTTTCTCCATCTGCACCTCTCTTACTTGGTGCAGTGACTATTCTGTTCCGTTTAAAATCTTTGTGTATCTCGCCTGTGTCATAAATATAGCTTACAAGTTGGAAGAAACGTTCTGTTATTGCTTGTTCATAGGCTTTTAAAGCTTCTGCTGTCACTTTAGCTATTCCCAGCGCTTTATAATTTTTCAGGCTCCTCAATGCTAGTTCAAACAAATCTCTAAGTATAGGATATTCAATGTCATTTTTTCAATGTCTGATTCCTTTTCTATTGCTTCTTGTTCCTGTCCTGCATATAGATTCCTTATATATTCTTCTCATCTATCCACCTTCACTACATTTCGTATAATGATGTCTCCTCCGCACCCCTTATATTCATTATAACTATTATGTATGAGTCGCCTGTCTCTCCCAATTTCCATCATAGTTTGTACTTCTTTGAACTTTTCCTCAATCAAAAGTTCTTTAGCTTGCTGCATTTGCGAATATTTTCCCATTTTATGGTTTTGTATCTCTGTTTCCCTGCATCGTCCGGTCTATTTTTGTGTTTTCACCTTTCTTCTATAAATTGGATAATATCTTTTGTCACCCATTATAGTTCTTTCTATTCTTTTTGTTTATACCCCAGAATATATCTGGCCGCAACGTCTAAAGTAGGTTTAATCTTATTCCATTCTGCTTCTACTTTCTTAGTATTAAGAATTTCCCCTATGTCTTTCAACAATTCGTTTGACTTTTTCCAAACATTTGGTAGATATTCCTTTCTTTTAGTTTCTTGAAGTCAAAATGCCTTTTTTCGTTTTTGATTTTCAAAATTTTAAATTTAAACGCGGCTTCCTTAATTATAATTTTGTGGTCAGTGTCTATTTCAGCTTTTGAGTAGCTCTTGCAATTTTTTAGTTGATTCTTAAATCGTTGTTTAGCAAGAATGTAATCTATTTGATATCATCATATGGCATCTTCCACGTACATCGTCTTCTAGAATGCTGTAGAAATAATGTGTTTTTGATGGTTGAATTGCTTTTGTCGCAATATTCTACGAACCTATTTCCCCTGCCGTTTCTCGTACCTAAACCAAATAAAATTAACCTACTACCACTACTTCTCTACCCTCAACTACCACTGCATGATAATCTACCATAATTATTAAATTTTCATGCCCCTTTACGAATATTAGTGTTTTCGATATATTCGTAGATCGTTTCAAACTTTTTATCACTGTAGGTCGAAGTGGGCATGAGCTATTGTATTATTACCGTGTTTACCAGTATCCATTCTAATCTAGCCGTGACTACTCGTTCGTTCTTTTGTAAGTAGTTGCTATAAAGTGCTTCTTCCGTGTAACTATCCTCATACCCAAATTTCCTTTCTTCGATCTAGTATAAATTACCTTAAAGCCTTCGCTCCAAAAATCTCCCGCCTCTAACCAAAGACCTTCGCTAATCTATACTATATCTAATGATAACCTATCTACTTCAGTTTTCAAATTCTCATAAACTGTCCATAACTGATTTTTAAAAAGTTATAAACTTATGTATCCTAATTATAGAAATTTCTAAACACTCGAGGCCAATTTCAATAAGAAGACTTAATTTGCTACTCGCATATATTTCTTCAAATTTTATCTCGACCTAATTAAACATATTCTCCATAGTCTATGTTACAAACTTTAAATTGTATGATATAATACTGAAAAACTTTATTTACATAATCTAGAATGTAGAAATCTATTTATACGAGATATATCTAATTTAATTTTTCTCGATTATATAAAGATCTATTTTGAGGGGGTTTATTTATTTAGTTGAGTCTATTTATTTACCTATTTATGTTTGTATTAAAAATAGAAAGGTTTTATAATTAATGTTTAAAATAGAATTAACCCTATGCATTGCTTAAAAAAATAAAGCAATAGTGTGTAATATGCGATCAAATTTTAATTTTTATAACAGAAATGAATTAGATGCGGTGGCAAACTACACGTACCCTAATTTTTGCTAATTTAAAACAGCGTATCAACGACACTTGATGTAGTTAAAATTTCAACTACAATATTAATTATTTCTACCTTTTCCGTTATCAAAAATAATTTACCTTACCGTAGAAAAACATTTCACATAATTTAATTTTTCGATTTTTCTCATGAATCAATTGACATATAAAAGTACCATTATGATAGCATTAATCACAGCAGTTCACTATTATTCAAATAACGAATGAGAAGAATACAATAATATACAAGGACGTCCCGAACCCAAATAACAAAATTCAACAATATTAAACAAAATGTGTGTAATGCCATCACTGTAGGTAAATATTTTCATTTTATGTAATTAACCTACAAATCCCTTATTGTATCTACGGTCAGTTGCGCATTTGTTAAGCATTTCCGATTTCGCTTTAAATTGAAATGATTACCTATTTGTCACCCTGTGGAAATTTATTAGTATATTTAGTACAAGTTAACTATCTTAATCTATCTCTGTTGGTGATATAACATTGAAAATGTATTCGGTTATCAGCAACTTTTGCTCGCATTATGAAAAATATTGCTACAAGTTTTATATAGAATAGATTTTCTGCATATGTGATTAGCGAGTGCAATTCAATTCGATTTTGCCGGTTTTGTTATCTGTATATGGATGTTTTTGTAAAATAGCATACATTGCAATGGAATAGAAATTATCAAATGGATTTTCTGTTATCGATTGCTGTCGGTTTTGAGTTTTATAACGTGGCAGATTGTATGATTCGTTGTCAAACTTGCATTTTATATATAATCTATTGATTTGTGATTTTCCCATGGAAATTCACTGATATATTTAACATGGATTTCGTGATAAGACAGAAGTAGTACATTCTAGTCGCCAAGATAAACAAGTGAGCTCCTACAGCTAATGAGTTCTAACATGGGGTTCCGAAATTAATTTACACGAAGTTGTTTCTTTGAGATATTAAGTTTTTCCAGCAACTAAATTATCTACTGCAATTGGTGCGAATTTACTAATTCAACTCATCACTACGTAACATATATAGACATATACTCTAGGTCAGATAACGATTTACTACTAGCTATTGGTCAAGGAAAGTAGAGAGTTACTCTGTTCACCTTTACTTTAAACAAATTTGATTCACCCTGTATTCTAGAAAAAGAATTTGGTATGGTGGGCTATGTGATCCGCCAGAAGTCGACTATAACCGGTTGTTGGACCGCAACGGAACCTACGGCAAGACTGTAAGGAAACCTATTTTTTCGGCATGTTTTGGTGACCTACATCGAAAAGAGTTGGGTCTGGCTATTATGTTACGCGTTTGTGGTTGCTCATCGCAGAAATGCAGTGTTAAAATTAAATTTACTTCAGTCAAACTGTCAGGATATGCTAATGAAGACAGATTTTTTGTTTGGGTTTTAAGTACAAATATATAATTATTTAACTACAAGGTGTCCCAAGTTGCTGCGAAATGAAGCAATTTACATTTATATCAAAATGCACATGATAAGAATTCAAAGTTTACTAAAGAAATCACATTTTTGTACACTGTTCAAAAATATGTGAAACAAATTTATTGAAATTTGGCAAAAGGGCATTGTAGAAGATAACCGTACTTTCAGTGATCAAAAAAATCCAAAGAAAATTGTAAAAAAGTTAAAACCATCTTCAGCCCTTGCAAGTTTTTTTATACTTTCCTTAGGGGTGGTAATATTGTTCTAAGACTTAGAAAGACTTACCCATCATCTTCATTTTTTGTTGTAAAAACTCCGTATTTTGCTTGGTTTTGAGTGAGAAAAATGTTTTCTCAAACACTGTTGAACGATGTTCATAAACGTATATGGCATAAAACACAATCGTGGCACTTTACTTTTTGACACTTTTGACAGTAAATGTTACAATAATTTGTTTGCTTCAGTTTGCTTTTGTACTGTTTTTTTTAACGCAATCACCGTTATTGCTTTAGTTGCTATTAGTGTTGTAAAATTTTGGCAGCTCGCAAATTGCGGAATTCCCTTTTAATGAGCAAGTGACATGCTATTACTTCTTGGATTCTGTCAAGGTAATTGCCTCCAAAGTGTCCACGTGTCTCAAGAGTAGTATCCAAACCGGAGAATTCCAAATTACAAAACCTTTATCCGAATCGAAAGACGTCTTCGAGAAACAGGAACGTTGAAACCAGTCAGAATCAACGCTGGAAGACCTCGACAAACCCGAACACCAATTACGGAAAATGCTGTTCTTCAAAGGATTAATGACAATTCTGAGACCAGTACCAGAACATGGTAACAAGAGTTTGGGATATCAAAAAACACCGTAAACGAGATCATTAGAGATCAATTACTTCGCTCATTTCACATCCAGCCAGTGCAAGAATTACTGCCACTTGACCACGAATTACGTTTAAATTGTTCACAAATTGTTGTGGAACGCAAGGTAGTTGACAACGGATTCCACACTAGTATCTTGTTTACTGATGAGTCTTGTTTTGCACGTCGTGGCATGATGCACCTGCAC
This sequence comes from Platerodrilus igneus, assembly GCA_036346225.1. Lineage (NCBI taxonomy): Eukaryota > Metazoa > Arthropoda > Insecta > Coleoptera > Lycidae > Platerodrilus > Platerodrilus igneus. The sequence goes on from JARFIW010000822.1 coordinate 2,794,872, forward strand.
AATGAGCATGTGTATGCAGATGAAAATCCACATGCTATTATAAGTAAACATTATCAACGAGAATTTAAAATTAATGTCTGGGTCGGGATTATTGGCAATTTTATGGTTGGACCATTTGGATTGCCTGTTCATTTAAATGGCGCTAGTTACATACGATTTTTTCAAGAAAGTTTGCCAGAATTACTAGAAGACTTGCCCCTTAATGTTGGTCGAAACATGTTCTGCATGCACGACGGTGCACCACCTCATTTGGCACGTGCTGTAAGAGAGTATCTTAATAAGCAATTTACTCGTAGATAGATTAGTATAGGCCACGAAGTACCCATTTAATGGCCTTCGCATTCTTCTGACTTAAAACCTTGCGATTTCTTGTTCTGGGGAGCGTTAAAAACACAAATGTACAGGGTTCAAATTAATTATCCCAATTGTGGAACAGAATTCAAAATGCTGTAAACGTATTACAACAAAACGATGATGTTGTAAGATAGGTGCATGTCAACTTCATACGTCGAATTGACCTCTGCATTAATGAAGGTGGAGATCACATTGGACACTTTTGAAAAAAGGGTTGTGTTTGTGTACAGGGCCAACTGAATTTGCGTTTGAACTCTTCTCACGGACAAGCGGTACATTTTGGTATATAGGTAAATTGGGTCCAATCGACTTATTTTGACGTCTATAATACGTGGTAGCTTTATTTCCCGAAATTTTGGTACTCCCTGTATATAAAATCTAGAGAACACTAGGTTAAAGTCTGACAGTTTTCTAAAACTTTTTTTCAGCTACAAGGAAATGCATTTCGATCTGTAGAGAGAGATTCTTTCTCAATTACTGTAATTTACCTTTACAATTTTTTTTTGTAATTACTTATCGAGAATTACTCGTAAACAATATGTATAGGGTTGATATGACCATTTTAATTGCTGTTTTATGTAAATAGTGAGATTGAAGGTAAAGGTAAAGGTAAAGGTTCACTATATAAATTTTTTCTAGTTACTGTTTTATGTAAATATTAGGATCAAGAATGGTAACTGAAAATCATTTACTATATATTGCTATGATAATAGGGATATTTGAGTCATAAGGTTCAGAATATTATTTAATAGCATAAGGCATTATTTTTCTTTTCTTGAATATTTACAAATTTCATTATATCAGAATATTTGTGTAAAGGGTCACCAAAATCTTTTTTATATGTAAAAATTTACGTGAAAAGAGGAAAATCATTGAACGTTTGAGGGTGTTTTCCAATAGTGTACAATATCATTTTTGCTGGCTTTAAATTGACTATTATTTTGGGGATAAACAAATTGATATTATTATTACTTTAATTCAGGGTTTATTTTGTCAAATAGTAAAACATATGATCAAACTGTGAAGTGTACATAATTTTTATTGATTGTCATAATACAAATCTTGATCAATTTCGTTCTTTTCATTCCAGTAGGAAAGTGTTAGATAAAAAGGGGGGGTAGATTCTTTGTTATAGTAACGTTGTAACTATGTGTGAGTTAGACTGAGCTAGTCGAGGCATATTTAAATTTTAGGTTGAGAAACACAACGCGTAGTAATTAATTTGGGAAGATTATTGCATTATATAAATCCTACGGGATACGCTGGAATAAATATTGTTTTCTGTGCAAGTTGGTTTTCCTTTTTAACATGTTGATTTCTTAAGGTTTATAAATAAATATTTACTTCCCGGAGTTTCCTATTCCTTTTGTATGACACACCCACACTACGATGTTTTAGCTAGCACGGCATTACTTCTTTCGATTCCTTTTTTTGTTGCGGTACTCGGTGAGGGATATTTTCTTTGTTTACTTTACTACTATCTTTCTTATTCGTACGGATTGCCGTTACAAATATGTTTTGCTTATGTTTTCAATTTGGAATTATATTTTGAATACGTTTGCATACACATAATGTAGGTTTAAAATACTTTACGTATAGTGTGACCGCATCAACAACTAAAGCTTTACAAAAACACTTGATGAGGATACTTTAAATAGTATATACAACGAAAACTACAATCCTAAAGGAAAATAAAGTTAAATCGCACCAGACTTTAACTGAACTGACATCACCGAAACATCGTCCCAAACAAAAATAAAGATTACCTTATGAAACAAATCCAATAACAACATAGTATTCGTTAGTTTTTGCTTGTTCAACCTGTGCCAGGTGGTTTACAATAAGTTGAAGCACGTCAACACTCAGCAGAGAATAAATCTATAGAAAGCTCAACTGTTGCAGTTTACACTACATATTAATTTTGCGTGTTTATATCTGCACATAGATGTAAAGACATTTTTAACGATGCAGCCTGTCTACTTCATTAGCAATGTAATGCCGACTATAAAAAACAATAATAGATTTGTAATAAATGTGGCAAGAACGAGTTGATTTAAAGATATATATTTTCGGAATGAGGTCGATAAACGTTAAAGAAATTTTAATTTTTTTTCAATTATTCCAAGAGTGTGCGGTGCAATACACACTTAGTTCATTGGAAGAAGTTGTCATTAATAGCAACACTCCACAAATTGCTTACTTGGTTCCCATAGACAAGCAATTTGCAAGTTAGAAATAGAAGGCTGATTAAAGATAGATACAATACATTAATGTATGTAGCTAGAAATTGTTTTCTATTGTAACGAATAATATCCGAAAGTTAGTGGAAATTTATTTGGTTTACAGTCGTCCAAATTAGTCAACTGCTTGACAGAATCACAGTTCTCATGAGATTTACACGACAAACAATAAGCACATTTTTTTTTGTTTATACAACATACTTTGCCATAAATATTTCGTTTATACCCCCGACGTCCTGCTGTCTCCTACAACAGGGTGGCTCCGTGGTGTAGTTGGTTTGCGTGTGGCTAGTATGCTCAAGATCACGGGTTCAAATCCCGACACGGTCCTCTTGAAAAATGTTAAGCGCATTTTTCCCAAAAATACGCCCTCGTTCGGGTGAGAAGACCCGTGTGTAAATGTTGTTACGCAAGTTAAATATCCCTACCGTGCTTGGAACAGCAAGGGTTAGGCAAAATTCAAAATTTACCAAGCAAAACAAAACAACTTCCTGGCTAATGTAGTATCTTCAGTTGCAGCATTGGAAAATCAAACGTAGTGTCCCCTACAACAAACCTTAAAATACTACAGGTATCAGGAATTACAAATAAGTTGAATAAGAAAACTATTCTTCTGCTTTGTGTTATAAAGATCAATTTGTTTCCAAGGAACAAACTAAGCTATGGATTTTGTCAAATAAAGGATCAACTTAATTTATATAAAAACTCTTCATTTGTTATCCGTAAGAAAAGCAGAAAATCAGTAATAAGGAGCGACCATCATCCGAATTGTGGGGCGCCAAAGAAGAGAATGGAAACAATAGCTACACTAGCACAATCGAAGATTTGGGGGTATAAAAAACGAAACGACACGAAATACGAATCAACTCTCCTCTTTTAGAACATCTGTGCTTGATATGATAAATAAGCACAAAATAAATATAAAGAATAACTCTAATAAGTAAATTGTATGAATTTAAACGGCAAACACTACTAAATTACTGGTTAAAGGATAAGCGTCTGAATTCTTTGCCCCTCACGTACTAAAATTAAAATTAAATATAACTATTGGCAATCAGACTGAACGGAGTTCTGTAAATAAAATAACTACTTTACCATACACTCTTTAAATACTGTCGCACACCTTAGAATATCAGACTTAGTGGCATTTGACATTCTACGTTGGCACAGCAAACAACTAGTTAATTAGAATTACACAGTGGTATATAGTACGTATCACAAATATCGTCAGAATCTTAACTAGTTGCTCTGTATTGACGCAACGAATCTCATTCTGACATAGAAGCTACTGAAACACAAAAGCACAAAAAATATACATTTCCGCAGTACATTGAAGTGTAATCTCTAAATTATTGAGCAAATCTTACAAGATAGAACTGTCCGCGTCTACTCAACAAAAATCTTTTCTAGAAGGTATGCAATCTGAGTTCCATTAGAAGTCGAGTTAGCAGCTGTTGGTCACCATGATATGCTATTCCCTCACGCAGTCTCAGAATGGTACTGGTAACTTTTTAACTGGTAACACGAATTATTAATATTAAAATCTAAAAGGTATGTTTGAAATCGATTGATTACCGTATGTTGATTTTGTAATAAGATAATTTGAAACATTTTCAAGCATTATAGCTAAACCTTGATAACAATATACTTTAATGGTGTCGTGGTTTATTTTGTGCATTCACTTGACGACAGCATAAAGGTATTTTTTCCAACTGTCTGGTTGGACTCCCAGTCAATAAAGCATACCGACGTAGAGAAAGAACAGTCACAATATTTATTTAAATTACTTGTTTTATGTATGACAAACACAAAGAACACTTTATAACAAAAATTTCGACAAGTATTAGTAAGAAAGTTATATTGCAACATCAACACACGAACTTACAGTAACAACAGAGCAATAGAACCAAAAAGGATTTCCAATTGTATTTTTAGAATAGTAACATCCCGGGAATTCTTGATTAACAAAAACTCATTTCTAGATTTGGAACCTAAAAGTAGAACATAAATATACGGACTTGCGAATTAAATAAAGGACTAGCAGCATTGGTTGTCTAACTTCCGAAATTGAAATATTAAAATTATTGCGAATCCGTATATTAAAATAATTAAAACTGCAATGGTTTTTAAATCAGGACGGCGATAAATTTACAAGTACGAAATAAAACGTAACACATTTTTCTATGTCGGTTATTTATAGTTAATTAAGCTATACCTTCGATTTCTAATTAGATATTTTTGACCAAATTATTAAATATGAGATGCTGTTTTTAAATAAACAAGAAATTTATTTACATATAATGAACGTTCAGTTTATTTTTCAATAGATGGCACTAAACATACTTCAAATAATCGAAACTATTATTAAAGGCAACATCTATAATCCTAAATGAATTTTAAATAGTGACCAATGGAGTATGTACACCAACCAAAAAAATTTTTAGAGTAATATGAATAAAGTGCTTGTCAACCAACAGGTTGAATTCTGATTAATTCAAAGACTTGGTTCTGATGCTTTATTCACAATAAATGCATAATTGGTTAGTTGCACTGCATTATGTAATATAAATTTAAATGCTTTCTACATCAGTAGTGCTGCAGTGTTGAACTAAATGCACGCATGTACAAATGCACCCTCGCACTCGAACACGCCCCACCAAACTCCGGTACAGATATCTACACACCCGGACGCACAATCGTGACTAACCTGGATAAAATATCGCTTGAAGAGGCTATGCCACTTTGCAGTTTAATTGAAATTAATTGATTGATAATTTTTTCTTTTGTTGGTGGCATCTAGACAATAATTATACTTTACATGTATATAGTTTTATAACAGCTTCAACTGTTTGTCATTTCCAGATAAGCATTTTTAAGAACTCAGCTTGGAAATATAGTGAAAAGCGTCAACAATATTACTTGCACCAATTTGCAGAAGCTCAACCAGATTTAAATTTGCGTTCAACTAATGTACTTCAAGAAATGAAGGTAAGCCCAAAATATTTCCTTATTTTACTACTCGGTGTATATTTAGGACGTAATGATATTTTGGCTCGATAAAGGAGTGGATGGTTTCCGTATGGATGCAGCTCCATTTCTATTTGAAGAGGAAAATTTTAGAGATGAACCTCGGTCAAATTATCCAAATGCACCTAATTATACGCATGGTTATTTAAGGCATATATACACACAAGACCAGCCCGAAACACTAAATTTGATATATGAGTGGCGCAAAGTGCTAGACGAATACAGTCAAAAAAAGGGTGGCGATCCAAGGTAAGACGTGAAACTCTACATAAAATTTAATCAACTTTTTATATATAACGATTATTACGCAAAAAGTTTTTTCTACTAGTAGAAACTGTTTTCTACACCTTGTCGTTAAACCATTCAGGACTTCTCACAAATTGTCTATAATTTCAAAAGGTTTCCTTAATTCTTCAAACATACTTATCTATTAGAAGTATTAGAAAAAATTAAAAGTTGTTTTGGAATTTTAAGTTTAAGATCTTAACTAATAAATTGTATAAATACTGTATCTCAAAAGTCTTTTGTGTCTGTGAGTAAAAAAAAACGCTTCAGATAATGCTAAAAATGCTATTTTTAGAAATTCCATAAATTCTCCCAAATTTTATGCATCGTTCAAAAACGTACGTTTTGGCTTATTATAGTTTTTATGCGTCGACAAATTTCTATCGAAAATTCATAAAAGGCAAAACAAGACATTTATTGCATAACCAGAAACAAAGATTGTGCTTCTATCTAAACCACTTTTCTTACTAACCAGAAACTAAGAAAGCTTCGTCAAAAATTTCACCAATAGTTAGCTTTTACCTAGGGTCATATCGTTGTTTTTGGAGTCATTCATATTTTCTGAAAACAAAGATTTGTGACATTCAGAGATAGATTACGTTATTGTCCATGTTGCCAAAAAGCAGCCCTGCAACTAGTGCAAGATATTTAGGTGCACCACGCATTCAAACAAAATATTCAATAAGATTTTCATTTTGCAATTGAGCAATTCCATGTCAGTTTAACCCAAGCATGCCACCCATGATCTCAGATTCTAATAAATCTTGGCATGCGTGTTGTAACCTTTCTAATTATTTATTTCTCTAAAAAAATTTATGAGGTTAAAATTTTCTTGCTAAAATATAAATGGACTGCATTCTTATCTCAGAGACTGCAGTGAGTTCTTTGAATTGTTATTCCTACTAGTAGAACCATACACTTGATTTTATTCAAGTTCGATAAACAATAACACATTGCCACTATTTTAGTGAGTATAAAAAATATATTATTAATAATGTTGTTAACCAATGATATGTACAACCAAAATTTTTCAATAACCGTTTTTTACAATATTTAAAGAATTGAAATGTTGCCACTTGAACAATAAAAATAAAATAAAAAAAAATTGCTGCAATGCAAACTGCATAAACAAATTGTTAAATACTTTAATATTGAATGAAGTCGTCAAGTATTTTAAATCGAGCTCGCTTTAATTGTTTCAGACTTGTACAAAATTGAAGTCCCAAGATTAGTAACTAATTCAAGCAAAAAAAATTAGGTTTGCATGAGCAGCTTTAAAAAATTTTACAGTACAGTTTTAACTACTCATAGAATTTTGCTATTATAAGAGGAATAAAATTTGTAATACCTGTTTGCGTGTTTGGTATGTAGATATTTGTTGTCACTTGATTTAGGACGTTGATAGCGATGTTACCTAAGGCCCTCAACCAGAACTATTTATTATTGATCGACCAAGGACAGCGCCTCTGTAGATAACAGCTTTAAAAAACAAAATGGGACAGCGTGCACAATTACAGGTTCACAGGCTTTCCATATTCTACGATTACATCACCAAAACGCATTTTTGTGGATTCCATGCAAAATAACTTATTAAACTGTAGATTGGTTATACTGACAATTGCTAAAAATAGTCTTCAGAAATGATGGCTGCATTGTAGGGTGCGTTTAGATTGGCAACAAATGGTGTTTCAGATGTCCCAAGCTTAGTGGTCAGAATTCACCATGTGCGAATTCTATTAAAATAAAACGTATTTTGGATACCATAGTAATTGCGTCAGGATCGAAATTTTTCAACGTGCTTCTGGAAATAATTTAGTATTACGTGCTTCCCGCAATAATTTAGTGTCACCCGAATCCGCAACTAAATGCTGAAGTGAAAAACCCTCATTAGATTTAACAATTTCAAATTAATAAAAGCGAAGTAAACTTACCAACTTTTGGTTTTGCACATTATAACAAAGCGAATAAACTAAGTTATGAGCACTTAAATACTTGATGCTTTTCGGGCCAAGCTCAACTTCACGATTAGGAAGACCCATTTTCGTGCAGTGCTTAAATCAAAAAGGAAGACAACATTCGCGTATCTAACAAAGTAGATAATATCCCTCCTAAGCACATATGGTTTCTAAAATGTTGTTTTCAACCAAACACGTTCCTACGAGGTCTGTATGTATGGTTGTCTATCTATCAGAATAAGTAAAATACATTGCCTAACCAACAACATTGGTAACTGAAAAATTTAAACTGTTACACTGTACACTTCATGGATATAAGTAAGGATATAAATTGTTTTTGCTCTTTCTCAAATGGTTTATTTTTTACATCTTGCTAAAGTTTTTAAAATTTTGTTGTTTTTATCGATCGGCCGAAGTAAATGCAATTTGTTCATCCATAATAAATAAATTATACCTTCCTTATTTACCAACCAATGTTGATGAATTATTTTATTAGAATACTTCAATAGATAAAGAAGCCAGAAAGAAATTAATATAACCATAAGGTATCTACAAATAGTCTGAAAGTGTTGAAATGAAATTGTTTTAATGAAATATGGAGTTCTACGGTAAGTGGAATATCATCAAAAGGGAAAATATAATCACAAAATGACCATTATTCTAAAAGATATACATTAACTACCACATGAAAAAAATTAATATAATGGTTGTTTCACTCAATCATTTTTTTTTCTTCACAGATAAAAAGTATCAGTTAAAGTTTTTGATTGCAATATATTAAATTTAAATTTTTTATTTTGTTTAAATACAGTCATTTCACTTTGAAAGTTATAAAAAGTAATCACTTTTATCTAAAACTACAAACTTAGCTTTATAAAACAGGATTTTAAAGCAAATTCATAAAGAAACAAGTTGAAAATGCAAGGCATTGTCGCAACGAACTTCCAAATGTAGACTTACTTTAAAACAATTTAAAGAAATTAAAATTATTATGTTGTAATAATTATAAGTATTCAGATAAAATAAAAATTAATTTCCCGGGGGGGGGGTCGGGTATCCGTGGTCAGATTTTGTGGGGGGTACCATATTTCGACTCAGCTATGTTAGGGGAGTCCAAATATGTATCGCACATTAATTTTGGACCTATTTGAAATTTTAATTTTCCCGACGGAATATCGCGGGGGCACGGCGTCCCCGTGGCCCGATTTTAACTGACATCAAAACTTAAGCTCAGGACACCGAGCTGAATCGATTGATGTATCACACATTGATGTCCGACCATTAGAAAGGCCTCGGACGGACAGACGGGCAGACAGACGGACGACAAATCGATTTCATAAACGAACGAAGTTCGTTGAAAATTTTAATTACAAAGTGCATGCTAATAATATTTGTCGGAATGGAAAATGTTACAAAACTCACCACGAAACTCTACAACATTAAACTTTAATTTTCTCCAGAGTTATTAAAACTGGTTTGAACATGTATAATGTATCTTTAAGTTCAAGTCATTGTTTCGGGAGGTTTCACGATTGCAATGAGACGAGTGATGGGTACCGCATATGCAACTTCTCTCTGGAGCAAGAGAAATGATGTTGACGGTCGATGAAGATGTAAAAACTTTAGAATGACATCATCTTCTTCTGCATTTGCCTCACCCAGCGCACCATAAATACGATGCAACACCCAAGATATAAATCTTCTATTTTCACAAATAAAGTTTGTTGCTTGTAACATACGTTGAAAGTAAAAGCTTGTGTATAATCACTACTAATTCTTCTAGCTCCAATTTCAAAATTCATCTATTGGCCAAAAGTTGTGGAAAGATCTCTGTTACGTTTTTTTTCTGTGGCAGCCACGTTGGGCGCCAAATTTATGCTACGTAACACAAAGAAAGCCAAAGAAATGACCCGGCTCAATCGGAGAGTAGGGGGGGTTGTAGAAAGCAGACTGACCTATGATGTATGCGGCGGTAAGGAGTCAGTAACAGTACCTGCAATAGAAAAATTAGAATAGTAAACCTGAAAGAAAAACAAATTAGTCCTGCAAACCTGAAACAAAGAAAAAGCATAGCATACGGATCAAGTATAAATTGTTCAGTACCTTGTAGAATAAAAAAAAACTGTTGGGATAATCTATATAATATAACAACGTTAAAAGCAATATAACCAATCTTTAGTACAAAGTGAGGTAATATTGGGGAGTAGCAGAAACGTTTCCTCACACACCAATTAGACATAAAGCAGATAAAATTTTAACAAAATATAAATAGGTAAGTCACAATTGATATGAGTAATTCAGTAGTATTGATTGTTCTCTTTTTTTTCCTTTTATTTAATATAGCATGCAAGTCTATTGTAAAAGGTATCAGAACGACGAAGAATATTGCAAAGCAATGGACAGGTATTTAAAGTAAAAACAAGTAGGAAATAGTTCAACTTACAGAAAGTCCTTCAGCAACGCTTCCTAGCAACGGAAGCGATGTCCTGCACTAATGAAGCACTTCACCCTTGACTGTGAGGGTGTTGATGGAACTTATCACACGTTACACTAATCACACCTACGTATTTCACTGGTTTTAGCAGCAGACATTATCATGCTGATGGAACTATGTAGCATTGATAAAGACAATAATTTCGAAATACTTTGTAACACAAATCAAAAAAATGGTAATAAAAATTTAGAATCACGGGCCTTCAAGACACGATGTAATGCATTAAACTAAAAGTACCGTGAGGGGTTTTATTTGCTACCTAAGGTAACAAAGAAAATCTAATGCTTTTGAATAACGAAGTTTGCACAAACAGTTCCATTATAAAAAGATAAATCAACAAAAAACACCATTAGTAAAGCACGCGCAAACACTAAGCAAGTCCGTCAAATGTTCTTCGTCCAACATTATAAAAGAATTAAACACCTAGGAATATAATTGAATAGGTTATGATTACCAATTCAAACTCCGCGCCAACCACATAGACATTTAGAACGACCTCGTAAAAATGAAGATAGGTTCACAATAAAAAGAGCGATTTTGCAGATTTCACATTGGGTACCCCGAACGAGTAAATATTACTAATACGCAAAACCACTTTAAATACACCTTATAAGCACTTTATACCAAATTATATACCGTTCTTTGTATTTTATCACAGTTTATTTAGTGAAAAACGAGCTTGGCTCCAACAAACAACATCGCGTTTTTCCACACTCTCTTCAAAGCAAAAGCAAACAGTCAACTTTTTACCGTAACCAACATATAAGAACCAAGCACCAAAACTAACACTCCTCATCTGTTTTCATTCGTTTCAAAGCAAACAGCAAAACGTCTTCTCCACGTAAACAATCTATAGGACCGAGCAACAAACTCAACTGTTACTATTCCAACCGCTTATCGACTCTTTATCTAGACTCGTATATTCACATAAGGAACAACATTTATATCAGCGGTTAGACAAGAAACGATGCACTCCACTCATTATAATACGACGCATTCACCTAAGGATGTTAATAAATATAAAATATAGAAGTAGTAGTTACCGGAATGTATTTACAAATTTGGTAAAGCGTAAAATGTTACACTTAATAAAAATGCACGTTACATCTTGATCTTGGAACAGTATGAGCGTCTTTGAAGCGTCTTTCGAAATTTAGGCGAGTTGAATCAACTGCTACTTTAGGAATAAATTGTATCAATATTTGTAATGGTGTTTTTGTCAAACTCGACCGTATTGTTTGCTGTTATTATTTGTCTGCCACATGTCGTTGAAGGCTTTTCTACCTGGCTAAACGTTCTACATCACATTCTATTTTACCGTGACTGGTTGTAAAAAATAACCACTGGATTTTGAGTTGAAACTCCTTCCATTCCAATACTGAAGCAATTAATGTTTTTTACATATGGATAGTTCTAATTCAGAAAAAATATTTTTTTGGATCTCTATTCCATACTCACGCCATATTTAAGGTTATCAAATATGATACAACGCGGTAAAATCACTTTTCATTGCTTGCATCCTTGCAGTGAATCATAGCAGGGTGAATTGTGCACGAGTTTGAGGTGCAGTGGTAATCTTGAACTTCTTCTTGTATTGTGAAAGCATAGTGTTCACTAAAATCCATTGAGATAACAGCTGTATTTGGAGAGACTGCTCCCTATAAATTTTTGAAGAACAAAGCTTGTGATTTGGCAATGTAGAATGCGGTATTAGTTTTAGTTTTTGTACTAATAAACTCGTCAACTGAGCTAGAACACCGTATCATTTCAATTAGATCAGTCGAAACCCATTAACTGTACTCGACAAAGTCTTGATCATCGTATCGTGGTCCTCAAATTTTGACTGTAATAATTGAGCAAGGTTATCTTTTGATAGGAATTTGTCACATTTCCTCAGCATATATTATCTTCTTACTACCTCACATACAACACACAACGTAAGATGTTTGTAATCCTCTTCAATAAAATAACGTTTTGATGTATTGTGCATACACACACTAAGTGTCAAGCTGTCAAGGTCTCAGAGAACAAAACTTTGAAAGGCTGATTTTCAAGTAAGAATAATCCTGGTTAAAATTAGAGTATAGATCACTAAGACTGCTGCAAAAATCAAACGTGTTTCTGGTATTCTTTTTTCCTGTACTTACCACATCTTTCATTTCTGGCAAAATCTAGGATGTTAGTCACTCTCACAAAATCTTTTTTACCAGTTCAATAGTTTCAGGACTAAGCTTTTCCCTATATTAATAATTTGATTTACTAAAAATTATCTTTTAACATTTTTTGAGCCTTTCGAGCAGAATAATCAGATGCGTTGAAACGGTTTATTATTTTTCTTCTAGACCACATTAAGGAGCTGAAATTGTTCACATTTGAATCTGTCTATTTGTTGATTTACCAGGCAATCCATTTCTAACTCTATTTACAAGCTTGTTCAGATCATTACATTTTCTATTGCACTGCTTTTCATGTCTTTTTTTGTAACAAATCAATTTCAAGCACTGTAATCAAGTTAATATTTTAGAATAATTATGACAGAAGCGTACACAGATATTACGACAACGATGTACTACTATGGAAATGAGCAAAGCGATGGAGCACATTTTACATTCAATTTTTTTTTAATTCTTGATCTCAACAAAAAATCTTCCGCTAGGGACGTTGCCTACACAATTGAAAAATGGTTAAACAATATGCCCAAGAAATATGTTGCAAATTGGGTGGTATGTACAAAAAGAAAAATTCCAAAATGATTAACTTTTTTAATTTTAGATAGGAAACCATGATAACAACCGCGTTGCAACACGAATGGAATCAAAGAACGTTGACGCTTATAATATGTTAATAGCACTTTTACCTGGAATAATGATAACTTACAACGGAGAAGAAATTGGACAGGAGGATGGAGAAGTAACTTTTGAACAAGGAAGAGATCCCAATGCTTGTACTGCTCCTAAAGAAGAATTTGCAGCAATAACACGAGACGTTGAACGAACTCCTTATCAGTGGGATAACTCAACCAATGCTGGATTCAACACTGGTGCAAAACCTTGGCTACCTGTGAGTTCAAAATACAATGTGACCAATCTTGCTGCGCAAGAAAATCCAAACGCTCCAAGCCACTACCAAGTCTATAAGCAATTGTCAAAACTTCGAATGGAGATGTCCTTTAAATACGGAAACGTCAAAATTAAAGCAATAAACGATGACATTCTAGTGTTTTCAAGATCGTATCAAGGCTATTTAACATACGTTGTTATTCTTAATTTAAGCGTGAAAAGCACAACGATAAACATTAATGAGGAAACTCTACTTGCAACACAATACTTAGAAATTGTTATATCAAGCGTTACGTCTGTTCGAAAAAAAGGGTAGGTATTGTATTTATGACTAACGGAGTACTGGTATATTTTGTTTATAGAGATCTTATTGCTAACACATATCTTCAATTGGAAGCACATGAGAGTTTAGTAGTGGTAGCTACATCAAGAATTCCAAACACTACTACCCCTGAATCGTCTTCGACTGAAGCAAATACAACGCAAAGTACAGTTCCCAATGTTGGATGTAGTTTAACCGTTTCATTGTTAGCACTACTTTGTGTTTTACTTTTTACCTCTATTTAAATTGTTAATTTAAATAAAGTATCTCTTGTTTGCAGCAGTTATTATACCGTGTATTATGCGTGTATCATTTGAAGTTAATTTGTCACTAGTGACTGTTGAATTTACTTTAAACGGGAACGTAAGAGAAAAATTTTGCACCAGGTAGGTTAGTGGCGATGGGTGGGTTCAATGTGAACAAAAGGAATTCTTTCATGAGTGTACAACTCTAACACGTACACTTACGTTGAAAGGGTCGTTAAACTTTCCGTACAATAATAAAAATGTTTAGCGCCAATCCACCTGACACTGGTTTTTGGGCTCTAAATAAATGCTGCGTGATCTAGAGGATCACTAAAGGATTATTATATCACTCGACAGTTTGATGGAACTCTATTTACATTGACTTCCTCTGCTATTTTAACCTAAGCACAAATAATCAAACAAACGCAAGCTTTCAGTTGGCTTACATTAACAAACATGAAAATTTGTATTTTTTTCATCTATCTATTTGGGATAAATATTTCCATTATTAGTTGTATGATTTTCTTGTGCTTGTGGATGTAATATCTGGTTTGTTGTGTGGTGTTCTTTTGTCAGTTATTATGCTTTTGTTCCCGTATAGCTTGTGTTCTGTGTTTTCAAGTTTGTTTTGTGGTGTGTATTTGTATATGGGTGCATGTTCCTTTGTGAGTTTGTATTGTAGGGCTATTTGTTGGTGTATTATTATTATGGCATTATCATGTCGTGAGTTTGTATTGTAGGGCTATTTGTTGGTGTATTATTTTTATGGCATTGTCATGTCTGTTGTTATGTTGTGGTCTTTGGTGAGATGTTTACTATAATAGTGTGTGTTGAATGTCTGGTCTTGCATCGCTATCGTGATCCTGCTGTTTCACTAAATATGTTGAGCCAGGTGTTTGCTGCTGCTTGGTCGATATGTCGTTGTGTAAGGTAGTGCGGATGTTTCCCTTGCAGGATTCCTTTTTCCAACTTTCTTGCTCTGTGTGTGTTGTTGTGAATACTTCTATGAGGTTGAAAGTACTGTTGTTAAGTTGTAGTGGTGTGGCTGATGAGTTTATGTGTATGATCGCTTTGTGTATGGTGCTCGTTTCTTCTGTTTTTATGAAGTAGTTTCTTAAATTATTCATTTATTTGATGTTTTTAATTTTGATGGATCCTCTTCCTTCTTCTTTTCTACTGAACATGAATCTTTCTATAACAGAGTGAATGTGATGTATTCTGTATTTGTGACATTGTGATTGTGTATGTTGAGTGCCTGTAGGCCAGCATAGCTCCATCTTATTATGCCGAAAGGGTACGTTAGTATGGGTATTGCATATATATGTATTGCTATTGTTTTGTTTCTTGATGTAAGTTCCCTTTTGAGTCTTTGTTTGTGTTTCTGTTTGAACACAGAGCATTATTCGAGTAATTCTGTTAGAAGAGCATAAAGAAGAGTTTAAAGCACATCGATTCACACGGGACACTGGTGAACAGTTTGGTTGGGGCACATTTGAACATCATTCAAAGGTACCCTTAATAAGTTGCTGTATTGTAGATAGTGTTTATTGAACACGAAATAATAATGTAATCAAGGTATTATTAGCTATATACATAAACAAATACAAATAACGGGTTTTAGTGGCTTCAGACTTTTTAAATGGTGCGAAATTACGTATCAAAAAGCTAACTAAACCAGAATTTAGCGAGGATGATTTGCAAATGGCAATACAATGTGCTAAAAAGAAAGAACTCTCACTAAGAAAGGCTGCAGAAGTATATGGAGTAACTTATACCAGGCTTTTTTACCGATTGAAGAAAATGGATAATAGTGATGCACCAAGAGATAGTTTAGAAACTTTTTCGCCAACACATACATTTCGCCAGGTATTTAGCAATGAGCAAAAAGAACTCCTAGTTACGTACGTTTTAAAATGCTTTCGAATGAACTACGGTTTGACGTATAAGTTGCTGCGTACATTAGCATTTGAATATGCTTTGAAGTTAGATAGAAGCTTTCCGGAAACATTGAGAGAAAATAATTTAACAGGGTTAGACTGGGTAAAAAGATTTATGAAGAGGCATTCTAAGTTGTCTCTGCGTAAACCTGAAAATACAAGCCTTTCGAGAAGAACTAGTTTTAATAAAACCTAACATTATGGAATTTTATGAAAATTATAGCCGAGCTCTTCAAAAACATTCATTTGCAGTAAGTAAGATTTTTAATCATGACGAGACCGGAGTGATGGCAGTTGTTCAGGCACCAAATATAATTGCGAAAAAAGGAGTAAAGCAGGCTGGACTAGTAATTTCAGGGAAGCGCGGAATCTTGTAACCATGGTAACAATTGTCAGTGCATCGGTAAATACTGTGCCTCCAGTTTTTATGTTCCCTCGGGCAAGATTTCACAAAAGTTCCATGATTGGTGCGCCACCAGGTCTAGTAAACAGTCCTAACAGTAGTTGGATGATCGCCGTGCTTTTCATAAAAACTCTTGAACATTTAGTTTTTCACACTAAATGCAGTAAAAAAGATCCCATTTTACTCCTCATAGACAATCACGAGAGTCACTACTCATTATATGCTAAAAAAAGGCATTGTAATGGTTATTGTTCGCGCCATTTCGCTTTCCCAACGTGGTATTCTTTATCAAGCCAGGCGAGATAAGGAATACCATAATTTAATAGAGTCGATTAACAACCATCCGCGAACGCGAACGTGTTCATTCAATTTCTAAATATTACTCTCTAATCTCTTTCCTAAAACAACCCTTTCCTGACTCCGTTCCTATTTACCTCTGGCCAGAAACAGTAATGAAAGGTGCCGCGTTAGTGCTCCAGATGTCTGTGCTTCGGTAAGTGCTTTAAGTATTTATGTGACTTGTATTCAAATTCTATGTTTATTTCCTTCTAATCTATACAGTCCACTGTCTACCTTACAAACCCTGGTTTACTGCCTACTGCACTCCAGGCAATTTCTAATTGTGCCCCTTGACGTTCCAAGAGGCGCATACATAACTCATTTTGATCCATACGAGCCGAATTAAGAACTACGTTATATCTCGTTCTTCGTTTCACATCCTCAATTCAAGCACATAAACACGTATGTCCAACATTAATTGTAATTTCGAATAATCATAACACTTTAATTCTAAAGATAATTAAATTGCTATAAAAGTTTCCAGTTTGAATTGCACGTGTGTACTTTTAAAAATACTGCTTTTATACTTTAGTCAGATAACTTCGTTATCGCGTTGCCATTCAACACGTTTAAAACAATGACCTTTGTATTTGTATACAAACAATAAACTCTGCTTCGGAAGTACTCTTAATCTAAGATTCGCGCGTTTAATCATGACTACCAGAAACATTCTACAAAAGAAATTAGAGGATTATTTTTCTCGTTTAACGGAAATCCAAGACTATATCAAATCGGCTACTCGCTTTTCAGCAGTCGAAGCGAGATATGTTCGAATGGAAAGTATTGAGCAACAACTTGATACTCTATACGATAAAATTTTAAGTTATAATTCCACTGTAGAAGAAAAGGATGAGATAAATTCTCAAAGATCTTCCTTCGACAATTTAATAGATGTTATTCGTTCTCGGTTTTTCGATATGAAGCAAAAGGCTTTACTTCTGCCGGCGATACAGCAGTTATCGCAAGTGCATCTCAACCTGTTATCAGTTACTTAAAACCTCTTAGTATAAATCCGTTTGATGGTTGTTTAGACAATTGGCAAAATTTCATTACGTTATACAAAAGTTTAGTCCATGAGAACGATCACATTCCCGTAATCCAGAAGTATCATTACATGCGCATGCTTCTTCGGGGAGAAGCATTGGCTTTAATTTCGGATTTAGCTCTAGATGCCAATTTATATGAACAAGCGTTTACTAAACTTCAGGATCGCTACAATTCATCTCGTAGAATTACGAGCTACTACTTAAATAAAATACTTCGATTTAAAAACTCTGGAACGCTCTCAAACTTTATTAATATTCATGTTAATGCTGTTAACACGTTAAAGGTAGCGAATAAAGTTGAAGATTTGGCTGATTTTTTATTGTTTTCTTTATGCTATCGCAACCTAGAATTCAAAACTCAAAACGCATTTGATTCAAACATAGGTTCGTCAGTTCCTACTTGTACTCAACTGTTCGATTTCTTAACTTTGCAAAGCAAAACTTCAGAGCTTTATGAAGACATTAAAAAGGAAAGAGCGCCAAGGCCAGGTGCACCCCTTCGCTTTAAATCTAGTTTAAACCAATCCTTCTTGGTTAAAAACTCGCAGACTTCAGTGGCGACTAAAACCGCTAGTATAATTTGTCCCTATTGTAGGAAGTCCATAAAATCTATGGATGTTTGGCATTTAGAAAACTTAGCGTTGACGATCGTCAAGTTGCTATTAAATCTTTAAATCGATGTTTTAAATGCCTCGGCAGTCATACTCCTCGTGATTGTAATTCTGATGGTAAATGTAAGTTGTGCCATTCCTCTTTTCATCATACTCTGTTGCATAAACCACTTGCTAGGAACACATTAATGAATCTAACGATTCGAAAGCCGCACTCACAACTGAAGTTGTTTCGACATGCAACGTCACAAATTCACTAGAAAATTACACTGTTTTATTAGGTACTGTAGAAGCTCGTGTTTTAGATATAAACAATAAGTTACAATCTGTGAGATGCATTTTAGATTCCGGATCTCAAATCAACGCAATTTCAAGTTCTTGTGTCCAACGCTTAGGGTTGGAGCGTCAACATGATTTTCGCCAAGTTGGTGGCATTTCAGGTTCTGCAATTAAATCCAAAGGAGCTGTAATATGCACTTTGTTTTCTAATCACTCGAAGCATCAATTTCAATTTTGTGCTTCAATCTTTCCTAAAATAACGGGAAACGTTCCCGGTTGCTCACTGCCTTCTCGTATTTACCATAAATTTAAATGTTTGCAGCTTGCTGATGAAAATTTTCATAAATCATTGCCCGTAGATATACTACTGGGTGCTGAAATATGTTCCGAAGTGCTATTTTCTGATCGCACTAGAATCATTCCTGGCCAACCAGTAGCTATTGAAACAATATTCGGTTACGTGCTATTGGGACAGGTTCCTAACGTTAACACCGCAGTTAATGCAACTTCTCTTTTTATTTCTGATTCAGTAGATAATGATATAAGGAATTTCTGGGAATTAGAAGAAGTCAAAATGCCCAAAGTTCCTTCTCCAGAAGATGTTATTTGTGAATCTCATTTTCTAGAAAATTATTCTCGAAACGCCTCTGGTCGTTTTACTGTCGCTCTCCCTTTCAATAATAATATTAAACCTCTCGGTAGCAATCGACATATTGCTTATAAATGTTATCTAAATTTAGAAAAACGTCTTTCATGTTCTCTGGAAAAACAAAATTCTTATAATATGTTTTTACAAGAATATTTTGATCTTGGTCATATGATTTTAGCCGAAAATCCATCCGATTATATTTTACCACATCATGCCATCTCGAAAATAACAAGTAGTACTACCAAACTACGCGTTGTTTTTAATGGATCTGCCGTGGATTCAGTAGGTCTTTCTCTCAACAATAGATTATATGCTGGTCCCAAATTACAGTGCAATTTACCAGATATAATAAATACATTTAGATCGCATAAAATTGCTGTTTGTGCGGACATTCGCATGATGTACCGGCAGATCTTACTTCGTAAGCAAGATTGTCAATTTCAGCATATATTTTGGAGACCAACTCCACAAGACAACATTTCTGAGTACGAGCTTAGAACTCTTACATATGGTTTAGCTCCTTCCGCTTTCTTAGCTCAAAGAGTTCTTCGGCAATTAGTTAAAGACGAAGGAAACTCTTACCCCCTGGCTTCTGAAGCTATTATGTATCATACCTATATGGATGACGTAATTAGCGGTGCTGAAAGTATTGCTGAAGCGAAGCAACTACAGCACGAGCTAGTAAAACTTCTTTCTCTAGGCCATTTTGATTTGCGCAAATGGTCTAGTAACTCTGAGGAATTGTTACAGGATTTCGAGCAAACTGAATTAGAAACTCTAATTCCTTTCTCTGATGACGTTAGTGGTATAAAGATACTAGGTTTAGTCTGGAACCCTGGAATAGACGTGTTCACTTATAACGTGATACCCTTTAAAGGTGAATTTACAAAACGCTCTGTACTTTCTTATATGGCCCGCATATTCGACCCTTTAGGATGGTTAACTCCCGTAATATTTGTAGTAAAGCATATGTTACAACTACTGTGGGTTCAACAGATTGATTGGGATGATACCCCTGATCATAAGTGGTGTCAGGAATAGCAAGGCTTTTGTAACCAAATTACTATGTTATCCCAGCTAAAAATTCCTCGTATTTTGCCTCATTTTCACGGCACTTATCGATTGCTAGGATTTTGCGATGCAAGCGAAAGGGGATACGGCGCTTGTGTCTACTTGTATGTTGTTAATGATAAATCTGTAGATTGTAATCTTTTACAAGCCAAGAGCAAGGTTGCTCCTCTAAAGCATCTTACTATCCCACGTTTAGAACTTTCTGGAGCTCTTTTATTATCCAAATTAATTCATTCTATGCGTTCAAATAAATTTCCATACCCTATTTTGGAAACTAAACTTTATTCAGACTCTCAAGTCGTACTTACATGGTTGCGTACGCCTACATATTTGTTAAAACCTTTTGTGGGAAATCGAGTAAGCCAAATTCTAGAATATACCTCCATTGATCAATGGAGCCATGTTTCCGGAGAACTTAACCCGCTGACGTCGCTTCTCGTGGACTCACCCCTTTTCAATTATTACGCCACGATTTGTGGTGGAAAGGTGCATCTAATTTAAATGATGTTTGTTTTAACCTCAACTATTCTTTTGTTCCTTTGAGTGAAGTACCTGAATTAAAATCAATTACTACACTACTGGTTGCATTAGAACAGTGCGATTTTGCTGAATTCATGGGAAATTTTTCTTCTTTAAGTCGCTTGCAATATGCAACGGCATATATTATTCGTTTTATTTATAATTGCCGTCACCCCATGGGAAAAATTCTAGGTCCTATTTCCCGTGATGAATTACATAATGCATCACAAACATGCGTGAAACTTGTTCAACAACAGTTTTTTGCAGTAGAATTGTTGCAAATAAAAAATAAAAAACCTCTCTCCGCCTCTTTTAGAAAATTATCGCCGTTTATCGATACTCTAGGTTTGCTTAGGGTGGGCGGTCGCTTACAGCATTCACAATTGAACTATGATAGCAAACATCCTCTGTTATTGCCTAAAAGGGCAGCTTTATCTAAACTTATTTGCGACCACTATCATGCGTTATCTTTGCATTCCGGACCTCTTACCACACAAGCTCTTATTCTAAGAAAATACTGGATTTTAGGATCACGATCGTTAATACGACAACGAATACATCAATGCATACCATGTTTCCGATTAAATTCCAAGCCTTCTCAACCCATTATGTCTAATTTGCCTCCGTCCGTGTACAATTATCTCGTGCCTTTACTCATGTTGGAGTTGACTTTGCAGGACCGTTGCTTGTTAAGTCTTCCATTCGGCGTAATGCTTCTTCTTTCAAATCATATCTTTGTGTTTTCGTATGCATGTGCACGAGAGCAGTTCACTTGGAATTAGTTTCCGAACTTACTACTAATGCTTTTATGGCGTGTTTTGATCGATTTGCATTCTCGGAGAGGTGCTCCTGACACTATCTATTCAGATTGTGGAAAGAATTTTATTGGTGCAGCCCGTATGTTAAAGGAAGCTAGTGCGTTTCTTCATCAAAACCAAGATGAAATATTTTCCGCATTGGTTTCCGCCAAGTTAAATGGCAGTTTAATCCGCCATATGCTCCTAATTTTGGGGTATGTGGGAAGCATCGGTAAAATCTGCAAAATCTCTATTGCTACGCACTCTTGGCAAACAACCTCTTACTTTTGAAGAGTTGTCTACTGTTTTCACTCGCATAGAGGCCGTATTGAATAGCCGACCTTTGTGTTTCTTTTCCTTGGACACTAAAGACAACCCCGATTATTTGACTCCCGGTCATTTCCTTATTGGAGGAAATGCCCAGTTCTAATACAATTTTCTTTTCAAGTTTCTAATATATCTCTTTTCAAAAAATGTTCATTTTTGGTGGGCGGTTATGTTCGCGCCATTTCGCTTTCCCAACGTGGTATTCTTTATCAAGCCAGGCGAGATAAGGAATACCATAATTTAATAGAGTCGATTAACAACCATCCGCGAACGCGAACGTGTTCATTCAATTTCTAAATATTACTCTCTAATCTCTTTCCTAAAACAACCCTTTCCTGACTCCGTTCCTATTTACCTCTGGCCAGAAACAGTAATGAAAGGTGCCGCGTTAGTGCTCCAGATGTCTGTGCTTCGGTAAGTGCTTTAAGTATTTATGTGACTTGTATTCCAATTCTATGTTTATTTCCTTCTAATCTATACAGTCCACTGTCTACCTTACAAACCCTGGTTTACTGCCTACTGCACTCCAGGCAATTTCTAATTGTGCCCCTTGACGTTCCAAGAGGCGCATACAGTTATCTTCCACCTCACTGCACCCACCGATTACAGCCATTGGATGTCTCTGTTATAAGTCCGTGTAAGAGCAAATATAAAGTGGCTCAGAATGATTGGATGCTGCTACATCCCGGTAAAACGATTACAATTCATAATGTTGCTGATTTGACACGAAAAGCATTTTAAAATGCTTTTACAATGAAGAACATTGTTGCTGGTTTCCAAAAACCAGGAATATACCCTTTAGATGGAAACGCTTTCTCAGACGAAGATTTCAAAGCAGTAAGCGTCACTGATAGACCCAGTATACCTTATCCTTCTGCAATGGATGAGGTGTCGTGGCCATTATCTATACGAAAGAACCATTTCCATCAACATCAAACTCTTGTTCAATGTTGGTACAACAAATAGCTATTTCTGTGCCATCCTATTCTCAACTTTTACTTCCC
This sequence comes from Platerodrilus igneus, assembly GCA_036346225.1. Taxonomy (NCBI): domain Eukaryota; kingdom Metazoa; phylum Arthropoda; class Insecta; order Coleoptera; family Lycidae; genus Platerodrilus; species Platerodrilus igneus. Next base: position 2,817,835 of record JARFIW010000822.1, read on the forward strand.
GTTGAGTCTGTATGGCCATTTCCCAGCGCTCTATTTAGAAGTGAAAATTATCGTTAGAGAAAAAGGGGTTGATTTAAAATTCTTATTGAAACCCTTGAAAAGCAAGCACCAGAGCAGCAGGTCATAGAAAAGCAAAAACAGAAAAAGTCACTAAAGAGGTTTTTGAGACAAATGACACTTCTAGTGAAAGTGATAATCTTTCAACTCACGACGGTTCCGAGGGACCATCATCTGAACAGTCTGAAAATGAAGAATTCGATTATGAACTAAATCATGAAAATTTGTTGGTGAACGATTATATTATTGTCCAATTATGTACAAAGAAGACTGTAGTCCACTATGTTGGTCAAATTAAACATAAACGCACAAATGAGATACAGGTTCAGTTTTAAGGAAAAAGGGACAAAAGTTTTATTTTCCTGACATTTCTACGGTGGATTACGAAGAATTCGAAAATTGCCTTCTTTTCCAAACATCAAAGGCACTGAAAAAACACGATCTTTAATATTGTTTAAAATTGATCACTCTCAATTTAATTTTAGATAGCTTTAACTCATTTTTATTAAAATGTTTCTTACTTTGCATAAACAGATAAATTTATTAACTCTGTTTAAATGTACCCCAAGCAGTGTTGAAAATGGGACACCTTTGAACAGCATTCCAAGAAATTTTTAAAAATTAAAAATATATATAATGTTTTTGACTATTAAATCTTTAGTAGGCAACATTGTTGGTTGGGATATGGTAGCATGTCATTGCATTGAAAGAACCAAGATAATAGTTGAATACTTCAAATTGCAGGCCAATATTTATAAACATGTTGAAAAGTGCCCCCCTCTCCAATATGCCAATGTGTATGTGGTGTCTATCGCTTGTATGCGATCGTTGTTGCTGTTTAGCGTGAAATTTTTTTGTTTTGTTAGTTTACTTTTCATTATACTGTTTTTCTTACATTTGTCTGTTCCAAAGGTCATGTTTATGTCGTTGTATGTTTCTGTTATTTTAAGTAGATGATTGAATTGTGAGTTTGTTGATGCTATTATTTTCTGGTCGTCCATATATAGAAGGTGGGTTATTTTGTATGGGTGTGTACCTGTGATGTTGTATTCATATTTTGTTTTGTTTAGTGTGCTCGATATTGGATTTAATACTAGGCAGAACCAGAAAGCACTTAGCGGGTTCCCTGGTATAGGCTTCTTCTGATCTCTATTGTTTTCGTTTTTACGTTACTTGTGTTTGTTTTTATGATTAGTGTTGTGTTCCAGTTTTTCAATATTGTATCTAGGAATTTTATTAGTGTTGTGTTTGCTGTGTATATTTGTAAGATGTGTATTAGCCATGAGTGTAGTATGCTATCGTATGCCTTCTGGTAGTCTTTTTCTTTAAATTTTAGCTTGGTGTGTTGTTTCTGTATCTATTGTCAATTGCTTTTTAGATCCTCGTGTTTCTTTGTTGCATCCTTTTTTTTTTTTTCTTCGTATATTATGTTGTTTTGTGTTGCACATGACTAGTGTTTCTGTTAGTATTTTGTATGTTGTTGGTAGACATGTTATTGTGCGATATTTTAAATGGTTTTCTGTGTCTTTTTACTTTTTTGTTTGAGATATGTTCTTTTTTTCTATTAATGTGTGTAGTTGTGTAATATATTTGTTGAAAAATTTTACTAAGTGTGCGTGTGACGTAAATTTTTTAAGCTAGAAATTTGCTATTTTGTCGTTGCCAGGTGCTTTCCAGTTGCGCGATTTGCTAATGGTTTGGCTAATTTCTTCGTTTGTGATGGTTATTTCTCGTATTTCTTTTATTGTTTGGTCTAAAATTGTTCGGTGGTGTTGTGTTTTGTGGGTTGTTTATTGTGATTTCGTCTTTGATAGAACTTCTTTTGGTTTTGGATGAATGTTCTGTTTTGTTGTTTCCTGTTATTGCTTTTTAGTGTATTCAGAGTCTTTTGACTAGTGCTTGTAGTTTTTGTTTTTTTCGTCTAGTTGTTCTATTGCTCTATCATTTCGTTCTTTTTCTGATATGTTTTTTTTTATGTTTGGTGCTAGCTCTCCTATGTCTTTTCTTAGCTTTAGTATTTTTGTTTGTATTGTGTTTTGACATGGTGTTACTGTTTGTTTCTTTTGTTTGTTGTCTGTTGATTATTTTTGTTTTGTGTGAATTCTTGTTATGGCGAATGCTCGCGTGTAAATACGCTGTTGTAGATGTTGTAGATGTTGTAGATTATGGTAATGTATGCAATTGTTGTATTTATATTTAGGGCGGCTCCGTGGCGTAGTGGTATGTGTGTGACTACTACGCCCAAGGTCCCGGGTTCGAATCCCGACACGGTCCGCTTGAAAAATGATAGGCGAGCATTTTTCACAAAAATACACCCTCGTTCGGATGAGAGGTAAAATGGAGGTCCCGTGTGTGAGTGTTGTCACGCACGTTAAAGATCCCTACCTTGCTTGGAACAGCAAGGATTCGGCAAAATTCAAAATTTTCCAGGTAAAAAAAACTCGCTTTCTGGCCAATGTAGTACCTTCGGGTGGAGCATTGAAAAAATCAAATGTAATGTATTTATATTTAGGTTATATGGTATTTTGTGAATGAACGGTTTGATGCTATTGCTTGTGTCTTTAAATTCTGTGTATGTTATTTCAAATTTTTCTTCTATTCCTGTGATTTCTTTGTATGTATCTTGTGTTATTTCGCGTGACTGTTGTATGATTTCTTTGTTTGTATCTTGTGTTTTTCGTGTTTTTCGTGTGTTTTTTATTTTTAGTTATGCTTATTATGTGTTTCTGTGTGTTTTTGTGTTTTGTATCCTATTTTCTTTTCGGTATATTTTTCCTTGGTAGTTGCTCTGTAGTTTTTGTTGTACTTGTACTTGTTCTTTTATATGATCTAGTTCTGTTTGTGGTATTTTATTGCTTCTGGTTATTACTCGTACTTAGTCTGAGAGTTGTTGTTCTGTGGTGAATTGTACTTCTGAATATCTGTTTGCGAATGCTTTGTGTAGTAGAAGCCTGTAATTTGTAAGGTTTGTTTCGCAGTGGGTTGCATGGTGGTAACATAGAATGAGGCGCCGATTGACTTCGTCTGACCACCTCATTCGCTGTCTCTGTAATCCTCCTAGTGTGTTTGCGGGCAACCTCTATTCGCGGTTCTAACTATTTATGCGAACGTTGTGTTCTTTTGGTCAGGTATGCTTCCCATACGAAATCCCTGACTTTGGTGTCGTGTAGCTTTTGTGTACTTTTCCTTATTCAACTTCATCGCGGTAGTGACAGCCCGCCTGAGCAAAGCCGCATTGCCCATGTAAGACTAATTACTGTAGAGTTTCGCCTGGTGCCCTGCAGGTACCTGTTTATAACACCATTTTGACCTACGGTGCCATGCAGCCTTTAGCACAGATTACTTCACCGCTCGACTTGAGGGTTTTTTTAGAAAGAGGAGGTGGGATGAAAAGGAGGGAGAGGAAACGGTTGATTCGATAGGCTAGATGTTGGTGGATTGATGGAGATAAGGGTAAAACAGCGGACAGCTGAGCTTGGTTACCTCGGGTTTGCTATGCCCGCACCTCTTTGGGAGGTAGCAGGTCCCTGAGTGATTATTATTATTATTATTATTATTAGAAATTATTATTACAATTATTATTGTTATAATTATATAGAACTCAATGCTCCAGAACTTCAAACACAGCTATCCCAGTAAATAGCTGGAAACTCTAGAATTCTATTTCATATTTATACTTTCAGCATTTACTATGAAATATGACACATGATTTATACTGAAATATTACGTTATATAAAACTAATGATATCCTTTGTGTGGCGGCCCTTTTAAAACCACCAAAATATTCAGATTCAACTCATTCTTATACATATTTCCGCGATGTCATCATGATAAATGTTATCTGCGTATCTGATAACTTTATAACGACTTTTTGTGGTAATAATAATTATAATCAGGAAAACAATCGCCCAAGTTTTCTCGTCCTCGTCGGAACTCTTTTTGAAGAATGGTTCTGTAATTCCGGACTAGAAAATTAAAAACGTTCCACTTTTCATGTCCATTCATTCAACACACTGCAATTTCTATTACAGTAGTACAGGAAAAAGCTGGATTTGTTTTTGCTCTTACAAATTAATTTCCAACGTTGTAACTTTAAAATTTTACTTGTTTTATTAGAATAAAATTAGCGCAGCCTTGTCATAGAGTATAATGAATGTTAAAAACGTAATTTTAAAGAAAGTTGTCAAAACTGTAATAACGTTTTACTTACGTTTCTGCAATATTCCTTTAATGAAAAGCTTGTGAACTCACCTGTAAAAGAAAAGCAGATATTAATATCAAGAATATGAGGACATTATGCACTAAATGCTTAATTTATACTGCTAAGTATTTGTGAACCGCATTGCAGGTGTTAATTGGCGTTAGCCGCAATTAATTAAATTGAGGTCTAAATGTGATTGAATTGGACACAAATCTAATTAAGGTATTACAATGCGTTTTGAAAGTTTTATTGTCTGAAAATCCTGCTTAACAATCAAAATTGTGTTGTCCAGTGGGTCATGTATGAGAAATATACGAATAATTGCTGACCAAATCATCAAAAATATTTTTTGATCAGCTGTTTTGATAAAGAATGGAAGCTATTTTAATAAGCAATAGATCATATACATTGAACTCTAAATCGCTTTTGTCGTAATTATCTAATGTATTTTAACTTGTGTAGTAATAAATTTCCTAAAAATAAAAAGTTATCTACTCTCTATTTATAATGCGTTTACGTTACTTTACCTATAAATCACATAGGAAAAGAAAGATTTAGTTTCAAATGGATAGAATAAATTTGGATGTACCTTGTATATCAGAATTTCACGAATAGTAATGTTAATTAAACCTGACATTTTATTTTTTTTGGTTATGCATAGAGAATTCTTTCAATAAACTTAAAAAACAAAATCAAAAAGTTATTTATTTTATAACACTTGGTTGTACGAAACTCAGGTCAATGCCTTATTAAAACACCTAAAGGGAAACAGATTTCAATATCATGCAGTACGAATCTAAATACGCAGATGCAGGTATAGGTAATTAACGTAGTTAGCTTGAGTAAACACATCAATTACAGCAGAAAATTTTTATATAGCCTTTAGGATAATTAATGATTGAATAACGGGTTGAGTGTCAATAGTTGTGTTTCATACAATAATCACCCCATAAATAGGAAAGTTTTTTACATGTACTAGTAGAAATGATTAAATTAGAAGTTATCGTGAAACAAAATGTAGCTACGGATACATAGTATCCAGACGGGATAAAAGTGAGATTCTTACAATATAATTAAGTCACCCAGATACAGCCGATGTCCTAGTAGAATTCGTAAATATCATGTTATAGACATAATAATAGAATACAATGTTAAATGTTTACAATGTAACCAATTACAGACAGCTGGAAACATAGGATAACAATAGTCATACATTTTTCACGTGATCTATTGTAAGCGTGATATGAAAAGCCGTAATATAATGACGTATCCTCAAAAATATAGTAAATGGAGGACGAAAGCTAGACCGTGAACGGAAAAAAATTAACTAATCGTAAACATGTAACAAGAACACATGTGACGATGTTCGTCGATTAGGTGTCGAGTAAACGCCTTGGGCTATGAGATTAGTAAACGGGAGTTGAACCTAGTGGTTCCAAGGATCAAGTCGACAACTACCCGACAACAAAGGCAGAAAGTTGTATACATTTGTTCCAATTCCACATAGATGGGGTAAGCTCAAACCTGACTCAATTGAAGTCTATAGAGAGTACAAAGTCGAATCTTTATATAGAATACAAACACAAGCTGCTCAAGTTGTAAGTTCCATTAACAACTTTTTTCCGACATTTTGAATTAAGCTTGTTAAGACAGACTTTGGTAAACGTAGGGAGTCCATCCGAATTGTATAGTTGAAGATTTATTTTATTAGGAAACTGCAACTGAAATTTAGATGGACCGATTGATACTTTCACGAGGTAATTATAGTTGGGTACTCCAACGTTATGATTGATTAAAAATGGGCTTGTTATAGGAAGTATCTGTGTAAATTTCTGTAAAGTAAAATTTGTTTGTACCTGTTTATAGGGATAATGTTATAACTATTATAGTGAAATTGAATTGTTGACGCCGTAAGAGGAAAGTATTTGTTTGCTTTGCTTAGAATATAGATCGAATTTTGTCAAAAGAAATCAATTCCACCAGGAAGCAGAAATAATGAGGATCTAGGAAAACTTATCCCCTATCACAGACGGTTGGAGCTCATTAATTAAATTAGTATGTAAAAAGTCTTTCACGGTAAGTGTTAGTGATAACTTAGCTTTGTGATTTCAATTATTCCTCTTTACATTTAGCGGTTTTTTATATTGGGGCCCACTCCTGCGTAACTGCAGTTCGTCTGCACCCTTAAGGGATACTCAAACCCCTCTGGGTATTTAAAAACTTAACAGTTAAACGATTCATTCACCTGCAAGACATTCTCAGATAGCGCGGTAAATAAATTTTTGGTAATGCAAATTTCATTTGACCCTCTTTTTACCTTGCAATTTTAACTTTTTACTTTGCGTATACATTTTAAAGATGATCAAAGAAACGCTACCATTTTTTACGACATCGCAAATATTTTATTACACGATATGCTATGCATTTTGTATTTATGGTTGTTTGTACAAATTAATTAACCTTGATTTAGTGGAATAAGAAAACTGTCAAGCCTAAAATGTTAAAGTTTGGCAACTTTGTGTTCGACTATAGTATAACTGTACGAGGGGTGCATACAAGTGATAAACAACCTTATTTATAAGTTAATCTAAAACGAGAAAGAAAAACTATACTTAAGTGTTCTATTTACGTTAATTAACGTTGCAAAGTAAATTTTGCTATAGGCGCAGGTTGCAAATGATTTTGATTTGTGAGGATTACGTGCCTCCTTGCTAGTTTTAATTATTGGTTACAATGAAATTTTCTGGAACCAATGCTTGGTGATTATTTGAAGTGCATGTTATATGTAGGAGTAGATTTACTTGAATGGATTAATTGCTGCATCTCCACGAACCAGTGCAAGTATTTTAAAAAAACTTAGTGCTCCAAATACAAGTAGAAGTTCAAATTTTGTATTTCAAAGTATGTACAGGAACTTTGGCTATGCGGATTTAAAATAAATCCTAAGCAGGTTTGTTTATTTCAAGTTAGTTACGTAATGGGGTGTTTTAGGACCTCAAATATTAACCTAACTAATGGTCTAAATCTTCAAACTTTACTGGTAAATATTGGTTTAAATCTAGGTAGTAATGAGTAATTTTGCCTGGCAGTGGGAAAGTAATTCGAGAATATAAAGAATGAAAATAAATTGTTAGTTATTTTGCAAAAAGAAAAACCCGTGACTGGTTTCGCTGTGTTGCAGCTCATCAGACGAACGCATCTCTTTTTGCAAAATAACCAATTAAGTTCTGGAATTATACACAAATCCTGGTGTAATTATATCTACAAAATATTATTTATCATGCGCTCTCTATGCCCGAATGTAACATCTTAACTATCGGTAACCATTCAAGTTTCGACATGTTAATATAGATGACATTGCCAAACAAAATTTTAATAACTGGTCAAAAGACAAAGTTTAAATGAAAATGAATAAATGACTGATTACCTACTTATGCACTGACTGACCTTCTGGGAAGGTACTACACCCGATGCAAAACGAAGAGGTTGGTCAACGGAAACCAATGCGTTTTAGCTAAATACTACTGAGTAATTATGCCTGGCATTGGGAAATGTTTACATTAACTTTCGTTTTTCTATGCTCGAACTACTTTCCCAACACTAGGCAAAATTACTCAGTATTATTTAAGTGGATAAGCATTGGTTTGCGTTGACCAACCTCCTCGTTTTGTATTGGGTGTAGTACCTTCGTAGAAGGTCCGCCAGTGTATAAGTAGGTAATCGGTCATTTACTTATTTTCATTTTCAACTTTGTCTTTTGACCAGTTATTAAAATTTTGTTTGGCAATGCCATCTATACTAACATGTCGGAGACTTGAATGGTCACCTTTTGTTAGTTCGTTACATTCAGGTATAGAGGGCGCATGAGAAATATTTTGTAGATGTAAATACACCAAGATTTAGGTATAAGTCAAAATCTTAGTTTGTTGTTTTGCAAAAAGAGATGCGTCCGTCTGATAAGCTGCAACATAATGAAACCGGTCACGGGCTTTTTTTGTAAAATAACCAACAATTTTTACATTAACTTTCGTTCTTCTACGATCGAATTACTTTCCCAATGCTAGGCAAAATTACTCATTACTAATTAATTAGCTGGAAACGCATTGGTTTCGGTTGAGCAACCTCTTCGTTTTGCATTGGGTATAGTATCTTCTTAGAAGGTCCGTCAGTGCATAAGTAGGTATTTGGTCATTTATTCATTTTGTCTGGCAATGCCGTCTATATTAACATGTTGGAGACTTGAATGGTCACCGATAGTTAAGTGGTTACATTCGGGTATTGAGGGCGCATGAGAAATAATATTTTGTAGATATAAATACACAAGGATTTCATAATTATTTATAAGTGATTGTTTAAATAAAGAGCAACTTGCTGGTATCTTTAGTACAAGGTATATTTTTAAAGACACACATAAGGTGGAGTGAGTACTCTGACCCTGGAATTTCAAGTAACTTTATTCCGACTGTAAATTGAAATGTTGATCTACACTGCACTAGTTTTCTATCTTTTGAATATTATTATATGTGAGTTCTTAAACTCTAAAATTTTTAATAAGGTTTAATTTACTAACTTATTCGAGCAGATGAGTATTTATACTCTGCCAACTGCAATAGTCAAAGAAACTGTTTCTTTTAATTAGATAATAGAATTTGCGTACGTTGAGTGGGAAGAATAATTCAATATCACAGCAGAATATATATATATATATATATATATATATATATATATATATATATTACTGTGATATTTGGGGTTATAAGGGTGTTAGTATTCATTTTGCAATTTATTTCGTTATTTATCATGTAAAAACAACAAAGTACCATCTGAAAACGTTTTTCAAATCATTAGTGTAGAAATTAATCATTCTATTGTAATATTTTAGCAAGCCAAAAGTTAATTTTCATAATCTTGCAAATGTAAATATTCATAAGGTATAGCGTATATAGAATAGCATTTCAAATTTGTTAGTTGTAAAGATATTTTGACAGTCGTATACGGGAAGAAGCGAACATCTAAATTTCACATTGTAAAACAATTTAGCCTTCATATTTAAATTATAGAAAAGCTTTAGCATTTGAAACGTTTTAGTTTCTGCGTATGGTTTATAAAAGCAAAGTGCCAATTATATTTGTTAAAAGTTTGAAGCTGTTTGTCGAAGCTTTCCTAGTAACATTATAATAATAAACGAACGTAACCGTCTTAAGTTTTCTTGGTATATTTTAAGGAGCGTTGAACACACAGCAAATTCTAGGTAGTATTGGTTATCGCTGTCAATTAAATAGATTTATAGGTGGAATGAGTAGATAACTTTTGTCAGTTACAAATTCAACTTGCCAACAAGAACACAAAGAGGGAGTATTAGATAAAATAGATACAAGTGAGATAGGCGTAGATTAAACGCTTAACGATCGTTGACATCGGGGAAGGCAGATGAAGTAAAAAGAAGGGTTGCTTTAGCGTGTATGTTAGAATGAGATGAGGATAACACGTGTTATGAATATATGATAATGGAGTGAGTACAAAGTAAGAGAGAGGTAATTTTGGGGCGTAGGTTGAAGTGAGATAGATACTACACATGTTGCATTAGGATCGTGTTAAATGTTAACTTTGCCAGTCGGGTCGTAAATATAAACAATGTGATTGGTGAGAGTTGTTCTAAATGCGGAGAAACAAGTCGAGTAATAGTGTGGGTTAGGAGCGTTAGTTAGATTTTCAAGGAAATGTTTTGAAAAATCCTGGCGGTTAGAGAAATTACAAGAAATTTTGAACGTACGTGAGAATATTATTGGAAACCGGTGGCCGTTGGAATTTGTTTGTGTAGTGAAATTTTAAGAACTGTGGACAGTTGCAAGTGTTACATGGAAGTGAATGTTTGTCTTGATGAAAATTGCAGAAATTGACAGGTTTTGTGGGGTGAGATACAAGATATAAACCCCAACAGATTGTTGTGGAGCTCTTTTGTTCTTCTGAGTCTCCGAGTTTGAATAGTGGAAAGTTTTCACTTAGTCCACAACCATCTGATGGCTACAAGTATAAACTACGTTAACGAGTGGAATAAAAGAGTACTTTACGTAAGTAAAGATTGTTTTAATTCTATTGTGCACTAAGTGTGCCAAAGCATACAAATGGAAATGGAGTAGATATCAGTGGTTGGTCAATTTGGTTGGGTATCAACATTCAATGGTATTAGTCGCAGAGTTTGGGGAACTTGGATCCATTTTCAATGTGGTAGATGAGTTGATGTCATGGTCAAATGGTTGCTGCTGGCAGTTATCTTTATTGCAAATCAAGATGGTGTTTCTGTATACCGCAATCTCTGAGGGAATGATAGCCGGCCGTATGCAGAAATAGAATTCAGGTAAGTGTTACTTTAACTGTTGCTTTTTATTGCCCTTGTGTATAAACTGGTGTTCAATGACTTTTGTGCATTGTGGGTGTAATTTACGTACAAAAAAAGACAAACCTGGAAAGAGTTACTGATTGAATTTTTTTTATACTCTGTGGTGCGTTACTAGTGCCCTGACCCTTAACTAAGTGTATAATGCGCGGAAAGGTGTAAGTCAATGTGCTTTGAGCGCTTGGAACGAGAGCAAGAGTTCTCAAAGTCTGATAGGACGTCGCGTGTTGTATTGTTCGCGTGGCCAGCAAGTACATGTGCTGAATGTGTAATATTATGAGGTAATATTAATCTAATTACTAAGTGGAGTAGCAGCATTGTTCGCAAACCGGAGATTATGTGATTTAAATTCTTGACAACGCCATATTTTCTTTTCGCTATATTTAATTAACGGTTGGATATTAAATTTGTCTCGGTTCCTTCAATACTTCTACACGCCAGAGTGGAAGTAAATTATTTCATGTTCACAATAATTAATAAAAACATAAAGTTTACGTATTCTTTATTCACTTCCCGACTGGCTAGGCCGAGGCAAAATTTTATCATCAAAGGGTAAAGATGGCGTTTTAACTGTATTGTTTCACTGTATTTTTATGTGGGACTTTATATTGAGAGAAAAAGCTTTAGGATTTTGATAATATTTGTTTGTACAAAGTAAAAGAGACTTTTTGCTGTTTGATGTGCGAAAAGTAGCACGAAAGGTTATGATTTCTAGGAGCTCTTTTCAAACCTAGGTTAGAGTAAAACATGTTGTAAAACTCTGTTACTTTCTTGGATAATCAATGGGAAATGATTAATCTGGGGAAATATTGATCTCGAAATTTATTATTTTATCAGGTGTTGTATAACCTGTATAAATAATGTGTGAACGAGGATTTTGAATGTAATTCGGCATGTATATTTTGTTATGAGTATGTAATAAATGTATGTGATTTTCCGTAACTTATTTTTTTTGTGTTGGTTGAATTGCAGAAAGCAGCTGAGCAGTCATGGAATGTATGTTCTTTTAAACGTTTCAGGCACAGCATTTCAAGACTTCATCAGCTCCTAAAATCGCAGCAATTTTTGACACCCAAAGGTAGGGCTTTTTGTATTATCGAATGAGCGACGACCAACAGCATTCGATGCAATATACATACATACATAGATATATATATATATATATATATATATATATATATATATTGCCGTGGAAGTCGGGACATATACTTGTGGTGGGCGAGTTAAGGTTCTTCCCAAACCTATTCTGTGAAGCATCGGACTACCGTTCAGTATTTATATTAGTTCAAAATGTTACCCCCGGACACACTTCACATGAAAAGCTTATTTTCAAATTTCGATTTTACTAATTTTGATACAACCGTGTTGAAAATTCCTGAAATTTACTCCGACCATGTGCCGTACGTATGCGAAATCGCTCCCACCTGTCGCGTTCGTCTATGTTTGTAAACTCTCGGTTCTTAACCAATGATAATATCCTCTGTCGTCATAAAACTCCGCCTGTACTATGTTTATATCTGTCTGATGCATGTCTGCTGTCGCGTTCAAAACCCCATAGAAAATCGATACTGCTGACAACTTATCTCCACTCCACGTGTATTAGTACGTGCGTTTTTAATATCAATTCTTTTATCTCTGTCTCTACCTGTAGCATTTAACTGATCGTGCATTTCCCTTGCTCTTTAAGAAATTTGTTAGCTTGTTTATTCAAACCAAACTGACGGCTGAAAATATTTTCTATAAAATCCTGTATTAATATGCTCATAAATTTGACGAATGTAACCTTTTTTAAAAACGCAGGTGTTCGTTAACTATCGCCCGTTTACCACAACAATTCTTAGATTTTATATTTTGTCGTATCCGATACAACTGACTTTTGCTTGTTACTAAGAAAACTTTTGCCTTGGATTTATTGATTTTCTTGCCCTAGTGGGTTTCCCTATGCTTTTACGTGTCGAATTAAAATAAATTAAAATTAATTATGCGTATTCTATTTGTTTTAAAACTGTTTTTCTTTATGTACTTTTAACCTTTCAATCATTAATTATAAAAATACGCCACTACTTGTCCGTTCTCCCTAAATAAATTAAATAAATTTTGTGCGTAAATAATTTGTTCTTTTCTCTATACAGGGTGGTTGAAATTTTATTGTTTACCCCAAATTTAACCCTTTGAATCCATAACAATATATATATATTGCTGTGAAACCTCCATCATCCGTGAACTATGCTTTTCGCCTCGGCTGCTCACCTAATTTTATAAATCTCCTCATTCATAAAAATTAAACACATTCCTACCACAAACATCAACGTTAACTCTATTTACATCAATATTCAGAATACATTAAATTTTCAAATTAAATTTCAGCATAAAATTCAGTTTTTAAAAGGAATTTCAAAATTAATTTTATTATCACTTTAACGTGCATCCAGAATTCAAGTCCTTGTTGGATGCCTACTAATTAATATAACAATATAAGCAGACCGGGTCTGAGTACAAAGGAGCATCTACCACCCTTTACGTTAATTAACCAGGTTTGTCTAATTGAGCTCAAAGACATACCCAAAGTTTCATCATATTCCCGAACATCAAAACAAAATACCCCTTTTTACTTAAACAAGCAAATTTCATCTTAAAATTAAACTTCTATGGTTAGAACAATTTCACTAATGTCCATCATCATCATATTGTTTTCGACCTTACTTAAGGTCGGTTTGACGCAGCTCTAACTTCTTTTCTAATCTGTGTTAATCTAAAAAGTTCTACATACCCTTCACAACCTCAATTTCTAATAATTTGACTAATATAGTTTGGTCTAGGTCTTCCTATATCCTTTTATCTTTTTCCTATCCATCTGACTTTACATAGATATTAGCAACATGATGGTTGTTAAAGAACTCTAACATGTTTACATGTTTACCATTTATAAGGAAGTGAAATATAACCTTCAAAAAGGAAAAGTGTTAAAATATATGTTATGGTAAGGCTTAAGCAACGAATCGCTACCAACATGCCAGACCGCTAACTAATTGTGAGTTATGTCCTGGTGACATTTAGTTAACTGATTTTTATTTTTTTTGTTTTGTTTTCGAACTTACTTAAAGTCGGTTTGACGCAGCTCTAAATTCTTTTCTATTCTGAGCTAGTCTAAAAAGGTCTACATACCCTTCACAACCTAAATCTCTAATAATTTGACTAATATAGCTTTGTCTAGGCCTTCCTACTCTATTTTTATTTGGTAGTCTATAATCTAAGACTTTACTAAATAGTCCCTCATGTCTTAACTGGTGCCCTATCATTCTATCTCTCCTGACCTTCAATTGTTTCCACATACAGGGATCCTCACCTATCCTTCTATAAACTTCCTCGTTTGTTACTCTATCTGTCCAACTAATCTTTAACATTCTCCTATAACACCAAGTTTCAAAAGCTTCTATCTTTTTCTTATCTACTTCTTTAATTGTCCAAGCCTCACTACCGTATAGTAGAACGCTCCATACGTACGACTTTAAGAAACTTTTCTATTATCTAAACTAATACTATTAGCTATTAGTAAGTCTTTCTTTTAAAAACATTTTTTAGCTTGAGCTATTCTAGCTACTATATCCCTTCTGCTACGTCCATCCTTTGTAATTATACTACCTAAATAGCAAAATTCATCTACCTCCTCTAACTCGGTATTACCTATTTTTAATTTTGGTTTAGAACTAGGCTGTAACTCACTAGTCATTATCTTTGTCTTTACTGAGTTAATTCTCATACTATAGTTACTCCGTAGTATCTCATCTAAAATATTTAAAACTCTTCTAACTCTTTTCTAGACTCTGCTATAATGGCTATATCATCTGCAAAACGTAACATGTCTATTTTCTGTCCCTGTACACTAATACCTATCTCTTTTCTCTCTCTGGCTAAGTTTAAAGCTTCCTCAATATAAACATTAAAAATCAAGGAGACAGTATACAACCCTGTCTAACACCATTTCTAATCTTAGCTTCCTTTTCTATTTCATCAAATCTAATTACTACGCTTTGGTTTTATATAGACTGTAAATAATTTTCTATCCCTATGAGAGATTCCTATTTTCGCAAAACCCTGAACATAACAATCCAATTAATCCTATCAAATGCTTTTCTAAATCTACAAACGCGAAATGAGTCTTTTATTTTTTGTAACCTTTTTCGATAATTACCCTAATCATTAGTATCGGTTCTCTAGTCCCTCTGTCTTTACGAAAACCATATTGGTCTTCGCCTAAATAATTCTCAGTCAAAGCTTCTACTCTATTTTTAATTATTATTGCTAGTATTTTGGAAGCATGAGAAGTTAAACTAACTGTTCTAAAATTCTCACACCTATCAGCTCCTGACTTTTTGGGATTGGGATAATAATATTTTTTTCGAAATCTATTGGAACCTCACCTGTGTCATATATTACATTTATTAGTTCATATAATCTGTCTAAAGTTTTCTGACTTGCATATTTTATTAATTCTGCGGGAATATCGTCTATCCCTGGCGCTTTATTTAATTTAAGATTCCGAACAGCTCTATCAAATTCCTCTCTTAATATTGAGAACCCTATTTCTACATCCTCTTCTTGGTCGTTCTCTAACTCATCCATATCGTCTCCCTTATATAAATCTTCTAAATATCTTTTCCATCCATCAGCTACCTCAACTTTATTTATTAGAAGCTCATTATTCTCGTCTCTAATACCATTATATTTTTTCCTATCTTCCCCAAAAAACTTTTTAACTGCTCTGTAAGCCCTGTCTGTCTTACCTACTTTCAAATCATCTTGTATTCCCTTACAATTCTCCTCCATCCATTTATTTCTAGCTTTTCTACACTCATGTACTATCTTATTTCTAACTGTATTATATTTTGCTTATTTTCACTATCCACTTCTCTGAAAGGTTTAAGCTTTCTTCTATTCTCTATTAAATCTAATATCTCCTTTGTTACCCAGGGTTTTCTCGCTTCTATTTTTTTCTTACCTATAGTCTGTGTTGCTGTATCATGTACAGTCAGTTTTATTTCTTTCCATCTATTTTCTATGCTCCCTCCTACAGCTATCTCTTTGCTCTTATTATCTAATACTTGTTTATATTCCTCTTTTACCCTACTATCATTAAGCTTACCTAGATCCCATCCTCTCTTTTAACCTTTCTCAATTTTTGAATTTTAGTTTACACTTCATTTTAACTAAGTTATGATCGCTATCTATGTCAGCCCCTGGATAACTACGGCAGTTTTAACTTGGTTTCTAAAT
The DNA here is from genome assembly GCA_036346225.1 of Platerodrilus igneus. Taxonomy (NCBI): domain Eukaryota; kingdom Metazoa; phylum Arthropoda; class Insecta; order Coleoptera; family Lycidae; genus Platerodrilus; species Platerodrilus igneus. Next base: position 2,833,764 of record JARFIW010000822.1, read on the forward strand.
CTTTGTTTAACTAAAATATAATCTATTTGGTACCTAGCCCTATCACCTGGGGCTTTCCAGGTATATCTTCTCCTAACATGTTGTTCGAATAGGGTGTTTACAGTTACTAATCTATGTTCCTGGCAAAACTCAACTAATCTTTCTCCTCTATCATTTCGTCTGCCATACCCAAATTTTCCTACCATTTTCCCTCACTACCTTCTCCCACTGACGCATTAAAATCGCCCATAACTATTAAATTCTCATCTCCTTTTACTTTTCTCACTATACTATTTATATCCTCGTATACCTTTTCTACTTCCTCATCCTCGTACTGAGTTGTTGGCATGTAAACCTGTACTAAAACAGTGTCTGTGGGTTTTGTACTCAATCTAACCATAATTATTCTATCACTAAATTGTAAGTACTCTTTAACTTTATGCCCTAATCTTTTACCTAACACTATTCCTACGCCTGCCTGTCCATTAGTTGAAGAAGTTGTAATTATTCTATAATTATCTTTCCAAAAGTCATTACTATCTGGCCATCTCACCTCACTAATACCTAAAATGTCCAGCTTTTCCTTTCTCATTTCGACTAATAAATTCGTTAACTTATCTACTCTGAATAATGACCTTACATTCCAAGTCCCTATTACTAAATCGAACTGTTGCTTTATATTCTTACGATGACGAGCCCCAAGTACCCCCTCCCGGAGATCCGAATGAGGGAGTATTTTACCTCCGGACAAGAATTTTACTTGTGAGCTCTCCATCATATATATTTCGTGTTTTAGGCCACGCACACCTGGGAAATATTGTGGTAGGCTCCCATATCTTTCCACAACGCAGTTTTTAAGGATTTTAGCAAAAAGCCGTATTCGTCACGGCCAACCCCCAACAAGCTTGTAAATTATTGAGGATCGCCCGAGACCAACCGACCCTCCTCCAATATCTTTTAGCCAGCAAGGCTGCTGCCCCTTGCTGCGCCTTTTAATCGCCTTTTACGATAAGCAGGCTTACTATAGTAGTATTCTTTATCCCCCACTATAGGGATACACTAATGTCCATTTAAAGTAAATCAATTATAAAGTCATTCAATACACACAAAAATGTCAAACAAAATAGTATAATTTACCTGAAGGTTACTGTCCTCGTCGTTTCAAAGTATCGTTTCTTTAGTTAATCACACCATTCAACAGGATTATAATTACGGCTTCTGATTCTCTACGCTTTTAAAATTTTCTCCATCACCATCCATTCAAAGTCGTTTCTGGGCCTTTCCGGAACTCATCTGTGTTTATCTGACCCTTGTTTCATGGATCCAGACACGTATTTGAACCATTTAATTATTAACACCCCCGAAAATAGCAAAGAACTTCATGCTTCTGTCACCAATATATACGCCAAAACTGCCTACTTTTGTGTATACATTCGTCGTTGTAAATTTTGCTAATTGGTACAGTGAAACTAAATTTTATTACCTTGTATCTAAGTGCACTGAAGTACATTCATGTTAACACGTAAATAACAAGCTATTTTGAATCACTAAAATATACTAGCAAACTTTAAATTATTTAATCAAACTAAAATGCACGGTTTAACATTTTCAATCAAGTCGCGTATGTACGAGCTTTTAACGCATCGAATCGTCAAAAGTCTAAGAGGGCTAAGAGAGCTTGTTTATATTCATCTCGGTATATATAGCAAAAAGCCTGTCTATCGGTCTGTTCCCCAAAACGGGTAATTCTAAAGAATTTCTCATGCCATGTTCCCAGTCTGCCGCTCACGCGTCGATTTTTACGAATTTTCACTCGCCCCATTCAAATCTCAGAAAATTTCCACACGGCACGCAAGCATGTCCGAGAAAAACTAATTGATTTTGTACAGAAATTGTTGTTCTACCTCTGATATTTGCATCCTATTTTTAACCAATTGTGACCCCCGTGACGTTGCTTGAATCCCGCCTTTTACAATATGTGTCTTTGCTTGACGCATTTTCTCTTTCCTTCTCTACCGTGTTCTTATTGGTGCAAATTGACACTCTTCATTATCGATTATTTCAGTCCACGCGGACTGTTATCTGGGTTTAATAAACCCGTATCGCACATTCTCGTGAATACTAAGCCCCGGTTTCTCCAAGATTCTTTGTAACCATTAATTATTTGCCAAATTTACGCAGAATGAGCTTTTTAAAAATACGCAGGTGTTCTGTATTTCCTGCTAAAGCATCTGATCGTTTCCAATATCCTTAGAATCGACATGTTTATCCAAACAAATTAAACTGAAATTGCCTTTTAAAAACACGCAGGGGTGTTCAAACGTAACATTTTAAATAACCTTCCTACGATTTGACTATTATTGGGTTTCACAAGCTTTTATGCTTATTATATGTTATTAACGGTTTAATTAACTCCAATTAAAATTGATTTCTATCCTTTTCATTTTAGCGAATACAACTTAAATATTAATTATTATATGTACACTTTGTTTTACTACCGGTTACTTAAAATAGGGTTAATTAATATAAACTTTGCACGTAATTTCTCTTTGTTTAGGAATAATTACATTACACGCAGAGCTTTTCAATACTGCTTCTTTTGATATAAAGCGTCTTATAAATAATTTAAATTTCTTATTTTACTGAAACAACCGAGTTTATTTATGCTTCATGGTTTTAATAAAGCGTATTATTTAATGAAATTCCTTATACACAGTGATTAAAATTATTTGATGTGATTATTTAATTTTCTACCCTGGTCTAAATATGAGTATTTTCCCCCTATTTGAATACAAATAATCCCACTTATTTGAATGCAAATATAAAGCATTTAGACAAAACAGTACAAAAAAAAATTGCCTATCTCTCTCTACCCTTATCTATCTAACTTACCTACTTTGTCTCCAATCCAAAAAAAAATATTTACAGCTATCCTATATCCCTATCCTATTCCTAACTTTCACCTAATTCTATAAACTGAAATTATCCCTAACTTCATCCTACTCATCCATCTAATCCTATATACATCCTATATACCTATCCTATTCCTAACTTTTAACTAATCTTCACTATACTTTACTTCCCCCTACCTAATCCTATATGCCTATCCTACTTTTACTCTATTCCTAACTCTCCACTAATCTTATATGAATTATCTACACTTAACCTATCTTATTTTCTTCCTACATTTACTCTTTATTCTCATCCTAAACCTATTCCTAATTATCTCCCATATTTATCCTATACCTAGCTTTATTTTCTATAACTATACTAAAATTCACCTATCTCTATCCTTTGTTCATCAAGTTATTTAAATCTAACTCTCTTCTTGACCCTCCAAGTCTTTCTTCTTACCATCCTAATACTCTTCATCCCTATTTCTCCCCCTTCTATATCTATACTTAACATCTCCATTATCTCACATACAATAAACTTATCATCCCTATTATCCTGACTCTTAAATATTACTTCTTCTTCAATCCCTACACTTGTCTGTTTCTCATTTATTATTGTTTCCCTTTCTGCCGACAAACCAAACGATACTACTTTACAATTATCAAATTTTCCCTCTACGGAAAATCCTCTGTACCTGCTAGAATGCTTGTGTAATGGAATCCGCCAGAATGACTCCCTTAAATCTACTTGATTAAAAACAAACTTGCCACTTAACCTCGTCAAAAATAATTCTGCCTTCACCTGCTCCCGATATGCTGCTTCTACCCCCACTAATTCTGCATTTTCTTGTACTAAAGCTTGAACCTCTACTCTCCTATCCTCTGGACATCTTATTGTGTTGATCTGTTTAACCTCATCATCCTCTACCTCTACTACATTAATACTTAACCCCGTGTCATCCTCTGTGACTTCATAACTGCCCTTCCATGGCACTACCCTATCTTTAATCCTTACTACCTTCCTTTCCATATCTATCAAAACCCTAACTTCATCATACAGTCAACACCTAAAATGCTCTGAAACTTCAGTCCAGGTACAATTACAAACTCCTGTTCACAGCTTAAACCTCCTATATCTATCCTAAGCACCACAACACTATTTACTACAGCAAACTTCTTTTTATTTGGAGCTACTAAATGGCTACGTTTTATAGGCATAATTCTATCACAAACCTTATCCCTAATTTTGCTGACGAATTCCTCCGATATTAAACTCGCCTCTGCCCCTGTATCAAGTAATACTTCTACATTATTTTCAAAAATTTCTAAATTAACAATTGGCAAATATAATTTTTCTACAGTTTCTGGCTCTACTTCCTCCTCAATTTTGAAAAATTCACGTGGATGTTCGTATACATTTACACAGAAATCTAGTGGTCTGTCACGTTCTAAAAATCCTGTCTCATCCTGTTTTCCGTGCTTGGTCCTGGTTGTCCTACTACAACCTGTGCGTACGTCCTCCTCGTGTTAATATCCGTGTCCCTGTCTCTCTTCGGCGTGCTGGTCACAGTCCTGTTTACTTCCGGTAAACTGTTCTGTCGCGTGTAACTAGGTCTTGGCGTCGGTCCCCTAGTCGCACTATTGCTCCTGTATTCCTGTCCTCGTCGTTCCCAATTCGGTCGAAAATTTCTGCTGTAGTCAGGCCGTCTCGGATAATTCGGTGTCCTGTTGTCAAACCTAACTGTGTTAACGTTTCGTTCTCGTATCTCTCTTGTCCGTCCTACACATACATCGTCATATCTCTGCAAATACTCTAAAAATGTCTCCCGTTCTGTGATGTTTTGTAAGGCCACGTGTTGTCTAATTTCCAGTTCAAAATGTCGTGATAGGTACTTAATAATCTGTCTGTCCGTCAATGGTGAATTCAGTTGTTTGGCCACACTGTACTTGCGGATGGCATATTGCTCCCTAGAACCTGCAAACTCTCCCTTAAGTTTTCCTGTAATCAAGTCGTCCCTAATCTGATCCTGTTTGTGATCACTCTAGTAATGTTGTAAAAATTTGTCTTCAAAGTCGTGATACGTGCCTATGTCCTGTCCTACTAAATTGTACCATGCTTCCGCGTTGTCCTTTAATAAAGCCTTTATCGTATTTAGTTTGGTCTGTTCGTCAAATAAATTTCCCACTAGATTTCTTACACTATTTATAAAAATTTGTGGATTTACCCTGTTATCGCCATAAAACTTCATGTGTTGGTCCAATGATACTCCACCTGTATAAAATCTGGGACCATCCCCCGTTAAATTTGACATGTTGTATTTAATACTACTAACTTCACGTTCTACCCTGCCTAACTGATCCCTACATGAGTCCGTTACTTCAGTCATTTTTACGTTTATTTCTTCTTCACAGAAAATGCGTACTTCGGACCTTAAATGTCCCATTTCCTGTCGAAGACCTGTAATATCACGTTCATTTTTTTCAACGCTATTTTCAACTTCCCCCATCTTTACGGTAAGACTATTTTTAAATTCTGAAACTTCTTGATTCGTCTTATCTATTTTCTGACTAATTTGTTCAAACTTACGATTCGATTCCTCACTCATTTCTCTAATCTCTTCTAACTTCCTGCTCGATTCTTCCCTAGCTCTATTAGATTCATCGCTTAGCTGTTCTAATTTTCTATTGGACTCCTCCATCGCTCTATTCGATTCTTCCCTAGCTCTATTAGATTCTTCACTCATCCTCTCTAACATTCTCAATATCATCTCGTTTCCTTGATCCCCTGATTCCGTCCTCGACTGATCTCTACTGCCTCCAGCATCTTCCATTTTAGAAATTTTCTCACACAATGCACTATCGTCACTTCCAATTTCCACTCCTTGACTCCTTAACCACTCTTTTCTCTGCATACGTTCTAATCACTCACACACACTCTAAAATACTCTTAAATTTATACACACACAAAAACTCTCTCTCTCAGATCGCCAGTTTCCTGGAATAAAATCACAAAAATTTTATTTGGAACTCGAGCCTCACTTTTGGGTCGCCAAATTTATGCTGTGAAACCTCCATCATCCGTGAACTATGCTTTTCGCCTCGGCTGCTCACCTAATTTTATAAATCTCCTCATTAATAAAAATTAAACACATTCCTACCACAAACATCAACGTTAACTCTATTTACATCAATATTCAGAATACATTAAATTTTCAAATTAAATTTCAGCATAAAATTCAGTTTTTAAAAGGAATTTCAAAATTAATTTTATTATCACTTTAACGTGCATCCAGAATTCAAGTCCTTGTTGGATGCCTACTAATTAATATAACAATATAAGCAGACCGGAGTCTGAGTATAAAGGGAGCATCTACCACCCCTTTACGTTAATTAACCAGGTTTGTCTAATTGAGCTCAAAGACATACCCAAAGTTTCATCATATTCCCGAACATCAAAACAAAATACCCCTTTTTACTTAAACAAGCAAATTTCATCTTAAAATTAAACTTTTATGGTTAGAACAATTTCACTAATGTCCATTTAAAGTAAATCAATTATAAAGTCATTCAATACACACAAAAATGTCAAACAAAATAGTATAATTTACCTGAAGGTTACTGTCCTCGTCGTTTCAAAGTATCGTTTCTTTAGTTAATCACACCATTCAACAGGATTATAATTACGGCTTCTGATTCTCTACGCTTTTAAAATTTTCTCCATCACCATCCATTCAAAGTCGTTTCTGGGCCTTTCCGGAACTCATCTGTGTTTATCTGACCCTTGTTTCATGGATCCAGACACGTATTTGAACCATTTAATTATTAACACCCCCGAAAATAGCAAAGAACTTCATGCTTCTGTCACCAATATATACGCCAAAACTGCCTACTTTTGTGTATACATTCGTCGTTGTAAATTTTGCTAATTGGTACAGTGAAACTAAATTTTATTACCTTGTATCTAAGTGCACTGAAGTACATTCATGTTAACACGTAAATAACAAGCTATTTTGAATCACTAAAATATACTAGCAAACTTTAAATTATTTAATCAAACTAAAATGCACGGTTTAATATTTTCAATCAAGTCGCGTATGTACGAGCTTTTAACGCATCGAATCGTCAAAAGTCTAAGAGGGCTAAGAGAGCTTGTTTATATTCATCTCGGTATATATAGCAAAAGCCTGTCTATCGGTCTGTTCCCCAAAACGGGTAATTCTAAAGAATTTCTCATGCCATGTTCCCAGTCTGCCGCTCACGCGTCGATTTTACAATTTTCACTCGCCCCATTCAAATCTCAGAAAATTTCCACACGGCACGCAAGCATGTCCGAGAAAAACTAATTGATTTTGTACAGAAATTGTTGTTCTACCTCTGATATTTGCATCCTATTTTTAACCAATTGTGACCCCGTGACGTTGCTTGAATCCCGCCTTTTACAATATGTGTCTTTGCTTAACGCATTTCTCTTTCCTTCTCTACCGTGTTCTTATTGGTGCAAATTGACACTCTTCATTATCGATTATTTCAGTCCACGCGGACTGTTATCTGGGTTTAATAAACCCGTATCGCACATTCTCGTGAATACTAAGCCCCGGTTTCTCCAAGATTCTTTGTAACCATTAATTATTTGCCAAATTTACGCAGAATGAGCTTTTTAAAAATACGCAGGTGTTCTGTATTTCCTGCTAAAGCATCTGATCGTTTCCAATATCCTTAGAATCGACATGTTTATCCAAACAAATTAAACTGAAATTGCCTTTTAAAAACACGCAGGGTTTTCAAACGTAACATTTTAAATAACCTTCCTACGATTTGACTATTATTGGGTTTTCACAAGCTTTTATGCTTATTATATGTTATTAACGGTTTAATTAACTCCAATTAAAATTGATTTCTATCCTTTTCATTTTAGCGAATACAACTTAAATATTAATTATTATATGTACACTTTGTTTTACTACCGGTTACTTAAAATAGGGTTAATTAATATAAACTTTGCACGTAATTTCTCTTTGTTTAGGAATAATTACATTACACGCAGAGCTTTTCAATACTGCTTCTTTTGATATAAAGCGTCTTATAAATAATTTAAATTTCTTATTTTTACTGAAACAACCGAGTTTATTTATGCTTCATGGTTTTAATAAAGCGTATTATTTAATGAAATTCCTTATACACGGTGATTAAAATTATTTGATGTGATTATTTAATTTTCTACCCTGGTCTAAATATGAGTAATATATATATATATATATATATATATATATATATAAAGAATAAGTCAATTTAATGAATCTTAAAATAATATCAAAAAATGAAATTTATTAGCAAGTGACTCAATATTAGCTACAAGGGCATCCCGTCGACGCGTTTCGCCCTAATTGGAGCTCATCAGGACAGGAGTAGCAAAGATGTAATGTTTAACACGAACGCATTATGGGAAGTACAGCATCACCTAGCCCACAATTTGTGCCTTCGTGTTGCTTCACCTGACTTTGCAGGTTTCATCAACAGTCGGCACGGAGGAGATCCGGTTCAACTGTCTTTTTCCATAGCCAAAGATTATAATTATAAAGAATAAGTAAATTAATGAGTCTTAAAATAATATCAAAATATGAAATTTATTGGCAAGTGACTCAATATTAGCCACAAGGGCATCCTGTCGACGCGTTTCGCCTTAATTTTTATATATATAGTGACCTATAACCCGCAAACAATCATTAAATTAAAACTAAAGGTCGTTAACAATACAAATTATATATATATATATATACATAGATATACATATATATATATATATATATACATATATATTGATCTTAAGGTTTTTGCGGACGTTATCTAGTTCGCCAATTTTCCAGGTATTATTTCGCATAGCTGGTGGAGCAGTGAATTGCTCAACCACCAGATCCTGAGGATGACAGATGCGCTTTTGCCAAAACGTTGCCAAATTGACAGCGGTTCAGAACCAGCCAGTTTGTGAAATATTACCCGGAAAATTGACGAAATATATATATATATATATATATATATATATATATATATATATATATATACACACACACACACACACAAATATACGAAATGTTACAGCTTTGCAACTTTATAGAAGATCAAATTTATAATCTAGAAGATAAGTGTCTTTAGAGTAACTATTATCTAACACCCGAATACATCATAAAACTTTACATTGTTCCGCAATACAGCAGTATATTTGCAATGAGAAAGCTTTTTTTTCTTGTATATGGTGCACGTACTACACCACACTCTCCTATTTAAACGTCGATACTTCTGATGAAAAATAAGTAGTCGTTTTGATGATTTAGGGAGGGTTTTGGGTTTTACTCAAGGACAGTTTACAAATAGCGCAATATTATCAGTATGTCATACGAGGCCTTCATTTTAATATCAGTATTAATTGCGCATTACAAATCAACTACTGCCATATTAGTGCCGGTAAAGCTTTTAGAAAGTTCAGTTTTTAATATAAGACTTGCTGTATAATTGAAATCTCTTTTGAAGCTGGTTCAATGTTCTGATGTTTTACGAAAATGATCCTTCAGGGCAAGCGCTTCATTAGTCAAATACAGGAAAAATTATTATACTGTGCCACGTCAACAAAAATGTTCAAGAAATAATTTAATTAAGCTACTTCGAAAGCTATTGTATCCCGCTGTGACAATTTCATGTTGAAGTATTTAGGATGCGTTCCTGGTATTCACAATAAGATACAAACTACAGCCCACGCATAATTTAACTTTATTACAATTTTGCTCATTGTGGCTTGTAGATCTAATTTTATGCTTTTAATAATACTACGAAAATTCTTTATAAGTCGGGTTGAAATAAACCCCCACAATAAACGCCGAGACTCCGCTATGAAAACACTTTGGTAAAATTCAATGTTTCTTTATTAAACCCATTTACATATCAGTAAGCAACCGCATTGTTGATCATTCTGCAATTTGCACTTTGATATTAATCTTCTTAACAAAATCCTGGAACCGATTGTGCAGTATTTCCATATCAATAAAAGAATTGGAAGGAATCAACAACTGTATTATTCTTTCTATATTCTCTTTATTTCGTTCTTACAGTTGGGTTTTAGGTTTTTATACATAAAGCAATTGTCTGTTTGCTGTTAAATGAATGCTTTGAACATTTCCACTGCAGGGTAGTTGGCCAAAAAATCCAATTAAATTTTACTTCTACTGGATTTAAAAAAATTTTATTTAACAAATGGATCACTAAAAACGAAGAAATATCCTACCATGAAGGCAATTTTCGCGGAGGGTTATTTTTTGTGGTTATACAAAAACTCTCGAAATAACGATGTCTACCAAATAGGATTTCATTCTTGGTTGTAACTGAATATCCTCTTATAATGATCATCTTACCTAGCTTATAAACAGCTGTAAATAAAATTCCATCCGAGTTTAGACTCCATTAACAGTAAACTTTAGAACACATCAGTTACACGTAAATTAACCTTACAAGAACAGAAAACCTAATCTAACCTTTTCTCGACAGGCAGTCGTTTTAACAGAACTAAAGAAACGTTAATTTGAAAGTAATACTAACATTTCATTGCACTAGGTTCCTAAATTGCCTTGTACGACATTTTGTAAATCCAAACTACTTGGTAATGCCCTTAACAACTGACTTCGAAATACGTAACACAATCGCAACTTCCGCCTTCACCATTCTGAGATCCATTAAATATATGAAGTTTACGTACAGAAATTTACTAGCAATACATTTTACAATTAAAACTCGCATTGCATTTTATACGCAGGTTTAGCGTTTTAAAAGTTTCAAATTTCTTTTTTAATAATCTTTTTCTTAAATGTAAATAACTAATTTTGTCGTTCTACGAACCAATGATTTACACATTCGCATTTACATCAATTTCAAGCGTCAAACAAAATACAAAAAGGGTTTCAGAGCAGTTCCCACAATTTGCAACTTATTTCCAGATTAACTCCACTGTTTATATTAGATAAGTAAAACTTTCCTTTTTCACCTTGTAGCTACACACCGGATCGCGATTTAAATCCACGCAACACACGCGTGTTTGAGCTTCCAGATCACCCCATCCAGCAAAGCTCAAATATGTGCGATCACTCTGAGGGCCTTGGCTTTTAAATACACCCGTTACCTTTAAACCATTTTTTGTTCTAGTTTTTTCGTTCAATGGCCAACGGTATTGGACCTCGTCCGCTTTCACTGAATCATACGTTTACTCTCTGTCTGTCCGTATTAATGATATTTGAATTTAGCTTTTTGAAACTCCCACTCTTTTGTTAAAATTCCGCATTCCGTTCGCACGCTTTTTTCATTTAAACCTTTCATAGAGTAGGTTCAATGTCTTCAGTTCGTGAGAACATTAGTTAATTTTATGGCGGTCTATAATTTTGTGGCTATTGGGATTTCTCGAACTAAGTATGAATTGAAACTAATTTTGTTGTGAATAATAATAGTCCTGATTTTTATCGCTTGTTTTTTTTATTTGATTACGAGCAGTGTAAAACACCTATCGTTATTGCTGTTTATCTAACACTGAACTAGGTACTTTTGGTGTATGTACTTGTCCTGATTTAACGTTACGTTGCAATAGTACCTTTATAAAGCATAAATAACCCGAACTTCTATAAAATTTTAAAAGAATATTTTCTTATTAAGGAAAAGAAAAGTATCGTAGAAATGAACCCACGAGCATCTTACGTTCCTTGTGCGGCACGAACTATCTGAAATTGGTAAATGATTGTCTATTGATGAATGTATGCTTAAATAATGCAAGAGAGTTACACAATTTTGCATAGTTAGAATCGATTTCTAAGTCTACTGACGTGGCATTTAATTTGTAATTACACGTGTTCAGCTAGTATAATAAATCGATTTATGAAAATTATTTAAAAAAGTCCCAGCGGCTTTGGAACTAGTTATTAAAAGCATGGGCTTGTGTCTCTTTGAAAACAATAACAAAATTTTATTTTATTGTTAAGCATGTTCAGAACTTAACGGGTATTTTAAATTGAAATCGCAGTAACATGAATACAGTTGCCGGTGTTTGGTATGTATACTCAGTTTTAAAGTTGCAAAAAAATTGGTACGGCATACTGCTAAAAACGTGCTAAACTCTTACAGTATTTACAGATTATGACAGCTCAACACGATATGCAATGCAGGATTCAGGTCTGTAGAACAGTTAAAAGTTTGGCCTTAAACTGTGGTAAATGGTTGAAAGGTTAAGGTTGAATTATGAGACGGTTTATTAGATAAACCGATTCAAGCCTTATGGCTAACATTAGCGCACGGGTTGGGTTTCTAAAATTGCAATTTCTATTGCTAACTATTTTACAGTTCATCTAACGCACGGGATATGGCTACGCAAATATTTAATAAAATTATTAGAACCTTAAACACGGTAGAAAAATTGTGGTGTTCAGTGAACAACTAAGTATTTTCTAGAAAATATTCAAGATATTTGACATCAGATATGAGCAGCATGTTTTGTTGTGCAAAACCAAATGTCTCCGATAAACGCAGTTTTGATAACACAAACCAACACAATTATTGTTTCCTGATATTCGAGGGATGTCTTTTGTGTATTTTTGGTTGCTGAAACTAAACTGCATTCAAAATTTTTGTATCGCCCTCAGTTACTAAAATATTTCTTAAAGACAGTTTACATTGTATGACATAATGTAACGAACATAATCCGACTGGCGACTCATCATAATGTCTGATAAAGGTTTTAGAAACCTCTGGAAAGGTCGGCTTAAAATATCACCTTATACAGGACGAGCACCTGTTGTTGTCCTAAACGTGTCAAAAACATATAAAATATAAATTAAAAAATAATATGTTACTGTACAGTATATGTTGTAGATAGACTTTATAGAACGTCGTGAAAGAGTATAAATAAAACTGATACGTTTTGTTACGTGTGTGACGAATTTACGATTAAAACTCACACAGGATCATACCTACGTTAAACAAAAAAAACGTATGAACTTTATTTTGGTAGCAAACTAGATGGGGTAAACCTTGGGTGTTGCATATCACTTGCGCAACGTGTGCAGTAAATTTATTAGGATGATTCAACGATACCTGTAAGTCAATACCTTTTGCAATGCCTATGGTGTAGATCATATTACAGATTGCTACTTTTGCTTGACGTATCTATTTAGCATTTCACTGAAATCAAAGCATACTATACAGTACTCAAACCTACAAACAGTTTACCTGTCCCCAAATGTCCAGCATCATACACACTTGAAGATGATATGAATGCTGCTGAAGATAGTATTATTGAACTTATGGAATAAGACACAGACTCTGGTTTCCAACCATTTGATGTCGGTACTCCACATTTAGTTTTAGGTTAACGACTTAGTACGGGATTTAAATTTGTCAAAGGTCAAGCCGAACTGTTGAGATCCATGTTGCAAAATTGGAATCGATTACACAGAGGTACGCATATTTCTACATATCGGAGGTGTAATCCGGTTTTTTTTAAAATTTTTTACATCGTGTGATCAGTTGGTGTACTGTGTAAAAGTTCTTGAACTAATGGATGTAGTAGGATGTAAATACAAAACTAATAATCGCGGACTATTTATTGGTAGACTTATTCTAAGCTTTCTGTTCGTATTGCCCTCGCAGTACATATAAAAAAATCTACGACAATATGAAAACTTTACTTGAAAAAATTTAGTATACAGAACATGGGTAAAGCATATTTCGTGATTTAAAAGACAACACTTTTATAAGAAATGCAATTAGGTTATTCAAACTTCTGATATTTTTTCTGCAAACGGGAAAACAACAAAAGATGAACACTACTTCGTAAAAGTTGAAAAAAACAAAAAAAAAACCTTATTGCCGGAAAAAGAATTCTTACAAATTCTACTCTTCTTCTTCGTGCAAAGAAAGTGTTGTTACCACAGCTGCACATAAAACTGGGACAATTGTAAAACTTTGTCAGAACTATAAATAAAGATGGCGAAGAATTTCAATATCTGAGAAAGAAGTTTTCCAGACTATGTGAGGCAACTATAAAAGAAGCACAATGTATTCGATTCAAAACCAATCGTGATTGAGGTTGCTGCATGGCTATCATTTACAGATGTGTATTCCAATTTCTTGGGAAACACAATGGCATAAAATCACAAACAAATTGCGAATCTCTTAATTTCCACATTCAGTGGTATGGGTTGCAACACGCCTATAAATATTCACTTTTTCCAATCCCATTTGAACTTTTTCTCCGTAAATATAAGGCCTGTGAGTGACGAATATGGTAAAAAGTTCCACAAGGACATAGAGTATTGTTAGAACTTATACCAAGGAAAGTGGAGCCCCACAATGCTCACAGATTATTGTTGGAAACTAACTAGGGTGGTTCAGAGGAACCCTACAAACAAAAATCACATTTACAAAAGTTTTGAGATTTGGTAGTGACATGATATGCATAGTTTGTATTATACCAAATGGATACATTACATAACAGTATACTCCACTACAAAAAAACCAATGGCCTTTGACTGGAGGGTGAAAGAAAAATTCAGTTAATAGATTCTTCGTAATTAGCGAGAAAAATTCTATTGGAAATAAGTATCGCAGATTAAGAAACAAAAAAACTACAGTTTGTCGATTAGTGTAATTTAGGTAAGTTGATATATCTTGGTATACTGTGATGCAGATGTGCACCACCACACTGCATAAGAAGAAGACTACATCCTTTTTAAAAAAATATTACAACTTTGATAGCAAGACACACATCACGTATTAATTAGAATAGAGACGATATGAAACATATGCATTTGTAAGCCTATGTCATGTGACCTGAGCGTTTGGGTTGCTTTTGGAACCTTGTTCTTTTTTCTTATTAACTCGCCCGTTTAACGTTTTTACTGAACAATTTTGCATTCCAATGAACCCCTAATCCCCTAGGTACATTCCCCTGATTAAGTGTACAAAATATTGAGGCATACTCAAGAAAGAAAAAGTCGACCATACAAGATTTGAACACCGATCTCCTGAAAGACGGGTAACCACCTACATCAAACCGTTGTATAGTAAAAAACTACGGCTCTTACTGTATAGTATTCGCGCTGTGTTCAGTCGTATGGAAGTTTATTACATATTATGTACTGTCGATGGTATCATTGTATCAACTGACAGGAGCTTGCGCAGAATAAGTTTGCTAAATTCTAATAGCAGTTATTTAGTTATCGTCCATTTTAATTCAAAAATGAGTTTGCACTTGCAGTTGGATTTGATAGATTTAATTTGAATGCCATAGACATACCTTTCTTGAACAGGGCTTTTGCATTTGCAGAGAATGAAAGACTCTACAAGAATGCGTGAAGAAACGCGGTTTAATATACTCAATCTCAGGACCTTGAGGCCACGTTAATCATAAAACTAGAAAGAAGAGTCAATCTATGCGATATCACTTTCAGGTGTCGGTAAATTAGCAAAGAAGAAAACGCGTATTTAGAAAACAAACTTTTAAACATGTTATTAAAATTCAAAGAGCAAGGGCTGTTAACTAAATATGCACAATATAGCAGATTCTGTTGACTTTCTTGGGTTAGTAAGTCGCCGACCTGAACATAAGAACGGATACGATGCCTTGTCGGTGTCTTTTAATAGACAAAGCTTTTATCGATCATATACAACCATGACAGCCCGATGACAACTTCTATACTCAAAGAATTATACCTTCATGTTAGATCGCACGTATTGATAGATGGTAAGCCTAGTTTCTAGATTTACTATATCGCACCTGCAAGTGATTAGCATTTTTACAGCCAATTAGATAACGCTAGCGCACTACATAAATCAACATTCAGAAGTAGAAAAGAAATTATCAACGTCAGGTACTTAAATTAGTTTTTAGTACATTAACACCCTGAAATAATAATAAACAGAAAAGCGTATAGTAGATTTTATAGGAATACTAATAAATAGGGATTTTGCGCTGTTCGAATTAAATTTAGAAAAATAATAGATCTCGGTAAATCACCTGGCATAGGAAAGTTTCATTGTACACATTCACACGAGTTCAAAAACAAACAACTGCACCACGGAATTGGACCAATGCACCGTATAACCATAATAATAATATATTCCAGCCACAAAAAAGTGTGATATACCTAAACAAATAACACCACTTTCGGTATTCAATGTAATATTTTGAGAACAAAAAGCCCAGTTACACAAATAGAGCCACCCTGACTTCAAAAATTAAACAGCTATACGCACTACACCGTAGAAACAAAAAATAGCACGCAATAATCCTGGAACGGATAACTTATAAAACTACTGTATAATAAAAAGGGGAGATTTGTCTTCAGTTATACTAAATCAAGCAGCAGAGGGGAGTTTGGATTCGATTGATGCGCAACCATCTCCGTGCGAATGAGGCTGTAAATCGGGTAGTAAAAGTTACGGTATTAAAAAGACCCACGAACTGTTAGTAAGCAGGTGTCCGAACGCGACTAAGAACACTGAGATAAAAATGCCCTTCATCGTGATAGCGTGTGACTTTCTTTTGAAATGATTATAATCGTATTTAACTTTAATAGTTTCTGAATTGATAAATCCCACCTAAAGGGTTAGGTTCTTTCCTCTTAGAAATACAATTTTTAGGATACACGTATTCTTGATCTAAGAAAGTACTATTTTTGTAGTTCATATTGCCCATACTCAAAGGTTGTCAAATTTATTATGACAGTTTTTAAGGCTAAGAAAGATACCATGATAACTGTGTATGCTAAAGTAGTGCAGTTTTATAATACATTTGTTTTGATTAATAATGTATAACGCTGACGCTTATGACCTCATTGGTTTAGCATAAAGAAGTTTCACACGCAAAATTGTGCTTTTCCAGAAAACGAAGAAACCAGTTGTTTAGTTCTAGTTAACCCACTATTAACATAAATATTACATTCATTAGATACAGGAAAACCATTTAAGGAATTTCAATTTGAAGTCAATCTATCTGTCCGAAATCTACCGAAGACGTCTCAAATCGTGTATCGAGGATAGATCATTTTTTTGTGTTTAGCGTTTCGTGGGTACCATAAAAAGAGGTAGCATGCAGCTTGGGTAACCTATTTATGACACCTATACAACAATCATTTAGTTCTCCAGAAATGTCATTTTGTTCGGAAAATCGCATATTATGTATGGAAGCCTTTTTTCAAATATCATCACTCATCAGAAACACTGTGTGCAGAGGTTATTATTAAAGAAATCGGAAACGCTCAAACCTCTGTCAAATCAAAAATCAACTTCAAAACCAACCTGGATAAAGGGATTCTTTTTAAAAAATACTCGAGTTGTCATTCCTAAGAAATTTCAAAACCTGGCATTACAAGAATTGTATGCTACATGTCAGAATAACAAAAATAAAACAACTTTTGCGACGATATGTGTATTGAAAATAAGGATATTGAAGAAATAGTAAAATCCTGTAGACAGTGAGCCTTAATCAAACATAATGCGGCAAAAGTACCCCTCCACTCTTGGGATGAACCTGCATCTAACTGGGAACGTGTACACATAGTTTATGTAGGTCCGTATAATGAGTACTATCTTTTAGTATGCATCCACACAAAATCTAAATGGGTTAAATTAAATGTAAAATTTTAAACTTTGCTCCAACAACAACAACTACAATCGTTTTGCTTAATGATATCTTTTCAACGCACGCATTTCCTTGGGTTCTAGTTTCTGAAACGCTTCCATATTTACAAGCACCGAATTCAAAGATTATTGTGTTGGAAATAGAATATTTCAGAAATTGATTGCTCTTGTATATTCGGCGACAAACGGTCTAGCAGAACGCTCAGTACAGACTCTAAAAGAGCAGGTAAAAGCTTTGGAGGAGAACCTCATTGTGTTTTAGAGCTTACTAAAAGTCGTTTTGACGCAGCTCAACTTCTTTTCTATTCTGTGCCAATCTAAAAAGTTCTAGATACGCTTCACAACCTAAATTTCTAGTAATTTGACTAATATAGCTTGGTCTATATCTTCCTACAATCTTCTATCTTTTTCCTATCTACCTAGCTCTACATAGACATTAGCAACCTGATGGTTGTTAAAGAACTCCAACATGTATATATGATTCCCATTTATAAGGAAATGAAAAATTACCTGATTATCCCCTACAAAAAAGGAAAAGTGTTCAATTATATGTTATGATAAGGCTTAAGCGGCGAATCGCCGCCAACATGCCAGACTGCTAACTAATTGTTTTGTTTTCAAACTTAGTTCAGGTTGGTTTGACGTAGCTCTAAATTCTTTTCTATTCTGAGCTAGTTTAATAAAGTCTACATATTCTTCACAACTTAAATCTCTAATAATTTGACTAATATAGCTTTGTCTAGGTTTTCCTACTCTATTTTTATTTGGAAGACTATAATCTAAGACCTTACTAAATAGTCCCTCATGTCTTAACTGGTGAACTATCATTCTATTTCTCCGGACTTTTAATTATTTCCACATACAGGGTTTCTCACCTATCAGTAGAGTAATTATACTCTACTCCTATCCTTCTATAAACTTCCTCTTTTGTTACCCTATCTGTCCAACTAATCTTTAACATTCTTCTATAACACCAAGTTTCAACACCTTCTATCTTTTTCCTATCTATCTGTTTAATTGTCCAAGTCTCACTACCGTATAATAGAACGCTTCATACGCATGACTTTAAGAACCTTTTTCTATTATCTAAACTAATACTATTAGCTATTAGTAAGTCTTTCTTTTTTAAAAACATTTTTTAGCTTGAGCTATTCTAGCTACTATATCCCTTCTGCTACGTCCGTCCTTTGTAATTATACTACCTAAATAGCAAAATTTATCTACCTCCACTAACTCGGTATTACGTATTTTTAATTTTGGTTTAGAACTAGGCTGTAACTCACTTGCCATTATCTTTGTCTTTTCTGAGTTAAAATATAATTATTTATTTATTTCTTTTTGTTTAAAATAGAAATTTTATTTTTATTTTAAGTAGAAAATCGATGGCTACGTACTTTTCTTCTCTATGTGAACCAACCCACTCTCTGCGTTAGTAGTTAGCCCAGTATTTCTAAGTTTCTTTTGTCCTTTTTACGTAATCGTAATTCGTGTGGGTCCATACTTAACTGTCCTTTCTGTTTCTGTCTGACCCGTGCGCTTTTAGCTTTACAAACTGCAGTAGAAACCATTAAGCCGTTTCTCGGGGTACTCATCTTCCGGGCAGCCATTATCCAGATAAGTTGGCGCTCAAAGGCGTTATTAAAGGGTTTAAACACCTTTCAAGGTAGGTATAAAAGTTTTCAGTAAGAGTGTTATAATCTGTGTTGCTTTTACTGTCTAGTACCCAGGCGTCGCCGTGGATCAATGTAGTAAGCGTAAGACTACGGATCCCAAGGTCCCGGGTTCAAATCCCGACACGGCCGACTGCTTGAAAAATGGCAGGTGAGCATTGTCACAAAAAATACGCCCTCGTTCAGATGAAAGGTTAAATGGAGGTCCCGTGTGTGAGTGTTGTCACGAACGTTAAAGATCCCTACCTTGCCTGGAACGGCAAGGGTTCGACAAAATTCTAAATTTCCAGGCAACAAAAAACTCGCCTCCTGGCCAATGTAGTATCTACAGGTGGAGCATTGGAAATGTAAATGAACTGTTTAGAACCCATCACGCACCAGTGGAAGCCAGCCGCTGCACTATTTTGCTTTTACGTCGCTTCGCCTTTGTAAAGTAAAACTAATTCAGGTACTTAATGTCATATCAATTCAACACGTAGCATACGCCATGTGCTCGAATATTCGCAAGCAACAGTATTTCGATTTTTAAAAATGTATGGTTGATCTTATATAAGGAACCACGAAAGAAGTCCTCTACGTCATAGCGTCTAATATTCAAAACATACGTTTAAGATTATCTAAAAGCTTAACTAATATGTATGATAAAGATAGTAATACGATTTGTACTTGTTTTAATTAAAAACTTACGTGAACACGCTCATCTGGAAAAACGATAGAAAAGAGTATATTTCCTTATGTTTTGAACTTTATACTTAACAGGCTAGCCTTTAGTAAAATTATGCCTTTTCATTAAAATAGGATAACTTTCTCAGTTTTTAATGGAAATACTCTTTTTAAAGTTTTAAAAGAATTAAAGATAATTAAGTGTTTAGCGTGAGGAAGCCATTAATCAATTTATTAGAATGTCAGCAAGACGAAATGGTAATTTTTCGATAGAGCACGGTTGCCAAAGTTATCCTACCGAGAAAGATTTAAATGCAGCTGCCATAAATAGTTTATCTTGCAGTTATTGTACGTTTCTATTCAGTTCAATATATGTAACTCAATTTAAGAAAATGCATTTTATTTTAACTGAATTTATTAAACTCGCAAAACAAGAGAACGCCAATTTAAAAATAGTTAAAGCTACTACCTGTATGAAAATTAAATATTATTGGCTGTTATTGTTCGAGTGGGCGGTGTCTGAAAGCAGGTTGGCTTGGCTTGATTATTTGTTTAATAAGTATAAGCAAAAATAATTATAAGTTTCATAACATAAAAATAATTGTGAAATTGGATGATTTAAACAGTTTGAGCAGTTTGGAAGTCGTCGGTAATCTTCGGAATTCTTCGGAAGCTTCATGGTTGCTTGTGGAACCAAAATAAACTTAAACACTTATTGAATAAATGTATATACAGTTTAACGGGGTGTAAGTCTTTGGTAGTCTTCGGAACTCTACGGAAGGTTTCGAAATTTGCTTGTGAGGTCGAGTAACAACTTAGATAACGGAAGTTGGAAAATATTTACAGTGTGAAGGGAGCCAGACGTCTTCGGCGGCCTTCGGAACTCTTCGGAAGGCTTCGTGTTTTACTTGTGGGACAACTTTAGGTTACAAAAAATTATGATATGAAACCAAAAACTACTAATTGAACATATACACAAGCATAGATAGGTTCGGAAGTTTTCGGTTGTCTTCGGAGCTCTTCAGAAGGCTTCGGAATTTATTTGTGAGCCCCAGTGAGAACTTGAACAACGATAGTTAGGGAATATTTACAGTTTTAAGAGGCTCATACGTCTTCGGTGATCTTCTGAACTCTTTGGAGGCTTCGTGTTTTTCTTGTGAGACAACGTGAGGGTATGAAGAATTATGGTGTGGACAACTTGGAGAGATTCGGAGGTCTTCGGTGATCCTCGGAACCATTTGGAAGGCGTCATGGTAGTGGTGCCTTAGGCCTCGTCGAGTATGTCGCTGTTGAACTCTACGGGGGTGTTGTCTCGATGGTTGAGTTGACAGACGCAATCACAATAACGATTTGTTGGTAAAGTATGGAACGGAGCTTAACGTCCATACGTAGTTTATAAACTATTGATTGATGAATTATAGTGACGTGTCCTAGGTACGGCGGCGGACAGCGTCACCGTCGGAAAATACGCAGGCTATGGAGAGCATTGCGCGCTTAAATATAGCCGGCTATGAAGAACACTGCTCGTTGAAGGTTTTGCAGGCTATGGGGAGCACTGCACGAGGATTCCTTAGGCTATGGCGAGCACTAGCGAATGTCTTTCGAAGAATTTGCAATTATATTTATACACTTCCATTTCCTGCGCTCCCTGTGATGAAAAACGTTATTGATGTCTTTAACCAATGAAATTATGCGCATCAATTTTCTAATGTAAAACAATGTCCAAATTTTGTTTGTCCAATGAGCGTACAGATTTTGGGTAGCACAAGAAATGAGTTGGAATTTCTCGCGATTCTTAGTTTGTTCTGAGTTCAGCTCATGTACTTTGATATAGTCAACTGCAATTCTTTAGTTTATTTTGTGTTCAGCTTGGGCATGGTGATATATAATCAACATGACAACCATGCTTCATTACGGTCTGCAGATGCGCGAAGCTTCACGGAAACTTCCGAATCGGAATATTTATGAACTAGATGCTACATTGACATAAAATTTTCAACTTAATTCGTAGGAATACAAGTGATGACGCAGACGACTTCTTTCATGGTTTTGATTAATTGATAGAATCCACCACAAGTGTAATGTCATAAGAACATTCTAAAACGAACCCGCAATTGCTCTATGCAAGAAGTTAAATGGGTTGGAGACGTTTCCCCTAAATGTCTAAGACTGAAATTGGGATAAAAATGCGATGTGGGAGGAGTGAAGTGCGTTAGTACCACTGTTCTCGATGTACTTAGACTAAGTGTATCTACGCGTGAGATTGGTTTAGACGAAGATTCTTTTGGGTGCCAAGTATTTTATGTTGTTATTATTAGAAGATAACATACCAAACTAATAAATGTATCTTGAGATGCTGAGACGGAAACAAAGGTGTTTTGTCTAAATCTTAGGTTTTATATATTATAAGAAGTGAAGGTTAACCATACAACGCGTTTGATAAACTTTTTTCTATTTTAAACGCCGCTTTTGGTGATCTCCATTTTATTCAGATATATGATTTATTTTCTGGTATGTATTTTCCTATGAGAATAAATAATGTAAAAAATAGAATTTTATAGCCTTCTACACAACTGACCTAAAACACACTCGATAAAGCAGAAATTGAAAAAAGGTGAAATCATTCGCATAAACCAATAAATCGTAAAAAAACAAGAGATTTGGAATATATACACATCCCGATTTATATTTCTGTTTGATTGCGCGCATAACAATTCAGTGTGTCTTCGCTTAAAGCGTATAATGCTTCTCTCTGAACGTTTATCTGAAGGCTTTTGTAGTATTTGCTGCAGTCAGATAATTTAGAAGTGGAATTATTGGCCTTTCAAAACAATGTCCCCATCGGAAACATGACAGGTTGTCCCGTGATCAGGGCTTACAAGCGATTAGGCGATTACAATAGCTGATTAAGCCCTATATTTTAAAACCAGCAGACCGAGTATGATTTACGCTATGGTGTATTATATGCACACATTTGCATATCTGTGATGCGGTTAATGAATGTATTGCACCTCTGTTTCATCGTAGCGTTAACGTAATGCTAGCTTTGGATAATAAATGGAAATATTTTACAGGGCGAACGAAATCCTCCAAGAATAAGATCATCGATTAAATAAGCAAAATCAACAACTTTTTTTCATAAAGTTTGTGAGTTAGAAGTTGGAGATGATTTTGCTGATACGTTGGTTTACGGTTCGTTTGAAAAGTAATCAATAAAGTTTGTAGCAAAATTTCTGTAATTACGTGATCCCGATTGGGAAGTTTTTATACTTGAGTTGGCATATTTTTCTGTCAACAAGTTTGACGTCGTTTACTACATTGAACGTTTATGAATAAGATTTGTCCAAGCAATGTAAAGAATTACGTACGTCAAGTTCTTCATAGAGATAGGATAAAAATAGATCATATGTTTTTAATAAACTTGGATTGATTGGAATGACACTGAAGATCATAACAGTATCATACATACATATTTTACGATTGCATATTATTGCCTGCGATCCTCTTCAACAGTAATTAAAATATAATTTCTAGGATTAATATCAAATTATACGTTCATTGGAATAATACACCCAAATGCTGTACCAAACCAGCTACCATACATCAAAATCTAACTTCTATAATTGTTCTTTATTTAATAATACACTTGGTTCCCACTCCAGAGACAGCTTCCGATATTAAGAGCTCATCACAGCAGGTTACCTACCATCTGCTGTAAAAGCGCGGGTTGGGGTGTAGTAACATAGAGCGGGACGAAATATCGAGACCCAGATATTCATTGAAAAAGGATATGAAGTTTAATACTCCACCTACTTGATTTATGAAGTGCCAGGGAGCATATATAGATGGCAGTGTTGTGGAACTTATTAGTCCAGTTATAAACCTCACAGATATTTTAATTATACATATTCTCTAATATTTATAACCAGTGAAAACCTTTGAAATTCCGATATCTATTGTAAAAAAATTATTAGAGAACAAGAAATTACAAGATTTAACATTCCTACATTTGCATCGCACAATTATTTTACACTTTCTAATATGCAATTGACAAAGCTGTTATATTAATTAATTGACCAATAAATGGAAAAAACAGAGTGTACTGACTCGGACACAGTAAACATTCCTCTAGTAGAATAAAAATGCATGTCTTGCATTTTTAAGTAGTCCAAAGTTTGTTTTGCTTTTATTTATTTACGTTTTGCAAGCAGCTGTCATATTTTGTTCCATCACAATTGCGTATGGGAGTTTGTGAATGGTGAATTTGTACCATAATGAACAAAAGTCTTTTACGTGTATTAGAGAAGTTTCAGGGTAAAAAAGCTTAATTATACATGGTTTGTAAATTCTAATTAACCCTAAGCATTTTTATCACATTATTCCTTATTACTACACAAGCCTAAATATGAGCGAAATATTACTTGTGGCTTTTTAAATACGACCGTCTCACGCCAGTAATGCCGTGGTTGCATTGACAGGTTAGGTTACTGTTTGAAATAGATATTATTATTAAAAAATATAAATTAGATATTATTATTAAAAAACACAAATCCCTTAACACGCATATCAGAACAGCATGCAATAGTTTTAGAACAACTGTTCTGATATGCGTGTTAAGTGATTTGTGTTTTTTAATAATAACATCTATTTCTAACAGTATTTCTAAAAAATACTAATATTTGATTTATTCGATAAATAAAGTGAATTGTAGTGTGCAATTTTGATGAAAATTCATAAAAATTATTTACACATTTGGGAAAGTTCCTGGTTTTCTTTAAATCGCTCTATTATCAGCAACAAAAAAAATTTTTCAGTTAAAAAAACCTAAATGACTTTACCACATAGACAATTATTTAATAAGTAACTTTTATGAAAACTGTTTTTAACTTGGGTGGCTAATAGGAAAGAAATTTGGATCTTTAGAAATTTCAAGATGGCCTCAACTGAGCAAAGCTCTTAGAAAAGTTGGAACGGTTCTGTGTCTTAATGTTATTCATCTCTGACTGAAACCTTAAAATGGGCGGTATAAATCCAACCACCAAGCAGTAGAATTTAAATTTATAATCGTGCATAAGTTATGCTTATGTGCAACGAATAAGACAGTAAATAGGGGGAGACGGGGCACGTGGATTCGCCAACGATGTTTCAATATTAAGAAATCTTAAACGTGGCTTGAATTAACAAAAATATGTCTATTCTTATATACCCCATTTCAGGACCTTGAGGTCCACTTATCATAAAACGAGAAAAAAAAGTCAATCAATGCAATATCACTTTCAGGCATCGGTAAATTACCAAAGAAGAAAAAGCGTATTTAGAAAGCAAACTGTTAAACTTGTTATTAAAATTCAAAGGGCAAAGGCCGTTAACCAAAGATAGTACACAATATAACAGATTCTGTTGCCTTTGTTGGGTTAGTAAGTCGCCGACCTGAACATAAGAACGGATACGATGCCTTGTCGGTGTCTTTTAATAGAGACATCTTTTATCGATCATATACAATCATGACAGCCTGATGACAACTTCTATACTCAAAGAATTATACCTTCATGTTAGATCGCACGTATTGATAGATGGCAAGCTTACTTTGTAGATTTACTATAACGCATCTGATTAGTATTTTTATAGCCAATTAAATAACGCTAGCGCGTCACATAAAGCAACATTTAGCAGTAGAAAAGAATTTATCAACGTCAGTTACTTAAATTAGTTTTTAGTACATTAACACCCTGAAAAATTTAATTAAGCTTTAGCAGTTTATATTTTATAATGAGCATACTTCATTGTAATAAACACAAAAGCGCCTAGTAGATTTTATATAAATAGTAAGAAGGATAGGGACTTTACGATGTTCGTATTAAATTTAGAACAGACATATTTCTGTTTAACCAATTTAATTTTTACGTACTAATTTTTTTTTTACAACAATCAGCTTTTCCATATATGCACATAAGTGTCTACAACGCGCTTTAAATAGGCGTGCAACAATGTAATAGTCCACTTAATAATAAGTTTTGTGAATATGCATTTGCATAAAGTAAGCTATAAGTTCTTTGTATTAACTTAAAGATCATTTCAAATGAGCTAATATCAGGGACGTTTTTTTGAGTAAGAGCTATTTTGCTTTATCACCTCTGCGGTTGCACGCATGCCGTAATGAGTACATGGTTCGCATTCCAACATCCACTGCAAACAATCTCCAGTCAGTTGCAACTCAGTAATTAACCCGTACGCATCACTGTACACCTTCAAAATGTTCAAGATTATTGAATCGCCCGTCGCATGCAAGGGTTGATCAGTCATAGGTTCTTTGATTGCAAGGAACACATCGACTATCTCTATTCAAAGGTAAATTAGTCAGATATACAGTCTAAATGCAATCAGTGAAGCAAAAGTGCGGAAGTGGGTTCTAGAGTTTAATGCCGACCGTAAGAACGTCCGTGAAGAATTCCACTCAGGCCACCGTCTACTGTTTCGGACGTGTTGGTTGCTGTTGTTAATGCCAATATTCATGAAGGTAAACGATTTACATTTAGGAATATTTTACCGAATTTTCCTCGAGATTTAAGTCAGTTCTTTACAAAATTGTGATTGAAAATTTGAATTTTCGAAAGTTGTGCTCTCTATGGGTCCCAAGGCTCCTTAGGGAGGCCTATAAAAGGAAATGTAAATGTGCTTTGGACTTTTTGATTGGGTAGGACCAGGTGGGAGATGAGACGTTGAACCGAATCGTCACAGGAGATGAGACCTGTGTATCAGATATCACGCAAGAGTCAAAACAACAATCAATGGAATAGCGTCACTTGGCATCTCCCACCAAACAAACTCTGTCCCCGCGCAAGATCATTACAACAATGATCTGAGACAGACATGGTGTTCTGGTAGTGGAGTTTATGCCACAAGAAAGAACAATAAATGCAGAAGCATACTTTGCCACACTGACTTAGTACTGATGAGCGATTGAGAGCAAACGATCTAGCATGTTGACAAGAAGAACCCTGCTTTTTCACAACGTCAGACCACACACTGCTGCTCAAAGCAAAAACTTTATCGACCCTTTTAGACGGGTTGTTATTGATCATCCCCACTATAGTCTAGACGTTGCACGAGTGATTTTCATCTATTCCGTCACTTGACGAAAAGCATTTCGACAATGATGAAGAAGTGAAAACGGCCTTATCATCTGGGCTAGCAAAGCAAGGAGCAGATTTTTATGAAAATAGCTTTCAAAACTTATTTTTAAGATTTGATCAGTTTTGGAAATATACAGAAACAGGTTTTGTCAAGCAGTACTTTCACATTTACCATGTCTTTTCATTATGTGATACTGAAAAGTTTGTTCAAACCGTGTTATAGATAGCTAAAGAAATTATACCTTGAAAGATATAGACAAACGGTTGCTAGATTCAAATTACAATTTGATGTGATTCAATCTGTTCCTTTGCAAACAGTGCGTTCATTAAACATAAGGTTACCGGAAAAATTCGTGACGTGTTTTTGAAACGATAACGATTGATTATTTTTGATAGAAGGTTGTGTATATTTATTTTATTGTTTTATCATTTAAGCGTCAAACCTTTGAGGTTGTATTTGCTAAAAATAATCCATTTTATTTGTTGTTTGTGAATTTTACTACAAGCTGAATATGGAAGATTGAACTTCCTACTTTCGCCATATTTTATTGCGTTACTTCTAAAAAGGAAAAAACTTGCGTCAAGCTTGCCAAAATTGCATGACGCTTATAATGATAATGATTTACAAGAACATCGGTGCCAACAATGATTCACAAAATTCTGCGCTGGTGATTTTGATCTTTAAGATGCTCCTTAATCAGGAAAGCCAATCCAAGTTGATGACGATCAAATAAAGGGAATAATTAAGTCAAACCAGTGTTACCCAATACAAAAAAATGCTGAAAGTTTGAATGTTCATCATTCAACCGTTCATGACCACCTGACGAGGCTAAGATATATTAGCAAACTCAATGTTTGGGTTCCACATGAATTTATTGATGTTCATTTGGCGGCATGCATCAACATCTCCGACATGCTCATTATACGTGTAAAAAATTGGCGATGAGAAATGGAGTGTTTATATGAATGTGGTTCGCAAACGATGTTGGACCCGGTCTATCCTTCTTTTTCCTACTCTTCGTATGTTTGATGGGGTTGTCATTGTACCACATTCCTATTCTACGCGGATTAGGCATAACCCCATATGATCCCATCTCACCAAAAACAACCTGTCCATGACTTGTATTTCTTAATGAATCTGAATAAATATACCGAAACCCTCTTTACTTTGTATAAAATGATATAATAAATTATCTACAATTTGATGTTGGTGTGTTCCATTGCATATATTCTAGATTTTTAATTAACTACTACATTGTATGGATGAATTTTTGATATGGTCTGGGTTTACTTAGTGTTGCAGCTTTGTTACATTAATTCTAGTTTATCCTACTAAAATTTGTAAATAGTTGACCTATGTTTGGCGTAATTATGATAAATAGTATGCTCATTAAAATTTTCCGGTCATTTACTTCGTTATTCTAAAGATTTTTTAAAATGGCACGACTACACTATGAAAATTTGCGGTTAGAATTACTATGTTAAAATTTTTTGTTTTAAAATAATTTATTAATCTGAGTTACGCTGCAATTTTATTTAACAGAAATTAAACGATGGTTTTGTGGTTTTTAAGTTCATGGTTTTATTGGAATTAACAACTCATTGAAATGTCAAGCTTACTGAACACTATTATTCATGAAATCAAAAGATTCGGGGTATATTAATTTAACTTGTCCGTTTAAGTTTAGTTTAAAACATATCCAGAAAACTGTAAATTTGACGACAATAAAATAAGGGAAATTTTTTGGTTCAAACTTATTTTGTTTCATCTGTCACTCTTAATTCTTTTAAAAGTTGGATCGGACATTAATATTTACCTTCATCCAATGCATGTACACCATTATTTGTCACCTCTTTAGATGGTACTGTTTCTATCACTTCTGATGCTTTGAATAGGGATATCCCACAATTCTTAATTCCTCCCATACATTTTAATCAAATTTTATCCGTATATCACGTAAAAGTTTAAATAAAAGTCGTAGAAACACTTACTCAGGATTCTTCTTAATCTTCTTTGAGAATTAAACCACTCATAGTTTTTAAAATTATCTTGACCTAGGTCATGGATCGAAACGTAAATAAAGATGATTTTAAAAACTATGAGTGGTTGAATTCCCAAAGAAGATTAAGAAGAATGCAAAACAAACCACAACAAACATAAAGGGAGTACTTAGTCAGGCACAGAAATTTTTCGTTTGCAAGGACCCGGTTTCCAATTTGTTAATATTTTTCTCCAGCGCTGTTTTAGTGGCCTGAAAAAGATTTCATCAAGTGGTTGTGTGGGCAAAACTACCATTCTAATTCTGTTTTCTTCACATAGTCTAACGTAATTCACAGATAGGTGCGGCGATAAGTTGTCCCCAATCAGAACTTTTGTTCCAGTAAGTTTAAAAAGATATGGAATTATTGCCGTCGCAATCTAGTCATCAAAGCATTCACTGTCGAACGAACCTGACAAACTTTGATTGAAACGTATTCCTTTTTCAACATTTTTTATCCACGTATTTATAAGTGTTTTGTCATGTATACAATACATGTAGGCTACAGGCCGCCAGCAGCAACTGCAAACATGATTAAATTTGCTGATTTGCAACTGTTCATTACTCTTTCCGGGTATTTACACCTCCTTTTTTATAATGGCTTTGTGACGACCACAATCATCGGCAAGGTTTGTTTCATTAAAGTTTACAATATCAGTTTCCGGCACACCATCGCTTTTTTTTAAGTTTCCAAAATATACTTGAATAATTGTACGAAAACCTGCAGCGCTAACTCTTTTCATCTTTTGACATAGTTCTAAACTTAAATACTCTTCATGCCGTTTTAAAAACTGAAAGTAAATTCATAATCTGGTAAATTATTTTTGAAAGCCTTTATTAATTTTCCTCACCGGTCAAAAAAGCCTTTGATAAAGAGCCTTAACGTCATACGATCAAAAGGATAACCCGAATCAATACGAAGTATAGGCTGCTGTTAAAGTAATCTACACTAATGATTCGCCTACGTTTGAGGGGCATAGAGGCAGCAGTTTTATAGATATTACTGCAGTCTCGCACGAAATGTTAGAAACGATTTGTAATTGGAAATTAAGGTCGGACGAGGAAACGCTCTCTGACCATAAATTAATAACATGGGACGTTGAAACCAAAACAAACGCAAACGAGCAGCTAATGATATTTCCGCGGTTCTGTAATAAAAAAGCAAATTGGGAGCGATTTAAACAAAAATTTGGCGAAAGTATTCCTTTGCTCGAAAATGAGCTATTTAACTGCCAAGAGGCAGACGAAGTAGAAACACTAGCGAAAACATTAAACGATGCGGTGGTAGACGCGTCATCGTATTCCATGCCGCAAAAGAGAACATTTAAAGACAGTGTACCCTGGTGGACACGGGAACTAACCACCAAGCGGGCAGAAACGCGTAACCTAAGGTGCCGCTATCAACGCGCCTCGGGAGATATAAGAGAACAACGGAGAATAGAATATAATCAAAGTTACCGCGAATATAAAATATTAATAGAAGAAACGCGAACGAATAAATTTAAAGAATTCTGCACGCGAAACTCAGAGAAAGAACCCTGGGGAACCACATACCGCGTAATTAGAGGAAAACAACAAAAAATCGCGCTCAGTAATATAAAGAAAACAAATGGCGAATACACGAAAGGTTTTAAAACCACGGCGGAATATTTACTAGAGAAATTTTTCCCATCGGATAATCCCGAAGGGGATGAAGGGTCGCACGATTTATTAAGACGGGAAGCTGCAGAGGCGCAAGAAACGGGTGACGATAAGGCAATCCTAGTTCACGAGGTCGTTAGGGCTCTTAGGAGGATGAATCCGAAGAAGGCACCGGGGCGTGATGTAATCACTTCAGACGCAGCTGTGGAGGCGTGCCTGTTAGCCCCGTATGTCTTTGTCGGGTTGTTTAATCTTTGTTTAGAAAAGGGCGTTTTTCCGCGTTGCTGGAAAATCAAGAACGTGAAATTTATACCCAAACCTAAAAAGGCGGATGCGTCAGATCCGGGCAGCTATCGTCCAATTAGCTTGCTACCGGTGCTGGGGAAAGTTTTAGATCGCGTTATGACTACGCGTATTGAGCACCTAGTGCGAGACAGCGGCGGTTTTAATAACCCACAGTTTGGTTTCGTGGAGTGCAAGTCGACTATCGACGCGTTAGAGTTCGTTGTCGGGGAAATTAAGCAAGCGAAAGATGCTAAAGAGTACTGTGTCGTTGTTGCTTTGGACATTTCAGGAGCATTTGATGCTGCCTGGTGGCCATTAATCGTTTGCGAGTTAGATCGTAGGGGTTGTCCGCAAAACTTGATGTCCTTGGTCAAGAGTTATTTCTCGGGGCGATTGGCACAGGTTGAAATTCCGGGTGAAGTTCTGTCGCGTGAGATGGAAGGGTATGCCTGCAGGGGTCATGCTCTGGTCCCACATTTTAGAAGTTGTTGTATGAGAGCATCTTTAGGGTCAAGTTGCCCGCAGGATGCTCAATCGTTGGGTTTGCGGATGACACGCTTTTAATTGTAAGATCGAGATTGTTAATGGATATGCGCACAAAACCGAACGAAGCGCTTAATAAATTACACGAATTACAGGCGGTAAAATTAAAATTTAACACGACGAAGTCAGAGGCGCTTTATTTAAAGATTGTATTACCTACCTCGGCGTCAAGATCGACGATAAATTAAATTGGAAAGCGCACGTACAATACGTAAAAAGTAAGGGCGGCGAAATATCAAATAAAATGATGGCGGCGGCTAAAATAAAGTGGGGTTTTAGAGGCGAATCGCTGAGGACGGTTTATGCCGGAGCAATTGAGTCGGCGATGCTGTACGCAGCTTTTGTATAGGCAGAAAGGTTGTAAAGTCAAGGAGGTGCGTCAATTGACGAGCGTACAACGCATAACCGCAGTAAAAGCGACGAGGGCGTAGAGGACCACCTCCACGGAGGCGGTCCTGGTGATCAGTAGGACTCTCCTTATCGAATATGTCGTTAGGGAGATTAGAGATAGGCAATTAATAAATATAGGAAAAGGGCGCGAAATTATCCAAGATCTTAATCTTGGTAATAGAGAAATTGCCAGAAAAATCGTTGTATCTGAGTTGGGGCTTACAGGGTTACAGGAATCGAGTTTGTCGAAGGTGATGAGGACACGATGGTGATCAGAATTTATACGGATGTTTCACGTATGGACAATGGGCAAGCAGGCCCTGCGTTTGTCGTGTATAAGCAGAAAAGGGAGGTGTTTCGGTTTCAAACCAAACTCGCGAACTGGAGCACAATTTTCCAGTGCGAATTAGTAACCATACGAGAGGCTATTGATTACGTAATAAACCATACGGGCAAAGACGAGTATTATATAATCAGTGATAGTAAATCGGCGCTGACGGCTTTAACAAACATGAACACCTCGACAGACCTCCAAGCGGACGTCTGGAGGATAGCGCGTACGGCGCTCGAGTTTCGACGTTTAAAGTTCTGTTGGGTCAGGTCGCACAATGGTAACGTAGGAAACGATAGGGCTGATAAATTAGCTAAAGAGGCCGAGACGGGAAACTTTCGAATCTCACATTCATCGATACCGAAGTCTTTGATTAAAAGAATGCTGCGTGAAAAGTCAATCCGACAACACGAAGAGAGGTAGAACAACGCTGCCACGGGCAGGTTGACCCACAAATTCAAACCGAGCATAGAAGCTAGAGGTAGGATCGAGGTTAAGCTCGATCACAAAATGGTGCAGTCATAGAATAATAACACCCCCAAAGAAACGACACTCGGCGTTTTTAGAAGAACCAAATTTCTTTGCGCATGTTTGAAATCCGCCATTACTTTGTAGGTTTATGCTTCAACCTCACTTTTTGTGATTTAAAATCAAATGTTTATAGTGTTTGTAAATAAGTAATACTTTATTGTTAGAGACCGAATATTATTAGTATTATAATCTTATATTATTATTAAATTTTTGTTTGAAAGTTCATACACTGTGTATAATGAATAGAAGAGGTGGAACTTTTTGTGCAGTGCATGAGTGTTCAAGCAGAACATTTACAAAAGACATTATTTTATTCAGATTTCCAAAAGATTTTGAAAGGTAAGTTATTCTGAAAATTTTATGGATTAGGCATCCAATAATAATATGCATGCTAGTGTTATTCTATGGTATAAGTAGAGTGTTTTAGAATCCAAATATCAAAGTACTTCCTGGGTATCTTTTCAATAATTAGTTATAGTTGTCTAATTGTAGCTAAGACTATGTAAGTTTTACGTTTTGCAAATACATAAATTAGTTATGTTTTAGAGCACAACAATGGATGGAAGCTTGCAATCGTAAAGATTTAATTGATAGAACTCCCAGTGCATTATATAATAACTACAAGGTATGTTCGCGACACTTTGACCGTAAAATTGTAACGTGCATTTTTAATCATTTAACATTTTACGTTTTTTCTCAATTAGTAAATACCTTGCTGCAATTACTATTTCTATATTTTATATTTATTAACCCGTTGGCGAACGCGTCGTATTATATTGAGTGGATTGCATCGTTCTTGTCTTGCCGTTAATATAAATTTTGTTCCTTATGTGGATATACAAGTTTAGATAATAGTCGATAAGAGGTTATGGTAACAACGATTGAATAGAAACAGATTAGAGAGTGCAGAGTTGTAGTTTGTTCTTGGTTCCTAGATATTAATTACGTAAAAAGTACTGTTTCCTTGTTGCTTTAAAAATAGTGAGAATTAATGCAGTATAAATTGTCGAATTGTGTTTTTAGTTGTCTTTCTTGTGAAATGAAAAGCTGTATATTAACTGTAGCAGTGTAGTTCTGTTTACCATTTGAAGGAAATATGCTTGATATGTAACGTGTTTGACGTGCTTGTTTACGGAACACGGACGGTTTTAGTGATACGCGATGCTTTACTAATTGTGTTTTTTTGTGGCGTTGTCCTTTTTTTATTTGAGTAGTTCATACTTTGGATTATCCAAATACGGTTGATACTGTAGTTTCTGAATTTTCTAACCCCAAAGAATCTACAACAGATCTTTACTTGCGCAAATTTCGTTATTTGCGAAATATAACAGAGTACCGGTTTACAAAGGTATTGGTTGAAGTTTCTCACTGCTTTTTGGATGTTTGTGAAGATAATATACATTTGGTCCCCGTTGAAATTAAACTAGTGCTACAACACATTTCGAAATTATTGCCTCAGGAAATAGAAGTAACAAGAAATTTATCAATGCTACATAGTTCCGTCGCGTGATAATGTCTGTTGCTAACACCAGTGAAATACGTAGGTGTGATTAAGGTAACGTGTGATAAGTTCCATCAACACCCTCACAGTCAAGGGTGAAGTGCTTCGTTAGTGCAGGACATCGTTGAATCCCACACTTCAGTTGCAAGGAAGCGTTGCTGAAGGACTTTTGTAAGTTGAACTATTTCCTACTGGTTATTACTTTAAATATCTATCCGTTGCTTTACCATATCTTTGTCGTTCTGATACCTTTTACAATAGACTTGCACTGAATTACTCATACCAATTGTGTCTTATCTATTTATCTTTTGTTAACATTTTGTCTGATTTATGTTTAATTGGTGTGTGAGGAAACGTTTCTGCTACTCCCCAATATTACCTCACTTTGTGATAAAAATTTCTGTAATGCTTTTATCGTGATTATATTATATAGTTTATCTAAACAGTTTTATTTACATTCTACAAAGTACTGAATAACTTAGACTTTTCATTGCTGCTATGCTTTTTCTTTATTTCTGGTTTGCAGGACTAATCTATTTTTTATTGCAGGTTTGCTATTCTAATTTTCTTTATTGCAGGACTGTGACTAACTCCTTACCGCCGCATACATCATATGCCAGTCTGCTTTCTACAACAGCGTAGCATAGATTTTTGGCTCCGATTGAGCCCGGTCATTCCGTGAATATCTTTGTGTTACGCACGGCTACGAGTCAACGTAGCATAAATTTGGCGCCCAACGTGGCTGCCACGAATCCACGACCCTGAGATTAAGAGTCTCATGCTCTACCGACTGAGCTAGCCGGGCGGTTCACAAACCGTCTAGCAAATAGACTGCTACCCTCAGCATATCCAGTTCTGTTTATTCAAAATTTACCATCTACAGGAATTAAAAGAGAACTGAAGCCCGCTGCAGATGAAAAAGTGCCTACTAAGAAAATTCGCATGTCTGGTAAGAAAATAAATAAAGGTATATATAATATTATTGAAAGGACTATTATTATGCCTTGATTGTTATAGTTAAAACTAGGGATGTTAGGGTACTATTTTTTGGCAATTATACTGTACGCATTCTGACTACATAGTAGATTACTTGAAGTTGTTTTTGTGCATTGTTTGTAATAAACAATAGCCGTTTAATGTAAACTCTGTATGCGAATAATGCACCTTAGTTACATTCTAAGTAAGAATTAATGTAGTTACACTGCTTATAAGTAAAAAAATACTAACTATATCCATATGATGCTTTCATTGAATGTGTGTTCGTCTCTCTTTTGCATAATGTATATCAAATGCAATTTAATTTTTTTTAAATAAATATTATTACAGATGTTACTGTTTTGCCCAAGATTGATAACACCACAACCCTAGCTGATACCCCATTTGCCTCTGACGGTTTTGCAAACGTCTTAAACGAACATTTAACTACAGTGGAAAATGTAGCGCCTTCTACATCAGCACGATTAGGTAAACTAAAAGATATTTATATTATAATAATGCATACATTTATAGATATGGCTATCTTATTAAAAAGGCATTAAGAATTCATAGCTGTGAAATTTGCAAGCAGTTTACTCACCAACCCCAACAATCGACCGATAGATTATTAATATACTTTAAAGCTTTCGATAATAGTATAAATACACTTGGAGCTCTCCGCGTTCCTCATGAAAACTTTTTACAATATGTTTACAAATTAGAAACTATATTTGTATCAACATTTGAATCACGAAGTATTTGTGATCAAGTAGCATTTAATTATTTTCAAGAAATGAAAAATATAGCATTAGCACATGAATGTTCAGATTTTCCTGTTACATATGTTTTACAATTATTTATAAGATTGAGAATATTTTATGTCCTTAAATTTTTAAATAGGACTTTAAGAACAAATAAGGGTATAAAGAAAAATACAAAAATTGCAATTGTATCTCATATTTGATAATTTTTTATATCATGTGGTTGCATGTTCATTATTGCTTACTTACAGCTTTGGCGTGTGGTGTGATTATATTATATGTACAAATGGTTTACCAGTAACAAACCACGAAATTATTTTGGACTTAAAACACTTTGCTGAAAGGTATTATAGACTACTCAGTTAGTGATCGCTTTGAAGTTATTAATCCATTTGAAAGGGACTTATTTGATCATAGGGTTTAACAAACTGCAATAGAATCTAATGCAAGTACTAATCATATTAGATCAGGTTGATTGTGTAAGTACAGATAGTGGAAATATAGTAAATTCAGTATCTGCTACAAAAATCGTAAAAATGTTAACGTTTCTCCTTAATTGATTGTCAAACCAGTCAAATTTCCAGAACCTCTAATTCTTAAATCTGAAGAGAAATTAAAATCAATTATAATATCTTTGGATACAATAAGTGGTTACACTGCATCTCAAAAGAACTTAAACAAAGATGTTTATTGGAAAAGCTACACATTCTTTAAAAGTAATTGCAGTTAGTTTTACATTAAAACCTAATTCTAGTGATTTCGATAATAATAGAGGGACTGATGTTGATGCAATAGATCCGCTCAACTTTAAAGCCAGTCGCAGTTTACAAATTAGCAAAAACCTCCAAAAAGTTTCATCGTGCAATTTTCTGAAAATACACTAAGAGTTTTTTTAGGACTGCAACTACATCAGATAAAAAAAGATACTTTAGAAATCACATGTTTTGAAACAGGATATTTGGAGTTTGTGCGCTTATTATTATTACTTATCTACCTATATTACCTACCTTTTTATATAATTAAACAGTAACAAACTTGTACAATCAAGTACTTTGAAAATTATTTTGCATTGTGCTTTTTTAACTCCACAATTGTGTTTGTGTCAATTGAAAATAAATATAGTCTTGGCAGCATTAGACAAATGTATTTTATTCACTTAAATGAACGCTCATTATTAATAACCCAGCAAAGCGAAACACATGATGTAAATGCTATATAATTTTAAGATAATTTTTAGGTATCATGGTTTATGTATTTGTTGTACAACATTTTATGTAGATGCTATAAAATAATGGACTAAATTTTACACAACACAATTTACATTTTTTGCCATGTACCAAAAACAAAATGTATACAATTATATCAACTATCACCCACTAGGATAGAAACCTTATTTTTGAGAATGTTTTCTTCGCAAGACTTGTCGTCGAAGCCGACTTGTGCAGCTAGTTAACATAAAAGAATAAGGTTTTGTAACCGAAGTGAGTGAATGGTTGCGACTAGCTCGAAACTGCCTGAATAATGATCGAAAAAATTGTATTATCATTAAAACTTTCCATATTACCTCTAATGATTTTTCAGACATCGACCTAAATAGTCCTGTTTATAAAAATAAAATGTAGTAAATGATTTCAGTTTTAATAAATATGATAAGGTGGAGTTTGAAGTGCTGCTCTCAACAATTGAACATCTGAAACATTCTTTGCAAAAAAGGGCATCTTTGATGCCAAATATTGTAAGTAAAGACACGGTTTTATAAATTTTGAAAATGAACAAATTGCACCCGTACAAGCCGCAATTTATTCATACGTTAAGGCCAGGAGATCATGATAGACGCTTTGAATTCTGTTGTGATATCCAAGAAAAGTTGGAAGATAATCCATTTATGGCAAGACATAGTCTTTTTTCGGATGAAGCAACATTTTCATCAAATGGAACAGTTTCTTCACAAAACTGCTGTTGGTGGAGTGAGACTAATCCACATTTTACAATCAAAACTCGCAAACCAGTATGCTTTCAAAACTAATGTGTAGTGTGGAATTTTTAAAATGAAATAATTGGACCTTTCTTTATTCGAAAATCCTTGAATCCTCTTTCTACAAAACGAACTAGATGATTTTCTTGATGATCTACCCCTACTTGAACATCAACAGATATGGTTTCAGCAGGATGGTGCCCCATGCCATAGCAGGTTAGATGTAAGATAATACCTTGAAAATTGTTTTAATGGAAGAGTTGTGCATCGGTTTTGGAAATTTGTTGGCCACCTCGCTCTCCAGATTTGACCCCACTCGACTTTTTCTTGTGGGGCTACTTGAAAGAAAAATTGTACCTCCAAGGGCCATTCACAGATGACGTCCATTTAGAACGAACCATTAAAAAAACGTTCAGAGTATAACACCGACTATGATTAGAAGAGTGTTGACATAGTTTCGAAATAGAACGATTACCTGTATTTACAGAGAAGGCGGATATGTTGAAGCGGTAGTTAATTGAGGTACAGAATAATAAGATCCGTATGTGTAACAAAAACTATTGCATTATTATTGAATTATTGTTATTAAAAAAGGTCTCTCGAAATGCTGAGAAATTATATATCATGGACAGTTCTTGCCAGTGCATCTGAGATCAAATGAAATAACACGTAAGCTTAAATAAATTTTTATTTTAGAAAAGTTTGAAAAAAATGTATATGATCGATTAATTTTTGCATATTTGAACCTGGTTTTTGATTCTGAACAACATTTCATAATAACAATTTTTCGAAATTGTCAAAAAAACGTACTTTACTCTTGCACCAAATTCACATCTATTGATAAACTACGTATATGACTACTAAATTTTGAAATTTTAAGGTTTTATTTTAGGTTTCATATCAAGCAGAACTTTTTATAAAGAGTAACTTTTTTTCCTAAACCTAAAAATAAAAAGTTTTCCATATGCTGCCAACTTAAGTAGACACACTGTATAAGTATATGTACAACATTTTTGTGATTATATTTTTATTATGTAATTATTACATATTTGTGTATGCTGGGATATCTACAGCATATTTTGATATTAGAATCTACTGATTTTTTAGCCAATGTGTGCAAGTGATTCGTGTCTTTAGGGTGCACGACCTCAACTTCTCTGATTGTGCACACATTTGTTTTATCGTTTAATTTATTGTGCATGTTCTATTTTGTAATCTGTTAAATAAAATTTTCTTTTCAATAAATTGATTCAGTAATGTTAATGCATTGGTGTGATTGTATTATATATGTAAATGGTTATTGGTAATTCAATATATTATTTTCAAAGTGACTCTTACAAATGTCTGACCTTTTGTAGGAAACTAAAAATAATCACTCTGACAATGCAATGCACTTGTTGAATTTCATTCAAAGATTCCTACTGACTTCATAATACTAGAGCATAAAGTATACAGTTATACGCACAATACTCTATTTAAATTTTAAATCGATTTCTAACCCAACTTTTTTAAATTTCCCTCTGCATTTCTAAACCTACAGAATAATGGCTGAAGGTCA
Organism: Platerodrilus igneus; assembly: GCA_036346225.1. Taxonomy (NCBI): domain Eukaryota; kingdom Metazoa; phylum Arthropoda; class Insecta; order Coleoptera; family Lycidae; genus Platerodrilus; species Platerodrilus igneus. Next base: position 2,873,297 of record JARFIW010000822.1, read on the forward strand.
CGTATTTTTGGTACATGAAAAACAAAAGATTTTTAAAGAGTGTCACTTCTTTTGGGGGTGTTATTATTCTATGGTACAGTTGATAACAGGGCACGGCGCCCTGAAGGCGTATTTACAAAAGTTCGGTCTAACCAACAGCGACCGCTGCGAATGCGGTGAGGGCGTGGAAAGCGCAGAGCACGTGCTCTTCGACTGCCCGCTTGAGGTGGGAAATCGCGGGTTGGTTGATAGCAAACTAGCTATCCTAGGTCTGGCATGGCCAAAGAACCTAGAAGAAGTCGGGAAGTGGTTAACCAGAAGGCGTTCTGGACAGCCTTAAAAGAATTCGCGGGAAGGGTTGCGAGATTAGACGATGACAACCGCGTGTAAAATTCGGTGGGGTTGGTGGGAGGATTGAAAAAATTTTAGATTGACTTGGCGTGAGTAAGGATACGAGCATAGATATAACCAAAACCTAATATTTAAAAAAAAATAATAACATGATAATTATACCCAATTGTCCAATATGCACGAGAAAACCTCGCACAATTAATACAATCACTGCCTATCTTCATAATTATGCGCGGAAAATCAGGAAATCGGGAATAAATAATAACAAATAAACAATAACAAATAAATCAGAAACCCTCATTAAATTAAATCAATAAAATAAACAAAGATAATAAAATAGAGTGAAACCGCGCATCCCCCCAGGACTTGAAAGTGAAGTGATAGTGATAGTGATTGTGATCCCCCCCTCCAGAACATTTAGTGCATACCCGCCAGGACTTTAGCAGTGCACCCCATCTTCACCTTAGAAGTAAGTTACAGTTAGATGTAGGCAGACGACCAGATCTTCGGATGCTGGAAAATTTTATTATCGAGGTAAGACTTAAATTGTGACGACTGTACTCGCACAAGCATTGATTTACATTAATTAGTAGTTTTTGAAATAATTTAACAAGCACGTTTTGTGCGTAATGACGCTAGCCGACATAATGCTTGTGCGAGTGCACCTGATAAATAGGGTGATGCTTTTGCTATTTTCTGCACGGCTATAAGCTTAACGCTTATTAGACATTTATTTATATATCTATATAATTATTTATTTATATTTTATATTTACACTTTATATTTAATTATTTATTAGCATGTATTGTAGTATTATGTGGCTTATTTGTTTTGTTTGACGTTCGGTCGCCATTTTATTTGCAGTATATATTTGAGAAGGAAGAAGTAGAATTGCGAAGATTGTAATCATAATATAAATCAGTTAGGGAATGATAGGGAAAGCTAGGGATGGATTTAAATTAGTTAGCTAGATTTGGATAGTTTTAAGACAACTCTTCAGGTCGCACTGGTAAGCAGAGCCGGCGTCTGCTATCCGGTATTACGGATCCCTGCCCCTCTCATTTTTGCTTGTGTCTTGTTGATCGGGTACACTCCAAAGTCAGCGCTAGGGATACCATTGTTTAAGCCCTGTTTTTAGTTTTTGTTTTATTTTTTGTTTCAGTTTGTCAGATTTTTAGGTTTGTTAGATTGTTAGAGTTTGTTAGGTTTGTTAGATTTTAGGTTTGTTAGGTTTTTTTTTTAGAATTTAATTTGGGGTGGATTAATTATGAAGTTAGAATTAATTAGAAGCACGATTATTTTTCGCGTTTAAACCCAATGTAGTACCTCCGGGTGGAGCATTGGGGACGTGGCCGCAAGTATAGCGGCCCTTATTCAAATTACAATGTTAAAGTAATCTGACCTTGATTTTTTAAATTCTTGTTCTTGAAATGGCGGTGCAAAACGGTATATGGTATATTATAATCTTTTACGGCTTGTCTAACAGTCTTGCCTTTCTTTATTGCCAGCAGAGCAGGTTTAAATTCATTTGCAACCCTCTTGTTGTAAGGTTGGAAATTAGAGTTAGTATGTTAGTTTATCGGCATGCTCAGTTTGAGGTGATCCTATTCACCTTAACTTTCGCAGATGCCATAAAACAAATCACAAAATAATTCGCAAAAAATTAAATGGCATAAACTTTTAAAAATAAAACATGTATGTAATCAGCTTCTATTGAAGGCAGTGCTGCCAGAGTGTTGCCAACGTTTACTTTTTAAATTTTACATTATTCAATCCTGTAAAAACTTCATTTATTCTGATTTTGTACTTATTGATTTACCCTAACTACTTAATTGGATATTAATTTTTAAAGATTTTATTCAATTTTGATCCTATTCATCCCCATAATCGTATTCACCCATTTCACAGTATATTAGTATTAAAAATCAACTTGACTTTTGCAATATTTAGTTACACAAATCTACTATTGTAATTGTTCAATTTTTTTCAAAAAAAAAAGGAGTCCGGGACGGGGTAGCTCGTAAATGCGGACTGTCATTTTATCAAACTTTTGTTTAAGCATTTGTTATTGAATACATGAATAAAGCTAATAAAACGCCTGGTTATAAAAGATAAATATTCTGCAATACGTGCAAGAAAACAATTTTTCACTCGGCAAAGTTTCGACTCGTTCAACCTCTTTGCACTTGTACAAAATTAAGTCTTCTGAACTTGTTTCATAATATACCTAAACCGTGTTTGTTTTTTTGGCTGCTACAATTTATTTTAAAAAGAAAAAGCAATAAAGCCTTTGTTTTATATCCTGTCCCCTAACTTACATGCATCTTTAGGTACGTGATTTGGTGCTGACTTAGTTATCAAATTTAAATCGAATCAAGGCAGTTTTGTAAATACTTTTAAAAAGCGCTTATGCACTTTGTGAACTAAACCTCAGAAAGTAGCTAAGTACTTTGTATAACTCCAGCTATCTTTTACGAGGCACTTAACTTTGTGCTTATTCATTGGGGCTTACTCTTTGGTATAATTCACATTAAAACTAAAACGTTTCCTATGTTAAATTAAGAGAGTTTGGCGAAATACTAATAAGTGTGGGTATAATTTTACGATTATTAACTTCACATCATGATGACGATAATGCTGGATCTATTTGTTATATTTTTCGGGGTTGGTTAAAGTACATTTAGTACAAAGGCATTATGAACGTGCCATATACTTAATATTTAAAAATTATTCGAACTAATATTAAATTTTGTAAAATTGTTGTTATTTAGCAGTCGATAAACACTCTATACCAGCATTCAGCCGTATTCGGTAACTTAACACTTAAGGTTTTTAATTTACCCCTAACGGTGAAACATGTTCGAAACTGACAAATTACAACCTGTAAAACTGCTGGTACAATTTCAAAAACACTATTAAATGACATTTAATAAAAGAAAATAATTCCGTGAAAACTTTAGCGTAAAGGGGCAGTCTATAGTTAGTTTTAAACTGTGTTTGCTCACTTTACTTTTTGAGGAAATATATCCTCTGAGACGCAAGAATAATTGTCATCATCCATAATCATTAATAAATCAAAATATACTAGGTTTGTATCACTGTGTTATTGTTAGGGTGGGCGGCGTCTGAAAACATGTAGGCTTAGCTTGATTATTTGTTTAATAAGTATAAGCAAACCAATAATTATAAGTGTCATAAATATACGAAAATAAAAATGAAATAGTTAAAACTGACTGATTTTAACAGTTGCAGTAGTTCGGTAGTCTTCGGTAATCTTCGGAACTCTTCAGAAGGTATCATGGTTGTTTGTGGAACCAAAATAAACTTATACACTTATTAGATGAAATTTGCTTGTGAGTCCGAGTAGGAACTTGAATAATGGTAGTTGGAAAATATTTACAGTTTGAAGAGGTCCAGATGTCTTCGGCGGTCTTCGGAACTCTTCGGAAGGCTTCGTGTTGTATTTGTGAGACAACGTTAAATTACCATGAATTATGATATGAAATTAAAAACTACTAATTTACAATATGTACAAGTATAAAGGGTTCAGAAGTCTTCGGTCGTCTTCGGAACTCTTCGGAAGGTTTCGGAATTTTATTTGTGAGGCCCAATAGAACTTGAACAGTGATGGTTAGTAATTATGTACAATTTTAAGAGGCCCAGACGTCTTCGGTGATCGTCGGTACTTTTTGGAAGGCGTTATGGTAGTGGTGGCGTAGGCTTTGTCGAGTGCGTCGTCGTGGAGCTCTACGGGAGGTGGCGTCCTGGTGGTTAAGTTGACAGACGCAATCACAATAACGATTTGTCGGTGAAGTATGGAACGGAGCTTAATGTCTATACGTAAATTGTTAACTATTGGTTGATGAGTTATAATGACGTGCCCTAGGTACGGCGGCGGACTGCGTCACCGTCGGAGAATACGCAGGCTGTGGAGAGCACTGCGTGCCGAAGTATAGCAAGCTGTGGAGAGCGCTGCTCGCTGAAGGTTTTGCAGGCTATTTGGAGCACTGCAAGGTGATTCCTTAGGCTTGGTGAGCACTAACGAATGTCTTTCGGAGAATTTGAAATTATATTTATACACTTTCATTTCCTATACTTCTTATGTTGAAAAACGTTTAATCATATCTTTAACCAATGGAATTGTGTATTTCGATTTTCAAATATAAAAGAATATCCAATGAGCGTGCTGATTTTTGGGTACCACAAAAAATGAGTTGGAAATTATCGCGATTCTTAGTTAGTTTTGTGTTCAGCTCGTGTACTTTGATATAGCCAACTGCAATTCTTTAGTCTGTTCTGTGTTCAGCTCGGGTGCGGAAATATAATCAACATCCCCCCCGCTGAAGAGTGTAGCGTAGCTGGGTTGTTGTGAAGATGCGGAGGGGTCCTTGTTGTCAAAATATTTGAGCCTATGGCGGCGTTTGCGTTTTCGCTTTGTGCAGCGGCGTCGGGGTTCTCCATGATCGCCTGCTACTGGGTGGAATGATTGTCGTCGAAAGGGTACCTGTTCTTGGGACATCCATCCACATGTATGCCTTTCTGGTTGGGCGCCTTGCACTTGATCGGGCAGAAAGACACGGGCCGTGTGGTTAGCTCGTGGTCTGCACGTCTTGGTGTCCAGTGATAATAGGCTGATGCTGGCTCTGGTAGTTGGTTGTGCTGACCTATCAATCACTGGTTGGAATTCTTCTCTAAGACTGTCGGGCAGGAATTCGACTGCGAACTGGTTAATTGCAGTTGGCGTAGGTGGCCTGTTGGCGGTGAGGGGTGTCACCGTTGTGTGGCGGCGTCAAACCTTTCCATGGGCGTCTGCTGCTAGGTGGGTTATATGTAATTGAAAGGATACCTCTTCTTGGGACATCCGTTCACATGCATGCCTTTCTGCTTGTGCGCCTTGCACATAATTGGGCAGATTGACAAGGGCTGCGTGGTTAGCTCGTGGTCTGCATGTTTCGGTGTCCAGTTGTAATAGGCTGGTGCTGGGTGTGGTAGTTGGTTGTGTTGGCCTATTGACTACTGGTTGGAATCCTTCCCGAAGGTTGCTGGGCAGGAATTCAGCTGACAGCTGGTGAGTGGTAGTTAGCGTGTGTGGCTTCTTGGTGGTAACGGGCGTCACCGTTTTGTTCCAGTGTAGCGTCTTACGGTTATGTGCTCCGAAATGTATGGAGTCTTGTTCGTAATCCATCATCACTTTCTGGCGTTGAAGCCAAGAATCACCCAGAATGATATCCACGGCTAGGTTTGCTACTACCAAGAAGGTTTCGTGGTTCGTCACCTTTCCCAGGGTGAACGGCGTGCGGAACTTGCCTTTGATTACCATTTCCATCCCTGCTTCGGCTAGACAGACGGAGGCATGATATGATTATACCCGTGAACCACGGGTATTTTATCTTCCCTAATCATGCACGTCGATGCTCCTGTATCTAGTATTGCGTCGAAGGTTATCTTGGTGACGGGGATTCTTGATAGTTGGTCATCGTGGGCGATGTTTAGTCGCGCCAGTTCGTTTCGACCGACCGGACTGTAGTCTGGCGTGGCTCGGCCGGGGTGTCGTTTCCCGAGTTACTGGGTGAACAGTCTCGATACCAGTGTCTTTGAGGGCAAAAACGGCACCCTGGTAGTTCTCCTGCTGTGGGCGGACGTCTGGCAGCTGGTATGGGGTTGGTTGTTATTGTTGCCTCTTTCACGTTTTCTTCGAATTTTGTAGGGCGGCAGACCATGTCCCATACTGCTGTTGGCATGCGACACTAAATTGGATTCCTCAGTGTCGACAGGAGGAGGTTCGTAAACAGCCCTATGTCTGGGTTGGTGTCTAGTTTTAGGCGGCGGGATTGCTGTGCCTTAGTGCCAAGGAAGGCGGCTACTGGTTGAAATGCTATCTGCTTCTGTCCATAGTACTCGGAGGTTGTTTTGCTTTAATGATTGAACTGTCGTACTTGTCCACAAATAACCCTTTGAATTCGCTGTAGGTGGGTTGGAACATTTCGTATGCTTCTCACCATGTGGCTGCTTGACCACGGAATTGAGCGGCTGTTGTAGGTCCTTCCGCATCCATCGCTTCCATCTGTTGGAGGAATTCTGCAGGATCCTTCAGAAGGGTGCCAGACAATGTAGGTTTTTCTGCTTTGTAGGTCGCTGTGGTGATGTGGTACAGGTCTTCCACGAGTGTTTTGATTATGACCATTTTGTTGGTTGGTTGTGTTTGTTGAGCGCCACTGGGTTGTTGCATGCCCAAAACTGTCGGTGGTTGTGTGACCTCTTGGGTTGGAGGCGGCTGGTTGGTATCCGGCTGGACGTGTGATGTTGTTTGACTCCTTGTATCGGGCATGGTGGTGGTTCTTGCAAGCGCGCTGTTTGCAAAATCTTCTGTAAAGACCGCCCAACGTTGTGCGCCACTTGTTATCGTTCGGGTGGGCGGCATCCGAAAGCATGTTGGCTTGGCTTGATTACTTGTTTAATAAGTGTATGCAAAAAAATAATTATATGTTTCATAAATACACAAAAATAAAAATAAAATACTTAAAATTGACTGATTTTAACAGTTGAAGTAGTTCGGAAGTTTTCGGCAATCTGCGGAATTCTTCGGAAGGCTGCATGGTTGCTTTTGGAACCAAAATAAACTTAAACACTTATTAGATGAATGTATATACAGTTTGAGGGCGGTGAAAAAGGCTTTGGTAGTGTTCGGATCTTCACGAAAGGCTTCGGAATTTGCTTATGAGGCCGAGTAGGAACTTGAATAACGGTAGTTGGAAAATATTTACACTTTGAAGAGGTCCAGATGTCTTAGCGGTCTTTGGAACTTTTCGGATGGTTTCATGTTTTATTTGTGGGACAACGTTAAGTTACAAAGAATTATGATATAAAATTAAAAGCTACTAATTTACAATATATACAAGTATAGAGGGTTCAGAAGTCTTCGGTCGTCTTCGGAACTTTTTTGGAGGTTTCGGAATTTTATTTGTGAGGCCCAGTAGAACTTGAACAGTGATGTTAGAAATTATTTACAGTTTTAAGAGGCTCAGACGTCTTCGGTGACCTTCGGTACTCTTTGGAAGGCGTCGTGGTAGTGGTAGCGTAGGCTCCGTCGAGTGCGTCGTCGTGGAACTCTACGGGGGTGTTTTCCCGGTGGTTGACAAGCGCAATCACAATAACGATTTGTCGGTGAAGTATGGAACAGAGCTGAACGTCCATACGTAGTTTGTTAACTATTGATTGATGAGTTATAATGATGTGCCCTAGGTGCGGCGGCGAACAGCGTCACTGTCGGAGAATGCGCAGGCCATGGAGAGCACTGCGTGTCGAAGTATAGCAGGCTATGAAGAGCGCTGCTCGCTGAAGCTTTTGCAGGCTATTTGGTGCACTGCAAGGTGATTCCCTAGGCTATGGTGAGCACTAACGAATGTCTTCCGGAGAATTTCAAATTATATTTATATACTTCCATTTCATATACTTCCTGAGTTGAAAAACGTTAATGATGTCTTTAACCAATGGAATTGTGTATTTTGATTTTCAAGTGTAAAAGAATGTCTAAATTTAGTTTGACCAATGAGCGTGCTGATTTTTGGGTACCACAAAAAATGAGTTGGAAATTTTCGCGATTTTTGATTTGTTCTGTGTTCAGCTCGTGGACTTTAATATAGTCAACTGCAATTCCTTAGTCTGATCTGTGTTCAGCTCGGGTGCGGAGATATAGTCAACAGCTCGAGCTTTACATAATTACACATTAGGTTGTAAATATATATTTTATAAACTACTTAGCTAAATGAGCTGTGAAATGATCATTACAAATTTATAGAAGCTTGGGTAACTTACACCTAATAAAGCGGTTGTTTCAAATTAATGTTAAACTAGAACAAGAAAAATAATCAGAAAAGCACTTAGTACATTTTCATACAAACGTCGATAACGACCAAGATTTTGCACTCTTCGTATTAAATTAGAAAAATTACCAACAAAACCGGGAACATCACTGATTACAATAATATTGTATAAATTCACATGAAGTTTAAATTACCACACAAACATAAAACGTCATTAAATTGATGCATTGGCACGGACAGAATGTTATTGAACTCGACTATAAAACAGCTTTATACGCACAAAGTGTACGAACGGAATTTTTAAAAGGGAGAAATGTGATACAACGATTAAGTTTTGAACTAAGTCAATAAAAAAATGATGCTTGGGTGACAGCGGACGTATCGTTCTTGGTCGGACGTGGGCCCTCAGCGGCCGATGTTGCATTGTTGTGAATAATGCTGGATACGTAGGCCAGAAAGATCAAGCACGTAAATCGTGGACTTTATATTGGTATCGGTCTGGGTTATTAAATAATGAAAGTATGATACATTAGCCTTACTCTTTTTCGGAAGTTGGAGTTTAAATAGATGGAATGGGGTGAAAGAGCTTGATGGGAAAGTAAGTACCAGCCAAATCATTGGCGTTTCTCGTTATCCTTCATTTTTAGTTCTATATCTAATCTGGAAAATTAAAGGCGCGAGTACTATATGAGCTTTTTGGTTGTCTATGATGAATAATTATGAAGAGGCAAAGTTTAAATTATTATCTATGTGGTAGGAAATTAATCTTCCGTTATACAATTATTGTGATTGATTAGAAACTGGCGACGCAAATAGTTTTGTTTAAATTTATGCATAATAAAATTATCGAAGGCAGTTTCAACATTCTAAAAGAATAAGAAATATGTGTAGATCAATCTGCGAAAATAAAAACAATGAAGTGGTAGCATTATTTGCGGATAAAGTTTTTTTTAAGGAGTTCTATTAATAATACCGGATCAGTTGGTACAGCGTAGTACTTTCTATATTGCTGTTAAGAGTATTTCCAAATAGAAGGGATTTGTAGATGAATCTTGGTAAAAGAAAATGGGGTGGAGGTATTATCTACGGATTAAATTTATTTTAATAGTGCCCCACTAGTTAGATGTAGATTAGGTTTGTTTTTATGTTAATGTAAGTGCAATATATTGCCGAAATTCACCGCTTATATATGTCACTCCAGTGATGAAGTCGTATTTTAGGAGGCCTTTATTTTGAAAATTTCTCTAATGAAGAAAGTGTCTGAATACTTTGAAGGTATGGTGGGTAAAGGTAGAGTACGAGGTAAAGAGGTGTAGAAAAATGGAAAGTACGGAAATCTATCCAGAATAACCGTCTTCCGAGCAGCGAAAATATAGAAGGAATTGCTTTGACAAAACAGTTTAGGCCCCTTATTTTAGATAACTAGTAAAGCCTTTTAAGGTAACTGGTATTTCTAAAATAATTTAAATTTATGTTCAGATTATATTTAGATTTATATTATCTTCATTTCTTTTTCAAATAAACTTACTCCCGCATTACTATTTACAATTTTATTATGAACATTGTTTGCTCCACAGGAACCGACTTTCGCGTTACTCTAGTTACCTGGTACACTATTAAATTCCTACGGAGTTCTTGCCCTTCTGGATTAATCAAAATTTGTAACGTAACATCATTTTTACGCATAGCAGGTTAACCAAGATAATATCGTAAGGATTTGACAGCAAACAGATAACTATTAGAGTAGATGTTGGAATGATAAATTGAGGGACAACGAACAACTTGACTATGTGATTTCATCTGACTTTGCTGAATACCCCAAGTGAGGTCAAAAAAGATGTAGGCGTTTTATTGGAAGAGTATTTTGAATTGGTAGATTAGAATTTAAAACTGCTAGAGGGTATGAAGTTAAAAATGTGGGGCCATTTAGCTTCAAGGTTTATCACATACAAGCAGTGTATCAAAATAAGTTACTATTGAGGTAGGTAATACTTCAAGGAAGGGTTACTGAAAGACCAAACACACATTTTGCCAACGCTGCCGCTATTGTTAAGAAACACGAGAGAAACATTTGTAACTCGTTGTGTTATGCTAGCTATAAATTAAATGGCGAAGAAGCATTTAGTGAAATTGTTTGTACAAATTAAATATGAACGAACTTTGTATGATAAATTTTACAAATAATTAATCATAATTAAACATGCTATTTTAAATATTGTTTCTATAAACGCCATTCGTCTAACTTTAACTTCAAAAAGTATAACATTATTCCTTTAAATTCATTGTAGACATAATAATTCATGACGATGACTTAAATTAAAACCGCAAATGGAAAGATATTTTACTATTACAAAACGTGGCGTATGTATTTCTCGTGAAAAGCTAATTTACGATAAACAGATATCGTCCATCCCGACCACCAAGAGCATGAATATAATAACATATTAGAACTACACAATACAAATTACATACAAAGTAATGTGATAATAATCCTGTACATACACATAGATTAAAAAATATTATATCCTGGGAACAAATTTTTATAATGGAAGAAATGATACTAATGAGACCTTACGAAAGCACTGAATTATTTACTAGTGATCAGGTAATTAAAAATGTTAAAATGTAAAAATATGAGTGAGTAGAAAAGCGGGAGGAGGTACTGTTAGAGTTGATAGAAGCCAAGTAAAAAGTTAAGTTGAAAGTACGGAGCTACAAATGAGATGATGGATATCCTGCAGGGACGATACCCGGAAGGCAATACAAAATTGCAATACGTTTTCAAGTGCAGATTTAGTTCACACATGTAGGGAAATTGGTCGTGATGACCTAGGTAAACTGGACATGGAATCGGGAGCGTTTAGCTCTCCAATAATTTCAATTAAAGGTTTATTGTATTAGGAGAGCTGCTGTTGTTGGATTACGTAAGTAATTGTTTCAAGAAAAAAATTTAGGTGTTTAGACATCCTGAAATTAAACAGTGAGTATAATGAACTTTTATGTATAGATTTATGAATTTTAAATATGTGAATTTTAAATGTAAACGGCATTGCATTTATGTAGAAGAAAATGAATCAAAAATGAAGGTAATTTGGTAATTAGCGGTGTAGCTAGTGTTCTTATATTTAAGTATAATGTTATCTTACAAAGAAGTTTCAAACATTTTAAAATATTTAGAGTACGTACATATAGAAATCTAATGTAAATTTTATTAGTAAAATTTAGTGTTGGTTAAGACATAAAACAAATATTTTGAATAGACAGAAAAGTATAAACAAAAAATTAGTACTTAACTGTTTTTCTACGTTTCTTATTAAAATTTTTTTCAGAAATTGAGATTATAACGTCATGTAATTTAACTGGGAAACGAGTGATAGTATTATCCAAGAATTTAATTTAATGTCTTTTTTTATGAGTTCTTTCAATAATACCTAGTCAAGTGAGGTTAAGAAACTAGTTTTTTTAAAGTATACTTGTATTTAAATTGCACTTATTTAATGTCAATAACGCTTAAGTTTATGTGAAATTTTATTCGCATCTATTTATGAAATGGGATAAAATTAGATCATTGTAGCAGGATATTCAGTTATCCCATTAATGGTATGGTATTTGAAAGCATTTTGTATTTCAATTTTATTTAATTTGAGAAAAACTTAATAAATATTTTAAGATAGTTTTTATATAAGTAAAGTAAGGTGACTTAGAAAACCGAGGCAAGGTAGACCTCTGCGGAATAACAATCTTCCTTGAAAGGAAAATATCAAAAGGGATTGCTGAGATATACGGATTTGCGATTCTCAATTATGGTAATAGAAAAACTCTTTCAGGTAAGTGATTATTGTAGCGTAGCTTGTTTATATTTCATTTTATTACCTTTTATTTCAAGCTCAATTATTATTTTTTCTGTAACAGAACTATAGTTAGCTGAAGGACCTTTAAATTGTTAAAGATTCCTCGCCTCTTTAGAGGAAATCGAAATTAATAACGTAGTAGTCATTTTACCCGTGACGCATTCATTTATATTATTATACGAGAAGTATATACCATGCTACACTACGGCTTCAATGTTTTCTTACAATGCGCAGAATTTTGGTGCAGTAAGATACTAGCTGGATATTTGCAACTCCCATTTTGTTTATTTCGGTAGAGAGTGCAAAAGAGGAACAAATTAGGTTTTTCAGCTGCTAAACGATTTGTAAATGAGGACCTTTCTGAACCAGCTAGACACCATTTTAGAAGCCCTGAAAGACAAACTGATTATTTTCGTCTTAGATGCAATGCAAAATCTATCTTGTCGCACAACACCACTACATACCCATAGGGAGTCCTGTTTAGAAGATTTTATGGCATACTATCACTCACACATACATAACAAAAACATGGCACTCACGACTTTTCACACAGTACACAGTAATTCTAACATCAATGTGACATTGTCAACTCGCGTCTCGGCACAATACAATACTAATACAATATCTGGCAGTGACCACAGACCAATACTCTACAAATTACATCAAACTATCCTCACAGAGCCTACTTCAAAACCAGACTTTACAACACAAAAAGAGCAAACTGGAATCTCTATACAAAACCAATACAAAGTTTAGTAAACGAACGAATAACAGACAATACACCACAAACCCATCCAAACGTTCAAGCACACATCATCACCACAATTATAAAAGACGCAAGCACACACTATCCCCCTACAGACACACTCATTTAACTCAAACAAGTGGTGAAATTCTGACTTGACAAGACTCCGCAACAATTGAGTCAATCAAGGAGACAATTCCAAAAAGACATAGAAAATCAGAGAAAGATCTTGCGAACCGAATATACACGCCACCGCAACCAGTACAAGGACAACATACGTTCAGCTAATCACCGAAGTTATACAAAAATACTAGAAGATGCAACAGACTCTTGGAGCACATACAAGAATATTCAACAATAACACACCACAAGCCTTAGTCACATCACATCTTACATATGATCCAATCGATCCTAGACATCCTGATTCCCATCCAACCGTTGGACATTACGACTGAACAACAAACGACCATTATCACCAAACACGCCATCTAACAATACTGTTCGACCAGAGGACCTAAACGACATAATTATCAATTTACGCAAAAACAAAGCGCCTGGACCAGACACTATAAGGACGAACTCATTTAAGGATCATATCCTACGCACACAATTATGCCATCATTTTCAAAAGCTTATCACAGACGGTATATTCCCCGACACCTACAAACACGTCACACTCAAATTTTTATTAAAACCGGAAAAACCAGCATCAGAACCTTCATCATAATCCCTCCCATTAGCACTTTTACCGTGCTTGGGAAAGATCCTAGAGAAACTCATCCTACAAAAATTAAATGGACCTATTGATACACAACCTGATCTCATCCAATCAAATTGGATTCCAAAAAGGAAGGGGTGTCGAACAGGCCATACACACACTCTTCACAATAGTCAAACAAACACCAGCCAGGCACGCAATGGCCATCTTTATTGATTTTAAGTCCGATTTTGATCGAATGTGGTAGCAGAGTGTACTACACGTATTAAATACTAATAATTTTTCTTCCAACATTTATAAAATTATTCAAAGATTCTCTCAAAACAGAACCTGAACGTCACCACCAACTTCACATCCATCACAAAGACTTTAGCACAAGGATACCCACAAAAGTCAATCCTGGCACTTACATTATGGAACTTATCCATAAACTCCTTATTAACTATCAACATCCCATACAATATGCCTATTGTAGCCGATTACCTCGTATACATCTTTACAGGACACTTCAGAACCGAATTGAAATGTACGGCCGGGCGCGTGACCGGAGTTCTAAAACACCCGTCGCGTTCTTACCGTCAACCAATCTCAACCGAAAAACCCACTTGCTTCGCCTCAAAAGCAAACTTGACCTCAGAAGACTTCCTGCCATATCTCTAAGAGGTACCTCACTCAAATATTCGAAATCGGTTAGGTATCTGGGTATGCACTTGGAAAATAATTTAAAATTAAACGCGCACATCACATACATTAAAAATAAAACTACATTACTTCCTCAAACATATCTCCCACGCTTATTCTCACAACAAACTAAGACACTCATTATAAACAACGTAACAATACCGATCGTACGATACGCTGCAGACTCCTAGTTTCGATACACCAACGTTCACCATAGATGAGCTCTCCATTCCCGCAACAGACCCTTCCTTCTTCTCTGCTCCAGGTCTTTCAGAACTACCACTACGGAAGCACTGTGTGTCCTCCTTAAAACACCTCCAATCTATCTCACTATACATAATATGAGACATCGAAAACACATCAAGACCAGACAACCTATACAACTTTACGACCGCACCCTACTCCCAAGGTTTATAGGGAACACAAGACCGACCGAACTTAAGATCCTTATTCGAAGCTCGTTAGCAATATCCTGGCATGAATCCTGGAGTGCCTCCAGTAAGGGTAGACACGCTTACAACATATTTCCAACACTCACAGAAATCCCAGACTACATCCCTTTATCTTCCCGGCCAACAATACAATTTCTCAGGGGACACGGAAACTTCAGTGCCAAACTTTTTCAATTTAACTTCTCAGACACCGACCTATACAACTGTGGAAAAGCAGATGCCAAATGCATCTATTATACAATTGCCCACTCACATTAGACATTACTCAAGACCTTAAACATTTAATAAACGTAGATTCTAACACATCCCTACCATCCATCAATCACCTAACCACACATTTCCCATATCCATTTAACTCCACTTTGAGATGATACTCTTTTCAGTTTATATTTGTTAGATTAAAATGACACAGCTACTCATCAATAATACACGATCTCAGGGCTAAACACTTTAATTTATTAAAGTAACGTGAATTCTCATATAACGAGTATGAACAATGTAACTAAAACCACACTACGGAAACTATACTGTCATTCAACTTATTACTCTAAAATACTAAATTATAATTAATACTAAGTACTACGAGCCGTCATGCTTCAATGTTCATCGCATGCACGCCACGCAACAACTGGTGCTTCGCGTCGCTCTCGCACCGAAGCTTCCACTACCTGCCTAGAAATAAATGTACCCACTTCATGACACCCCTAACTTAAACTAAATTGAAATTGATGTTTAAGTTATAAAACCTACAAACTATACCGTACATTGCAAACATACATATAAAGAAATAACAAATAGCCCGACAACACTGTCATTTTCCCCTTTTCTCTGGGAAGAAAATTCACTAACATATATATTAAAACAATAATCTAGCTTGTTTCACTAGTACAATGCCTTAGAAGGCTTCAGGTTAACAATATTGTGTTTTCCTAGCTTATTCCCTTCCTGATCTACTAAATTATATGAATTTGGTCCTGCAATTCCCAATACGCGGAACGGGTCCTCATATAATAAAAATAATTTTGTGATTGTGCCGTCAACGGCTGAAGACTGATGACTTTTCTTTAAAAGTACAAGGTCATCAATTTTAAAAGTAATAACCCGATTATCCCTGCAATATTTCTCTTGCCGCTTACGAGCCCGGTCTAACATTTTACTACGTGCTATCTTCCATTGTACTTTAATTGCTTGCTCCGGTTGTCTCTCAACATTAACTGGCAACCCCAATATCTTTTCCAACGGATTATCTAAAAGCTCACCTTTCTGCAAAAACAAAGGTGTATACCCCGTACTTTCATGTGTGACATTATTTAAACACCTTTCAACCTTTTGTAACACATAAGCCCATCTAGTATGACGCCTAAAATAGTAAACTCTCAACAACCGACCTATCTCTTTGTTAGCACGTTCCGTCATGTTTCCTTGAGGGATATATGGCGAAATCCTTTTGATCCTTATTCCTAAATTACCTAACTCTCGACCCCAAGCTTTAGACACAAATTGCGTGCCATTGTCACTCAAGATACACTCCGGCGTCTGCACATTAGGTATATAATCACGAATTATACGGTTTAAAATTGTAACCGCCGTGGCTCTCTTTAATGGGTACAACCTCGCAAACGGCTGAAAGCGTCGACTTAAACCAATAGTTGGGTAACGCCGCCTCTCGACCTAGGCAGTGGCCCAATAAGATCATGCAAACTAAATCTCCGGGTTGCTCTACAATCACCGAATTCAACTCCCATGACATATCCTAGAACTTTTACTCTTTTGACAAATGTCACACGACGCGACTATTTTCCGTACCCACCTTCGCATCTTTGGCCAATAAAATAACTTTCTCATGTACTCAAATGTCTTTGCGCCCCACAATGCCCAATACACGCATGTTGATGTCGCATTAAGTGAACCATTTGACCCTGCGGCACACAAATTTTGTACCCGGGCGAGATTTTATCATCCCTTTTAAATAAAACTCCTTCATACAACTTGTACCACTTTTTAATACCCTTATCTCTTTCTGTCGCAGCTTCCTCGATATACTTCTCTAACACTTCAATCTTCCCTCCTATCCATTTCTCTACCCTTTGATCACTTTTGATCATCTTCAGTTTACCTTTAACCTCCTTATATTCCTTAGCTAACTGTAGAAAATTTATGGCAACGTTTGCCTCCTGATCGGGCCTAGCATCTTTCTTGCTTCTAACAGGTATGCGGGATAGTACATCGGCCACTACATTGTCCCTGCCCCGGCAATACTCTACAGTTATCTCAAACTCTTGCATAAATAATATCCACCTCGACAACCTTGTCGATTTCAACTTACAGTTAAATAAAAAAGTCAATTACTTATGATCAAACACCAGAATTAATTTCCTCCCTAAAACTCATGTGCGCCACTGCTGTAATGCATGGATCACAGCAAGGGCCTCCTTTTCCGTAACTGTATATCGAAGCTCTCCGCCCTTCAACGTTCTACTGGTATATGCTATAACTTCCCGTTCACCTTGCTTACCTAACTGATATAGACACGCCCCTATAGCAAAATTGGAGCCATCGGACTGCAAATAAAAAGGTTTTGCTACATCTGGATGAGTAACCATTGTTACCTCTAAATATTTCCTTTTAATTATTTTGAAAGCTTCCTGCTGTGTTTCATGCCACTCCCATCTTTCCCCTTTCCTCAACAGCTGCAACAACGGAATGGTATATTTCGCTTGATTTTTACAAAATCTTCTCTCAAAGTTAATTAATCCTAAAAATGCTTTAAGTTCCCTGTTATTGCGGGGACGCGGATACTTCCTAATAGCTTCTGCTTTTCGTGGATCGACAGAGACCCCCGTTGCTGAGATTAAATGCCCTAAAAACGGAACGGGTTTACCGGCAAATAAACATTTCCTCAGCTTGACAGTCATACCCGCTTTCCTTAACACTTCAAACATTTTGTCTAAATGCTCCATGTGCTCAGCTACGGTATCTGAATAGATTAAAATATCATCAACGTAGATGTACGTAAACGACGCAAATTCCGGACCCAACACTTGGTCTAGGCAACGAATTAATCCAGTCATAGCGGTTGACAATCCGTAAGGAATACCGTGAACTGATATGTTTTGCCCTCAAATAAAAATCCTACATATTTACGATGCTCCTCTTTTATTTCTACTTGCCAAAATGACGCCGTCAAATCCACGCAACTAAGTACCTGCTCCCTTTTAAAATGGGCTAGTAACTCTGCCGGGTTAGGCGGGATGACATAATCCTTGGCAATACGTAAATTTATATATCGACTATATAAACAAATGCTCACACTCTTGTCCTTTTCCTCTACGCAAACTAAGGGCGATACGTATTCTGTTTGAGCCGACTCAATAATTCCCCACTCAACCATCTCTAAAATCTGCCTTCGTACCGCCTCTCTATGCACCAACGGTATTGGATACGCCTTCTTGACGAAAGGGCGATCATCTTTCATTATTATCTCGTGCTGATACCCTATTACTCTACCCGGATTTTCAGAAAAAGTCTCGGTATGTTTTGTTAATAAACCCCGCAAAATATCCTTTTCTGCGTCATTTAATAATTCTGCTTTTGAAGCAAAGCTTGCCACCTCCGCTTCTAAATATCTATGCTTACTTAGTAATTAACTACCCTTTTTTATAAGATGTAGTTTAGTTTTATCGGTCGTAGCTAAAAAATTAATGTGTAAGGGACTTTTCTTTTTTTTATCTCGAATGAGTTCGGCTGTATGATACTTATCCTCAGACACGAACCTAACCTGCGATTTCTCAAAATCTATAATCGCGCGATTCTTATTTAACTAATCGCATCCAACTATGCAATCTTTATTCAAATTCGGTACAACTAAGCACACTATTTCCACTTCCACTCCATTTATTTTTAATGTTAACAATGTCTGTTGTTTAATCTTTTGTGTCCTTGCACCTACAGCTACGGCAATAGCAATATTTGTAACCGGCAGTACCGGAAAATCCTGCAGTCATCAAAATTTCATAAAATTTATCCGATACGGCTGAAATATCGCTACCGCTTTCTATTAATACCGTGCAATTCAGATTAGCTACTTTAGCGTTTATACACGGTTCCGTAACCTCCCCATCATCCCCAGTACTCTCATCATCACTCAACATCTGACTATCATTATAGAAACGAGTAATAGAACGCACCTGTCTCTTATCATTCGTATTAGATTCTTGCTCCTGAACACCCCTTACGGCAGAATTATTTACTACAGCTACCGGTTGCCTACCATCGCGACCCTCTTCATACGAGCTACGGCCCTGTGTTTCTCTATCCTCCCCATAGTTTCTATTTCTTTCATTACGCCAGCGAAATCTTCCCCTGTCCTCCCTATTATAAGTTTCGTCAATCTTAAATAAATGTTTCTCCACTTCTTCTATTTTTGCGAGACCCTGAGTGAGAATACCTCTTTGTATTTCATCAGAAAAATGTTTAGAAAGCATTTTAATCAATGTTCCCTCCGGAATCTTTTCCGTGAGAAAACTTGCCTCCCTTACAAATTTTAAAAAATATTCTACCCTACTTCCTCTTTCGAAATTGCCGTAATTAATTTTAAGGTATAAATTCTTCTGTTTTTCTATACCCCAATATCTATTTTTAAAAGCGTAAGAGAAATCTGCACAGGAGTTAAACGAACTTTCTTTCAAAGTGGCCCATTCCGCGGCACCGCCTTTTAAACAATTAATTACTAAGCTAACCCTATTAGTATCGGGAACTCCCGCATCATTAAAACATTTTTGAATTTTGTTAAGAAATACAATAGGATGCATGACCCCATTAGGACTGAAACTTAGTTACCCCCCCCCCCCATTCTTTAAAATGCGCTAAATACGACTTATCTTTTACAACACATTTATTTTCAGCTGCACTTTCTCGTTTTATTATTTGTTGATCGACCAAAGTTCCCATCGTGCTTTGTAGCGAAGCAATTCCTTCAGTTAGGCGCAGCAACACCAAATGTAAATCATTAGGTACTGTAGCCTGTACCGACGCGTTTTCTTCTGAACACACGGAGCTTTCGTCTTTACCCTTCTTGTTTTTACGTGACATCGCTCCCTATTGTTTATCTACAATTCTCGAATACCGGATAAGTACGCTACGGCCAGAAAATGTAACTTGAGAACCGTAATAAAATAGGTAGTAGCTCAAAATTTATTTCCCGTAATTTATACCTTGTCGCTTACTACTAATTTACGTTTTTTATAAACAAAAGTTTATGTGCGCTTCCTACCTCGCGATAATTAATATCACACAGTTCCATTCAATTAAATAATATTGCATGCTTACATACCTGCGTTGTAGCATTCCTTAGTATTTGTTTAGCTTACCTGCAAATTCCACTTGTTTACCAAACCAACCAGGTGCAGATCAATGTCACCCCACGTGCAAGGTTACTGCGATCACTATCTCTTTCTCTCCCACTAATTTTTAACACTCCGTCGCGGTCGGTTATGTATTAAGAAACTTATTTTGTTCGCTTTACAACCGACACTTACACATGTATATCAATACCGCTTTGTCGTTATTTTAATTTACAATTTCAACATCGAATTATATGCCCCACGTTGGGCGCCGCATGAGATGATACTCTTTTCAGTTTATACTTGTTAGATTAAAATGCCACAGCTACTCATCAATAATACACGATCTCAGGGCTAAACACTTTATTTTATTAAAGTAACGTGAATTCTCATATAACGAGTATGAACAATGTAACTAAAACCACACTACGGAAACTATACTGTCATCAACTTATTACTCTAAAATATTAGATTATAATTAATACTAAATACTACGAGCCGCCATGCTTCAATGTTCATCGCATGCACGCCACGCAACAACTGGTGCTTCGCGTCGCTCTCGCACCGAAGCTTCCACTACCTGCCTAGATATAAATGTGCCCACTTCAATTTGCAGATGGATCTTGCAAAGACGAGATACGTTCCGGTAACAATAACCAGTAGTGTAGTGCAAGTGTTGTGCCGTACAAACACAGTGCAGGTTCAGCGCTCACTCCTTTTGTAATTAGTTCAATTTAGTTTAGCTGTCATTTTTAATTATTTGTTATTTTATATATAAGTAGAAATTGGAATAGGGCCAGGTAGGATAGGTAGTTTAGGATCTACACATGTACACCCGATTTCCGGCTGCCGATGGTCGGGCTACATGTGTCGTAGGTCAGCTTGCCAATTCAGCTGCTGATTTCAGGCTGCCGCGGTGGTCGGGAGGAAAAAAGTCGTGATAGGGTTTAGCTTAGGTTAAGGTTGCGAACTTTAGGCCTTCAGCCGGGTATTGTAAGTTCGTAATAGTTAGATAGGACCTGCACTTGTTTTTCCGACTACTGGTACTCCGAAGTCAAGAAACTTGTGCAGTAGCGTTCCTTCTCTCTTTTTTCTCTATTTAAGTATACGAACCATAGAGGTAAGAAAAACACCTGAAACATAACCAGCTATGCAGTACATATGGGTATGGGCCTTTGGCCTAGGTATTATATAAAAAATAAACGCTTTTGTCTTTCTGTCTGTCTATTAACTGTCGTTTGCACGTATCTAAAGTAAATATTGGCATCTTTCATAACCGTAGTGAAATGGAACGTTCATAGAACCTTTATAAAAATGCTTATAGAACAAATTTAAGAAAGATTAACTGAAACTCAATGAATATTAATAAACAGAAGGGTTTTGTTCCTATGTGGTGTGTAAATTTGATATCAACATTCCATTAAATTCCATTTAATGCCTAATGTATCGTTATGTCAGCACTATTGCAAAAATACACTACAGATCGGCGTAATTGAAGCAAGCCCTATTAATATTCTAACTCCTAGCAGACAATTATAAATTGCTTTATGCACTTGTCAAGCTAATAATGTTAATTTCGCATATTCTGCCTGTAATGTTGTACTACAGCATTTATGAATCAATTTATCGGAAATAATGCTACAATTACTTTGTGGTCCCTGTGCACATATAATACTTCTATGTATGGTAATTTATATAGTTTACTACGGGAACCGTGTGTCCACAAAGTCTACAATTTCTGCCTTTTATTTAGAACTCAAACAAGCAGAATAATTAATTGAATTAATTAGGAGTATACAGTAAAATGTTATTTGCAACGCTTAATAAACCTCTATACGTAGGAAATTGTTGCACGAAGCACGTTAAGACGATAATAGTCCTCTTGCTAAGTCTACTGTAGCATAGCCCCAACGATGATGATAGCAGCAACGGTGATCTTTTTCTTTAGAAACATAATAATATAATATTTAAGGTTTTTAAAATGTATACTTAGGAGATAATCAAAATTACTTTTACGGTAGTACGCTATTAAAATATAGGCGTTTCTTACCGTTTTTCTAAACAAACAAAGAGGAAATACGCAAACATATGCGGGTGAGCTTATGGAAACAGTTTTTTGAGATAATGAGAGCGTTCTTCGGATTAAGTATGTGAAGAAATGAAATACAATCACTGTGGATATCTACAAAGAAATAATGACAAATAAAAAAGTTTCTTGACGCAAAATGAAGTTGCAGAATTTAACCTAAAGAAATTTACACTTATACAACAATTCCGAATTTATAAGCGTATAAGGTTAATGAAGTAATCAACCTACGGTTTTGTTGAGATGAGACAAACTCTTAACAGCTTGATTCAACTTACTTTTTCTTTTTACCGAAGCTGAATGGATAATTGCAAAGCTATCCATTTTCTCGAAATAGAAATCTCATAGACGCATTTTACAAATTATTCGGGGAGTCATCACAATATGTATTTTTTGGAGGATATTGCATTGAGCGTTGGATTAAGCGCACAACCGTTAAGGGTCAAAACGCACGTAGCATAGAAAAGTGACACATTGCACCCTACCCTTTTTCAGGCGTTATAAAAAAGATAGGCGCACGACAGAGCATAAAAAAATTACACTCTGGCGCAGCTAGCATCGACCGTTGAGGTTGCGGAGGCTGCAAAAGACTTAAAATCTCGAAGGGGAGAAAATTTGTGAATTAATGACTGTAAAATAAACAACTGTGAGAAACTATGACAAGTTATATAGTGTATTTATTAAATTTTATAGAAATAAAGTTTTGAACAAAAACATCATAAATGTTCTATGAAGTCATATAAAATAAATAGATCAGTAAAGTTTATGATTCTCGTTTTTATGCAACTAGTAAATGTAGCTTATATAAGTTTAAGAGAGTTTTTAAATATGTGAACGTAACATATAAAAAGTCGATAAAATATTTAACGTGAACTAAACGTTCAAATATACTAAGAAAAGTATCTTGTGCTTTTAAATGCGTAACAAAATTAATAAATGTACTTGACTACCATAAGTTTCATGAAACATGTGGCTTACATTTGGACAGTATGCGTACAGTAAGACTATATATAATAAGAATTAATATTTGTAAATACTAGATAAATTATCAGTAAGATTAATATGTGTTACAAGTGTAAAATAAAGAGAAAATTTAATATTGCATAAATCAGTTCATTTAATTTTGAGTAGATAAATAATACTTTAATTAGTCATACCTGACATGTGCATTGAATAACATATTTTGTTACCCTGAAATTCGTTGAACGGAACATCTGTAGAAGTCCAAATCAAATGTGTAGAAACTGTAGGAGTCCCAGATAAAACATCAAAGACAAGTAATGAGGTAGAATTCGCTAGCATTCAAACAAGTTGAAAAAACATCCCGTGTTTAACTTCACAGATCCAGATTAAACCAAATTTTAAGAAAATAATAAACAAAACTAAAATTGTATGTTGAGGTAGCGTAATTTAAAATACAACGTCATTGTTATCTTATAGTAAAGTGACAGCAAAACAAGTTGTTACGTAATTCGTGGCAGCCACGTTGGGCGCCAAACTTTATGCTACGTTAGCTTGTAGCCGTGCGTAACACAAAGATAGTCAAGGAATAACCCGGGCTCAATCGGAGATTAGGGGGGGTTGTAGAAAGCAGACCAACATATAATGTACGTGGCTGTAAGGAGTTAGTGATAATACCGGCAAGAAAAATAGTTAAGCAAACCTGAAAAAAAAGAATAAGCATAGCAGCAATGATAAGTCTAAATTATTCAGTACTTTGTAGAATGTAAAAAAAGAAACTGTTTGGATAATCTATATAATATAACAACGGTAAAAGCATTACAAAAATTTTTAATACAAAGTGAGATAATATTGGGGAGTAGCAGAAACGTTTCGTCACACACCAATTAAACATAAATCAGACAAAATGTTAAAAAAAGAATCAATAGGTAAGACATAATTGATATGAGTAATTCAGTAGTATTGATCTTTCGTTCTTTCTTTCTTTTTTTCTTATGTTTTAAAATAGCATGCAAGTCTATTGTAAAAGGTATCAGAACGACAAAGATATGGCATAGCAACGGATAGATATTTAAAGTAATAACAAGTAGGAAATAGTTCAACTTACAAAAGGTCCTTCAGTAACACTTCCTTACAATTGAAGTGTGGGATTCACGATGTCCTGCACTAACGAAGCACTTCACCCTTGACTGTGCGGGTGTTGATGGAACTTATCACACGTTACACTAATCACACCTACATATTTCACTGGGGTTAGCAGAAGACATTATCACGCGTCGGAACTATGTAGCATTGATAAATTTCTTGTTCGTTCTATTTCCTGAGACAATAATTTCGAAATATTCTGTAGCACTAGTTTAATTTCAACTGGGACCAAATGTATATTATTTTCGTAAACATCCCAAGAAGCAGTGAGAAACTTCAACCAATACCTTTGTAAACCGGTAATCTATTATATTTTGCAAATAACGAAATTTGCGCAAGCAATGATCTATTTTAGATTCTTTGTTGTGAGAAAATTCAGAAACTACAGTATCACTGTATTTAAATAATCCAAAGTATGCACTAATCTGATAAAACAAAGGGACACTAGACTAGATCGCACACACATTAATCCTAAAGAAAGAATCGATCAGTTTAGCAAGTTCTACGACTATTATTTCACAGGACAAACAACTAAAAACCACAAATTAGTAAAGTACGCGTAAGCAAATAAAACCGTCCGTCAAATGTTCCGTAAAGCATATCGTACCAAGAACAAAACTACCACTTTTATTTCCAACAGAGAATCAACCAAAAACACAGTTAGTAAAGCAACGCGTAATCACTAAGTCAATGTTCCGTAAACAAGTACGTCAAACACGTTCGCCTATAAAAGCATCTTTTCTTCAAAGTAATCAGAGCTACACCGCCTACAGGTAATATACAACTAAAATCACGTCGTGCTTGTTCATGAAGGCAAAAAGAAACAGTCCCGCATTAATTCTCACTATTGTCAAAAGCAAAGAAGAAACCGTATTTTCAACGTAATTAATGCATAGGAACCAAGAACGAACTACAACTCTTCACTCTAATCTGTTTATTTAAACTCGTTGTTATTACCGCTTATCGCCTATTATCTAGACTTGTATATTTGCATAAGCAACAAAATTTATATTTACGGCAAGACAAGAACGATGCAATCTATAATTAATAATATGATGCACTCGCCTAAGGAGTTAATAAATATCAAATATAAAAATAGTAACTTGTAGAAATGTATTTATGAATTGAGGATAGCGTAAAATGTTAAAACTATAAAAATGCCCGTTACAGATTCCCCCCTAGCAAAATAAAGACGTCGGGGTGAAAAAAAAAAGAAAGACGACAGACAAAGAACCAAACAAAAAAAAATTATTTTTATCCGGTTCGAAGGACTAACACCAGTATAAGAAAAAGAACTTTTTTTTCAAAAGAAGACAAAGTCATCCATCGTAACCAACAACGACAGAATAGGTAAAGAAAGCATTAAATAAACACCCAATGAGGATTAAAGGTCTTAGCTACTTTCAAAGACGTCAAAAGACGGATGTCTCCAAAGGGACATTTCTGTTCTTCACCTCAAAGAAAAGTTTTGGCTTCCCGCGGAGAAACCAAGAGGAAAGGAAGAAAAACGAGGAAGAAAGCTCGTAGCAAAACTGTCACCCTCAAGCGTGCAGCAAAAAAGAACCAAGACAAAGTAAAGGACAAAGGCAAGCTAGTACACAATCTAGAATACTTCTAACTGAGGTAACACAGATTCGTATGAAACGATTACTCAAGCAGAGTATGGCTAACAGACCTACAAAAGCGACCAAGTCGAAATACCTAAAGGAAAAGAAAATAGATTTGAAGCCTACCTCAAGGAATGGATGTAGAAAGCGACTATAATAATCAAATAGTGAACAAATGGTAGCACTAGCCAGAAGAAAAAGTCACGGGATGGGCTAGCTACAAAATATAAATAGGAACACGAAATGGGCGCCAGTGTTTTCGGACACAAGCTTATCAGAGAAAACACAAGACCCATCCAATCAGAACCAACACACAAAAGAAAAAAAATTTCCGGCTCAAAGGACCAAAATGTCGGACAAAACTAAGAGTAAAGAAATCCACAGGAAAAGATAAGTAAGTAGTAGCAATCGAAAAGGACCAAGGTGTAAAGGCATAAACGCTGCCAAAGTCGTCAAAGGACGGATGTCTCTTTAGAAAAGAAACAGCACAGTTTCCAACCTCAAGAAATTGGTTTCGCGCGCGCAGTAGCCAAAAGAAAAGAAAAGTAGCGAGGAAGAAAACCAACAGCAATAGCCAACATAAGACACAAGTGTCAAGCCTCAAGCAAGCTAGGGAACGACAAACGGAAAACTGGGAAAAGTAACAAAAGGCTTCAACTGTGGTATCAAGAAGAAAAAAAAAGTCGTATAATACAACCAGATAAGAAAAGTAATCTGCTAATAAACCCAAAAGTCGACTAAGTCGTGATTCCTAAAGGACAGAAAGTAGGCCTGAAATGCAACTACCACAGGAGCAGATAAAACGAGTGATCGAAGTCAGTACATCAACTAACCGCAAGGAAAACCAGTCAGGAGAAAAAAAAGGACAGGAATGTGGAATGAAAGAAAACCCGGAAAGAGTAGAAGAAAAAAAAAATAAAAGTCATCACACAATACTACAAAATATGTCAAATATCACAGATAAAGCTAATGAGTTGAAGGAATCGTATAACGTAGGGGGACGAGTGGATTACGGACGAAATTTGCGGCGCTTGCGTCGCCAAAAGGACAACAGATCTAGATCGGGGACATTAGGATTATATTTAAGTGAGGTAGCGAAAGTGACGTGAAGAAAAGAAAAAAAAGGTGGTGTAAAGAAAACTTGGGCGCCAGTGTTTTCCAGAACCAAATTACCAGCGAAAACACAATTCTGATAATTCACAAAAAAAAAATTAAAATCAAGGAATTTCTAAATAGCGGAGGAAGAAAAAAAATCAAGACTACACCACAAAAAAAATTAGAGCCAGACAATATAGGCAGAAAAGAAAGTCGAGCCGATACACCAGAAAAAATTAATGCCAAAAAAATCAAGGTTATAAAAAAAATTTAAAAGAAAATCAAGAGCAAACCAAAAAAAAATCGAAAGCAAATCAAAAAAATCGAGAGCAAATAAAAAAATCGAGTCAATCAAAAAAAATCGAGCCCAATCAAAAAAAAATCGAGCCCCATGTTGGGCGCCAAAAATGTTATGTTACTTTATTTCGAGGCACCCACGTTGGGCGCCAAACTTTATGCTACGTTGGCTCGTAGCCGTGCGTAACACAAAGATAGTCAAGGAATGACCCGGTCTCAATCGGAGATTAGGGGGTTGTAGAAAGCATACCAACATATAATGTACGTGGCTGTAAGGAGTTAGTGATAATACCGGCAAGAAAAATAGTTAAGCAAACCTGAAAAAAAAAGAATAAGCATAGCAGCAATGATAAGTTTAAATTATTCAGTACTTTGTAGAATGTAAAAAAAGAAACTGTTTGGATAATCTATATAATATAACAACGGTAAAAGCATTACAAAAATTTTTAATACAAAGTGAGATAATATTGGGGAGTAGCAGAAACGTTTCGTCACACACCAATTAAACATAAATCAGACAAAATGTTAAAAAAAGAATCAATAGGTAAGACATAATTGATATGAGTAATTCAGTAGTATTGATCTTTCGTTCTTTCTTTCTTTTTTTCTTATGTTTTAAAATAGCATGCAAGTCTATTGTAAAAGGTATCAGAACGACAAAGATATGGCATAGCAACGGATAGATATTTAAAGTAATAACAAGTAGGAAATAGTTCAACTTACAAAAGGTCCTTCAGTAACACTTCCTTACAATTGAAGTGTGGGATTCACGATGTCCTGCACTAATGAAGCACTTCACCCTTGACTGTGCGGGTGTTGATGGAACTTATCACACGTTACACTAATCACACCTACGTATTTCACTGGGGTTAGCAGCAGACATTATCACGCGTCGGAACTATGTAGCATTGATAAATTTCTTGTTCGTTCTATTTCCTGAGACAATAATTTCGAAATATTCTGTAGCACTAGTTTAATTTCAACTGGAACCAAATGTATATTATTTTCGTAAACATCCCAAGAAGCAGTGAGAAACTTCAACCAATACCTTTGTAAACCGGTAATCTATTATATTTTGCAAATAACGAAATTTGCGCAAGCAATGATCTATTTTAGATTCTTTGTTGTGAGAAAATTCAGAAACTACAGTATCACTGTATTTAAATAATCCAAAGTATGCACTAATCTGATAAAACAAAGGGACACTAGACTAGATCGCACACACATTAATCCTAAAGAAAGAATCGATCAGTTTAGCAAGTTCTACGACTATTATTTCACAGGACAAACAACTAAAAACCACAAATTAGTAAAGTACGCGTAAGCAAATAAAACCGTCCGTCAAATGTTCCGTAAAGCATATCGTACCAAGAACAAAACTACCACTTTTATTTCCAACAGAGAATCAACCAAAAACACAGTTAGTAAAGCAACGCGTAATCACTAAGTCAATGTTCCGTAAACAAGGACGTCAAACACGTTCGTGTATAAAAGCATCTTTTCTTCAAAGTAATCAGAGCTACACCGCCTACAGGTAATATACAACTAAAATCGCGTCGTGCTTGTTCATGAAGGCAAAAGAAACAGTCCCGCATTAATTCTCACTATTGTCAAAAGCAAAGAAGAAACCGTATTTTCAACGTAATTAATGCATAGGAACCAAGAACGAACTACAACTCTTCACTCTAATCTGTTTATTTAAACTCGTTGTTATTACCGCTTATCGCCTATTATCTAGACTTGTATATTTGCATAAGCAACAAAATTTATATTTACGGCAAGACAAGAACGATGCAATCTATAATTAATAATATGATGCACTCGCCTAAGGAGTTAATAAATATCAAATATAAAAATAGTAACTTGTAGAAATGTATTTATGAATTGAGGATAGCGTAAAATGTTAAAACTATAAAAATGCCCGTTACAGATTCCCCCCTAGCAAAATAAAGACGTCGGGGTGAAAAAAAAAAGAAAGACGACAGACAAAGAACCAAACAAAAAAAAATTATTTTTATCCGGTTCGAAGGACTAACACCAGTATAAGAAAAAGAACTTTTTTCAAAAGAAGACAAAGTCATCCATCGTAACCAACAACGACAGAATAGGTAAAGAAAGCATTAAATAAACACCCAATGAGGATTAAAGGTCTTAGCTACTTTCAAAGACGTCAAAAGACGGATGTCTCCAAAAGGACATTTCTGTTCTTCACCTCAAAGAAAAGTTTTGGCTTCCGCGGAGAAACCAAGAGGAAAGGAAGAAAACGAGGAAGAAAGCTCGTAGCAAAACTGTCACCCTCAAGCGTGCAGCAAAAAGAACCAAGACAAAGTAAAGGACAAAGGCAAGCTAGTACACAATCTAGAATACTTCTAACTGAGGTAACACAGATTCGTATGAAACGATTACTCAAGCAGAGTATGGCTAACAGACCTACAAAAGCGACCAAGTCGAAATACCTAAAGGAAAAGAAAATAGATTTGAAGCCTACCTCAAGGAATGGATGTAGAAAGCGACTATAATAATCAAATAGTGAACAAATGGTAGCACTAGCCAGAAGAAAAAGTCACGGGATGGGCTAGCTACAAAATATAAATAGGAACACGAAATGGGCGCCAGTGTTTTCGGACACAAGCTTATCAGAGAAAACACAAGACCCATCCAATCAGAACCAACACACAAAAGAAAAAAAATTTCCGGCTCAAAGGACCAAAATGTCGGACAAAACTAAGAGTAAAGAAATCCACAGGAAAGATAAGTAAGTAGTAGCAATCGAAAAGGACCAAGGTGTAAAAGCATAAACGCTGCCAAAGTCGTCAAAGGACGGATGTCTCTTTAGAAAAGAAACAGCACAGTTTCCAACCTCAAGAAATTGGTTTCGCGCGCGCAGTAGCCAAAAGAAAAGAAAAGTAGCGAGGAAGAAAACCAACAGCAATAGCCAACATAAGACACAAGTGTCAAGCCTCAAGCAAGCTAGGGAACGACAAACGGAAAACTGGGAAAAGTAACAAAAGGCTTCAACTGTGGTATCAAGAAGAAAAAAAAAGTCGTATAATACAACCAGATAAGAAAAGTAATCTGCTAATAAACCCAAAAGTCGACTAAGTCGTGATTCCTAAAGGACAGAAAGTAGGTCTGAAATGCAACTACCACAGGAGCAGATAAAACGAGTGATCGAAGTCAGTACATCAACTAACCGCAAGGAAAACCAGTCAGGAGAAAAAAAGGACAGGAATGTGGAATGAAAGAAAACCCGGAAAGAGTAGAAGAAAAAAAATAAAAGTCATCACACAATACTACAAAATATGTCAAATATCACAGATAAAGCTAATGAGTTGAAGGAATCGTATAACGTAGGGGGACGAGTGGATTACGGACGAAATTTGCGGCGCTTGCGTCGCCAAAAGGACAACAGATCTAGATCAGGGGACATTAGGATTATATTTAAGTGAGGTAGCGAAAGTGACGTGAAGAAAAGAAAAAAAAAGGTGGTGTAAAGAAAACTTGGGCGCCAGTGTTTTCCAGAACCAAATTACCAGCGAAAACACAATTCTGATAATTCACAAAAAAAATTAAAGTCAAGGAATTTCTATATAGCGGAGGGAGAAAAAAAATCAAGACTACACCACAAAAAAAATTAGAGCCAGCCAATATAGGCAGAAAAGAAAGTCGAGCCGATACACCAGAAAAAGTTAATGCCAAAAAAATCAAGGTCATAAAAAAAATTTAAAAGAAAATCAAGAGCAAACCAAAAAAAAATCGAGAGCAAATCAAAAAATCGAGAGTAAATAAAAAAATCGAGTCAATCAAAAAAAATCGAGCCTAATCAAAAAAAAATCGAGCCCCACGTTGGGCGCCAAAAATGTTATGTTACTTTATTTCGAGGCACCCACGTTGGGCGCCAAACTTTATGCTACGTTGGCTCGTAGCCGTGCGTAACACAAAGTTAGTCAAGGAATAACCCGGTCTCAATCGGAGATTAGGGGGTTTGTAGAAAGCAGACCAACATATAATGTACGTGGCTGTAAGGAGTTAGTGATAATACCGGCAAGAAAAATAGTTAAGCAAACCTGAAAAAAAAGAATAAGCATAGCAGCAATGATAAGTCTAACTTATTCAGTACTTTGTAGAATGTAAAAAAAGAAACTGTTTGGATAATCTATATAATATAACAACGGTAAAAGCATTACAAAAATTTTTAATACAAAGTGAGGTAATATTGGGGAGTAGCAGAAACGTTTCCTCACACACCAATTAAACATAAATCAGACAAAATGTTAAAAAAGAATCAATAGGTAAGACATAATTGATATGAGTAATTCAGTAGTATTGATCTTTCTTTCTTTCTTTCTTTTTTTTATGTTTTAAAATAGCATGCAAGTCTATTGTAAAAGGTATCAGAACGACAAAGATATGGCAAAGCAACGGATAGATATTTAAAGTAATAACAAGTAGGAAATAGTTCAACTTACAAAAGGTCCTTCAGTAACGCTTCCTTACAATTGAAGTGTGGGATTCACGATGTCCTGCACTAACGAAGCACTTCACCCTTGACTGTGCGGGTGTTGATGGAACTTATCACACGTTACACTAATCACACCTACGTATTTCTCTGGGGTTAGCAGCAGACATTATCACGCGTCGGAACTATGTAGCATTGATAAATTTCTTGTTCGTTCTATTTCCTGAGACAATAATTTCGAAATATTCTGTAGCACTAGTTTAATTTCAACTGGGACCAAATGTATATTATTTTCGTAAACATCCCAAAAAGCAGTGAGAAACTTCAACCAATACCTTTGTAAACCGGTAATCTATTATATTTCGCAAATAACGAAATTTGCGCAAGCAGTGATCTATTTTAGATTCTTTGTTGTGAGAAAATTCAGAAACTACAGTATTACTGTATTTAAATAATCCAAAGTATGCACTAATCTGATAAAACAAAGGGACACTAGACTAGAACGCACACACATTAATCCTAAAGAAAGAATCGATCAGTTTAGCAAGTTCTACGACTATTATTTCACCGGACAAACAACTAAAAACCACAAATTAGTAAAGTACGCGTAAGCAAATAAAACCGTCCGTCAAATGTTCCGTAAAGCATATCGGAACCAAGAACAAAACTACCACTTTTATTTCCAACAGAAAATCAACCAAAAACACAGTTAGTAAAGCAACGCGTAATCACTAAGTCAATGTTCCGTAAATAAGCACGTCAAACACGTTCGCCTATAAAAGCATCTTTTCTTCAAAGTAATCAGAACTACACCGCCTACAGGTAATATACAACTAAAATCGCGTCGTGCTTGTTCATGAAGGCAAAAAGAAACAGTCCCGCATTAATTCTCACTATTGTCAAAAGCAAAGAAGGAACCGTATATTCAATGTAATTAATGCATAGGAACCAAGAACGAACTACAACTCTTCACTCTAATCTGTTTATTTAAACTCGTTGTTATTACCGCTTATCGCCTATTATCTAGACTTGTATATTCGCATAAGCAACAAAATTTATATTTACGGCAAGACAAGAACGATGCAATCTTTAATTAATAATACGATGCACTCGTCTAAGGAGTTAATAAATATCAAATATAAAAATAGTAATTTGTAGGAATGTATTTATGAATTGAGGATAGCGTAAAATGTTAAAACTATAAAAATGCCCGTTACAGATTCTGCATCTTTACGGAACGTAAGATAAATAGTAGGAAGACATGGGGGTAGAGAACGACCCTGAAATATAATACGTGAATTAGTTAACACGCTAAACCAAGTGAAAAGGAATTTAAAATACATCTATTAAATTCTTACCATCGGAAAAGTAATCCGGTGGGATTTGTAATTTATGAAGGAAAAGAAACGCTAGGCAAGATATCTGTAATAATATTTAAATGATTACACATTTATTATTTAACAAAAGAATACATACTTGATACGACCTTATGGTCAATTCTTATCAACAGAAATTCAAAATGACCTGTTGTGCACAAAATCAAGACAAGAAATGATCCTTTATCAGAAAGTTTTGACAGGCAACCAACTGTCTCAAATATCAGAGCGGGGTATTTGGAATTGTAAGGAAACAAAACTACAGAGCTCTTTTGCAAAGTAGAAGTGTGAAAATAAATACTAAGAATACTGGATTGTAGGCAACTTTACAAACAAGTATGAATATTAGAAAACAAACACGGTACTTTATGAAGTACTATAACCTTTATATATTCTGAGATTATAATAAATCTATTAAAAGTAAAAGTGTATATTAAGGTTCAATGGACTTTTTAAAGTAAAATCTTAGGTTTAAAGGGAGAGATAAATCAAGCTGAAACGTGACATTTACCATAGGTAAAATGACATGTTACAACATCTCGAAAATGTTAATTTTCAGTAGAGCCAATAATAGAATAATATCATAGTAATTACAGTTAAATGATAAAAACCAATATTGTAGCAGAATTCTAATTAAGATCATAATTCCATATTATTGTTCTATTGCATATTTATACCAAAACTTATCATGGAATTTAATTGCAAAATGGAAAATTATTAAATTTTCGAAATTGATTCGCTTTCCTTCAAAGAAATAACATATTTTTTTAGTTGCAACTATTATATTATAGGGGTGAAAAATAATATAGTAACTGTTTATATCTATACAAACAAAAACATGTAAACACATGGTAGTTATTATGTTATTATTAACAAAATAGAAAAATATAAACGAAGTAATAATAAAAATGAGAAACAATGCATACTAAATACAGAAGTGTAAAAGTCCTTGTAAGCTGCTGGAATATGGTGAGCATTGATGAGTTCCATTAAATTGGATCTTTTACGATCACCTATTTTTCACTTCTTGGAATATGCTGGTTTCTCTATCCAAGGCGTTGCTTGCTTATTAGATTTACGTTTGGTATTACGTATAACTATTTTTTGGAATTCCATCTGTTCATACGACGTTTTGATAAAATAAGCTCCAGGAGTATCTTTTTCAACTTTAAGTATTTTATAATTTGCCATGTGTTCTTGTTCCTCATCTTCAGTTTTCGAGAAATTTCTGCCTAAGTGGCGACGAAGATCTTTAAAATCTATAAAATCTTCGTGGGACATTTCTATGACCTTATACGGGTTTCCTTGTTTTTTGCTCCACGAATTATAGAAACGTACTGGTAAGGAACCTAAATTAGAGCAGATTTTAAGGAACGCTTCGCTGCTTTCTCGATAATTGAATGAACAATATTTCCTTCATTTTATACGCGGTATAGTGGTTAATGCATGTAAATACATAGCAATTATAAAAGAATTTTTTTTTGCTGGCCCCCGCAATTATCAGAATAAAAGACTATTTCTAAATCATTATCTGTTGAGTTCGAATGTGATAACTCTTGTATGTATCTAAATACACAAAAACCAATTTCTATGCAACCCCTATTACCTTCGCCTTCATGCCAGAAGAAACACCGCACATCAATACTCAGTAGGTTTACAACTTGACACCTTGCAGTAGATATACATATACTATCTTTCCTCAGTAAGTTACAATCCAAATATGTATTTATAATAAACACTATAAATATTACGCTGCACTAAGTGTGAAACACACGGGTCCTTGTATAGCTATAACTCAACTATGTGTTACTTAGGGTCGTTCAGTGGTTAGTGTGTGACGGCAATCAACATAGGATGTACTCACTTGTCCCTACTATGGTACAGTAGTATACCTATTGTAATGTAATGCATACATTTGTTATATAATTCAAATTATGCATACCACGTCACTACCAAATTTCAAAATCTTTTGCGTGTGTTTCGTTTGTAGGGTACCTCTGGAGCATGTCTGATTAGGTTCCAACAATAATCTGCGAGCATTGTGGGGCCTCACTTCCCTTGGTTTCGGTTTTCACAATACATAGTGCCTTGGTGAAACTTTTTACAATGTTTGTCACTTACAGATCCTACATTTGCGGGAAAGAAGTATAACGTTTGCGTCCACGGGAAATAAAAAACAAATGAAAAAGTGATTTAAAATGGGCAAATTTATTATTCAAGCATCCTGTATAATTTTAATTTCATGTATAATAATATTCAAACTAAGACATTGCAATAAATGTCGGTATCTTCATTCACATGATAAGCTTAAAACCACAAATATAATCGTTTTATTTCTGTAAATATATTTTGGAACTCAACTCAAGGTTGTAAATTATTTTAAACCAATTTTCATGGTGGATGCATGCCATTTTTTAGAAAGCTTTAAAATCGAATAAAGAACGATAATTTATGAATTATATACACATCAAATATTAGCTTTTAGAAATTTGAGTCAATAAATTAAATTCAAAATTACATGGAAGAAAATATTAAGGAAACAACAGATGCTTTATCCATATTTTATAATACAATGTAACAACCAGACGCTATGTTAGGGAAACACTCAAGTTTAAAGTTACGGGTGATTGAATGATTTTATACAAAATAACTAGTGTTTTAAAGCGATTTGCAAAGGAAAAATTAAGCAACTAGAAGGTGCTTGCAGCTCTCACGTGATAGGTGTGTAAATGGCATACCCTTATGAAACAGTGAAGGTAGGGATAATGATGTCGCTAGGCAGCCGCCGGAACTATATAATGCAATTACTTATTAGTCACCACAAACAGATGTGAGGTAAAATCGAAGAATGAAATAATCGCTCTTGGCTTCGATGTACGTTTGGTCACATAAAGATGAAACTGTAAGTTTATTTTTTTGTAGAACTAGATGCCCTTCCGACGATATTTATATATATGTGCGTGTGTGTGTGGTTGCGTGCGTGCGTGCGTGTGTGCGTGCGTGCGTGCCTGCATGCGTACATGTGAGTGTAAGTGTGAGTGTGCGTGTGCGTGTGCGTGTGTGTATGTATATGTATATATCTAGGTCACTAACCCAACCATTAAGGTAAGTACATTTAAAAATTGTTTTATGTCTATTTATTGAGAAAACTTCTCAAGTAGTGTTATTTTAGTATGATTTGGGCACGGTGGGTGAATATTAGTGTTTTATTTGTTCAAACATACAGGTGACCGGTTGTAAGAAAATACATTTCACCAAAAAAATACCTCGTAAAGAGAAATCTCTTGGGTTGCTTGCCGTTCAGCGGAAATTTTATTAGACTAGACGTAGTTGACGCCCATAAGCATAACGGATTGAAAAATTTACAGGGTCAGTAATAGTAATAATATAGTAATACCTAGGGAAAATTTTCATCATTACCCAATTTTGCTCCATTTTCTGTCATTTATTGCTATAGGGATCTACTTTCGCACCGCTATAGTTGGCTAGTGCATCTTTATTGTGATACAGGATTTCCATCCCTTTTGGGCAATTCCTAATTTAAAACTCAATACTTTAAATACGCATAACAAAAGTTCGAATGCGAGTGGAGAAGATAAATCTTCAAAGACATGTTGAAACCCATATTGCTGTATGTAAAAATTAAGCGATTCACAATTTGTTCGCAATTTTTAGCCTTTGTATTTCCCAATAAATTGAAATATGACTCTTTAAATAATACTCGTACTGTAGCCTTAATCTCGGTCAATTATGAATCGAGTATACTATTCTTTATAATGTGGCGAATTTTCAAAGCAATGAAGGTTCCTTATTTTATTGTTGCCTTGTTTAATGGGAAACTGTTCTCTCAGAAATTGGAATCCTTTAGCATCTTTATTTCACATAGTTTTTCATCAGTGCCAGTTATGTGTGCAAAAGGTGGTAGCAATAACTTTTTTGTATCAACGAGAGAAAAATTTGTAACATTTTTTTCTCCAGCAACAGGGTTCTCTAACATTTTCTGATCGTTTACTAAGTAGTTTTTATTTTATGTACTTTTGCTTCATTTGCAGAAAAAACAGCAGTACTTAGTATAATTTAATTGCATTCCGAACAAAAGTGCTATGATTTATAAGTCACCACATATGCACGACCACACACAATATACTTAATTTTTTCAAGTAAAGTTTCCATATGTGGGTAATAGGAACAGAAAAATACGAATTTCTATTGTGGAGGAGAATTGCCTTCAAGCTTAGGGTAGAAGAATCAATAAGTAGTCTTCTCATCTAACTTTATTTTTATTTTGTTTACTTCTTTCAATTTTTTATAGATGTTATAGGGTGGAGTAACTTATATAAAGTGTTACAAGATAAGTACAGAACCACCTTCATTTCTCTTAGAAATTAAACATAGATGTAGTTTATCTGTATTAAAAATAAATACTTTTGGAGACTTTTGAACTAACCCTGTACTCTAACTTTAGCGGGACGAGACTAACAGGACAGTCTCTATAAATACAAAAATGTCAAGCGCCACTAGACTCAAATATTTAACATAAGCAAGACGGCACCATTAAATAGAGTGTAGGAACTTTAGTAGCGATAATACGCACGTAAAGCACACAGGTCAAGATTGTTAAGTTATGCAATATTATTCCAGAAAGAAAAAGCAGTTATACATAAAATATCAACCAGATCATATATTACATCTGAATAATAAATATGCATTTATATTAGGGCTACTTTCTTAATAAATTGTTACGTTAATAATTTAATAAAAAGTCTGAAGAAGGAAACATATGTATATCTATAAAATTAAGAATTATTCTCTCTTTGTTACAGGTATTTACAATTCCAATTAAAATTTTCTCAAGTTATCTTAACTGAAGACGGAATTTGTGTCAAGTTATAATGTTACATAAAAAACAATGGACGTACGCAGTAAACTTTATTTATTATATCATATTCAGATCTGAGTACGATGTAGATATAATCATTAGTGGATTTTCAAAATTATTGCTTATAGTATAAAGTTTTTAAATAGACACAAGAGATCTTAAGATGGACTTTAAATAAATTATTCTACATTTACTTTTTAATCAGGCGGGAAACTTATCGTGGCATATGTTTCTTGTAGAAAATAAATCCTAACTTAATTGTGAGTAATAAAGCGTCGTGAATGTTTTTGTAATTAACCAAGTTCTAACATTGTGACGGTTTAATAACATTAATTTGCAGAATAAAATACTTCATATAAATAATTAAAAAATTTGACTTACCGAGGATTACGACATTAAATCAAAATAACAAACAAAAACATGTACCAAACTACACGATTTATCTTGATTAACAGCATCCTCTTGTGATCAAAATATTTTAACAACATGGCATATACTTGAACAGCTGTTGTGCTGGCAACAACCAAAGTACAAATTACGTCAAACCATCAACATATGAGTTTTTATTCAAAGACTGTTGAATCCAATATCTTGTAATACCACTCAGTTTTACAGTAGTCGCTTTAATACAAATTTTAAATTTGCTTAGTGCTAGAGACTGTCCATATAATTTATTACAGCGAAAACTAACGTAATTTAAATAACAGCAAAGATGGTATCGTGGAAGTTGTGCATATTGTTCAATTTTTAACATCATGGACGAGGATTCCGAAAGAACTATTTTTAAAAGGTTATGCGAAGGTCGCATTTCAACATGTTAATTAGCACAGACATGTTTCTCACATGATAGATGCAATACGGCTGGTTGTTTACAACGAGCGTTCAATAGTGCACGTGCGGCTTGATTATACCAGAAATAACCAGTTATGTATACTGTATTTTAGCTAAACGACGTTTTCTATTTTATTTAATAATTTTGAAGGTGACTTTTTAAAGCTTTTGTAGAGATTTTTATGTTTTAGTTCCTACTCTATTGATTTTCTTACTTTAACTTCCACATTAGAAGTAGTGGATACACTTTATGTTTTGTGATAAGAAGGTTATGTTATATTGGTTAATTGATTATGAATGATTGCTTTAAGTGTGTTTATAGTTATGCAGAAAAAAAAATAATCCTATTTACATCCTGATAGTTACGTGTTTTATTTTAGCTTGGGAGATAGTTTCTTACACACTTTTACAAATTTAAGAAAAATGACTAACGCATGTTAATTTAAACATTTGGATATGCACCAAAATTAATTTTCAACAATTAAAATCCAACACTTGCCTTTTACA
Organism: Platerodrilus igneus; assembly: GCA_036346225.1. NCBI lineage: Eukaryota > Metazoa > Arthropoda > Insecta > Coleoptera > Lycidae > Platerodrilus > Platerodrilus igneus. Next base: position 2,912,482 of record JARFIW010000822.1, read on the forward strand.
TGATGATTTACAATCATCAATTTCAATGTTTTTTAAACCTGCTTAATTACTTTAATAAAATAACAATGCTTCAAGATTCACTCATTGGTTTTGTACTTACATCCTAATGCATTCATTAGTCCAGAAACATCTACACAGTACACTAACTGATCGAGCGATTTAAAAATTAAATAATCTTGAGCATCTTCCCGATATATGGAAATATGTGTATAATTCTGTAATAAATTCCAACTTTGCAACCCGGATCCCAACAATTCGGCTTGAGCTCTTGATAAATTAAACTTCGTTCTAAGTCGTAAGCGTGTTTTTTGAAAGTATATGTGGGATATCTATATCAAGTGGTCGGAAATCTAAATCCGTGTCTTTTTTCATAGGTTTAACAATTATCTTTAGCAGCTTTGACATCATAGTCAATTGTATATGATTCTAGACGTTTCAAGATAGGTAAATTCTGGCTATGAAGAACTAGTTTGAGAACTGATTGCAGATTTGGGTACTGTACAGCATACTTCGACTTCAGTGAAATTCCAAATAGAGACACCAAGCAAAAATAGAAATTTGTAAGGTGATCTTTAGGTTTTCTCCACACTAAGGACACTGCAAAAGGCGTTGTACCATCCTCTTAAATTCACAGCTCACGTTGCGTTAATGAATTGTGGCGCCGGAAGTTTATGCTGATCTCCTAGCTTGCGTCCAAAATAAAGCTCATGGGTTTTTTTATTAAGGTAGTTATTGTATTTTTGTGAAATTTTATCGTTAATTCGCTCATCCTGTTCGCGGTGCTTGTGCATTTTAAGCGGACGTTTCCATCGATTTATAGAATCTTTCTGGAACATTATGACCGTGTTTAATTCCAATGATGAGGCACTCATCTGATAACGTTCGTTACAATATGTTATACAATGTAGATCGTCTTTAACGAATATCTCAATACCTGAGTGTGATACGAAATTCTGTGCGCTAATTTGTGTCAGCGAAGAAAAATACGTAAAAGACATCCATCACGTCAGAAAACAAAAATCGTGCTGTTCTGTTTAATTAGGTAAAATATGTTTGCAGTAATTTGAAAATGTAGGTTAAAATCTTAACGGGTGGTTTCTATGTGCGTGATTGTAAGGGAATTCGTTGCGCAAGATCAATTATAGAAGAAAAAGATAATATTTAATTTTGAATGAACTAATTTGTTATGGGGGTAACCTGTAGAGTCCCAAATTTTATATAAAATAATGTTTAAAACACAAGAATGTTAACAAACTAGTTTTAAACACGGAGTTGCGTAATAGAGGAATTTGATTTTTTAGTAAGCTATAGATTTATAAAATAACCGTGAATTCATTAAAATGCACCTCAAAGTTGCGTTTTTAAAGTTGTTAAACAATTTCAAGGCAATACAATATAGTTTTAATAAACAGTATTGCAGCCATCATAAATTAAACTACAATTACACTTTATTATAATGTAATCTGTAGACGCTAAGTCATAAAAATACACACTTATAGGATTACCAAAGATTATGTAATCTTTTATACATTAAGACTCCATACGTGCAAATAGAAGGTTTGAGATTAAAAGAAACTATAGATACCCTTACGAAAATTATGGTATAACAGGACTTCCTACGTGTTATTTGACACGAAAAGTAATAACAATATTGTGTAATAGTATAAAACTCTGACGCGATAGATGATACAGTAAGAAAATTAAAAATAATAAAAACAGAGTCAGATTGAGTTTGCAACAGTTTTATAGCAACCGGTTATCTGAAAACGTCAAAATGTAGGAATATGATAATTAAGAGGGGGTGTCTTAATGTTAGATACTCCAATAGGGTTAATTTATGAAGAATTTGGAATTAATATAAGTGAATTGACTCGGTGAAAGAAATATTAGTCTAAAATATTGAAAATGTAGTGAGGTTCAGGTATATTTGAAAGAAAAGCGATAGACGCGGCATATCGGATTTTCGATTTTAAGCTTAATGAAAAGTAAAGTCCGAAACGCCTGCAGACGAAAATTTGTTCTTTATGACCGTATGTAGGGGTGAAATTCGATTTTGGAATTGTGTAGTAGCTGTTGTTTAAAAATGGAAAACCTGGTATGGCCTGGAAATTACCTGAATTTAAGGAAGTAAACTGTAAGTAATAGAATAAGCTTAAGCAAGATTTGGTATAATTTATTTATGAAAGTAGACGTAAATATGTTTTCCATTTTTTTCGAAATACGACGTTAGTCAAAGAATAATGTGATTAGCAGTAAAATATTAAGAGATATGTAAGTATTATGTGTTGTGGATAGTACAAAGTGATAGTGCAACCTTTATACTGGAACGTTTTCTTGTTGGAAGAACGACATTACCATTCATTTGGGTTTCATAAATGTGTAGTTCAATAAGACAGCAGAAAAATGAGGAGCGCCGGATAGTTCTGTGGCTAGATTAGGCTGTTTTCTTTAAGATTTGTTTTAGAGTTTAGTTTGACATTACCTGATGTTCAACTTCATTTAGCAAATAGATAGTAACTTGTAAAGGATTTTCAGCTACCCCAGTGTTAGGCAGATTTAGAAGGAGTATTCGATTTTAATAGAGAACCGAGTAGGAATAACGACAGCAAGAAAGTTTTATGTGGAATAATAGTTTTCCACGTGATCCACGTAGACAAAGACATCATAAAGGATGCGACAAGCAAATGATTGGCGGCCCTCGATATTAACGAAGGCGAGACCTTTCAGAGCAAGTGACAATGTAAGATAAAATTTTAGTCGAAAACCTTGTTATTTATTAGTTTTGTTGTTTCTTTATATTTTTTTCACTTTATGTGTAGGAACTCTTTTCCGACCACCGCTATTTCGCCGACCCACCTTTTTTTTGTTACGGGTCCTCGTCCCTTCAGGGCAAGTCAAAATTGAAAATGTTTTGCCCGTAACAGTAGAATAATTACAGTCCGTAACATGTTGAATAAATTCGTTTGTGGTTATTAATATGTAAATAAACAATATTATCTTATTTGTTTATTCAGTAGCAGAAAAGGTACAGCATTGGCGCAAATCACACCTGGACCCTAACACCCTTGCAGTGTCCAAACAAAAGAAATTCATGAATCGATTTATCAAGAATGTTGTAACTTCCATCGTAAATTCGGTAAATTAGGCTTGCTTAAATTCCAAAATTTGTTCCTAGTGTTTGACAAGCAACGATAATAATGACACGAGGGAAAACTATTCCTGTTATAAAATACTTAGGTCCTTTGAGTATTCATTTAATGGAAAACTTCTTATTATGTTTGCTGAACTATTTAATTTTCACATCGAAAACCTGCGGATAATAATCATTCGATTAGGCAGCAAGTTCCGAGAATACAAATCAATTTATGATACAGTAAATAAGTTACATTAAAGCAGTACCGATTGAGTAATTAAACAAAGCCCTGGGGGAATTACTTCTTGCAGAAATCTTTTTAATACCCAGTATATAAGCGTTGCAAATGCTAAGGCAACCTACTAGGAATTAAGCAATAATCGTGTAAGTAGTTGTACTCGAAATTGATTATTGAATAATGTAGCAGAACAGCGCATGCATAATTTACGAAATTAATGTTATTGGGTTGACACGCGCCTAACCTAACTAATTACAGTCCATTAGTATTTAGGAAATTAATAGAGTTTGCAGCAACTACACTGATTTATAATGTCTTTCTGTCTCTGATGCTGACAGAGCAATACATTAGCAGCCAAAGGGTTGTTTGATAAAATTTAGGCACCTCGTCAAAATTAAATTTGGTTTGTTAATGGGCTACTCGTTTCCTAATATGTAGCAGTTTACTTTGATGTTATACTAAGTTAGTTTGGGGTTTTGGTCTGTGTCAGGGTAATCCGTAGAATACTTGGATTTTAGCAGCTTGTATGATTAACGAACGCAGCATTGTTGTTTAACTTATATAGTTTATATTTAAAGTAACAGGAGTAGGAAGTCTGTTTTACCCAGCAAAAATGACACTACATTAGACTTGGTCGTCAGTTTTATTTAATTTCTTAAGTTGTCATTTGAAAGTTGAATAAATATTACTTATTGTAGTTTAATAATACACGAAAGCAACATGTTTTAAATTACATTTAAATGTTAAGCCAAAGTCATACTGCACAGTTACAAAATGACTATGAGAAACTAGAATTTATGAAATAAAATATGTAGAGTGTAATTGTTATTATTGGATATCGGGCTTATGTCAAATAGGTTCAAATAAATTTACACGTCAAAATTCGGTATGCTACAGTACGACTTACAGATATCATGCCAGTATTATAACTTTAATACGTCCTCACAAATACCCCATTTATTGCCTAGTATACAATATTGGTTAGAGGGTCCCATTTACGCTGATAGTATCTAGAAATGCAAAAATTCACAAAATAAATCCAGACCATCATATGATATCAGAGCTTTTAGTTGTTACCATCAATAAATAATTGTAGGTACACAGTTTCTTGTTTGGTAAAAATTTTCCGTGGCAACAGTGGACATACTCAACTAATCGCAACAACGTATGCAAATATCATTGTCATTCTCGCTATTGTCAGCTTCCTGTTTTTCATTTTAATAATTTACATCAAGTCCTAGTTATCAAAACAGTTTTTCAAAACTAACTAACAGATAATTTCAGCAATGTAAGTATTAAAAAAGAATGCGCGTTTAATAGCTGATCAATTTGATATTTTTTAAAGTACTATGTATAAGATGAAGGTGGTTCATATTTAAGAACGACAGATTATTTTTAACGGGTTTCAATTTTTGAAACGCGAAAAAGAATCAGAGGCTACTCGCCTGAACAATTTGCAAGAGCACGCGGCCGAATCAACAGGTGTTTCATCGTTGATCGTGCAAAGAATTGTAAAGGAAGGTACAATTAAACCTAATTTCGCAAATTCAGTTCATCAGGGAAAACACATAGAAGCCAAGTTCATGCCGCTGCGTACAATTTATCCTCTAAAATAGATTGAGTATGAAAATTGGCAGAAGTACATTGTTATTTTTATTATCGAGTGTCGTAAGGGCCTATAAGAGCAATGGACTACGCTGGTGGCCAAACACTAGAAAACAATAAATACTTTACTTTCAGACACAAATTTATTTCTATTGTTGGCAAGTAGGCGTCCAATACAATACAAATTAATTGCAGAAAAATGGGTGGGGGCCTTAAAACTCTTGTATGGAAAGTGGCAGAAGCACATATAAAAAATATTAGTGCTTAAAGAGTGGAGTAAAGTAATGTTTGAATGAAAAAATAATATGTTGAAAGAGAATCTTATATAGGCAAGGTTTAAGTCAAAGGGATAATAATGTTGATGATGATGATCGTTTAGGATGCAAATCCATTAAAAATAATGTATATGGTGTAAGAGTTCGGTTTCCCTCTGCTAAATTAACGCATAAAAATTATGTGTTGTGTTATAAAATTTTTAAATTTACTTTTATAATCCAATATAAATCGTACTTCTACAATTAATACAAAACTAAAAACAAAGTATCATAATTTTGAAACACCCCAATTATTGTCCTTCTTTATTTTTAATCATATAGTAAATAAAGCGCATAGTTATAAATGTCCAGTTTGTATTGTAAAATTTCTACAACGTATCTTCAAGGTAATATCGTATAGCGTGTTTTTGCGCACCTGCTTGCTAAGGCTATTGTCGACGAGTCGAATCAGTCGGCTTTTGATCATTACAACATCAATATGTTTAAATTCATATCTAGGGCTGACTTGCGAGTCGCAATTTAGTTTCGATAAATCTATCGATCCGATTGCTTAGAAACTCATCGTGGTTTGTAATTTCTATATCTAAATAATTCAAACTAATTTTTATTTGGTTTTACTTAGCGCAACACAAAAGAACTGATGGACTAAAAAAATATAAAGCAACACTAAAGTACGGAAGAAATAACATTTAATAACTGAAGCAAAAATGGTCGAGCTAGACTGTTAAATTTTTACGGCGTATAAGATATATGCGTTCCTTATATTTCAACATGGAAATTTTGCTTTAATTCGGAAGCAATACTTAGAGCTGACTAATGGTTGTAGGAAGTTTATGTAATTGCGTATAAAGCGATTACGCATTGGAAACTTACAATTTAGATTTAGTTTACGAGGCGTTGTTATAACGATGTAGACAACTACTTTTTTATGTGTTTGTTCAATGTTGGAAGTCCACATGTGGGTTGAACTTGTTTGTTAAATGGTGCAAACAGCCAAGCCTGAGGTCAAGATGGTAAGTGATTTCCATTTGTGAAACAATCATTTGTTTGACATTTAACGTCATATATAAATCTAACCTTGGTAGTTTGAACCCATGGAAACTAACATCTTTGTGATAATATTTAATTATGAATTTAAATTTTCAAACGCTGCTTCATATCAAAATTTATGCTTTATAAAATTGTCTCTGTAACAAAAGCTTTATGAATTTGCATTACGAATAATATAGTCATGTACTTGTTTATATACGATAACTATTTAACCAAGTTTAACTTTACTAATTTGAAAGATCTTATTACCAACTTATTTTGTATGTATGTGAGTCGTTTTATCAGTACTGAAAAGGTGACAAAAATCTCATGATTAAGTTAATGACATTTATAGTGCCTATTTGCTTTGGAGGCTTTTTCTTTTTTATTTAAATTGTCCAAGGTAAATAATAAATATAAAAATTAATTGAATATTCAGAAACTTATAATAATTATCTGTCAAAATAAATCAGAAATAATTTTCAGTTAATATATGTGTACATACCTAACAGTCTTAATTTCTTTATAAATTTAAACAAGGTTAATTACACTCATGGAAGCACTTAAGCAATAGTATTTATTTTGTCCATGCTTATTACTGGATTCTATGAATTACATATAAACCAAAAGTTCAATAAGTAGAGTGTCCATGCACTATTACACAAAAGAAAGATATAGACGTACAAAACCTGTCTGATTTATTAATTTTATTTTGAGGCGCAAATTGCTGTCTCTAATATTATTTTATGTAATTTTATTTCAGGATAAACGTAGTACGATCTGAAAATGCAAAATCTTGTATTTTTACAACAGAATATACTCGTTGAGGTTTTTGCATTTTTCTTAGCGATATTTCTTGTTTTTACACACTATCTAAGTACAGTGGCGCCCTACCCATCCGTATTTAATTAACGACCCCCATGATAGTCTCTCTCTAAACCGCTGAAGATAGAGTTCAGAGATAGTGCGGAATCTACAAAATTCCATTGTGTCAATACGGATAAAACAACATCTTCTACACGACTTTTGTAAGAAAAAATAAACATCCTTTTTAGAAAGTTTCACTAACGCCCAGTATAGTGAGGTTGAAATGTTTTAATATCGTACTCCTGTAAAATTGTTGAATGATAGTCTTTACTTTGGGTTTGTAGAAAATGGTCTAATAGACGCTTATATTATTTTGTTATATAGATTGGAATTTTTTATAAACGTGAAAGCCTGAGGCAAAGAGAAACTTAAAATTTACATTAAATTATATTTGTTCAGAAGGTATCGCAGCTAAGAGTGAGCTTGTATCATTTATATTTATAGAGAATCGAAAAGGCAACAGAAAACTTAACAAAAATATCTCTCGGTTGTTCGATATTTTTTGCTCTGGCAAAACACTGGTTGTGCAAACAGTCGATATTTCTAGTTTCACTATTTATTTTGATTTTTAATATAGACTTTCTTCGGGGAGGTTTTTCGAATTCCCCCGTCTTCAGATAATAATACTTCTATACCTAATAATAATGTAACGAAGGCGCAAAAAAGTCTAGAATCGATAGGTTAAATGCCACTAACAATGAATTGATTAACATCTACGAGGTTGCATATAAAGAACACATATAAAGCAAATAAATGCGAAGAATTTAGGAAAGTATGTAATCACATGGTAATTTCTAGAAACCTTTAGAAGCTGTGTGACTTGCATTCATAAGGTACCACAGAACTCATTAAAACGGAAGTATGAATTCCCAAGTATTATAATTTAGATTATTTGATAAATCATTAAAATAAATACGCTTCTAATTTGGGTAGTGTAACTTTAAACCATTTCTGAAAAACTGTTGCATTAGGTTCGTTATGGTAATCTCGCGTTTCCTTGCTTTGGAAATACACTAAACCGTCTTTAAAAAAAGCTTGTTCAGATTCAACATGTAGTTAATAAGACACATTCCTTTATCAGATAGTCGTTTTATTCAAGTCGATAATCTCAATGAAAGTCCGATGGCAATTTCGAATACTGCCAACTACCTTCAGCTCCTTTTTGGTATGTTCTTCATTTAACCAGATTTCTAAGTCTTTTGATATCACGTAAATATTTCCGCATCCGTCAAACAATGTCACTATGTTCAGTTAAAATATTTTTGATAATTCCGTTCAAGTATTTAAAGATAACTTCTTTTAGAAAGTTACATAAGGGCGAACGACTCATTTGTCATAAATGCCGGTTAATTTTTATCCCGTCAAAGTTAGGTCTAATCTTTGGGCGTCCATTTCTAAAAAAGAAATTATATATCAGATGTGGTATCAAAAGTTTGCCACTTTCATAAGGATTTTCTATGATGCTAGTCATACATCCAGGTGCAGGGAAGAAAGGATGGTTTCTGTCCGTTTATATTCTTTTACTATTGGATAAATAGTTGCATATTTACCACAGCAAGATTAAAATTTTGTTAGCATAATGGTTAAAACACTTACTATCACTTTACTTTTTTTTTAAAGCAATCGAGATAGTTTTAAGCCATGGTTCATCAATTAGCAGCTGTAAACAACCTACCTGCTTTACGGCCAATTAAAAACTCAGTTGTAATTTAACACGTTTTTCATGGTTTAAAAATAGACTACATCAGGCAGAGAAACACAAGACAGTAAATAGCTATTTATGTAAAAACCAACAAAATTGACAAAATCCAGCTTCGATGCTCTATCACTAAAGTCTTCCATTTCCAATAATTTTTATATCAACATGTATTTTATTTATTACTCCATCTTTCTTTTGCTATAATGTAGATCGAACAGCTGTCCTAAATAATCGCCATAATAAATACGTATACAATCCAATAGTGGAAAAGAAAAAATTGGATCGATTAAAAATTAAAATGATTGGAATTTACGTATCGGAAAGCAAGTCGATTTTGCATTGATAAAGGCACCCACCGAATGAAGTGTTTTGTTATGAACATAGGCAGTAGTTATTGGTCTAAATTACGTGAATACTAAAGAGTTTTATATTTAGGTAAATAGTAGATTTTCGAAAGATATGGCTGTACATAATCTAACTTAGACGTTGTATATAGGACTATAGTAACTTTAAAAAGATTATCCTCTTATTCTGCGAACTAGTGAAATAGCTTATAAATAACTAAGTTTTATAAAAATAGTGCAAGTATTAGGATTGTTATATTAGTGTTTTTGAGTTAGTTGTTTTTGCCAATTTTAAGAAATCGTAAGTAGACCTGCATATTTTAAAGCAACCTGGGTAGAAAGCGCATTTTAGGGCTTTAAATACTACTTCAATTTCAAATATTACTTTAAAGAATACTTCAGATTCTGTCCGTATACTATTTTTAATCCTGCACAAATTTTATGCAACCGCAAATAAAATATACTTAATTTAATTTAAATTTGTTGCAAATTAATTTCTGGTATTACACTAGAAATTTCGTATGTAATTTTGTTCAAGAAGTTTCCACATCGTGAAAAGGGTTTATGTAAAGCAAAGCGAGTCAGACATTTTTCTAAAGCACCAGAGATGAAAAGTCAAATTAATTTTAAGATTTGTGTTCTTTTGTGCAAAAGACTTTATAAAATTATACAAACTCACATTTAGTATTTAATAATTTTATTGTGAGAAGTAGTGAATTTACGGTTTCGTCACTTTATGATTTCAAAATCTTACTTAAGAAATTATTTATATAACAAAGGGCAATTTACGCCTATTTTCCTAGAAGATATATTTTTAAAAGAGTAAGTACGGTTGTGGGAGTACTCTGGTCTGAAGGTTTAACATAAGTTTATTTCTGGGTGTAAGTTCAAACTTGGTATATTTTTATATATTTTGTTTGTGATTTATACCGTACAATTTTTCATTTCTCTCTATATTATGATTTGTAAATATTATACTGTAAAAATGTTAATTAAGATTAATATACTAACCTATTCGAGCAGAAGAGCCTATTAATGCTCTACTAACTGAAATAGTAACTTTGTTTTGATGTATCTGCGTCTGTCGTATAGGGACGATTACTTCAATATTACTGCAGATAAAATATTGGCACTCACATCGCGGGGCTATTCGATGGCACTATAGCATAATAAAATTGGTGACCCAACTCAGGGGTTTGAAAATACAACATCATTGCTCGAAAATTCAACAGTCAGGCTTGATTTTTTAAAGAGATGAGAGGTTGAGGACATAAATCAATTAGATTCAGTTAAAATTTTTTATTTAGAGTACTTTTTTTGGAACATTCCTGATACAATGCAAACAGCTGCAATCAGTAATTTCGTACTTAAACGCACAGAAAATTTAAGAAGAGTGAGATCCCAATAACGTTGACTTTCAGGGATATAGGAGGCAACCATGGCTTTGAGGGTACGGTTGACGCATTCAGCAGGATATGCCCGAGGATATTAACAAGTGGTAGAAAGAATTTTGGTGTATCTACGTATAGGACTCTGAAAATCTCAACGACTCTGGGCTGCGCAATGGAGAAAGTGAGAAATCTACAGAAAAGGATGTAACAGAGTGTTTTCAGTTCAACCTAAAATCTTTTGAGAGACTCATAAATATGGAGACATTTGAAGAGTTTGACAGCAAAATTCACTATAATACAAAACAAGTCATTTGTTTATAGATGTTTCAGTTAAAAACACTCAAATTTCAAGTTTTGTGAAATTGATAGCTGAATGTACCACTTTATGCATTTGTTGAACATTGCATTAATTTTGACCGCATGATTAGGAATTTTTGTACAATTTGTCCAATAACAAATACTACTAAAATAACTTCAACTGAATTTAATAAAACCTTAAACATATTATTTAGATCAGACAATTTAAGCAAAGCAATAACTATTAATATTATTAAGTAATATAAAAATATGGTTTATTTAAATTATTGCATGTTGCTGTAACGGTTTACAACCAAGACCGTCATTGCCATATCATTAGGCAAACCAAAGTCTGAGAATTACTATCGTTATTACTTATTAACGTTTTTATTAGTTGCTCTATATCGTCTTTTATATATTCCCAGGCAAGGTAATCCTCATCAACTTTCTCTGTATGAGAACAAACATTTACTCATTCCTGTTGACCAACAGAATCAAATTAATCTTCAGCCAACTTCCATATATCCTCCAATTTAAAAGTAGTGTTTTGTGCAGCAACATGGTTTTCTTCAGAAATTCAAATTTTTTCGATGGGGTTGAGTTTAGGATGATGTGGAGGTAATCGTATCACTGTATGACGATGTTTAGCTAACATTTTTTTGTTTGCACGTGGGTTTATGTTGGTTAATGTTTGCTTATAGTTCTGCTTTTGTAGTCCTAAGCTGAAAGGTATGTTTTTTTTTCAATAGCCAACACCACACGTCTTCTTTTTTCTAAGCCAATGTTAGATTTATTTTCACAGCTGCATTACGATATGCTGCATTATCCACCATTAATATAGAGTTTGGTTTAAGGTTTATCTTATAACCATTTACAAAAAATTCTATTATTCATTTCATCACGATAATTCCCAGTTTTATGTCGTAATAAAGTAATGAGAAAAATCAAAAATAGGGAAACTTGTTCTTCTAGGATTTTAACAACGGGTTGTACAGTAACGCTGCGCAAAGTAAAAAATAGGCCACTACAAAGATATAGAAATGACTTGGTAGAACGTAGTACCATATCACAAGAGATTATTAACCAAGGATAGGATGGTTTAGCTCGGGGAGCAAAGAAGCCAGAAGGAGGTAACTGTTCAATATAAGTAGCACAGATGGTCAACTCGGATGTATTGAGCAACATCAGCTCTGAGATAGGGCCAATAGTAGGTGTGGGATAAACAAGCGGAAGTTTTGGTCACACCACAGTAATTGAAAGTGGGTGGATCGTGGTAAAGAAAAATTAGATGGTTGCACTGTTCATGATATACGACAATTTCCCAATCGTCCCAAGATTCAGCAGCGATGGCAGTATTATTCTGACGAAAAATAATAGTGTTTACTACGACCAGGACGGACAACGTATAGGATAAATGGAAACTTTTTGAAGCATACTATTGTACAAAGAATCCGGAATAGGTAGAGTAACTTCGAGGGAGGTAACCGCCGAAATAGAAACAGGTACAAGAACCGGAACAATATGAGAAAGGGTGTGAGGTACGACATGACCTTTCTCTCTACGGTGAAGAATAAAAATGAAATTCTGCTGGAGGCGAAAAGACTAACGAACCAAGCGTCGGAAGGACTTTGAAGTTTATTAAGTGAGAGAAGGGATTGGTGATCTGTAATAAGTGTAAATAGTATCTTTGATATACGGGCGGAATTTCTTAAAGGACAACAGAACCGCTAAGCATTCTTTCTTAGCAAAATAGTAATTACGCTCAGACATGGAAAGTGAGCGACTGATATAAGGGACGATTTTTTTCGATTTTTGTGAAATTCTGACTCAGAATCGCACCTATACCAAAATGAAAAGCATCTTTTTGGATGGACTGTGGCAATGAGGGGTCGGGGCATGAGAGTGTGGGAGAAAGAGTAAGAAACACAGACTGGTAGGCGGGAGTCTAGAGAAACGCGATGTTGTTTCGAGTAAAATAAGTAAGAGTAGCGAAATTTGAATAAATCATCGATACCAACTGACCATCCCAAGCACAACAAAATAATTCAACATCTGCTTTAACACATTCCAAAATACCAAATGTGTCTTTTTAATTAAAAATTAATTCGACATCTGGTAGTTGCACAAATACACCACCAAAGGATTCCTGGATGTATTACCGGCCGAATTTTTCTTTCTTGAGGAACGTGTATCTTAATTTCTAGCAAACCAAGGTGCAGTACTAAGGGGTGATGTATAACGTACAAACCTTGCTGCTACCTGCTGTAATGACCAAAAACTAAACAGTAATGAATGCTTTTGGCGTTATATATAGTCATTAAACAGGATGTAGTCGTAACAAATCTTTGCAAAACTAATCAAGAAAGTTATCTCTAATACTCATACAGTCTTCGCTTAGCTTCGGTAACTGCGTAGTGCCACTATTGAAAACTATTGCACCTTATTATGGGTTTCATCATTCGCGTTCAAAGACATTCTACCTCGCAACCTATTTGTCGATTATCCACAACTGTGTGTGATAAACAAGCAAGAAAGTAGGAAAATTAAATGGTAGGAAACCAAAGCAGATGACCAATCAATTTAAAAACGATCCGAATAAAACTACTTACAGGAGCCCCCTCCCCCAGACAAAAAGTGCAAGGTAGACAATCAACGAAAACGAAGGTGGAACCGCATCAACACTGCAAACGTCTTTAGAGGATGGATGTTTCTTACAAGAAAAGAAACATTACAATTATCAAGCCTGGCGGAAAAGGGCGATTTTCCGCAATAAAACCAAAAAGTAAGGAAAGAATTTAGAAAAGGAACTAGCAGTAACAGCCAAAACAAGTTGCAACTGTTAAACTTCAAGTATCGGGAAAAGAGAACAATGCTGGGGGAAAATGATTTTCAAGCTGAGGTAACAGGGAAGTCTGCCTGTATTTAATTAACTGTTACCACTTCCCCCAACCATTTGGAGTATTAATAAAGTAACAATATCTTTATATACATAAATCGGTGTTGCTCAGTCGCTGCTACGTGATTTCAAATTTAAAATCCCATTAACAGTCTTGTCATAAAAATCTGCTTTGGTGGGCAACCATTCGTATCGCAGTATTCTGTTCAGGAAAAATACCGAATCTCCAATATACTAGAATATGATGGAACCAAGTTCCATGATGTTTTTTACCAGACCAAGTCTATCACTAACAAGTTAGTATTGTAGTTGATGTTGCTATAAACACTATTGTTTCAGCGAGTAGAACCTTGTACACAAATTTAGTTACATATAACTGAGCATAGGATGATTGAAATCAATCAATAAGTGCCCAGAAAAGTTAGTTTTAGAACCAAAATCTAGGAAGTAATTTGAGCAGTATTTGAATTCTAGATTTAGGTGGGCTCAGACATGTGATGAAGAACCGCCTAGCCTCATTGTGTTTTCCCCTCAAAAATTATAAAGGTAAACAGCATGAAATCTTACAAACTTTAATGACATCTGAAGATATAGTTCAGCGTCAGAAAGCTAAACACTTTGTTGATAAACTAAAAATACGAACAACAAATTTTCGTTTTTAAAAAAGTTTTAAATGTAAATGATAAAATGCACCTGGCTATTCTTACAACGTTGCATATCAAGTAGCTAGATGCAAAAAGAATTCCACACCTTCGTGTAAGAATGGAAGGTAGCAGTTTCGATGTCACTTATTTCTGATACGGTTGAACTACCCAGTATACACATTTTAGAAAATAAAAATTTTGAATTTTTAACACTAAGGAATAAATGCACCTCTTGGATATGAAAGACAAAGTCGATGCTTTTCATAGAAAATTAAAAATAAGGAATTCAGATAAAAGCGTAAAAACATAAAAATGTTTAAAGATGTAACTGAATTTATTAAAATCTGCAACGCTGAAGGCGTACGTATCAAAGATTTATTTGTCACCATGAAGAACTACTTAGCCATCTTGACAAAGCATTTAAGAAGGTATTTTATAACCGATGACAACTTCAAAGTAACATTCGAGTAGGCTAGGAATATATTGGGAAAACATCTTAAAATCTCTCTTCAAAAAGAAGAACAGTATATAAATTTTAGAGTTAAGAACCAGATTCAAAAAAAGTTTGCCCGTAAATTTCTGTTTAAGTTGTGTTCTGGCATGGATATTTATTCTTACAAAGTCGGTTTTTCTGCGTGGTTGCACTAAAAATAAAATACAGATCCCAGCTTAAATAAAAATAGAACTGAGAGTTTGCGTTTCCAATATATTACCATCATACGAGAAGCTGTCTACTGCTTTACTGCAAGACAGGCTTAAGGTAGTCACTAATTTGACGAATTATTATATTTATTTCTCATTTTAGTTTTCGTTACTTCTCTGTTGAGTTTGCAATAGGTAATGTTATATATGTATATACCGGAGTGACATTTTGCATTGAACGTATAATGTAGCTGTGATTGAAATGCAAACAAACAATGTTACAATATTTATTTACCTTGAAAGATTTTTCTATTTTCATAATTGTGGGACGTCAAACCGTCCAGTCTCAGCAATCTTTTTCGATATTATTCCTACACAAAAGACGGATATTCCGCATAAACCTCTCCTGCTTGGAGTTTTCTAAATTTAGCATATTATACTTTACTTGTCTCTAAAATACCGTAAATGAACTCATTAAATTTTAGCCACAATTAAAATTTTTTTTAAAATAAAATGTCTTCCAATTACGACTTCATCACAATTGTCTCACAAATTTACATACCTTGATCTATATTATAAATTATTTAAATAAAATTCCACATAAACCTAAATTCAATCAACAACAAATTCCTGTAATATAACTACACGTACATTAAACTTATAGGAAAACGAACCTAAGGTAACACTTAATATCAGGATATTATTAACTAAAAATCTTTAAAAAAACACCCCATAATTACTACCTCATAGCATTGTTCTAGTGGTTACAAGTGTTTTATTTGATATTTGAAATTTCATTTCTAAAAATGCTTGTTATAACGTTATGTTACGGACCTAAGGTACGTTCAAATGCGTTTTACACCGAAATAAAACTATGCTTTTGTAGTTTTTAAGTCTATTACCTTAATTTCCTTTAACAGAACTAAATATTTATTAAAATATTATGCTCAATAGACATTACTATTTATGAAATCAGAATATACTGGGAGAATCAATATTAATTTTGTGCGTTCAAGACTAATTTTCTCATTTTTCCTCTGGTTGCTATTTAACTTAAAGTCAACGCGTTAGAGCCTGTTCGGTTTAGTAGTGCAATAATCTTAGTGGAGTTCAGGTTTTGACATTTAGATTCTCAACGGGTTTTTAAACTATTCGTTCATGTTTATTTTGGATTTCCAGAGTTCAATGGATCTTATTTTTCATTTTTAAAATTCTTCAGTAGTTTATAAACATGTTTGTAATCATTTTACTAAGGAATTTATTACTTAAGTGTTTAATTTGAGATAAACCTTTACCACTAACCAAAAATGGAAAATTCTCTTTATAGCGAAATTCAAGCTTGAGATGTATATATTTTGCAATCAAAGAGTCTACTTTTTGTTTGTGGAAAAATTTTTACTTTCACTTTAATCTTTTGCCGCTAGATCAAAAGCATTCACTACTAAAATTTCTAGAGCATGCAACAATATTCTGTAACACGTTGACTACCAGGGGGTAAATGAAGATTGTTCAATCCAGACCACACGTTATATTGATAAATATGACGTGATATAATTTATGCTCTTTACTAGAAATATATTCCTAAGTATAAAATTTATAGTAGCTGCTGTTTCAGCCTACGTCACATCAGTATGACGCTGGTCTATAGAAAAAATTTCACTCTCATAGACCAATTGTCACATTTATGTGACATGAAGTTTGCAACTCACTTGTGACAATATTTTTTTTTGTATTAAGATAAACGAATTGAAATATAAATGAAAATTAATTTTTACTACACAGGTAGTTCAAAAACTTACAAAATTTACTTTTTATCATAATAACATTTGAAACAATAACAAATACAAAGTCCTATTGGCTTATTGTCGGCTGTACATGTATCGCAAATGTAAAATGTTGCAGATCTTTCTTCTTTGCAGAGCAGACCCGACACCTGAGTCTTTTAGAATTTTTTATTGGAAAATGATTTGTTGTACTTTGACTTTGATTCGGTGCGTTACCCGGTGCGTTATTTATCATCAATAAGCTTTTCACTAGTTCTTCTCTGAATTCGAGATACGACAATTTCCTAGAATGTACATTATTGTATATATAACAAGCATTCCAAAAACTTTCAGATACCAGCGCACATATTTTTGAGGTGTGGAGTAATACGAAACCATTTGGTCACATCTGTCTATGCCTGACATATTACTGTTATAGACGATGATACTCAATGGCTTGAATTTCATGTTGCCTTTTCTATTTATTACTTCTTTTAGTTTAGCTGTGTGTTTTGTGGAAATTTATTTATTTATTTATTCACAACCATTTCGAATGGACCTGCACCTTGCCGAAGTTCTAGATTATTAGAACAGGTGAAATGGCTAGCGTGTTCTAATGAGCTAAAGAGTCAAACTATAGGTCCAACCAAAGTAGTAGGGTCGTTAGTGAGGAACCAGACTAAGACAGGGCCCCGAAAGAGGGCAGCGGCTCTTTCGGTACTTAGACTGGCAGAGACCGTAGGGGTCGGTATGGCAGTCTAATACACACTACCGCGATGTGGAAGGCAACTGGAAACCACCACATTACTTCCCAAGTAGTCAGTGTACCTAAATTATAATAAAATGCTGGCATTCTCTGGGATAAAAGATTCCGGAGTTAAAATAGTCCCCCATTCGGATTTCCGGGAGAGGACTACTTCGGGGAATGCGAACGGAAAGTTCAGAATAAGAGTCGGAAACATTTTACGAGTCGGAGCCTGGAATATTAGAAGTATGAAGCAAGTAGGTAAGCTAGAGAACCTAAAAATCGAAATGAATAGGTTATCACTAGACATAGTAGGGATCAGGGAAGTTCGGTGGTCATAGGCGGTGGATTTTTGGAGTGAAGACTTGAGGGTAATTCATGCAGGAGCAGAGGAAGGAAATTTGGGTGTGGGGATAGTTAGGCGAAAAAAGATAGGATACTGTGTAGAAAATTACTTACAAAAGAACGAAAGAGTACTCATGGTTATTTTAGAATCTAAACCGGTCAACACAGTAATAATACAAGTATACATGCCCACCTCTAGCTACAGTGACGAAGAGGTAGAAGCGATCTACAAAGATATCGAAGACATTAAAGATACGTAAAAGGACACGAAAATTTAATAATTACGGGGGATTTTAATGCAGTGGTAGGTGAAGGTAGGGAAGAAGCAGTAGTAGGTTTATTTGGTTTAGGCACGAGAAACGTCAAGGAAAATAGATTGGTAAAATTTTGCAACAAGAACAATTTAATCATCACAAATACATTATTTCAACATCATGCTAGAAAACGATATACGTGGAAGATGCCAAGAGATATAGGATGATATCAAATAGATTACATTCTTGTTAGACAACGGTTTAGGAATCATGTACTAGACTGTAGAAGCTACCCAGAAGCAGATATCGACACTGACCACAACATTGTAATTATGAAGTCCGCACTTAAATTAAAATTTGACAAAAAGAAACGGAAGAAGGCACTTGGACTTAGAGAAACTAAAAGATAAAGATATTCAAGAAAGATTCGAACAAAAGTCAAATGAATTGCTCAAAGATAATGAGAAAATATCTGATACTAAGGAAGTAGAAACCGAATGGAACAACATTAAATCCAGTCTAGACATGGTGGCCATAGATATTCTGGGGTATACACAAAAAGAAAATAAGAAACCATGAATAACAAAAGATATCCTGAATTTAATAGAAGAAAGGCAAAAATAAAAAAATTAATCAGACGAAACAGGAAAACAAAGATACAAAGCCGTAAAATGGGAAATTATTCGCAAATTCAGGAAAGCTAAAGAACACTGGATTGATAAAAAGTGCAAAGAGGTACAAACTAAGATAGAAGTAGGAAAGACAGATGAAGCATACAAACTAATTAGAATGAATCTTAGGGATATAAAACCGTATAGCAAAAATATATGGGACGCGGGAGGAAACGTCATTATAGAAAATGTAAAGAAAGTGAATAAATGGCAAGAATATATAGAAAATTTATATGCAGGAGAGGAACTAACTTCATTAGAACAGGAATCAGACATTGAAAATGATGACCTGGGATGTCCTATACTTAGAGATGAATTAGCATTAAAGGTTCTGAAAAATGGTAAGGCGCTGGGTACAGATAAGGTGCAAGCAGAAACTCTAAAAGCCGCTGGACAAGCAGTAACAGAACGTGTCTTCCAACTTGTAAGCAATATGTATGAGACATGCGAGATACCCAAAAATTTCAAACGTAAAGTCACAGTAACTATACCAAAAAAGAAAGGCTCTGATAGATGTGAAAATTTTCGAACAACAAGTTTGACAGCACACGTGTCAAAAATATTAACTAGAATTGTACAAAGAAGAATGGAAAAACGGGCTGAAGAAATACTAGGAGAAGACCAATTTGGGTTTAGGCGAAACAGGGGAACACGGGAGGCTATTTTAGCTCCCAGAGTGATAATGGGGAACGCAATAGAAAAGGGCGAAAGCGTGTATATAGGGTTTGTAGATCTGAAAAAGCATTCGACAATGTAAAATGGAAAAGAATGTTCGAAATACTCAAAAAGATTGGAATAGATTATAGGGATAGACGAATTGTACATAGCTTATACAAAGAGCAAACAGCAGTAATAAAATTAGAGCAGGAACGTAGAGAAGTAAATATTAAGAAAAGGGTGAGACAGTGATGTGCCCTATCCCCATTAATTTTTAACTTGTACATTGATGAGGCAATGAATACTGTCAAATGCACAAAGACATTTGGAATTAATATGCAGGAACAAAAGATTGATATGCTCAGATTTGCAGATGATATAGCAGTATTAGCATCTAGCAAGGAAGAGTTAGAAGCTGCTCTTAATAAAATGGAAACAGTTCTAACGGAGGGATATGGTATGAAAATTAACAAAAATAAAACTAAAGTTCTAGTATGCAAAAGAGGGGATAATAAATCAAAAACAAGAATACAAATAGGTAACGAGAACTTACAAGGGGTTAAGAATTTCTGATACCTAGGAAGTCAAATAACGCAAGATGGGAAAAGCACAAAGGATATAAAACAAAGATCAGCACAAGGCCGTGCTACATTTAACAAGAAAAAGCAACTACTGTGTTCCAAGACAACAAACATAGAAACAAGGAAAAGATTGCTTAAAACATATGTATTAAGCACGCACAGCACTGTACGGCTGTGAAGACTGGACAGTAGGAGAAGCGGACAAGAAAAAGGTAGAAGTCTTCGAAATGTGGTGCTACAGACGTATGATGAAGATATCATGGACAGACAAAGTTAAGAATGAAAAGGTACTAAAAATGTTAAGGGAAGTAAGAAATATGTGGAAAACGGTAAAAAATAGGACAGATAGGATGGTAGCCCCCCTTACTACGGCATGAGGGAATAGTGCGGAATATATTAGGAGGACAGATAGGATAAAAGAGAAGAGGAGGTAGACCTAGGTTAGACTACTGCACACAGATAGTGAAAGATGTAGTCTGTATGAGTTTCAGAGAAATGTGTAGGCTAGCTCAGAATAGAAATCAGTAGAAGTACGCATCCAACCAGTCCCAAGATGGATAAATTAATGACGAAGAAAGCAAGTGTACTTAAACATAATGATTATTATAAGCAGCTACAAGAATTGGTTGGTCAATATTCTCAAATAATGTTAATTGTGTGAAAGGATTTACTGGAAAACTATTATGTCCGCAAATGTCTAAGTGTTGGGGGATCTTGTCAGCCACAGGCTGCTTAACACCCATCACTAAATCTCGGTGAAATAGGGCATATAATTAGAAAACAATAAAAGGGGAACCTAGCTGTATACATGCTGTGTGAGAATTTGAGGGAATTGTGTAGGCTAGTTGAGAATATAAATAAGTGCAGGTACGTGTCCAACCAGTTTTGAGACGAAAAACTTAATGACGAAAAAATAAGCGCAGATAAATCTGATGATTATTATAAACAACTACAGGCGTTGGTTGTGAAATAACTGCAACTAATGTTGACAGTGCAAAAAGTGATATTGGAAAAATATTAAATCGGTAAATGGTTAAGTGCTGGGGGAACTTGCTGCTTACCTCCCTTCACAACCACTGAATGTCGGAGAAATAGGGTATAAAATTGTAAAACGATTGAAGGAGACCGAACTGCGTGTAACAAGAAAGAACAGCGCCTATGATGAAAGACTACAAACATAGAACAAGAAGAAAATCGTTAAAAGCCTAAGTCTGAAGCACAGCACAGTATGCATTGAAATACGGGCAGTCTAAAAGCAGACAGAAAAACGGTAGCAGCCTTTTGAAATGCTGTGCTTCAAATGTATGAGGATGATAACATGGACAGACAAAGTTAATAACAAATAGGTTATAGAAATAGTAGAAGAACAAGAATATGTAGGGGGAAAAAATAGAAGAAATAAAAGAGCAGAATACTTTCTAAGGCATTTTTGGAGAATAGTATGAGATACATTACAAGCAGAGATAGGAAAAAAGAGGTAGATGTAGACCTAGATCAGATTAGTGATAGAAGCAAACTGTGCAAATTTTAGAGAAATGTGTAGGTTAGTTCAGAATAGGAAGCAATGAGGGTACACGTCTAACCAGTTCCAGGACTAAAGACCTAACGATGATGATGATTTATTTACATAAACTGGGCGACCAACAGAACTGATAAACAGTTCTAATTACAGGACGCCACAATAACACTATACATAGAAAAAAGAAATATTATATCTACAAAACTAAATCTAAACAAACGTGACTCAAGGGTAGACAGGAACTAAAGTTTGATTTATTGTAATTCAATATAACATATATTTTTCTTAAATATCTAAACTATTCAACAGTAGTAATACGAAGGTTTGAAAAGTTTTTGGCGAAGAAGAAAAAAGATCAACTTTTGCAGCTAAGGAAGGCATTATATGATTTTAATGCCCTTTTGAAAAGCAAATTCATGTGAGAAAGTGTATCGGTGGTTTCAATCCTAAACAGTGCTTCAGTGCGTGTTATATAGTAGAAACCACGAAAGTAGTCCTCTACGTCATAGGTTCCTAACTCAATTTAAAACATACGTTTAAGATTATTTAAAAGCTTAACTAATATATATGATAAAGACAGTAAAACAATTTGTACGTGTTTTGAATTACGACATACGTGAACACGTTCATCTGGAACAACGACAGAGACAAGTATGTGTCCGTATGTTTTGAACTTTATACTTAGCAGGCAAACCTTTGGTAAAATTATGGTCAACTAGACAAAATGTTAATTTTTCCGTAAAGCAAGGTTGCCAAAGTTACCGTACGGAGAAAGATTTCAATACAACTGCCGTAAATAGTTTATATTACAGTTTTGTGCGTTCTTATTCAGATCAATATATGTAACTCAATTTATAAAAATGTGTTTTATTTTAACTGAGTTTATTAAACTCGTAAAACAAGAGGACGCCAATTTAATAATAGTTAAAGTAACTACCTCTATGAAAATAAAATATTATTGGCAACCATGCTTTAATACGGTTTGCATATGCGCGAAGCTTGACGGAAACTTCCGAATCGGAATATTTATTGGGTATTAAAATTTTCAACTTAATTCATACGAATACAAACGATGACGCAGACGACTTCTTTCCTGGTTTCGACTATATTTAGGTTTACTAATAATATGCAATCTATAGATGATACTAAGTTATTAAATAATTTATAAAGCAAGTATACATCATACAAAATCCGTCTGTGAACAAGACTATGCAAACCATATTGCTCTAGATTAAGTAAGTAAGATTGAAAATAGTATAATCTATTGAATTTAAAATAAAGCCAATTAATAAATTTTTCTGCATCTTATCAATACTATCAACGTACTTTTTATAAAATGAAATCCAAACTTCAGAGGCGTACTCAAGATGACTTCTTACTAAAGTATAATATAAAGTTTTAAAGAATGAAATATTTTTGAAACTAACTGTGATACGAAACATAAAACCTAGATTTTGAGGCGCTTTAGACGTGATGATATTGACATGTTGCTCAAAAGATAATTTTGAATCTATCATTACGCCCAAGTTCCGCTTTTCATCAACAACTGTAAGTTTATGATTCCCAATATGATAATTAAATGACCGACTATTAATGCCTCTACTAAAAGTGATCTGAACACATTTGTTCAAACCTAGAAATAATTTATTTACTTCGCAGTATTTAAACAACTTGTCCAGGTCACATTGCAGAAGCTGAGAATCATTCTGGGTAACTATGGATTTATATATTTTTAAATTATCGACATACAGTCGAAATTGTGAATATGTAAAACAGGAGAATATGCCATTGATAAACATCACTAACAGTAGAGGACCTAAATGTGAGCCCTGTGGCACTCCCGATGTTACTGCTATAGGATTACAACATGAGTTTCTAATGGAAACAATTTGAGACCTATTTGATATATATGAAATGCGCAATCGCAGAAAGTTACCATGTACACCAAATGTTTAAACCTTCGTAATTAGTGTTGGTAGATGAACTTTGCAATTGCACGAGCATCATTTTCTTACTTTGAAAAACAGATTCTCCTTTCTTCAGTTTTGTAGATAGTACTTTAGCAGGATTGTGCTTTCTATTTTTGCGAAGAGTACCAACAAGGTGCGTGTTTTTCTTTTACAGAAATTTTGTTAGCTCTACACTATTGTAGTAGTTATCCACGAACAGCGTGTGCCCCTTTTCCAAATATTTTTAGCTACTTCGCATACAACAGAAGCAGCGTATCCATTCTCATTATTTACTGTCCCCTTTCCACAATAGACAAGAAGGTGCAGCAAATAACCATCAGGTATGCACATATAACTTTATACCGTATTTTGCCTTCTTATTGGAAATTTATTGCTTAAAACTGTCTTCCTCTAAACAAAAGCAGTGTCTCATCAAGTGACAAATTATTACCAGGATAATATAAACCCTGAATATTTTCCAAAACATGATTCAGTAGCTGGTCAATTTTATACATTTTATGAGAAGTATAGTCATTTTCGTGATAGAAACACAGGCACCTAAGTATAGTTTCCAAATGATTCCTTGCTATAGTTGATCCAAAATAATATTTTATTGATAGCATTTGTATGCTGTCCATAACGTTGCATAAAGCAAGGAACTTTCCAATTTCATCAGGGGTAGTTGGTGTCCATTTGATGATATTGGACTCTTTTTCAAATCTTTATCACTACATATCTTGTATACACGTGCATTTGTCCAGTTACAAATTTTTTTGATAAGTTGGTTATCGAAGATCAATGAAAAAATGTCATGAACCAAAAATGTAACTGGGATGTGCAGTTTCAATCCTTCTTGTTCAGAGAAAATATGTATAACTGGTGGTTCATCCGTATCTGTCCATTTTTCTATTTCTACATCATCGTCATTCCTATTCAATAGAGCGTCATCATCATCAAGTGAGTTGTAAATTGGATTGTTGTCACTTGATAAACTGTCTTCAGATTCGTTTAAGCTGCTGGATCCAGATGGATGATAACTGCTGCCTGATTCCGCAAACAATTATTCTTCTGAACTGTCACTTTTTTCGTTTCTTATTGTACGATCCACTTCCTCTTGCAATTCCATCTGCGTCAGAGGTCTATTACTTCTATTTAAACTCATTGTTATATATCTACAATAGAATTCAACTAAACATTATTAAATCACATTTACAGGTTATCTACGACTATACTACACAAATAGAGCCTTATTTATCTTTTCCTCATAAGTTATCCATTCGAAAATGATTGCTGTGTAAAACTATGATATGCACACCGCAAGCAATAACGGCAAACTGATATCTAACCTCATATTTGCGCGCTGTTTACACGTGCTCGCATTTTTCACCCTATTGCTTAAACCGGAATATATATATATATATATATATATATATATATATATATATATATATATATTGCTGTGAAACCTCTTGAATTACCTGGTCTGTTGACTTTCTTCTGTTAATCGCCTCGGCTGCTCCCCTATATAACTTTCATCCACATACATAAAAAAAAACAAACACATTCCTTCCACAAACATCAACGTCAACTCTATTTACATCAATATTCACAATACATTAAAATTTCAAGATTAAAATTCAGCATAAATTTCAGTTTTAAAAAGAATTTCAAGATTAATTTTATTATCATTTTAACGTGCATCCAGAATTAAAGTCCTTGTAGGATGCCTACTAATTAATATAACAATATATGCAGAGTAAAAAGGGAGCATCTACCAACCCTTTACGTTAATTAACCAGGTTCGTCTAATTGAGCTCAAAGACATACCTAAAATTTCATCATAATCCAGAACATCAATACTAAATACCCTTTCTACTTAAACAAGCAAATTTCGTCTTAACATTAAAATTTTATGGTTAGTACAATTTCACTAATGTCCATTTAAAGTAAATCAATTATCAAGTAATTCAACACACACAAAATGTCAAACAAAATAGTATAATAAAGTTATTCAACACACACCAAAATGTCAAACAAAATAGTATAATTTACCTGAAGGTTACTGTCCTCGTAGCTTTAATGTACATCGTCCCTTTAGTTAATCACACCATTCCAACAGGATTATATTTACGGCTTCTAATTCTCAACGCTTTTAAAATTTTCTCCATCACCATTTATTTAAAGTTGTTTCGGGGCTTTTCCGGAACTCATCTGTGTATATCTGACCCTTGTTTCGTGGATCCAGACACGTATTCGAACCATTTAATTATTAACACCCCCGAAAAATAACAAAGAAATTCATGCGTCTTTCACCAATATACGCCAAAACTGCCTACTTTTGTGTATACATTTGTCGTTGTAAATTTTGCTAATTGGTACAGTGATACTAAATTTTATTACCTTGTATCTTAGTGCACTGAAGTACATTCATGTTAGCACGTAAATAACAAACTATTTTGAATCACTAAAATATACGAGCAAAATTTTAAATTATTTTATCAAACTAAAATGCACTGTTTAACATCTTCAATCAAGTCGCGGATGTAAGAGCTTTTAACGCATCGAATAGTCAAAAGTCTAAAAGGCCTTGTTTATATTCACCTCGGTATATATAGCAAAAAGCCTGTCTGTCGGTCTGTTCCCCAAAACGGGTAATTCTAAAGAATTTCTCATTCTATGTTCCCAGTCCGTAGCCTGTGCGTCGGTTTTTACGAATTTTGCACTCGCCCCATTCAAAACTCAGAAATTCTCACACGGCACGCAAACATGTCCGAGAAAAGCTAATTAATTTTGTACAGAAATCGTTGTTTCTACCTCTGATATTTGCATCCTATTTTCAACCAATTGTGACCCTCGTGACGTTGCTTAAATCACGCCTTTTACTATATGTGTCTTTGCTTGACGCATTTTCTCTTTCCTTTTCTAACCTGTTCGTATTGGTGCAAATTGATATTCTTTATTATCGATTATATTTTAGTCCATGTGGACTATCTGGGTTAAATAACCCCGTATCGCACCTTCTCGTGAATATTAAGCCACGGTTTCTTCAAGATTCTTTGAAACCATTTGTTATCTACACAATTTTCGCCGTACGTGATATTTAAACTACGCAGGTGTTCAAAATAATATTAATTCTCAGAGCTTTATTTTCTGGTATTATAATCTTGGGTTTTCACAGACTTTTATGCTTATTATTAATAATGGTTTAATTAACTCCAATTAAAATTGACTTCTATCCTTTCATTTTTAGCGAATACAAGTTAAATATTAATTATTATGTGTACACTTTGTTTTACTACCGGTTACTTAAAATAGGGTTAATTAATATAAATTTTGCACGTAATTTCCATTTGTTTAGGAATAATTACATTACCCGTAGAGCTTGTTAATACTGTTTCTTTTGATATAAAGCGTCTTGTACATGATTTAAATCTTTTATGTTGTAGCCTTTTTTCTTCTGATTTAGTTTAACGAGAATTTCCGATAATTAGAAATGGAGCCCACGGCAAATTAAGATGGAAGGTGGCTCTAAGTTGAGGAAATCTCAAAGGCAAAGCGGCTAGTCGAACTATATGCTCTGGGTAGAGAATGAGCTGTGGGTCGGGGTGTAATTGCAACCACTAACAATAAAAATAAGGCGCCACCGTATTTTTTTATACTGAGAAGACCTAATACAAGTCCCTTGTACAAGGCTAATGCGGAAACCTTTTTTCTATAACCGCTATATAATTTTTAAAGACCTCCTAATCTTTAAAGTATCTTACCTTATGGCTCGACCTTGACCTTAGCAATCCTCCATTGCACCTGTGAACAAATTAAACAAAGAAAAGCACTGTTTGTGCATTCAAACTCAAAAATAATTGAATACAATCAGAATCGATTTTCATTCCTCTTAAATAAAAATAGTCTTTAGTCCGAAAATAAGAATCTATTCAACTGGTATTCAATAATGTAATTTTCTACAAAAATATGTCTTCCTTTATAAGTTAATTTGAATTAGGAAGAGTTAATTACAATGGTACTGAATATATCCGTACCAATTACTATGTAATGAGGTTTATGTAACAAATTGACAAAGCATAAAATTGCTTATTTATAGAAAGCGTTAATTATGGTAAATTTACCTTAATTTCACAGTAGATAATTACAGATAACTTGTTCATAAAATATCAAATGTAGAAATTTAATTTCTAAAAATTAAAGTTGTAAGAATTTACTTTATTTAATTAGTAGTGACATCTTCTGATGTTTTATTGAGTTAATAAAAGAATTATGTAGGAACAAATTACAGATTCATATCGTATGAGTACGAAAAATATAATTGAGGTCTGTCCTTGACCTGTTCAAAGTTAACACAAGTCGGTTAAAGTAAAATTTATCTCGTTACTACGTCGACAGTTCAAACAACATACGAACATAATTTTTTGTACATACCAGAACTCCAATTTGCACCTAAATACTTGCTTGAAAGCTGACATATGTATTGACAACGGAAAATTCCATTCCAAACAAACAGCTGCGCTGCATACTGAAAAACACGTCACTTAGCCTTCGTTATCTGCGTTTCAATCTACAGATGTTCCAGGAGTAATTCTCACCACGAGAAAACTAATGTTGTTTGTAATTAACTTGAATAAATTTATATATGTGATTCCATATTATACAAGGATAGAATTGTTTTCCATCAATTTCGCATGAATACCATTCAGAAAAGTTTTTTATTTATAATTTACGTTGCAATATAATTTAAATTTAATTTTATTATTCCCAAAGTTACACAGAAAATTTCAATTAATATTATTATAGAAACAAATTCACTTACTGTTCCTAATGGTCTTTTAACAAAAACTTCATCGTTCTTCACGACTGGTTTCAACACAAAAATGGACCATCCAAAACAATTTATGAAGATAGCATACACGTGCAATCTTCCATCGTGCACGCTTCCAACAGCAAAAATCAAGGACGGACATCGCTCCTAAGAACAATTTTCGACCTGCTTGAACCCCAGCTGTGTTAGAAGTGCCGGCCGAGCTTGTTGCTACCCGGTAACAAAATTACCTCGCAGTTATTGAGTAGAGGGGGCTTTAAGAAGGATACCACACAAAAGCTTTTATATTGTCTCCGTAGAAATTAATTTTTAACATGAACTAAATATTAGTTCTTTATTGGACAATAAATTATACTAAATTAAGTGGATTGGATAACATTATAATGTATTATATTATTTAATATTTAATAAAAGGATTGATTATACAGATATATATATATTAGGTGGAAAATAAAATTGCTACACTGCCTCTTTCTAAGAGAAAAAATTCTGGAATAAATACTAAGAATTTTTTTTTGAATTTATTGTTACATATTCACAACTTATTATTATTAATTTTTACAAACTAAAACAAAAATTACCACTTAAGATACAACATATTTGAAAATGAGTGACGAGTAACTACGCGTACTATACGCCACAAGGGGACAAATTCGGGAAGTCTTAATCGGTAGGGTGTCATTATCGTTTAATCATATTCGGGGTTATTATATCACTCATTTATACTCGAAACTTAAACAACAAAATATATAATACTGCCGTATTATGATTCTTTAATAAAAATATCAAATTATCATGACAAACATATTTTTACTATATTAACCGTAATTTACATATTTACAAAAGAAGAAAAGGACTCTCACTACTTTTGAGATCCACTCCAAACATAACTTCAAAACAGCAAACATGTCTTGAAATCACTAACGTTCAACAATCTACCGCATGTATATGCAACCAAAATGTAGAAATATCTCTTTCCCAGAAGAGACAAGTAAAACGCCACCACGTCTTACTCCTCAAAAATCTCACTCACGCATGAATAAACAAAATAGAACATTGCTATCTCACACAATATTCATATTAAACATAGAACATTGCTATCTCACGCAATATCCATAATTAAACATAGAACATTGCTATCTCACGCAATATTCATATTAACCATAACTATCATAGTTACTAACAATATTGACCTCCAACCAATATTTAATATGGACTCAAACTACTTGATTCCCATTATAATTATCAAACACCTTAATCTTAAATCCGAAAGAAAATAATAACCAACTATATACAACTTTATTTATCAAACACTTTAATCATAAAAATACCTAAACATTCCTTTATAACCTTGAACTAAAGAATCATACGACAAATGAAATCATTTGACAAACGGAAACATGTAACTTTTTATCTTGACTCAAATGAATAACTTGCAACTAACAATATCAGCACAGTCTAGTATCAACCTTACTGCACTACAAAAATTCTTTTCATACTTCTTATCCAACATCTAAATTTTAGACTACCAAACAGTATTCCAATACAATAATTAAATCCTTAACTAAAAGATAAGACAGAAATAATTCCTACTATCAACCATTAAATATATCAACAACACTAATTAATGTTCAGAAACGTTCTCTTTTTCAATATCACCACTGAACTCTGAATAAGGTTTTAAGTCCTTAACATGCCATCTGCCTGCCCTTGAACCATTTTCATTAATCAATTCATAAATTAAATTCGAAACCTTCTTTTTAACAATGCTCAAAACATATTTTGGCGCAAGCTTAGCTGTAAATTTATCACTTGCTTTCGAAAGAACTTTATTTGACCTCCAAACTTTGTCACCTACTTCGAAAGAACTGTTACGTCTCCTTAAATTATACGAATTACTAGACTGCATGTAAGCTAAATGTAACCTTTTCTGTACGTCTATAAAAATATCAAATAGTCCTTGATGATCTGACACATACGAAGGTCTATCAGTAGAAATAAAATCAATATCAACTGAGGGTTCCACATCAAGACCATAAAATTTTCCAGACACAGGAACATGTCTACCAAAAACAAAGAAATTTGGCGAATAACCAGTGGCATGATGTTTTGCAGAATTAATCGCATACTGAATTTGGGGTAACTCTATGTCCCAAGTATCATGTTCTTTAATATACGAACGTATAGCTGTTCCTACCGTTCTATTTATCCTCTCTACAAAATTACATTGGGGAGAGTAAACTGCATTAAACCAAATTTTTTGAACGTCATATTTTTTACATACTGCTTTGAAATTTCTACCACTAAATTGTGAGCCATTGTCACAAATAATAAATTTGGGAACGCCATAAACTAAGAAAACTTTTTCCTCCAATACACGTTCTATTATATGCGCTTTTGCACTACGTAACGGAAACAATAACGTAAATTTCGAGAACCAATCACCAATAACTAATAACCATTTGTGTCCAACCTTGGACCGTGGAAATGGGCCCATGAGGTATATAGCGATAATCTGAAAGGGGAACTTCACTTCTTTTTCCTTTCCCATTAAACCAAGGGGTCCTCTATTCGATGCCTTCTGTGCACCACACGTTAAACAATTTTACAAAATTTCAACACATCAATACGCATTTTGGCCAATAAAATTGTCTTGTATGCGTGCCAATGTTTTAAAAAAACCAAAATGTCCGGCCACTGAAGGGTCATGATTTATCCGAATAACCTCTTCCTCCTGTGATCTAGGGACTAAATATTTCCATTCCCTTACATTCGACGAGAGTGGTAAATTTGATGAAAGAAATTTAAATACATAATTATCTTCTACCTTCCATTGTGGGTAATCATCAGGTGAAGCTAAAATTTTCTCTCGAAGAGACACATACCAGGGATCCACATTATCTAACTTGATCTCAACTAAATTATCAACATGACTCACGACTGGAACTGCGCGACTAAGACAATCTGGAACTACATTAAACTTCCCTTTTCGATGAACCAACTCAAAAGTATGCTGTCGTAAACGGACAGCCCATCTAGCTAATTTTCCGGTTGGGTTTTGTATATTATTAAGCCATAACAAAGAAAAGTGATCTGTGATAACAGTAAAACGGGTACCTTCTACCCAAGGTCGAATTTTTTCTATAGCGAAAATTACAGCGAGACATTCTTTCTCCGTGACTGAATAGTTGCGCTCAGTTCGGGTAAGTGATTTACTGGCATAAGAGATAACGTGCTCTACATCATCGATTTTTTGAACTAAAACTGCTCCGAGTCCTGTATCACTAGCATCGCATTCGACAATAAATGGAACTGAATAGTCCGGTTGCGATAACAATGGAGCGGAAACTAAAGCCTGTTTAATCTGTACAAATGAGTTCTCAGCCTCAGATGTCCAAACAATAGATTGACCCTTTTTTCTTCCTTTTACCAAATCACTAATCGGTGACACTAAAGATGAAAAGTTTTTTATAAAACGACGATACCAACTACACATTCCTAAAAACGTTTGACCTCAGTAGTTGTCTTAGGTCTGGGAAATTTACCATCGCAGAAACCTTTTCGGGGTCTGTACGAAGAGAGTTCGATCCAACAATATAACCAAGAAATTTTAACGATTTCTTAAAGAATTCACACTTTTCAAATTAATCGTAAGGTTTGCTTCCTTAAGACGTTCCTTCACCGTTTCTAATAACTTCAGATGTTCCTCAAAAGATGATGAACACAAAATTATGTCATCTAAATAACAAAAACATGTGGCTCAAACTTCGGTCCAAAATTGAATCAACCAAACGCTGTTGCGTCTGAGCAGCATTCTTTAATCCGAATGGCATGGTGACAAACCTATATTGTCCTCTCGAAATAACACTAAACGCTGTTTTATCCTTAGATGTTTCGGAAAGTGGGATTTGCCAAAACTCTTTCTAAGGTCTAAACTAGAAATATAATTTGCACCTCTAAGTAAATTTATAATCCTATCGATATTTGGCAATGGGTAACTATCATGTTTAGTAATGTCATTGAGCGCTCTTCCGTCAAAACAAAATCTGTACTCACTGTCTTGTTTTTTAACCAACAGTACAGGGGATGACCATGGACTCTGACATTCTTCCACTACTCCCAATCTCAGCATCTCATCTAATTCTTTATCTAACATCCTGCTCATAAAGGGGGACATGACATATGGTTTTTTGCGAAATGGTTTTGCTTCACCAGTATCAATATCTAAAACAATTTTATCGGTACGCCCTAGTCTCTCTTCACTGCTAATTTCCTTGAAAGATTCTATTGCTATTCGTGCTTTCTCTTGTTGTGTTTCTAACAAATCATCCAAACTAAGTAATTGATTACTACAACTTAAGGGTACTGACGAATGACCAATATACGAAATACTATTGTTATCATAATCTTGAATGTGCCATGTATTGTTTTGAAATCTGCTATTAAACCAAAGGATCTTGCGAAATCGCTACCAAAAATAAATGTGTGAGGAAGAGATGGTACAACCAAAGCGTTAACAATGCGATATTGTCTCCCAATTCTAATAGGTAAATCAACTGAACCAATAACTTCTTGAAGAGCACCATCAGCAGTGGAAACTATTCTCTTCTCAGTTTTAAAACCTTCAAATTTAATTCTTCAAGAACAGAAAACGCTAATGAACCAACAACGGTAGTAGTACAACCAGAGTCAAACAAACCTGTGACATCTCTATCTAACAATTTTACTATAATGTACGGACGATTGTCCTGAGGTTTCCTTAAAAATAACGCGTCAGCTTTTGGCTTGACGTTCCTTGACAAAAATCTTTAACGATGCCTAGCCATTTTGACCAATCATCTATATCAAAAATTTTCCTGCTTACACAACATAACCGTAGCCTTTTGCATGAAAGCATGATGCCGGCCACTCTGCATCTGCCTATCTACTCGTTTTTGAACACGACGGACAATTTATCGACCTAACTCCACTATATCCGCAGCTATAACAAAATATTTTACGAGGAATCTTACACCTCCAAAAAGTATGACCTTCATCCAAACAATTCCAACATGTAAGTTTATTTAATTTGTATTTATTTACAAAGACTCTACTAGAGGAATTATTATTATTATTACTATTACTGTTGCCGAGAGATTGTATTTGAGGGGGAAATGATTGATTATAAAAACTACGACCAGTTCGCGCTGAAAAGTTTTTTACAGGAACTGACCACTTATTTTCAACTTGAAATTTTGAATTTCCTAATGTTTTCGGAACATATTTTACTGGACTTTGTACTAATTTATGCGTGGATGCATATGCTTCTTCCAATTTCTTACACAACTTTATCAATGTAGACATACTATCAATTTCCGTTAGAGCTAATTGACAAATAAAATCAGGTAATAGATTCTTCTTTACCATTCTAACTTTTGTACATTCCGCAGGTGATTGTGGTAACCTACTAAACAAATTCTCCATATGAGCTATATAAATGACTACAGATTCTCCTTTTTGTTGATGACGCGACCTAATCTTTTCCCAAATCTCGTCCTCTGAGTGTGATGGTAAGAAATCTTCCTTTAATCGAATAACTAATGAATTCCAGTTTGTTAAAGAATTTCGAACACAACGATACCATTCTAAACCGTTACCTGTAAACAATTCTACAGAAGCATTAAATAAATCTTCTTCAGATACTTTACGCGAGTGTGCCAACTCAGCTACTCTATCTAAAAATTGATGAACCTGTTTTGGATCTCCAGAAAATTTTACTGACCACGAACCAATTGGAATAGGGGTACTAAATATGAAACAGTATGAATAGGAGCACTGACAACAGCTGGAATGGTTTCTCTCATAGAAAATTCACCATATGCGTTTACATCTTCATTCTTCTTAAGCTTTTCATGTAGCTCTGCCTCCATAGTAAGAATAGTTGCCAATGATTCATTCTTAAATAAAGTTACTTCATCTGAATTATCTAAAGGATTTTATTCTCCTGACTCGGCCATCAAGATGTATCAATCTCGACTGTATCCTCTTAAATGTAGGGTCTGCTAATTCACCTTCAAATTCTAATAAAACATTTCTTACTGACTCTATCGAAGCCTCAATTTCATCTCGTTCATCTGAATAATCTACGACATATGAGGAAGGATCAATTAAACGACCAGGTAATGTTGTTTCTTTGGCTAATAATCGGCCTAACATTTTTCTCTTATCCTGCATCGGTCTGCTGCTAACAACTCCACGAATTCTCAATTCATAATCCAACTCATCTTTATGCAAATAAACTACTTGATACGTCTCAGCCATCATGGGATAGACTAACTAACTAATTACAAATTAAACTCAATTAAACAACAACATCAATAGACTAAACCAACCTGAAGGTAAATGAGTTACGAATCACAAGTGTAAACAACCAAAGTCAATCGAAGCCTATACTTTATGTGTTTATACAATTGGTACAGCAATCGAGGCCTACACGCTGGGCGCTATTTGTAGCCTTTTTTCTTCTGATTTAGTTTAACGAGAATTTCCGATAATTAGAAATGGAGCCCACGGCAAATTAAGATGGAAGGTGGCTCTAAGTTGAGGAAATCTCAAAGGCAAAGCGGCTAGTCGAACTATATGCTCTGGGTAGAGAATGAGCTGTGGGTCGGGGTGTAATTGCAACCACTAACAATAAAAATAAGGCGCCACCGTATTTTTTTATACTGAGAAGACCTAATACAAGTCCCTTGTACAAGGCTAATGCGGAAACCTTTTTTCTATAACCGCTATATAATTTTTAAAGACCTCCTAATCTTTAAAGTATCTTACCTTATGGCTCGACCTTGACCTTAGCAATCCTCCATTGCACCTGTGAACAAATTAAACAAAGAAAAGCACTGTTTGTGCATTCAAACTCAAAAATAATTGAATACAATCAGAATCGACTTTCATTCCTCTTAAATAAAAATAGTCTTTAGTCCGAAAATAAGAATCTATTCAACTGGTATTCAATAATGTAATTTTCTACAAAAAATATGTCTTCCTTTATAAGTTAATTTGAATTAGGAAGAGTTAATTACAATGGTACTGAATATATCCGTACCAATTACTATGTAATGAGGTTTATGTAACAAATTGACAAAGCATAAAATTGCTTATTTATAGAAAGCGTTAATTATGGTAAATTTACCTTAATTTCACAGTAGATAATTACAGATAACTTGTTCATAAAATATCAAATGTAGAAATTTAATTTCTAAAAATTAAAGTTGTAAGAATTTACTTTATTTAATTAGTAGTGACATCTTCTGATGTTTTATTGAGTTAATAAAAGAATTATGTAAGAACAAATTACAGATTCATATCGTATGAGTACGAAAAATATAATTGAGGTCTGTCCTTGACCTGTTCAAAGTTAACACAAGTCGGTTAAAGTAAAATTTATCTCGTTACTACGTCGACAGTTCAAACAACATACGAACATAATTTTTTGTACATACCAGAACTCCAATTTGCACCTAAACACTTGCTTGAAAGCTGACATATGTATTGACAACGGAAAATTCCATTCCAAACAAACAGCTGCGCTGCATACTGAAAAACACGTCACTTAGCCTTCGTTATCTGCGTTTCAATCTACAGATGTTCCAGGAGTAATTCTCACCACGAGAAAACTAATGTTGTTTGTAATTAACTTGAATAAATTTATATATGTGATTCCATATTATACAAGGATAGAATTGTTTTCCATTAATTTCGCATGAATACCATTCAGAAAAGTTTTTTATTTATAATTTACGTTGCAATATAATTTAAATTTAATTTTATTATTCCCAAAGTTACACTGAAAATTTTAATTAATATTGTTATAGAAACAAATTCACTTACTGTTCCTAATGGTCTTTTAACAAAAACTTCATCGTTCTTCACGACTGGTTTCAACACAAAAATGGACCATCCAAAACAATTTATGAAGATAGCATACACGTGCAATCTTCCATCGTGCACGCTTCCAACAGCAAAAATCAATGACGGACATCGCTCCTAAGAACAATTTTCGACCTGCTTGAACCCCAGCTGTGTTAGAAGTGCCGGCCGAGCTTGTTGCTACCCAGTAACAAAATTACCTCGCAGTTATTGAGTAGAGGGGGCTTTAAGAAGGATACCACACAAAAGCTTTTATATTGTCTCCGTAGAAATTAATTTTTAACATGAACTAAATATTAGTTCTTTATTGGAC
The DNA here is from genome assembly GCA_036346225.1 of Platerodrilus igneus. NCBI lineage: Eukaryota > Metazoa > Arthropoda > Insecta > Coleoptera > Lycidae > Platerodrilus > Platerodrilus igneus. The sequence goes on from JARFIW010000822.1 coordinate 2,949,078, forward strand.
AATAGATTATATTAAATTAAGTGGATTGGATAACATTATAATGTATTATATTATTTAATATTTAATAAAAGGATTGATTATACAGATATATATATTAGGTGGAAAATAAAATTGCTACAATGTTTAATGAAACTAATAACCTTTTATGCTTCACGGTTTTAATAAAGCGTACCTCTTCCCAAAGCTTCTACACGGTGATTAAAATTATTTGATGTGATTATTTAATTTTCCACCCTGGTCTAAATATGAGTAATATATATCACAAGACCAAGCGACACATAGATGTGACGGACATATAGATAGACCATGATGAAAAGAAAAAACCTTCCATGCAGACCACTACAAACTGCAAGGCATTCATAGTATTAGATGTCTGTGTCACATATGTGTGACGGTTGTCGTTCACACAAATTGCTGTGTCACATACATGAGACGTCTGGTAGTCAACGTGTTAAAAACCACGAGCATATATTCTATTTGTGGTAGAAATAACCCCTCATCCCTTATAACAGAAAATCTCTTTCCAATTGTTTTAAAGATGAGACACGTTCAATGCTCCTAGAACTTCTAACCTGGGCTAAACACTTCACCGTAAAACGGGAAATTTTTCGAGAATGCGGTGTATTTTTTTTAAACAACTAGATTTTTAAATTATGTTTAATTCAGCGTTCCGCTATGGACTAGTGATGCCACATCAATAAGAACTAGGTCTTTAAAACGCCCACACTCTGGAAAAAGGAAGACCATGTGGTACGTTTACCTTTGCTACAATCAAATCGCCACATGGATAGAGAATTGGGTCGGGTTGTAAATGGGAGCGAAACGTTGCCATCGGTTCGCCATAAGTATGTGTGTAAACTTGATAAAAGGCGCCCAGCCTCAATTGTTTTTGCGGAACGGTAAGAATCGTATACATCGATTGAAAAAAAGATGTATCCATAGCCAGAAAATACTTACACCACTCTTTTAGAAAGTTTGAAGCACTTTATCAAGAATAAAGGAAAAGGTCTTGCTAGAGGTATATTGCTAATGCACGTCATTGTCAAGTAGCCAGACTACCCTGTATGAGACTGGTTTCAAAGTGTTAAATAGCTCGGCTTATATTTTCGAATGGGGCCCCGCATATACCATCTGTTCCCTAAAATGGGAAAATAGCCGCGTTAGACAAAATATTCCTGTGACGAAGACTGCCGTTTCTAGGTGTTGTGAATAGAGAAAGCAGTAGCTTTTTTTTTAAAAAAAGTTCACCATTTAATTGACATATGAGAAGAGAGTATTGTAGTTAAGGGTTAATGTATTGCAACAGAAAAAGTGTTTTGGACTTACATTTATTCCTCATATCCTCCATTACTCAAATATTAAAACGCTCGTTTAAATACATGCTGAAATTGATACTAATCAATAAAGTATGTAGAAACCTTACTAAAGCCACTACGGCCGCAAGCACCATCTGCTCCATCCATTATTTTATTCACTGATACAATAAAGGACCTAACTTTACTAAACTTTCTGAAAATTTGTTCTTCTAAGATTTAAAACTAAAATGCGTATGCCGTATATGATATTTTAACGCTTCTTGTGCGTCATTAAACCAAGTGCACCTTCATTTAACATTGTATAACTTGAACTTCATCTAGTGGTCGTGTTTCAGCATGAGCCTCATAAATCCCCAAGGCTTATACTAGAATTTAGGTGCTTTAAGCACATTAAACGTAAAGTTATTTACTTCTGCAGCAATATTAACATGTATATTTATACCCTTAAAGCTAAATAGGAGTTGTGTACCATAGTATGCGTACAAAATTATATGCGTCACACCGCTAATTTCTAAATAAGGTTTGTTTGAATTCAGAACATGTCGTATGCAATTTACTTCGGGATTTATATTTTAAGGAAAACACGCAAGCTTTATCCCCACAATATTGTATATTACGTGCCTGCAAAACGTAGTCGAATGATGATCACTAAAATTGAGATAGAATTTCTTGCCTAAAAGGAAAACGAGGCACGTACGTAAATGACATAACCGAAAAAATAATAAACGTCTCAGAGACGACGTAAGGTAGGAAAGATTTTATAAAATGTGCCTTTTCGTCTTTTTCAATATTCAGTAACAGAATTTATAATACCTGAGCGATTTAGGTTGTTGGCAGTATCTAGAAGTTAAAATATTTGAAAATGAAATTTATTGGCGCCCGTAACAAGCACATATCGTTATGAGCCTGTGTTCAGCAAAACTTAGGAAATCAAATCTGTTTGGAATATACTAACTACACTACATTGTAATAAATAATTTAGCACTCGTAAGAGTCTAGCGTAAAAAGAAAATTGCAACAAAATTTGATACAACAGGCATACCTTAGTAATAAGTACTTTAGCGTTGATATGTTTGCTCGCACTTGAGCTTCTAAGCTTTAACCTCATATTTACAAATTCAGGAATGCAAACAAATATTACATACACTGAACACGCGACTAATCTCAAAAAGGAAACCAGACATGCCTGCTTGCCCAATTTAATAAACATGAGCTTTGCAAGCTGTGTCCCTTGATAACGCCTCATTTCCAATTACAACGTTTTCGTGCACTATCCTTGGTGTGAGAAAAATCAGTCTCTTTCGTACGTAGTAAACAAACAGAATTGCTGAAAATTGATAATATGTATATGCTAACGCGAGTTATGTATCTTCCAATTTATGAATGAATAATGAAATAGAAATAATTAGGAATTATTAGAAATTGTTAAAGGAATTATAAAGTAAAATGCAACAATGTAATACAAGGATAAACCAGACAGTTTATGAGACCGAATGCAATACAATGTATTCCAGACAATAGTGATACTGCAGGTGGCAGGTCACAGACGGTTAAGATATCGCAATTACCTAGAAAGTAAGATTGTAACAATGTAACAAAGTATAGAATTAAGAGTAAAGCAGACATGAGCTCTGCAAGTTCCCACAGAATTGTGAGGGGCAGGGATATTATAAATAGCCCGGGAGCCCCAAGACCCGGCAGTCAGTCAAAGTATTTAGCTTTAGCATTGCAGTTTGCTTAGGCGACTCATAATAATTCATTTAAATCAGTGTATTTCGACTTAGAATAATTAATACCAGTTTGTCAAAATTCTACATTAATTTCTGTTTAATTAAATAAATTTTTTAAGAAGTTTAGAAGTGTTTTTTAAAAACGCAGTTCCCAAGGCCCGAACCTTAATTGGCGCAGCGTACGGATGTCAAAAGGGCACTACAAATCCAAAAATCAAAAGACTGGTGACCAAGAATTTTAATTCGCAATTTTGGCAGAACCCAAACAGAAGTTGGACAAGATACAAGAATCGATCAAAACCAACAAACCAAACCAACGTTGACAACGTACAAACATCGACCGAGTCCATGAAATCAACGAAGAAACTAATGTAAGTTCATTTCCTTAAAAAAACAATTAATTCTGACATACTATAACTGATATTTGCTAGTATAAGAAAAAAATTTTATATTATTATTTTATTATTTTATGTATGTACAGATTTATTATTATTATTATTATTATTTTATTATCACAATTTTATGCCAATTAATGAAAATAATCTACTTAGGTATTAAGAGAATTATTTTCAGGATTTATTTAGAGAAAATTTATTTTTAAAACAAAAGAAAATTTGCTTTGAAGCGAGAGAATTTTAGAGAACAAAATAGTACAAACAATTAATACCAATTATTAAAGTTAATATAAAAGGTAACTGACGTACGAATAATTACTAATACCAAAAGCTTAAACGCAATTCTTATAAACAGGCAGTAACAGAAACGATTTATTTTAGGCTTAAACTTCATCAAAATTCTACAATTAAAACAACTCAATTACAGAAAGGACTATTTAAAGCTTGATCTTTTATCGTACTTTTATGAATTCTAGAAACGCACTTTGCATTACAATCTATTAATCTATTAATAAATTAATCTACGAAGTAAAACAAAGCGTATAAAATTACGACTAACGGTGAATTAAATTATTCATCATTGCGACTCTATAAATATCCACATTACTGAAAAGCTATAATTAAATTTAAAACGCGCATCATAATTGAATATTTCTTAATACGGATATATCTAAATATAACGAAACAATTATCAAACGTAATATTTTATGCAGTAATTAACGAAGTAAAGACGCAAACTATTCATTCTCACACAGCTGAAAGCAACACCTTTCAGAAAAGTATTAACAATTTCAATTGCATGTTAAACTAAACAAAAGCATTACGCAATTTATTAAAACTATTCACAGAGGCTGAAACAAAAACTACAGTAGACAAAGTGACATTGTATTAATTATAAAAGGCAATATTGTAACAAAGTAATTAACTGAAAACTTGAAACTAAAATTAACACTCAAGATGACGAGACAGACAAACATCTCATACGATTATGAATTACAACACCCACGGATAAAAGGTAATAGAGGCAGACTTACTAAATCAGTATATCTAAAATAAAATCAGCACAATAGAAATAAAATAAGTCTTAATTGGCGCAATGTAAAATAACTACGGCGAGAAATTATTCATTCACATCGAAACCTTTCAGAAAGCAAAACCACCATAAAATTAACATTCGCAAAGTAAGAATAAACGAATTCAAGGCTACAGCAATTAACCCGACATTATCGAGCATAAATTCCACAAATTAATTACTGCACCGTGTAACTAAAAACAAATAATAGCAACTACGATTCTTTAAATAACTTAACACACTTCAAACTGAAAATTAATAAACCCAAACAAAAGTAACAGTAAAAACCGCGAAATAAATTTCAATTTTTACAAAATTAATTAAAAGCGAACGTAACCCTTAACCAAAATGAGTGCAGATATAAAAATTTATATCGAGACCGTCCCAGCTTTAACGGAAATCAAGCCCTTCTATGTAATAAGTAAACTGACCGGACGGGCACTAACATTAATTGCCAGCCGAGATGATCTATAAGAATCACAGGACTTTAAACGAATACTAATTGCATATTTTGAAGACCAGAGAAAAATAAAATACCTTGTGCGCAACCTGATAAACCTCAGGATGGAAAATAACTAATCCCCGCATCAATTAGGAATGAAATGCCAAGATGTAAGAACTTTAATCTTAATGAAACTGAAAATACCATAGAACATGACAAAATATTAAGAGAAAATTTAAGTAACATTTCGCTTTAATAGCGACATCAATCGAGAGGAGCAAAGAGCAATTAAAAATCTATGTTTTGAATACCGCGACATATTCCACTGTGAAGGAATACCCCTAACATTTCCCAACACAGTTAAGCATAATATCGAACTAACAGACAACAAACCCATATTTACAAAAGCATACCGACTCCCTCAGGCAAGCCAAGAAGAAGCTGACAGACAAGTAGAAGACTTGCTAGAAAAAGACATAATCCAGCACTCCAACTCACCAAGGGGCAGCTCCGTGTTAATAGTACCTAAGAAGTTAGACGCCTCGGGAAAGAGAAAATACAGAATGGTAATAGACTATAGAAAATTAAACAAAAAAACGGTAGATGACAAATATCCACTACCAAATATAACCGAAATTTTAGACAAATTAGGTAAATGCCAATATTTTTCAACACTAGACTTAGTATCAGGATACCATCAAGTAGAAATAGATGAAAAAGATACATCGAGAACAGTCATTGGCACACCTAGAGGACACTAAAAATACAAACGAATGCTATTTAGATTAAAGAACGCACCCGCTACTTTCCAGAGATTAAGAGAAGTATTCGAAAGATTAAGAAAAGCACATTTTAAAGTAAAATTAGACAAAAGTGAATTTTTACAAAAAGAAGTATCATTTTTAGGACATATAATAACACCCCAAGGAGTAATGCCAAATCCCATTAAAACAAATGCAGTACTAGATTACCCCCTACCAAAAGCAAACAAGGAAATTAAAGGATTTCTAGGACTTAGTGGTTACTACCGCAAATTCATCAAAGGTTACGCTCAGATAACCAAGCCCCTGACAAATTGTTTAAAGAAAGGAAGTAAAATCGAACACAACCCAGAATTCAATAAAGCCGTAGACAAAATTAAAAATATATAAACAAATCACCCCGTATTAAAATACCCAGACTTTAAGAAACCATTCATATTAACGACAGACGCATCGAATGTAGCGTTAGGCGCAGTATTGAGTCAAAGAAAAGACGACAACGAAGAGCAAATAATTAAAATTCTAAAAAATACATCTCCAAAAAAACGATTTTGTTTTTATTTTAACACTGAACATTTATACAAAAGATTTTCAGAATTATACGTTAAACTATTCAATAACTCTGGCCCTGAACTTATCAGATGCACAAAAAAATTAATAACATTGGACGACCCTGATGAAATAAATGATGTAATCAGATACCAACACGAAGGAAAAACCAGCCATCGTGGAATTAATGAAACGATAAAGAAACTTATGAGACGATACTGTTTTAAAGACATGAACGGATTGGCTACAGGTTTTATTAACGAATGTGAACTATGCGACAAAGCAAAATACGACAGAAAAACCCCAAAGATACCCAATAATGTTAACCAAAGAACCTAACAAGCCCTTTCAAAAATTACATGACGATACCTTAGTAATAGAAGCACAAAACTATTTAACAATTGTAGATGCATTCACAAAAATAGGCCAACCAATACCCATCACTTCAAAAATAACATTGACGTAACACAAGGATTTTTACAATACTTTACATTTTATGGAACACCCGAAACAATAACTTTAGATAACGGCAGCGAATTTAAAAATGAGACAATACAATACACTTTAGAACTATACAAAATAAAAATTTATTTTATTACTGAACACCACCCTGAATCAAATGGACTAATTGAACAACTACATTCAACCCTGTTAGAACAAATCCGATTACTGAGAATAAATTATAAGAAGGAACACATCACCAATTTAATGTCATACGCAATAATCGCATACAATAATACAATCCACTCATCAACTAATTTTACACCATTAAAATTAACTTTAGGACATTCAGATTCACGCAACCCCTACGACATACATTATAATAAGGAAGTGTACCAGCAATATGCCAAAGATCATAAAGAGAAACTAAAAATCACTTATGACAAAGTAAAAGATATATTAAATAACGACAAGAAACGTATCACCACAACCCGTAATAAGAACACCGACGCAAATAAATTTTCAATAGGACAAGCCGTATATGAGAAAAAATTCCAAAGTAAATGACACAAAATGGTACCCATAAACTTAGGCATATTTAAAATTAAGAGAATATCCGACAAAAACATAGCCGCAATAGACAACGGCAAAATAACGAAGTACATTCACTTGAAAAACCTAAGACACTCTGTAATTTCAGACGGACAATCATCACCCTTACCGTCAACCTCCGTCCAGGTAGAACGGACAACGAAATAATAATTGAAGATATAAAAAACAACCCCGGTATACTAACAATAAAATTAGGCAGTATGCAAAATACCATCGACTCTTGGACATTGGCACAAAAATTCGACTTAACGGATCTAAAACAAGAATTTCAAACAATCAAAGAAAATTATTACCAATTAAAACAATCAATGGACACAGCAAAATTCGGAAGGAAATACGCAATAGAAATGTTAAATTACAACAGCATACTAGAAAGTACTTTAAAAAACATCGAAGGTAAATTTAACAGATTAATACCCACCAAACACCTACAAGACGAAAAGGAGGACTAATCAACGGATTAGGTAACATAATAAAAGCTACCACAGGCAATTTAGACAATGAAGACGCAAAACGTTATGACAATGCAATACAACAATTAATTGAGAATCAAAACAACATAAAAACCATAATTAGCAGCCAAATATCTACCAAAATCAAGAATTATAAAATTCAACGACACATTAAAAAAGCTAGTAAGAAACCAAGATAGTATAGCCAACAGAATACAAACCTTTGAAACTAACATACAAACTACCATGTTAGGCATGCGAGATTTAATTAAATTCAATACAATATTTACTCAAACAATATCAATCCTTACTTTAATTCAACAAATTTTAGCAACTTTAGAAAACGCAGTAACATTTGCAAAATTAAATACCCTACACTCTAGTATCATTGAACTAACCGATTTATTAAAAGAATTATTAAGAATCAGATCATTTATAACCAACAGTAAACTACCCTTTGATATAACAGAATCAAACATTCTAATATTTGAAAAAATAGCTATAGTTTAAGGTTATGTAAAGAATAACGAAGTAATATTTTAATAAAAATACCAATAGTAGAGAGTAACAATTATAATTATTATCATTTATTTGCTTTTCCAATGATAATTAATAGCACATACCAAGTTATCATACCTAAAACCAAATTCTTATCCTTAAATGAACTAAGATATGGTTATACAAACGAAAAATGTACCGAAGTAACACCAAACCAATACTCATGCTAATCGTTGACAACAACAACCATTTAAGAAGACAGCTCTTGCAAAGTACAACTATTAAAATTTTCAAACCATTACTAAAACTGTGATGCAAAAACCGTACAAATAACCAACATGTATATTCAAAAAGTCACAGAAAACAAATGGTTCGCCATTTTTCCAACAGAAGTAATAGCAACCGTCCACTGCAATCAAGACGAAAACAATTTAGCATTAGCCGGAAGCAAATTAATCTCCCTCAAAAAAGACTGTTATTTAAAATTGAAAGACGAAATAATCAGAGTCTATCAAGGTCCCGTAAGAACAAAGACACTCGCAAACTTACCAGAACTACAGTTCAAGATGCCACAACCAGAAGACGAAGAAATAGTCTAAAAACCCATGCAACTAGAACATCTAGAATTGGACGACCTTAATCGCGCCGTGAAATTAATGGAAAACTACAAAGAAAACCTAAATGAACTAAAAACGCCCAAGTTACACTACGACAACGTAAGTGTTTGAACAATTGTGTTAATCATTTTAATTATTGTGTTAATTATATATGTATTTTACAAAATGTATCTTAGATATAAGAATAAAGAAAACAGTTTTAGATTTAGGGAAACAAAAAGAAATAAAGAAACAATAAGTGTAGCCTTAAAAACAATGAATTTTAAATAATAATATTAAATAATGAAAGTTATGAATTAAAAATTAAACGATAAAAACCCTTAATTTTTTATGGCGTTAGGAGAAGTTATGAATCCCTCGATTTATGTATGTATAACGAAATAGAAATAATTAGGAATTATTAGAAATTGTTAAAGAAATTATAAAGTAAAGTGCAACAATGTAATACAAGGATAAACCAGACAGGTTATTAACAGTTCATGGGAACGGATGCAATACAATGTATTCCAGACGAGAGTGATACTGCAGGTGGCAGACGGTTAAGATATCGCTATTACCTAGAAAGTAAGATTATAACAATGTAACAAAGTATAGAATTAAGAATAAGCAGACATGAGCTCTGCAAGTTCCCACAGAATTGTGAGGGGCAGGGATATTATAAACAGCCCGTGAGACCCAAGACCCGGCAGTCAGTTAAGGTATTCAGCTTTAGCATTGCAGTTTGCTTAGGCGACTCATAATAATTCATTTAAATCAGTGTATTTCGACTTAAAATAATTAATACCAGTTTGTTAAAATTCTACATTAATTTCCGTTTAATTCAATAAATTTGTTAAGAAGTTTGGAAGTGTTTTATAAAAACTGCAGCTCCCAAAGCCCGAACTTTAACTCGCGCAGGTGCAAAAACTTTTGTAGTAACAAATTGCAAATTACAAGTATTATTTGTACAAAAATAACAAGCTCTGAGCACTGAGCAGCTTCAAATTTTAATACCTGATCATTTTACGCGAATTAAAATATTCAACATTTAACCAAGACCGGTTATAAAATTATATTCAAGAGAACTGACAGTCTAGTCTGAAAACAAATTATGACGTTCAAATATTCCACAGGGTTTACTTTTATATCCCGAACCCAACTCAGGGTTAGTTTTGTACCCGTAAAATTAATTAATCAGTGACCGATAGTACAAAGGTAAAAACATATTCAATTTGTCTCAACATTAAATGATACATTATATTGCTCCAAGCAATTATCTTCATACCAAGAAGCAAAATTTTTTGCTTAGTCAATACTTGAGCGTCGTTTACTAACTAACCAATTAGACACCGTCTGAAGTAATTAGCAGACATGTCCAGCGTAATAAGATAGTACCGTTGACGATAAGCGAACCGTATGCGATTTGAGTGTATTTTCTCACACAATTAAGTTACGACTGATCAACTACGATATTGACTGCATATTAGCTGGAGCTTTACACATGAACACCCGGACACGTTAGACTTTTATGCAAAGCCAAAATGATCATTTCAAATCGAGCTCATAATTGCAAGATCCTTGACAAGACTCAAACTTGTATCTTAAGCTGTCGCGGCTTATGCGTTTTCCAATTACACTATCGAAACCAATGACTGCCGTTGGAAAATTAACAAACCTAAACCATGTATACAACCATATATCAACATAGCTTTCAATTACGTTTAACATTTTTGTCAATTATATCTGACAGTGTCAAGTTTCTGACTTAAGTCAGTTATGGGCAGGAAGCGACGCTCAAAATTACGGCTATAAGCCAAGTATTGCATATATACATATTACGTAATTAATTACACAAGGTAAGTTGATAAATCCTAACGTCTTATAGTTAGTGAGATGAAATAATAACTTAGCCTTTTATGCAAAGCCCAAATGTTCATTTCAAATCCAGCTAGTAATTGAAAAACGGAAAATATAAGGTCCCACACAGGATTTGAACCTGTATCTTCAGCTCGTGGCTGACGTATTTACCAATTTTATATATATATAATATATATATATATATATATATATATATATATATATATATATATATATATATCATATATATAATATATATATATATATATATATATATATATAGAATGCTGTGTTTCCTCTCATATCTGCAGGTACTGGCCCTTTCATTAAAACATTCGAGCCCCACAGTTTGGGCGTCAAGAATGCTGTGATGGGTTTTGAATTACCTGGTCCGTCGTCTTTCTTCTGTTAATCGCCTCGGCTGCTCCTCTAGATAACACATCCTCAATCATAAAAGAAACAAACACATTCCTACCAAAAACATCAACGTTAACTCTATTTACATCAATATTCAGAATACATTAAAATTTCAAAATTAAAACTCAGCATAAATTTCAGTTTTAAAAGAATTTCAAGATTAATTTTATTATCATTTTACTGTGCATCCAAAATTAAAGTCCTTGTTGGATGCCTACTAATTAATATAATAATATAAGCAGACCGAGTCTGAGTATAAAGGAGCATCTACCACCCTTTACGTTAATTAACCAGGTTCGTCTAATTGAGCTCAAAGACATACCCAAATTTTCATCATATTCCTGAACATCAAAACAAAATACCCTTTTACTTAAACAAGCAAATTTCATCTTAAAATTAAACTTTTATGGTTAGAACAATTTCACTAATGTCCATTTAAAGTAAATCAATTATAAAGTCATTCAATACACACAAAATGTCAAACAAAATAGTATAATTTACCTGAAGGTTACTGTCCTCGTAGCTTCAAAGTATCGTTTCTTTAGTTAATCACACCATTCAACAGGATTATATTTACGGCTTCTGATTCTCTACGCTTTTAAAATTTTCTCCATCACCATCCATTCAAAGTCGTTTCTGGGCCTTTCCGGAACTCATCTGTGTTTATCTGACCCTTGTTTCATGGATCCAGACACGTATTTGAACCATTTAATTATTAACACCCCCGAAAAATAGCAAAGAAATTCATGCTTCTGTCACCGATATACGCCAAAACTGCCTACTTTTGTGTATACATTCGTCGTTGTAAATTTTGCTAATTGGTACAGTGAAACTAAATTTTATTACCTTGTATCTAAGTGCACTGAAGTACATTCATGTTAGCACGTAAATAACAAGCTATTTTGAATCACTAAAATATACTAGCAAACTTTAAATCAAACTAAAATGCACGGTTTAACATCTTCAATCAAGTCGCGTATGTACGAGCTTTTAACGCATCGAATCGTCAAAAGTCTAAGAGAGCTTGTTTATCTTCATCTCGGTATATATAGCAAAAAGCCTGTCTGTCGGTCGGTTCCCCAAAACGGGTAATTCTAAAGAATTCCTCATTCTATGTTCCCAGTCTGTTGCTCGCAAGTCGATTTTACGAATTTTCACTCGCCCCATTCAAATCTCAGAAAATTTCCACACGGCACGCAAGCATGTCCGAGAAAAACTAATTAATTTTGTACAGAAATTGTTGTTCTACCTCTGATATTTGCATCCTATTTTCAACCAATTGTGACCCTCGTGACGTTGTTTAAATCCCGCCTTTTACAATATGTGTCTTTGCTTGACGCATTTCTCTTTCCTTCTCTAACCTGTTCGTATTGGTGCAACTTGATATTCTTTATTATCGATTATTTTAGTCCACATGGAGTGTGAAATAACCAGCTTTAGCAATTCTCGTAACTATTAAGCGACGTTTTCCCAAGATTCTTTGAAACATTAATTATCTGCAAAATTTACGCCGAATGTGATATTTAAACTACGCAGCTGTTCAAAATAATATTAATTCTCAGAGCTTTATTCCGTGGTATTTTAATCTTGGGTTTTTACAAGTTTCTATAGGTATTATATGTTATTAACGGTTTAATTAACTCCAATTAAAATTGATTTCTATCCTTTTTATTTTTAGCGAATACAACTTAAAATTAATTATTATACGTACACTTTGTTTTACTACCGGTTACTTAAAATAGGGTTAATTAATATAAACTTTGTACGTAATTTCTCTTTGTTTAGGAATAATTACATTACACGCAGAGCTTTTCACTACTGCTTCGTCTTATAAATAATTTAAATTTCTTATTTTTACTGAAACAACCGAGTTTATTTATGCTTCATGGTTTTAATAACGCGTATTATTTAATGAAATTCCTTATACACGGTGATTAAAATCATTTGATGTGATTATTTAATTTTCTACCCTGGTCTAAATATGAGTAATATATATATATATTATCGTGTAATTAGTAGCTAATTGTAAATACATAAGGGCATAAATTAAGCTTGGGGTTACAGTAACAACTTATTAGAAAATCAAGTTAGGCAGTTAGATAGTTAAGGTATTTTAAATAATCAATTTAGAGCTTAGTCAACGTATAAAGATGTACAGTTAACCTAATTTTAGTTATATTTATTTAGGAATGACGTAACATAATATTTATTGTAAGATAGGGCGATAAGGAATTAAAAACAATGAATTAAAAATACCACTTCCAATTTTATTTAGGTATTATATGAAAACATAAAAGCTTTGCATGTTCGTTAAAATAGGATTGTTATTTTCAAGGGTAAAACCAGAAACGTTTGAAAGCAAAATAAAAGGGGGAGATATTTCAAGATAAACAAGCTTTAATATGTTACAAGAAGGAAAAGATCGTTGAGAGTTAGCGTAGTCAATATAACCCAAGGACAAAACAGAAAACACATAAGTAGAACGAAGAAACAGTATGTTTGTTACGATATCGATTTTTAATTATAAAGGTAGTATTGTAGGGAAGCTAGAAACAACTGTCGCGGAGGATTAAGGACGGAGCAGAAACGTATGAATACGAGTAAGAAACAGAGATTTAATTATGGATATAGTATAGTAGGTAAACGACGAACAAACTTATTTTAGAGGTAGAAACAAAATCAATAATTTCTAGGAATATTAGAAACAGATGCGCATTGATTGAAAGCAAGGTAAAGGAATGGTCCGAGATGATTAGACGATGCAGGTATATGTGCGATAAGTTTGTATTAGGTAGGGCAAATATTCAGCTGGTGAAAACAATTGTGTGAAATGGGGTTGCTTGAACAAGGGAAACAAAAGATGTTTGTTTGAGTTTGAAGGCGGGGATATATTTGGGATCGATTAACAGTAGAGGCTAGTTTCGCAAAATTAAAGTGACAGTTCGCGGTTGTAAATGGATTACCGAGTATTTTAGCGTGTTTGTTATCATAATTCAAGCTAAACTAAGAGTCGCTAGAGTTTTTCGCAAGAATATCGAAATCGGTTAAACAACAATTTTCAGAAATGAAGAACGGTTGCTGCTTTTACACGAAATAATTCTTGTACGTTAATATTTTTACGTGCGAATTGTAAAATAGGGGAGGTGTAGCAATGGCTATATAAACCATTTTCAAAGGGAGTGTCGGTCTCTTAATTTTTCTTCAGTCATTCGCGCCTCATCAAGTTACTTTTAGTGAAATTATATTAGTTAGTGCAGTATGATGACAAGTCAAGTAAAGGGCTAATAACGCAAGTTAAGCGAAAAGTAAAATTTTGTATGTAAGTACAAACAATTATTATGGTGGTTTTGGAATGTACGAAACTGCGTTTATTAAATAATGTCATTCATAAATTTGATCGCAATATGTTATTTTGTTTTAAGTCGCAAGCGTGTTGGTTGCGAAGATGATATTTGAAATATGCAGTAAGCATACCTTAATTTAATAATTATGATGTTACAATGAATGTAGAAATGATATTTTAAGAGTAACTTACATAAAAATGTAAATTATTAAATACAATGAAGAGAAAAATTTTTCAATATGGCGCTATTTTAAAAAATTTTTAATTAATTGAAAGGAAGATTTAAGCAAAATCTGCTTTGGAAACTGCTGTTTGAAACCAGGATTTTAATTGTGGAAAATTTTGAAAGCTGATTTCACGTTAATTTAAAATAAGAAGATATTTAATTACGGACTGGAGAAGTGCTTTTGTGGATTCTGCAAGTATTACTTTTACATTTATTTTAACTGATATTGGAGTATTTGTTTTTTACCAGGAAAGTTGTGGTTGGAGTTCGAATCACTCTGACCTTTTAATAGGTTATCTATCAAGGATTTTATTTTGGCCAAAACAAACCTTTCAAGCCGGAGACCCATAACCAGGTAAACTAGCTATAACAGAAGAAATTCAGTTCTGTAAATTTAAAGTAAGGTAAGGAAATTTTATAATTAAGTAAATAAGGAACTTATTCTTCCAAATTGTACAATTTTTACTTAATGTATTCAAACCAAATATATCAAACATTAGTAAATCAAAGTCGCCTTCAACGACAACGATCCTAAATCATAAATCGAAATGTAAATAAAGACGATTTTAACAACTACGAGTGGTTTAATTCCTAAAGAAAAATAAGAAAAATACAAAACAAATCACAACAAACATACAGGAAGTATTTAAATAAGTACTCCTTAGAAATTATTTTATGTTTGAAAGGAACGATATTGTAAATACCTTATACGCTTTTGTATAAGGAAAAATATTTCATACTGTATAAATGCTTTGTAATATGGCTGCGTTTTATTTTATTTTTGAAAACTCTCATATTTATGTTGGGCTAGCCAAGCAAAGTTAGAAAGCAAGATATAAGTCAACAATTTCAAGTTCTACAATTTGCTGTATTTGTTTCACAGCACTCTTTTAGTGATGTTCCAACGCGGGGCTTACCACATCAATATATATATATATATATATATATATATATATATATATATATATATATGCTACAACCTGCGATGTCAGGTGAAATGACACGAAGACACAAATTGTGAGCTAGGTGGTGCTGTACTTCCAATAATGTGTCTGTATTAAATATTACAACTTTGCTATTCCTGTCATGATGAGCCCCAATTAAGGCGAAACGCGTCGACAGGATGCCCTCGTGGCTGAATTTGAGTCATTTGCCATTAATTCTATTTTACTTTGTATTAATTGAAGACTCATTAAACTTGCTTATCTTTTAACGCATATGCAAATTTATACGCGACTATTTCATGAATCTTATATATAATTATAGTAGGCATCTTTGTCGATTGTGTCTGACACGTGAAGTCAATTATAGTCTTAACAAAAATACATTTGAAAGTTCGGATGATAAAATAGTCACAAAATCAATTTAAATTTGTCAATCTCTTATGAAATTACAAATTCCAGTGGCCTGGTTGATATATCACCCGAGTATGATTCGGAAGATTGTAAGTTCAATTCTGTCCGTGTTCTTTATTCAGTTTATAGCTCGATCAGTAAGGGGTTGTAGAAATATATGAATAGAAATTTAATATTTCTACCACTAACAATATTCTGTGTAAAAAATCATTATGTTACATGACTAGTGCTAATTTTTCTATTCTACACAAAACTATATCCTCTTATTGCTTCTGCTGCGTTGATTTCTTTAGCGCTTAGGCTCTTCGCACGATTCAATCGGATTTACAATTATCGAAATTATTACCACATGGCACGATTCAATATTTATTTTCATTACCGGACTACAACACAAATTTATATTTTTAAAAGAATTCCTATTCTTGAAACAAACAGCTACGTAAGCTATCTAAAGGATTTATACATAAGAATAAGGATATATTAAATGTTTACTGATTACTGTAGTTTATATGTAAGAAGGTTATTAAATGCATATTTTGCATATTTCTAGCAATATCTTATTCATGCTGCAATAAGCTGCTATTTCTCGCGTTGATTTGTTAGATTGAATTCATTTATATCTAATGTAGCTTAGGCACATCCTGTTTTGCAGCTGTATCAGTTGCTTACTTTGTAGGAGCTAACAATAGATCCACATCTTTCTAGGTAGGAAGGTGTTGCACGTTTTTAGCTTTTACGTTTTATTTTAATTTTAATTTAAAAGATTTTTAAATCTAGTATTGGACAGTTTTCCCTTTCACATCCTTAAATTAAGTTATAAGTGCAAATTACACAATTATAGTTTTCCCACGCATTCCAGGACAATAACTTATGAGTTATGGTATGTAAGCCGCTACGTTGGCGTTCCCAGCTGTGGTTAGAGGTTATGCCGCAAGAGCGTGGCAAATGGTGGGCTATAAAAACTCGTTAGCATAAACCTCTTAAAAGAGAGGACTTTCTATCGGCATTTGATGAGAACGGACGTAAGTGGCGGAAGCATTTGAGAAACTGAGACGGAATGAGATTTTTATTATATAAAAGCCGGTAAATAATGAGGAGCATTCATTCAAGATTCACTCATAGATAGTTATTGAATCTCTGTTTATGGAGTGCACCGATGGCGTATTTATTGCTCCATTAGAAATTATAATTTAACGGGGTAGGTCACCTCGATATTAAGTGCTTCTTCAAGCTTATAAAGCAAAACCTCGACATAAACAATTTATTCAGAGCAGATGGAAACATAAAATGGAACGATGGACTTCTGAGGCTTTCATGTGTTGAACTATTATTTTTAATGCAGTAATTGGAGATGGAGTTTTAATTAACCAAGGATCAATTTTACAACTTAAAGGTCCAAAAACGTAAGTACAATTTGTTTGAATTTTTTTATAGACAGTTCATGCTATAATTAAGTTAATTTAGCATAACATCTTACCATATTATTTGTGAGTGGATAATTTTATTATCATTCAATTTAGAGCCAAATTTTGAGGTAGTTTGACCCCTACAAAAGGTTTTCCTAAGTCACTGATCAGTCACCGCGAGACGGTATAATAGGAGAGTAATTAAATTATACATATTACCCTTAAAAAAAAATTTGTGACTTACATATGAAAAATTTTGGGATTTTCTAGTTATTAACCAGGATTAGGCACGATAGAATGGATGTTTAGTAGCGATGATATGTTGTTTCTTTCTAATTTTAAGTTGTTATGTGATTTAAAGTTTTCTTTATGCCTGTGTATGTAAATAATCTTTTTGAACAATGTGTGTGAATGTAGCGACTGTTATAATCTGAACTTGTAGGTTAGAATTGATTATTTAAGTTATTTGACAAAATAGAATAATCTGCCGCATGTAAATACAAATTAGTGAAAATTTAAAACATTTTTAAACACTCTAGGATAATAATTAACAAAGTTGGGGTAAGGTTTCAGAGTTAATGTTACTTCAAATTTTTTACTTTGCCAATATTTGCAAAGAACTTTCAAAATATTAATAGAATAGATAGTAGAACGGGTTAATTTTGCATAGGTATTAAAAAGGAAAATATCCCTAACGTATAGTGTACATTATATCAAATTTGATGTATATTTGGTTAAAAAGCTTTTCAGGTTTATGTTAGCGTAATTTTAAGAAAGTTAAGATATTAGTTACATTCTTTAAGCGTGTGTAAATATTTCTAATGTATAGTTTAGCATAATTTAGTAGAAACTTTAACCGTGGTATAACGTTACAAAGCATAAGAATTGAAGAGGGAGATATTTTCTAGGTATTAACTATAGCAATGTGTTTACGATAAACAAGCTCTGACTCTTACAAGTTCTGAGAGGGACAAACAGACATAAA
Organism: Platerodrilus igneus; assembly: GCA_036346225.1. Classification (NCBI taxonomy): domain Eukaryota; kingdom Metazoa; phylum Arthropoda; class Insecta; order Coleoptera; family Lycidae; genus Platerodrilus; species Platerodrilus igneus. The sequence goes on from JARFIW010000822.1 coordinate 2,967,531, forward strand.
ACGTTCCGAGTAGTAATTTATTTCAAGGATTATAGGGTAACAGTGTAAACAAGCTCATAATAATTATATTTTCTAGGAATACGGTTAACCGTTTAAAATTGGTAGGATCAATGTACAATAAGGACAGATTGTTTGCAGCGTAACAGTAGAGGGAGATGGAATTAACAGGTGGTAAAAGTTGTTTGACCGTGAAACGAACTATGAATCAAGGACAGAGCAGAGCTTATAAGTACGAGTGAGAGGCACTATGTTTGTATAAAATATCGATTTAAATATGGAAGGAGTAAAGTAGGGAGGCTACAGACAAGCTGTTAAGGAGGAACAAAGAAATATTACTAGAGTATGTATTGATAAGAATATGACGGATATAGGGTACACATTATTTGAAAGTGGTTTTCTGCAAGGACTCTTGTAGCATGCATTTGAAAGACAGAGAACGAGGATTAGACTTCACAGATGGAAATGAGACAAACAATAGTTAAGATTGAGTGAGGGTATGGTAGGAATAAATGAACTTGCCAATAAAGTGAGTGAGGGAAAATTTTGTACGTAGGGGAGTGCGAGACGATGTAATACGCATGTTATAATGGGCGTGAGTTAACCAAGAAATTGAAGACAGTTGAGGCTACGGTCGGGGAACGAATATATCCGTTGAGCAAATAAAGCTGTTTCTGTAGTAAAGGTATTATTTTCGAGTAGCAACATTCTTAGATTTGAAAGACGATTGCTGTTCAGGGACAACAATACAAAGAATTGTCAAAGACTAACTCGGAATTTGGAGAATTCAGCGTCGGTTGACAATTTTGTACCGAGAAAGCGAGTTTGTTTATAGTGGTGTATTTTCGAGGAATTTAATTAAAAAGAAGCATTTTGGGCTACATAAACGCCTGGAAGTGGTGCAGAGGCTCTCTTACTTTTTTGCTTCGATTTGAGTTGTCATCTACGTGAATGTTAGCAAACGAAATTACTGTTTGTATTTAACAAGTGCTAATAGTTTAAATTGCTTACAACTTACACAAGTTGGTGTAATGCCGAATCGGCCGTCTGAAAGAATTATGAAGTACGTTTAGAGAATAATAAAACGAAGCGGTTTGGAAGCAATATAAGTACAGGCTACTTTTTCTTACTTGGGTTAGTAGTTAATTTTGGATGTATTTGGAACAACGCCACCGCCACCGCGCCACCGCCGCCGCTATCTAACCTAGGTTTTTACATGTAAAAACCCACTATAAAGTCTTATTTTTTAAGAATCTCCTCCTGCTCCGCCTTGCTCTCCGCCTTGCTCTCCGCCTTGCTCGGACACCCGCCAACCATTTTGATTACGTCACACCCGCATTCTTTCCACCCGCGAGATAAATCTTTTTCCACACTTCCACCCACGAGATAAACCTATCTTGTTTGGTATCAATTAATATTAGAATTTTCTCAGCTACCCGAATTTCTAAGAATTTTTAGATTGCATCACCCCCAGAGAGCTACCCCATTTTAAGATTTTTTTTTTGCTGGTAGCGATTTCTGACGGTCCTTATAAATTTTTATACATGCAATACATCTTGTTAGTCTAGAATTTTATGTAGAATCCGAATCTGTAAACAGATTTAAAATAGCCACCCTTACCATTTTACACACATCTCTAAATTATAAATTTCCTGCGGCTCATACCTAAAGAAAATCTAAAACTATTCTTAAAACTTTTTATACAGATAATTTTACTAATACAGTTTAAATTTTGTAAACCACATTTCTAAATACATATTTACAATTTTTTATTCTTAACCTAGAACTTCTCATATCGGCTTATACTTATTAATATTTATTTCTAAATAGAGCACCTTTTCCAAAGACCAACCGAACCCACATGTTTCAAATTCCTCTGATTTTGTTCTTATGGTTTCGCTTAAGACCTCGTACATATTTTTCAGATTACTAGAAGACGTTATATCCATATTTTTTGTGTTAAAGGATTTCACATCGGTAGTCTCTTCCCCCATTTTGGTGTAAACGCCGTAGAGTTCGCAATAGACTTTTACTGCTGTATGTTGTATTCTTTTTTCATTAATTAATCGAATAAATCGCTCTTTCTGCTTCCAAAGAAACTCGGACACTCCATCGTCGACACTGGCGTTCTTTATGCGATAGCTAGCCATACGGTTGTTAAACGCTGTACTAACCATTTCTACACCATCGTCGTTAGTAGCGGTAACTGATGCATTTTTATGTCTGTTGCTCCTTAAGCGTGCAGCATAGGTAGTCTTTTCCATTTCAAACTCGCATACTTTACATTATTCGTGGTTGTTTCGTACAAGGCTCTTTAACAGCTAGCGGGGCTGAACGTTTACGGCTTAATGACATACCGTGCTGTTTTCCTTGTGTCGCTGTAAGCTGTCCGTTCTCGTAAAAGCGATACCGCAAGACCCACAGTTAAAGTACTTTGCTGCGGACGGATGTATAAGCAACCTGGGCGATGTTACACCACGACATTTGTTCTGGTGCCGTTTGAGAGCATTTTCCAGGTATAGGAAGCACCGCAAGAGTTGCATTTAAAACGTTTGCAGATACCATTTTAGTACAAAACAAAATTCGCACTATAGCACTTTGGTTAAACTTGTAAGCGAACTAACATAACTAAAGAGTTTACTCTTGCGCACCTGCTTTATGTACCCTATAGAATGCAAACCGAAGGTTTCGAAGACACCGAACGAAGTTGAGGATTCAGCGGGAACTAAATGACGTCATAATCCTTGCTGCTCGTCCAATACATTTAGCGCCAATGCATGCACCCGGTTCGCATCGTCGATGGTGCGAATGCCGTTAGTAGAAACATCGGAAACGTCTTCCATGTTATACGGATTGCGTGCATATTAAAAATCCAAAAGGGTGATAGCACACGCACACAAATTGTGTGCAAGTCGTGCTGTAGAAGATGCAGTGCTACTATAACCAAAAATTTAATAAAAACACTTTAAACCATTACTAATGGAATACCAAACTTGTTGTATACAGAATACTTACTAATAAAGCAATTTAATTTTAAATAACTTCTACACCATATTTTTCGAAAATGGCATTCTTGAATATTTTCTTTGGAAACAATCGAAGATTGCAGAAGACACTCGAAGAGTGCACAAACGCGGTCACTAAACCACAATTAATAATCGCCTTTATAGGTTTAACATTTCTACCATTACCCAATAACTGGTGCTACGTACATGGAAACTTTAATTTCTTATTGGAAGAATCCTTATTCTCCACGCACTGTTGCGTAGCTGGATGCCCACCCCTTTTGGGGATATATGCTCGTTATAGGTTGTAAGACCCTCGGTTTTACTTAACTACACTTTGTGAGATCCCTTTAATCTTTTTTAATCGTGTGCTTCTCGCGCACAATACAGTAGGACTTAGCCTTACTACCTACAAATTCTAACACCAAGTCACCGTTAAACTTGTCTTTAAATTTCCCTACAACTTTTTGTTAACATGCGGTAAATTGTGTTTATTATTTGCGGGGTACACCACTTTAAACATAAAAATAAAAACAGGATAGTTTAATACGTCTATTAATAATTTATGGTAATGTTGGCGATACAAATATGTAAAAACAAACTTTATCAAGAAAATATAATGTTTTAATAGAATACATACATGTATTGATAACATCTATAAACCGCTGTGGTAACCAGAGTCTGGCGAATCTGGGATAGCCAAATCTCTAAACATTTGCTCAAGCGATTGCCTTGCAGTTGCATCTTTTAAGTACTGAATGGGAAACATTTAATAAGTTCCAACACTGTCAAGTAATTTAAATTGCTGCAATCATTAGACAGAGAAATACTGGCACTGCTCTCCCCCTCTAATAACGTTTGAACCCTTTCTTCCTCCGTCGTATTTCCACATACTTTTTTTATATCACCAACAAATTTTTCGTAAAATTCTGGACAGTTTCTACACCTTAACTCAGCCATTTTAAAACAGATCAATTCTCGCAAATTTAATAGCCTGATGCACTCGTACGCAGGTAGCACAATAACATTCCCATCTTTCGTAATCTCCATATTATATAAATTCTCTTTTCAAAATTGTTCAAAACCATATACTTCTATTAAAGGCTGTGCTCAGCTGCAATTTGAAATCTTGATCCAATTGTATCTCAACAACATCGTTTCCAGTAGTCAAACCATTTAATCTGACTTGTTTTGAGTCTTGAGCAAATTGGCGAATTTGAAATTCCACTTGAAAAGTACACAATTTCTTCCAATCGAAGTAAGAGAATGTTATCGTAGAATCAGCACACATACCACTACAGCAAATAACTTGGATGGCAGGTTGAAGACCACCATATAAATCAAAACCAACTTCTAATATATGGTGGTGATAATTTGAAGGAAATTCGCCTATCCTATAGGTTGACTTACCAACTAGTTGGTTGATATTTAATTGTGGTACTCGCACATCACTTGTAACATCAACACAAGAAAAATCCACCTTTAATTTATAATTTTAATCAAACTCGACGATACTTTGACGACTAATGCACTGGAACATGGCTCTCGCCTTTTATGCCGATGGTCGAGCGTGCGCAGCTCCTTAATATATTAGTTGGCGTTATATGCAAGTCTTGACTGGAAAAGTGACGCGTATAATTGTTTTATAGTGGGTTTTACCTGTATGTATTTAACCACCAACGCCATTTTAGAATTATTAAACAAAATTACTCTTAACAGTATTTTAATATACCATCGTGTAAGATTTCAATTATTATTGTGTTTTCCTCAGGTTCTCAAATCCTCGGAATTTTTTCAAATCGAATGACCCTTACTGATTTGCAGATTAACCTTTGCAAGCACCGTATATAATTCATCTTTAATCTATTTCTAAACCGTTTCGCTCTGTCTTTTGAGATAAACCCTGGTGTAACCTATAAATTAGTATAGAATTTTCCTGGGGAATTGAAATTAATTATCAGGTCTTTTAAAATTAGTTCCAACAAAGACCTGTATATATTGTATTAATATTCAAAAACCTATCAGCAAAACACCTTTGCATTTTTATTTAGATTTAGTTCGATAATAGAGTTAAACTCCAAAAATATTTATTAGTGGCTAGAATTGTTAAAATTTTCAATTAGTGAATCCACATACAAATGATTAAACCAAAAGGTATAATGCATATATTAATTCTGCACGGTGACCTAGAAAGTGGTTCGATAATCTATTTTAAATGTAGTTCAACATAAGACGTATATTCTAAATAAATTTAGTGAAATGTATGATCATTAGCCTTGCATTGTTTGTCGATGACGTCTGACTATTAATTTAATAAAAGCACTTTCAACAATTCTAGTTAATATACGGGAATACACATTCTATAATTTGATTTAAATTGGGTTAATGTAAGGACAAATTATACTTATACTTTCTCTATGTACATAAATACGGGGGAAATGATACCAAAGTTCATTTTAAGTTTATTTTGTAAAACGTAAAGTCGTTTATAGTGTAATTAATAGTAATACTGAATTTTCAGTCTTTGGTTTAAAATTTCGTGTGAGGACTATCGACAAAGAAGAGTAAGTCTTGTTTGAATTTGCAAACGTAGAAGAAATTAATATTTACATGTATAATTCAAAACTGTTAATCAATAATTTTTTCTAGAATGAACATCTTAAGTATTGCGTGCAGTGTGTGCGAAAATGTTTTTACTGGATGTGATGCCATAAAAAAACACAACGAAAGGCACATCGAGATGGTTTATTTCAGGAGGAACTAAAATTACAGCCAATGAGTGGGAACAGATTAAGGATTTGGAAAACCAATCGACCGCAGCGCATAAAGAACGTATAAACGCCGCAATTCAGTTAGAACAAACCAAGTTACTATTTGAAAAACCATACACCATAGCAAAATCTTCTTCCAAAATCATAATTGTAGGCCTGAACCCGTTCGACGATTACAAAATAATTTTTAGATTTGTTAACACCATTTCGCAGAGCGTACTTGATGTACCCTCAACGTATTTAGGAAGTTTATATCAAATCTTCCACATTATACGCACTATGGAAGTTGGCATGCAAAATCAGATATGCAAATTCGACAACTTGCGTTTTATTTAAATAAAATTGTTTAGTGAAGATGATGACATTTGATGGGAATTATATGATATTTACCAAAGGAACTTTAGAGCACTTTTAGGGTATCTCAGATCGTTCTCAACCATGCTAATACTTTAAAAGAACTAACGGAAAAGGGTACTCTAATATAGATCTGTTTCTGTTAGATGTCGCAATGGAAAGATATAATAGGAATGATATTCCACAGAATCTCGCACATGATGTAATTAAAAGCAAATACAGTAATAGTGATATTGGGATCATATTATACGAATTTATAAGAACCTACCCAAGATTGTTTGAAAACAGTATTTGTAAACAAGTTGAGTATATGGAAGAATACAACAGGTTTCCATTCCACGCATTTACGAGCGAAGTTTAAATTTTAAGCCGAAGACTGAAAATTTTGTAACACTATTAATTACACTTTTGTTTTCTTATAAGTTTCTAAATTGTTGTATTTCAACTACAGATATTAATAGATGTCAATAAAATTATGTTATAGTTTTAAATAAAACGATTCTGATTAATAATTTTGTAAAACGTTTAACACCCTTTTAATAAATAATACACACCTTTGTTATAATTCTTTTCATAATTACTTAGATACCCATTTCAGTTACGTGAACATTTGAAAAATTAAACAATACCAATGTATGCTTTATATTTTAAAACATAAACAAGCTAATATATACAAAATAATTTCTAAATTCATCATTCATTTCTTATGATAACAGTTGTGGTGGTTAAATTTTTATTTTAAAACTTACAATTTAGTATATATTCCATTTGAATATCTGCCAACAGTTTTATAAACCCCATCTCCTCGATTATTTCCATAAAATCATCCAGATCCCCCGGCAATGATAACACTGCAGTACAGTGCTGTATTGCTTCCTCGTATGACTGACACATAAGACATTTTCTCCTTCTATCGAAAAGCGTTGCCCGCATTCTGCTTTTTACTCGTGAACATTGCGAAATCTTCGAATAACCTCTCCAAAGTTTTATACATATTTATTATATTGTCTCTTTAAACCGTACAATTAACAAATAATAACTTCTACGCGAACAGTCCTTTTATATGAGCTACTCTATTCGGATATGTACCGATTGCACCCGATTTGTGTACACGTACGAAGCAACAGGTAGGAATGTATTCTATGAATTAATCTATTACATTCCTTAACAAAATGCTAAGGACTTTAAAAATAATTATAACTCTTGTTAGACCTGTAGTCTCTAGATAAACGTTATTATTTTAGGTTGTGTCACTGTTTTCTAAATCAATTTCCTGCATACTTTTCCTAAACTATGCGTATCAATTGACGGTTATACTTTACTCCATAACCGACTTGTATATATTTTCGTATTCGTCTCTAGCTAACACGTCCGTATAATAAAGATGTACAGGCTCGTCGTCAACTGGTAACTTAATCTTTTTAAAGCCAGCCTTTGATTTCAACTTTAACGCTTGTTGTAGGTGTGGAAATTCTTTCCGCTATTCCTTGTGACTAGGAATCGGTAATTTTGCAAGGGATCAATCAATTGTTTGTGCACCTCATTGAATTTTGTAGAGATGTAGCGTCTCCTTTTGTATGCCGCAAAGTTCTTTCGTACAGAATCCTGCATAAAATGAAGCTTACGTTTATTTACAATAAAATTGTTAACGTTCGTCATCATCGGACTCAGGATGGGAACTAACTTTTTGAATAATGTTAAATATTTATATTCTCGTCGAAATTCTTCCTATATCGACCATTATCCAAATCAAAATCTTTCACAACAGTTATAAAATTATGTTTTGAGTCACCCCAACACTGTAAACACATTTCTTTAAATTTCGGATATGTCATGTCACCACTTATATGATCCGAAAAGATATGTCTGAGATTGGTTTCATCCTGTTTCCATAATGCGATTACATTGGCGTTATCTCTGAGTCTATGTTTTAAGGCACTAGCGTAAGTTTGACATAGATAGAACGAATCTATTGCTTTATGTCGACCAAACGAGAAAAACTGACCGATTTTACTTTGCTCGTTTGCAGGTATATCATCGAAAACCATAATTGAATCTTCTTTGGTATCTCCGGGTTCGATCAAATCATCGTAATTTTCAAACTCATGGTACCCAATTTCTTCTTTTAATGGTGTAAAACGTTTCTTAACAATTCGTATTTCGATTGATATAAACTCTTCGAAAATACATAGACATTTTGGAATCTAAGACCGTTCTCGTGCAAGATCAGAGATATTAAAGCGTTGGTCTTCCCACAACTCGATGGTCCCACGAATATAGCTCGTATGTTAGACGGGAACAAGGACCATGTTTACCATCCTCTTTGCATTAGCAATAGCAAAGTTATCATAATTCTGTATAGGTATTCTAACTTCTGGTATATCATCTCTGGATGCATCGTTGGAATTATGTAATTTCTTCACGTTCTGCAACCTTTTAACATATCTGCATAACGTTGTTCTAGGTATATTATATTTTTTACTAGCAGCGTAGAAACTCGAGCCATCCAGGATATCCTCTGATGCTTTTGTAATAGATTGTTTGGAGCACCACTGATTGCTTGAATGCGACATCTTTCGAAAAATGTCTTACTATAACTAAGCTCAACCCAAAACTACTTCCTTATATACCAAATTTAATCTCCCTGCTCACATAACCACATGACCATATGACCATATGACCACATGACCACATGACCATATGACCACATGACCACATGACCATATGACCGCATGACCATATGACCTAATTGCTTTTTAATGAGTTTTCTCATTAAAATCCCATTAGCACTAATTGCTTTTTAATGAGTTTTTCCATTAAAAACCAAGTGTGGACCTAGGTTAGATAAAAGGAAAAATTAGTAGGTTAGGTCAGCGCCGCCGGCGAAAGATGTCGCATTCAAGCAATCAGTGGTGCTCCAAACAATCTATTACAAAAGCATCAGAGGATATCCTGGATGGCTCGAGTTTCTACGCTGCTAGTAAAAAATATAATATACCTAGAACAACGTTATGCAGATATGTTAAAAGGTTGCAGAACGTGAAGAAATTACATAATTCCAACGATGCATCCAGAGATGTTATACCAGAAGTTAGAATACCTATACAGAATTATGATAACTTTGCTATTGCTAATGCAAAAGAGGATGGTAAACATGGTCCTTTGTTCCCGTCTAACATACGAGCTATATTCGTGGGACCATCGAGTTGTGGGAAGACCAACGCTTTAATATCTCTGATCTTGCACGAGAACGGTCTTAGATTCCAAAATGTCTATGTATTTTCGAAGAGTTTATATCAATCGAAATACGAATTGTTAAGAAACGTTTTTACGCCATTAAAAGAAGAAATTGGGTACCATGAGTTTGAAAATTACGATGATTTGATCGAACCCGGAGATACCAAAGAAGATTCAATTATGGTTTTCGATGATATACCTGCAAACGAGCAAAGTAAAATCAGTCAGTTTTTCTCGTTCGGTCGACATAAAGCAATAGATTCGTTCTATCTATGTCAAACTTACGCTAGTGCCTTAAAACATAGACTCAGAGATAACGCCAATGTAATCGCATTATGGAAACAGGATGAAACCAATCTCAGACATATCTTTCGGATCATATAAGTGGTGACATGACATATCCGAAATTTAAAGAAATGTGTTTACAGTGTTGGGGTGACTCAAAACATAATTTTATAACTGTTGTGAAAGATTTTGATTTGGATAATGGTCGATATAGGAAGAATTTCGACGAGAATATAAATATTTAACATTATTCAAAAAGTTAGTTCCCATCCTGAGTCCGATGATGACGAACGTTAACAATTTTATTGTAAATAAACGTAAGCTTCATTTTATGCAGGATTCTGTACGAAAGAACTTTGCGGCATACAAAAAGGGAGACGCTACATCTCTACAAAAATTCAATGAGGTGCACAAACAATTGATTGATCCCTTGCAAAATTACCGATTCCTAGTCACAAGGAATAGCGGAAAGAATTTCCACACCTACAACAAGCGTTAAAGTTGAAATCAAAGGCTGGCTTTTAAAAAAGATTAAGTTACCAGTTGACGACGTGCCTGTACATCTTTATTATACGGACGTGTTAGCTAGAGACGAATACGAAAATATATACAAGTCGGTTATGGAGTAAAGTATAACCGTCAATTGATACGCATAGTTTAGGAAAAGTATGCAGGAAATTGATTTAGAAAACAGTGACACAACCTAAAATAATAACGTTTATCTAGAGACTAGAGGTCTAACAAGAGTTATAATTATTTTTAAAGTCCTTAGCATTTTGTTAAGGAATGTAATAGATTAATTCATAGAATACATTCCTACCTGTTGCTTCGTACGTGTACACAAATCGGGTGCAATCGGTACATATCCGAATAGGAGTAGCTCATATAAAAGGACTGTTCGCGTAGAAGTTATTATTTGTTGATTGTACGGTTTAAAGAGACAATATAATAAATATGTATAAAACTTTGGAGAGGTTATTCGAAGATTTCGCAATGCTCTACGAGTAAAAAGCAGAATGCGGGCAACGCTTTTCGATAGAAGGAGAAAATGTCTTATGTGTCAGTCATACGAGGAAGCAATACAGCACTGTACTGCAGTGTTATCATTGCCCGGGGATCTGGATGATTTTATGGAAATAATCGAGGAGATGGGGTTTATAAAACTGTTGGCAGATATTTAAATGGAATATATACTAAATTGTAAGTTTTAAAATAAAAATTTAACCACCACAACTGTTATCATAAGAAATGAATGATGTGAATTTAGAAATTATTTTTGTATATATTAGCTTGTTTATGTTTTAAAATATAAAGCATACATTGGTATTGTTTAATTTTTCAAATGTTCACGTAACTGAAATGGGTATCTAAGTAATTATGAAAAGAATTATAACAAAGGTGTGTATTATTTATTAAAAGGGTGTTAAACGTTTTACAAAATTATTAATCAGAATCGTTTTATTTAAAACTATAACATAATTTTATTGACATCTATTAATATCTGTAGTTGAAATACAACAATTTAGAAACTTACAAGAAAACAAAAGTGTAATTAATAGTGTTACAAAATTTTCAGTCTTCGGCTTAAAATTTAAACTTCGCTCGTAAATGCGTGGAATGGAAACCTGTTGTATTCTTCCATATACTCAACTTGTTTACAAATACTGTTTTCAAACAATCTTGGGTAGGTTCTTATAAATTCGTATAATATGACTCCAATATCACTATTACTGTATTTGCTTTTAATTACATCATGTGCGAGATTCTGTGGAACATCATTCCTATTATATCTTTCCATTGCGACATCTAACAGAAACAGATCTATATTAGAGTACCCTTTTCCGTTAGTTCTTTTAAAGTATTAGCATGGTTGAGAACGATCTGAGATACCCTAAAAGTGCTCTAAAGTTCCTTTGGTAAATATCATATAATTCCCATCAAATGTCATCATCTTCACTAAACAATTCTTATTTAAATAAAAACGCAAGTTGTCGAATTTGCATATCTGATTTTGCATGCCAACTTCCATAGTGCGTATAATGTGTGGAAGATTTGATATAAACTTCCTAAATACGTTGAGGGGTACATCAAGTACGCTCTGCGAAATGGTGTTAACAAATCTAAAAATTATTTTGTAATCGTCGAACGGGTTCAGGCCTACAATTATGATTTTGGAAGAAGATTTTGTTATGGTGTATGGTTTTTCAAATAGTAACTTGGTTCGTTCTAACTGAATTGCGGCGTTTATACGTTCTTTATGCGCTGCGGTCGATTGGTTTTCCAAATCCTTAATCTGTTCCCACTCATTGGCTGTAATTTTAGTTCCTCCTGAAATAAACCATCTCGATGTGCCTTTCGTTGTGTTTTTATGGCATCACATCCAGTAAAACATTTTCGCACACACTGCACGCAATACTTAAGATGTTCATTCTAGAAAAAATTATTGATTAACAGTTTTGAATTATACATGTAAATATTAATTTCTTCTACGTTTGCAAATTCAAACAAGACTTACTCTTCTTTGTCGATAGTCCTCACACGAAATTTTAAACCAAAGACTGAAAATTCAGTATTACTATTAATTACACTATAAACGACTTTACGTTTTACAAAATAAACTTAAAATGAACTTTTGGTATCATTTCCCCCGTATTTATGTACATAGAGAAAGTATAAGTATAATTTGTCCTTACATTAACCCAATTTAAATCAAATTATAGAATGTGTATTCCCGTATATTAACTAGAATTGTGGAAAGTGCTTTTATTAAATTAATAGTCAGACGTCATCGACAAACAATGCAAGGCTAATGATCATACATTTCACTAGATTTAATTAGAATATACGTCTTATGTTGAACTACATTTAAAATAGATTATCGAACCACTTTCTAGGTCACCGTGCAGAAGTAATATATGTATTATACCTTTTGGTTTAATCGTTTGTATGTGGATTCACTAATTGAAAATTTTAACAATTCTAGCCACTAATAAATATTTTTGAGTTTAACTCTATTATCGAGCTAAATCTAAATAAAAATGCAAAGGTGTTTTGCTGATAGGTTTTGAATATTAATACAATATATACAGGTCTTTGTTGGAACTAATTTTAAAAACCTGATAATTAATTTCAATTCCCAGGAAAATTCTATACTAATTTATAGGTTACACCAGGGGTTTATCTCAAAAGACAGAGCGAAACGGTTTAGAAATAGATTAAAGATGAATTATATACGGTGCTTGCAAAAGGTTAATCTGCAAATCAGTAAGGGGTCATTCGATTTGAAAAAAATTCCGAGGGATTTGAGAACCTGAGGAAAAACACAATAATAATTGAAATCTTACACGATGGTATATTAAAAATACTGTTAAGAGTAATTTTGTTTAATAATTCTAAAAATGGCGTTGGTGGTTAAATACATACAGGTAAAACCCACTATAAAACAATTATACGCGTCACTTTTCCAGTCAAGACTTGCATATAACGCCAACTAATATATTAAGGAGCTGCGCACGCTCGACCATCGGCATAAAAGGCGAGAGCCATGTTCCAGTGCATTAGTCGTCAAAGTATCGTCGAGTTTGATTAAAATTATAAATTAAAGATGGATTTTTCTTGTGTTGATGTTACAAGTGATGTGCGAGTACCACAATTAAATATCAACCAACTAGTTGGTAAGTCAACCTATAGGTTAGGCGAATTTCCTTCAAATTATCACCACCATATATTAGAAGTTGGTTTTGATTTATATAGTGGTCTTCAACCTGCCATCCAAGTTATTTGCTGTAGTGGTATGTGTGCTGATTCTACGATAACATTCTCTCACTTCGATTGGAAGAAATTGTGTACTTTTCAAGTGGAATTTCAAATTTGCCAATTTGCTCAAGACTCAAAACAAGTCAGATTAAATGGTTTGACTACTAGAAACGATGTTGTTGAGATACAATTGGATCAAGATTTCAAATTGCAGCTGAGCACAGCCTTTAATAGAAGTATATGGTTTTTGAACAATTTTGAAAAAGAGAATTTATATAATATGGAGATTACGAAAGATGGGAATGTTATTGTGCTACCTGCGTACGAGTGCATCAGGCTATTAAATTTGCGGGAATTGATCTGTTTTAAAATGGCTGAGTTAAGGTGTAGAAACTTTCCAGAATTTTACGAAAAATTTGTTGGTGATATAAAAAGTATGTGGAAATACGACGGAGGAAGAAAGGGTTCAAACGTTATTAGAGGGGAGAGCAGTGCCAGTATTTCTCTGTCTAATGATTGCAGCAATTTAAATTACTTGACAGTGTTGGAACTTATTAAATGTTTCCCATTCAGTACTTAAAAGATGCAACTGCAAGGCAATCGCTTGAGCAAATGTTTAGAGATTTGGCTATCCCAGATTCGCCAGACTCTGGTTACCACAGCGGTTTATAGATGTTATCAATACATGTATGTATTCTATTAAAACATTATATTTTCTTGATAAAGTTTGTTTTACATATTTGTATCGCCAACATTACCATAAATTATTAATAGACGTATTAAACTATCCTGTTTTTATTTTTAGGTTTAAAGTGGTGTACCCGCAAATAATAAACACAATTTACCGCATGTTAACAAAATGTTGTGGGAAATTTAAAGACAAGTTTAACGGTGACTTGGTGTTAGAATTTGTAGGTAGTAAGGCTAAGTCCTACTGTATTGTGCGCGAGAAGGACACGATTAAAAAGATTAAAGGGATCTCACAAAGTGTAGTTAAGTAAAACCGAGGGTCTTACAACCTATAACGAGCATATATCCCCAAAAGGGTGGGCATCCAGCTACGCAACAGTGCGTGGGAGAATAAGGATTCTCCAATAAGAAATTAAAGTTTCCATGTACGTAGCACCAGTTATTGGGTAATGGTAGAAATGTTAAACCTATAAAGGCGATTATTAATTGTGGTTTAGTGACCGCGTTTGTGCACTTTTCGAGTGTCTTCTGCAATCTTCGATTGTTTCCAAAGAAAATATTCAAGCATGCCATTTTCGAAAAATATGGTGTAGAAGTTATTTAAAATTAAATTGCTTTATTAGTAAGTATTCTGTATACAACAAGTTTGGTATTCCCATAGTAATGGTTTAAAGTGTTTTTATTAAGTTTTTGGTTATAGTAACACTGCATCTTCTACAGCACGACTTGCACACAATTTGTGTGCGTGTGCTATCACCCTTTTGGATTTTTAATATGCACGCAATCCGTATAACATGGAAGACGTTTCCGATGTTTCTACTAACGGCATTCGCACCATCGACGATGCGAACTGGGTGCATGCATTGGCGCTAAATGTATTGGACGAGCAGCAAGGATTATGACGTCATTTAGTTCCCCGCTGAATCCTCAACTTCGTTCGGTGTCTTCGAAACCTTCGGTTTGCATTCTATAGGGTACATAAAGCAGGTGCGCAAGAGTAAACTCTTTAGTTATAAGTTAGTTCGCTTACAAGTTTAACCAAAGTGCTATAGTGCGAATTTTGTTTTGTACTAAAATGGTATCTGCAAACGTTTTTAAATGCAACTCTTGTGGTGCTTCCTATACCTGGAAAATGCTCTCAAACGGCACCAGAACAAATGTCGTGGTGTAACATCGCCCAGGGTTAAGCTTATACATCCGTCCGCAGCAAAGTACTTTAACTGTGGGTCTTGCGGTATCGCTTTTACGAGAACGGACAGCTTACAGCGACACAAGGAAAAACAGCACGGTATGTCATTAAGCCGTAAACGTTCAGCCCCGCTAGCTGTTAAAGAGCCTTGTACGAAACAACCACGAATTATGTGTAAAGTATGCGATTTTGAAATGGAAAAGACTACCTATGCTGCACACTTAAGGAGCAACAGACATAAAAATGCATCAGTTACCGCTACTAACGACGATGGTGTAGAAATGGTTAGTACAGCGTTTAACAACCGTATGGCTAGCTATCGCATAAAGAACGCCAGTGTCGACGATGGAGTGTCCGAGTTTCTTTGGAAGCAGCAAAAGCGATTTATTCGATTAATTAATGAAAAAAGAATACAACATACAGCAGTAAAAGTCTATTGCAAACTCTACGGCGTTTACACCAAAATGGGGGAAGAGACTACCGATGTGAAATCCTTTAACACAAAAAATATGGATATAACGTCTTCTAGTAATCTGGAAAATATGTACGAGGTCTTAAGCGAAACCATAAGAACAAAATCAGAGGAATTTGAAACATGTGGGTCCGGTTGGTCTTTGGTAAAGGTGCTCTATTTAGAAATAAATATTAATAAGTATAAGCCGATATGAGAAGTTCTAGGTTAAGAATAAAAAATTGTAAATATGTATTTAGAAATGTGGTTTACAAAATTTAAACTGTATTAGTAAAAATTATCTGTAATAAAAAGTTTTAAAAATAGTTTTAGATTTTCTTTAGGTATGAGCCGCAGGAAATTTATAATTTAGAGAGTGTGTGTAAAATGGTAAGGGGTGGCCCTATTTTAAATCTGTTTACAGATTCGGATTCTACATAAAATTCTAGACTAACAAGATGTATTGCATGTATAAAAAATTTATAAGGACCGTCAGAAATCGCTACCAGCAAAAAAAAATCTTAAAATGGGGTAGCTCTCTGGGGGTGATGCAATCTAAAAATTCTTAGAAATTCGGGTAGCTGAGAAAATTCTAATATTAATTGATACCAAACAAGATAGGTTTATCTCGTGGGTGGAAGTGTGGAAAAAGATTTATCTCGCGGGTGGAAAGAATGCGGGTGTGACGTAATCAAAATGGTTGGGGGGTGTCCGAGCAAGGCGGAGAGCAAGGCGGAGAGCAAGGCGGAGCAGGAGGAGATTCTTAAAAAATAAGACTTTATAGTGGGTTTTTACATGTAAAAACCTAGGTTAGATAGCGGCGGCGGTGGCGCGGTGGCGGTGGCGTTGTTCCAAATACATCCAAAATTAACTACTTGGGTTGTTGGTGCTAGTTCGGCACACGAAAACAATAGAGAGTGTATACGATTCAAGTCGATGATTTACCGATGGTAATTGGTACTGCAAAGGAATTTGGAAAGTTTGGAGGTAATCCTGATTGGTACTTAGAGAGATTTGGGTAGCTGATTGCCGTCCCATATGGTATGAGTCAACTTGGAGGTGATCCTTGAACGAGCAGTCGTTGATGAGGGCAATGTCAGCAATGGTTTGATGGCAGATACATGTGTGGTGTTATTTTCAGGTAACTAATTTTTATAAAACACCCTCTTTTGTGGTAACTTGTGTATTATGACATTTTGTGCATTTTTGGTAGATTTTTCTTTGACTTCTCTGGACAAAGGAATTTATTATTGAATTTTATTACAAATTATCTGAAAACATGTTAATGTAGGAATTTTTATTTATAAGATAAGGGTGTAAAATCTGTCCATGTACGAAGTAAAAGAGACTTTTGGTAATTGCAGTGCGTAAATTTACACAAATATTTAAAAGAATTTACTATGAGCTCGTATTTAAACAGAAGTTAAAGAAAAGAATGAGGTTAAGCCCAGTTACTTTCAATAGTTTATTTAGTCAGATGAGTAGAATTGTACATAAAAGTATTTAATGAAAATGAATTATCAATCAAGGTGGATATATGTAATTAATAAATGTATGCAATGATAATTGGAAAAGCTTGCTGTGGGATTTTCTGTGTAAATAAATTGTGATGGAATTTTGTAGTGGAGTTTCTTTTATAGAAGAGTAGAGCAGGATTTTACAGGTAACCGTAGACCAGCCGTGGCGAACTTTACTGGGGAAGCTAAGTTTCTTTTTATTATTAAAAAAAGCTGGGATTATTTTGGCGTCAAAGAAGAAGAGCATCATTAGAGAGTGAATTGCAGCATTTATGTCAACTTTAGTGGATCTCGAGTCCGCAGACCCAGTTTAATTCACACAGAGTGCACAACGTTACAGTGATCAAATAAATTTACCCTTTTAAATCTTACCTGTTTGGAATGATAAAACGAAGTCAATCAATATTCGTATAATGAAAGGAAATAATATATACACTTCACAATTTTGTAATCTGACAAATAAACCCTTCAATCAATTAATATTATTTAGATTATTTATCTCAAGAATTGTATCTCCCTATCTTTAATTTAAAGTCTCCAAAAACGACACCTTTTACTGAAAAAATCTAGAACGTTGAAAACTTTTTATTCTTTTTACGTAAATTTCTACGTATTAAATATTTTTGTCGACCCCTTGCAAATTAGAAAATTATATTTAGTGTTTAAAATTAAATTTGAAATGATTCCTTGTAATAGTTAGCCCTGACCTGTGATTTCCTGGTTAGTCCCTTTTTCCCTTTGGTCTGCCGTTGCGTGTTGTAGATGAACACCCCTTTATTATCTTCAATCAAAAGGCAATGCTCTGCTTTGTGCTCCTTCACGTGAGTTTGAACCAATAATTCAGTATTGTTAATCTTTTTTTCCAAAATTCGCCTCGTGCTTTACTTGGATTTCCCAACTTAGCTATCCCAATTTAGATACAAATTCGATCTTTTAATTTAGATACAACTTAGATACACCTTAAATCTCTCTGGATATCACTTAGAAGCCCTACATTATTATAAACATTTAATTTAAAATAGTTAACAAATTTCTACTCACGTTTTCCACAAACGGAGAAAGCTTTTCATTTATCTTCAATGTAATCTGTCATCAATAATTATACAACACTACTTTTCATAACTCTTAATAATTTAATTTAAAACTTATTACGACCCGTAAATTTTCGAGCAACAAAGATTTAGGTTCGACGTGGTTCAAATTGAGACTCTCTCATCCTTATCAACTCTGGGTGTTATATAGTTTTCGCTACCTGAATTTGGATTGGTTTATCAGAACCGCCATACGAAGTCTTGTAATCAACCATATTTGTTTTGGATATTCCTAGGATTTTTCAAGCATTATTTCTGATGAAATTATTCTATGGGTACGTATTATGTTTGTATTTCTATTATTTCACGATCTTTGACCGCTTGTTTTGTTATTATTACTGGACTTTAATTTAGCTTATGGCCGTTGTTTGTGTAGATAACGCTTTTGAGGAATTGAACAAATAACTGATGTAACCTACGGGATGTAAATCCACGTGTTTCTGTTTATGTCTCGTATTTAAAACTTATTTCTGAAAGTGCGTTTCTTATCAAAGCGCTTTATTATTCTTTCTTTATCGCATGCCTAATTGCGTGTAAACATACTAGGTTTTATCTTATTCCATGCGTATCTATTTTATAAACTTATTGAACGCTTCTTGAAGTAGTTTAATTGCATGTATAATTATCTCTCTGCTGAATTTGTGTTCTGTTATTGTAAGATATGCTTACGGGAATTGATTAAAGTTAATTGCAGTCCTTATACAGAGTGTTAAATGTTTGCTCTTTGCATAATATGCGAATTATTTATTTTCATGCTAAATAAATGCAGTTTTCTAATTTTAATATATTTTAATATATACTGTCGTAATATAATTGCAATAACCCGGTGCCCCTTTTTTCGAAATAAAGGGATTAAAATTCTCTTTTTGTCAATTTAATTTTAATTACCTCGGCTATTTTAATTTTGAATACCACAGCTAGCTCAGTTTTAACAGCTCAAGGAGCTTGCGTCAATACGACAACAAAGCCTATAAATTTACCTTCTACCTCTACTTCCTGTTTCTTTAAACCAAAACACCATTAAGCACAATTGTCATAATATTCTCAAAAATATTTACAATGTATGAAATGTTTAAGAATTCTCTAAACAGAATTTTTTTTTAATAATTGAATAAAAATTCCTTTAATAATTATCATTCCCAAAATTAATCAAAAAGCCAGCAAAAATCACCTTTATTATTATTATCTGACGCCCAATGAACGTTCATTCAACCTCCTTCAAAATTTACGTAATTTAACGTGTATTGAAAAACGATCTGCGTTAACCCTCACTTAAGATTTTCATGAAAGCAATTTTTAAATTATTCAAATTAGAAATATGCAACGAAATATTCACAAATAAAAATAACAAAACATTCAGATTGGCTAACCTGTTGTTTCAAGATCGAATCAGTTCCTGTATCAACTCCTCTCGTATTCAGCTTAGTGATTTAATAGTCCCAACGGTGAATCCAGATCTGCTTTAGATATGGTCTTCATTTTTCTAGCATATCTTTAAATTATTTTAGCGTCCTTTGTTAAACTTCTTGGCCATATCCAGTAATTAATAATTGAATTAAATGCTTGTTAAATTTCCTCATTGAATCCAGTAATTATTCAGAGTTGTTTTTAAAGGATTAAAACGACTAAACTTATTCAATTTTTCACAATTACCATTGTACTATTTATTACTTCATAATAAATCACTTCTAATTCTTTCGCCTAAATATTTTCTCTTAAGTAAAGTGGACTAAGCCTTAATTCATGTTGAACTCATTTGTTTACATATCCGCTGGTATTCAATAAGATCGGCTATCTATTGACAAGCGCAGAGTTCAACAATTACGTGATTCTTACATAACAAGTTTTTGGTACTTCTATGGATTTTTGCCGTCTACACAAAACTGATGCGTTGTTTTCAGCACGTAGTACTTTAGGTAAATCCATTGTTGCTATTGGATTTTCTCATTTCAAGCTCACATAAATTATTGTTCGTACAATAAATTTGAAGAACTTTGCTTTTATCACCATGCCGTGTTTATTTGTAATCTCTTAGGTGTTGAATTTTTCCTTTCTAGTCACGTATTCTTAATATAATTTATGTATTAAATTATATGCGATTTCTATTACGTATTGTTAAACCAGCTTGTTCAATTGAGATTCTTAGCGTAATGATGATGCATTATTAATGCGTGTTGTGTTTCAGCTTCTGTCCGCGTTGTTTTATGACTTGCCAAATCGTTTATTTAATCAAATCTTCCAAAGTATTTTTCAACTCTTAAATTAATTATGACTATGGTTTATATACAGGGTATTGTCATTAACTTTCCTACTTAACCGTTGTATTTCTTATTTTATTCGTAGAAATGTCTAGTTTTCTGAGCGCTCATGTTGTTTTAATGAAGTGCGCTATACTAGTGGTTCTATCTACCCCTATATGACCTTACTAACACAGAAATATGTATATATATATATATATATACATGTATATAATATATAAATATATATATATTTCCGTGGAACTTGCAAAAATTCGGGAACGAAGCTGGAACATCGATCCTTCACTGGGCAATCATAAAATTTTTAGAAAAACAAAAATAAAAATTTTATAAATTTCTTACCCTTTTATTTCTCCTTCAAATTTCTTCAGCTTCCCTGGCTAGCTCAGCTGTGCCTCTTCTCGAATAGCTAAATTTATAGACATGTCTCTTTCACACTCGCACACCGTTCAATAAAACTACCAAATAATACCACAACCATACAACCTTTTATTTACATCTATTAACAGATAAATTATATTTACATGTGTTAAAAACAGTTAGATACAATAATTATAAAACTCCAATTATGGTATGTTTTAATGTCATTGATTTTCCTAATAAATTTTAAACAACTTCAATGAGATCTGAGTAGATGGGCCCCCACAAGTTACCCTAAACTGACTTCACACTGGAGTATGGTGAGCTCAAAATAACCCAGTTAAGTTTGTATATACCTTTTAAACCTTGCATAAATTAAAACCAAAAATTACAGACCCGTTTACCCTTTACAATTCAATTTTTATCCTGACTAAAATTTTGGATGTTCTAACTACACCCTTTTTCAATATTTAACATCAATAAATTGTCCAGTACATGTATCTCTTACAATAAGTCTCTAGAACCATAAATATGCCACCAGAGAAAATCAACCAAACAACACAAAATTTCGCAATTGTTTATAAAGCAACAGAAATTTTAAATAAATTACCTGGAGATTCTTCAGGCTTCTTTTTTGTCGGAGATGAGTGCCAGAACACCCCTCCGCGTTGTCTTGATTTGCTGGGCTGCTCAGCGGATCACCAGGCCTCTACCATCTGCGACCGCTGTAAGCTATGTGCCTCGTCTCACAGTACCATTCCATATCATGCATACAAACTCGATTACTCGTGATGTTTACCCCATATAACATGCTTCCATTTAATAATCTTTGCTTTGTAGTAGCCGGACCTTTATTAATTTAATATGCACTACTCATACTTCACGTCAATAATTAGAGGCCCGCTACTACTGTTTTATACTAGCAACCACTATGTTTACGGTAACATTACCTAAAATACTCACAAAAGCTTTATTATTATTGTATTCTGAATCGGTATTCAGCACTTTTATCGACGTAAAGAAAAAGAGAACTTGAATATTAAAGCTCCGCTATTTAAATCATTTCTCCAACCCCCTAGTGGACGCGCTTCACTTGAAAAGCTTATTTTGAAACACAGTTTCTACAAATTTTGAGCATAACCGTCGGTTGATTCTGAAAATTTGTTCTGTGCTACGTGCTGTATACTTCGGATTCGCTTTCAACCTTCGCGTGTGTTCGTTTGGAAAACAGTCTGCTTTCAACCAATGACTAAATTCCCTGCCGTCACTAAACTCTTTCTAACCGCTATGCATCTCATTTCTACGCGTGTTTGTGGTCTCGTTTCAACCCCACTTGAGTTACAGATAATCGATATTGATGACATCCTATCTCAACTCCACGTGGATGCCTACGTGCATTTCAATTCCTTGCTTGCTTTATATCTGTCTCTATCTGTTGTATATAATCGATTGTGCATTTTCCTCGCTCCTTAAGATGTTTGTTAGCCTTGTTGTTTATACCAAACTGACGGTTGAAAACATTTTCTATAAAATCCTATCTTAACATGCGCTCGACTTCGTCGAACGTAACCTTTTAAAACGCAGTTGTTTTTGTTAATTATCGAACGTTTGAACATAACAACTTCTTGGACTTTCCACTTCTAGGTATCTAGTAAAACTGACATTGGCTTTTACAACGAATCCATTTGTCTATGAAATTATTGATTTTCTTACGCAAACACGTTCCCTTATGCTTATACGTGTTGGCTTAAAATAAATTATAGTTAATTATGCGTATACTTGAACTTCTATTTGCTTTAAAACTGTTTTTTTCTTTATGTAATTCTAACATTCCAATTATTAAATATAAAAATACCCTAATGCTCGTCTATTTTCGCTAAATGAATTAAATTTAATTTTGCGCGTAAATAATTTGTTCTTTGCTATATACAGGGTTGTTGAAATTTTATTGTTTCACACTGATTTAGCTTTTTGAATCCATAACAATATATATATATATATATATATATATATATATATATATTAAAAGATAAGTAAGTTTATTAAGTCTTAAATTAATACAAAGTAAAAAGAATTAATGGCAAGTGATTTAAATTTAGCAAGGGCGAAGCGCGTCGACAGGATGCCCTCGTGGCTGAATTTGAATAACTTGCCATTAATTTTTTTTACTTTGTATATATATATATTGTGTGTGTGTGTGTGTGTGTGTGTGTGTGTGTGTGTGTGTGTGTGTGTGTGTGGTGTGGTGTGGTGTGGTGTGTGTGTGTGTGTGTGTGTGTGTGTGTCTGAATATAACAAAAGAAGGCTTCGTGGTTAACAAAGTACGCAGAGCTATACCTTCTTTCGTTTGCATCACAACAAGCTGTAGTATTTGTATCATCATTATCTAAGTAATATTTAAACGAACAAACTTTTAAATAAATGTTAGCCAAAATAGTTTTTAAAAAGCTTCTAACGAGCTCTTAAACTTTTTTTGTATAACAGAAAATTAAAGTTTCTTAATTTAATTAAAGCAAATTTGAAATCATATCAGTACGGCTTATTAACCCGCCCTAAACCACATCTAGTTCTTTGACACTTCACCAGCATAACCTAAATTTGCTGCAGTGCATTTAAACTTTGCTTTTGTACGTGCTGGAATATGCTCAAAGGACCATTCTAATGACGCCAATAGCTTGTTTTACTTAGCGTATCTTTTACTATAGTAAGAACCACGAAAGAAGTCCTCTACGTCGTAGGTGTCTAACTCAATTCAAAACATACGTTTAAGATTATTTAAAAGCATAACTAATATATATGATAAAGATAGTAATACAATTAGTACGTGTTTTAATTAAAGACATACGTGAACACGTTCATCTGGGAAAACGACAGAGACGAGTATATGTCCGTATGTTTTGAACTTTATATACTTCACAGGCCATCCTTTGGTAATATGAACTAAATGCTACATTGACTTAAAATTTTCCAACTTAATTCGTACGAATACAGGTGATGACGCAGACGACTTCTTTCATGGTTTCGACTATACCAATAATTAATACAAATTAGATGTACTGTGAAACGGAACTTGCATAGAATAAAGTAACGGAAGACTATAACGAGGTGAATCTGCCATTTCCCGCGTAGGTGCTTCAGTTTCTCAGGTAAATTCTGTTTAGGATAAGGCACAGAGTACCTTCACTATCAAAAGCTACGAATCTATTACTTGCTAGTTCCTGCCATCTATGCCACTGGTGTAGGCGTTTATACAAACTTATAAAATACCGCAGACGGTAATTTATTTCAATCACCTACATATAACATGATTTGGTAGCAAAATATGTTCCCTATAGTAGGGGATAAAGAATACTACTATAGTAAGCCTGCTTATCGTAAAAGGCGATTAATAGGCGCAGCAAGGGGCAGCAGCCTTGCTGGCTAAAAGATATTGGAGGAGGGTCGGTTGGTTTCGGGCGATCCTCAATAATTTACAAGCTTGTTGGGGGTTGGCCGTGACGGATACGGCTTTTTGCTAAAATCTTTAAAAACTGCGTTGTGGAAAGATATGGGAGCCTACCACAATATTTCCCAGGTGTGCGTGGCCTAAAACACGAAATACATATGATGGAGAGCTCAGAAGTAAAATTCTTGTCCGGAGGTAAAATACTCCCTCATTCGGATCTCCGGGAGGGGATACTTGGGGCTCGTCATCGTAAGAATATATAACAACAGTTCGATTTAGTGATAGGGACTTGGAATGTAAGGTCATTACTTAGAGTAGATAAGTTAACGAATTTATTAGTCGAAATGAGAAAGGAAAAGCTGGACATTTTAGGTATTAGTGAGGTGAAATGGCCAGATAGTAATGACTTTTGGAAAGATAATTATAGAATAATTACAACTTCCTCAACTAATGGACAGGCAGGCGTAGGAATAGTGTTAGGTAAAAGATTAGGGCATAAAGTTAAAGAGTACTTACAATTTAGTGATAGAATAATTATGGTTAGATTGAGTACAAAACCCACAGACACTGTTTTAGTTCAGGTTTACATGCCAACAACTCAGTACGAGGATGAGGAAGTAGAAAAGGTATACGAGGATATAAATAGTATAGTGAGAAAAGTAAAAGGAGATGAGAATTTAATAGTTATGGGCGATTTTAATGCGTCAGTGGGAGAAGGTAGTGAGGGAAAATGGTAGGAAAATTTGGGTATGGCAGACGAAATGATAGAGGAGAAAGATTAGTTGAGTTTTGCCAGGAACATAGATTAGTAACTGTAAACACCCTATTCGAACAACATGTTAGGAGAAGATATACCTGGAAAGCGCCAGGTGATAGGGCTAGTTACCAAATAGATTATATTTTAGTTAAACAAAGATTTAGAAACCAAGTTAAAACTGTCGTAGTTATCCAGGGGCTGACATAGATAGCGATCATAACTTAGTTAAAATGAAGTGTAAACTAAAATTCAAAAAATTGAGAAAGGTTAAAAGAGAGGGATGGGATCTAGGTAAGCTTAATGATAGTAGGGTAAAAGAGGAATATAAACAAGTATTAGATAATAAGAGCAAAGTAGGAGGGAACGTAGAAAATAGATGGAAAGAAATAAAACTGACTGTACATGATACAGCAACACAGACTATAGGTAAGAAAAAAATAGAAGCGAGAAAACCGTGGGTAACAAAGGAGATATTAGATTTAATAGAGAATAGAAGAAAGCTTAAACCTTTCAGAGAAGTGGATAGTGAAAGTAAGCAAAAATATAATACAGTTAGAAATAAGATAGTACATGAGTGTAGAAAAGTTAGAAATAAATGGATGGAGGAGAATTGTAAGGAAATACAAGATGATTTGAGAGTAGGTAAGATAGACAGGGCTTACAGGGCAGTTAAAAAGTTTTTTGGGGAAGATAGGAAAAAGTATAATGGTATTAGAGACGAGAATAATGAGCTTCTAATAAATAAAGTTGAGGTAGCAGATAGATGGAAAAGATATTTAGAAGATTTATATAAGGGAGACGAAATGGATGAGTTAGAAAACGATCAAGAAGAGGATGTAGAAATAGGGTTCTCAATATTAAGAGAGGAATTTGATAGAGCTGTTCGGAATCTTAAAATAAATAAAGCGCCAGGGATAGACGATATTCCCGCAGAATTAATAAAATATGCAAGTCAGAAAACTGTAGATAGATTATATGAACTAGTAAAAGCAATATATGACACAGGTGAGGTTCCAATAGATTTCGAAAAAAATATTATTATCCCAATCCCAAAAAAGTCAGGAGCTGATAGGTGTGAGAATTTTAGAACGGTTAGTTTAACTTCTCATGCTTCCAAAATACTAACAATAATAATTAAAAATAGAGTAGAAGCTTTGACTGAGAATTATTTAGGCGAAGACCAATATGGTTTTCGTAAAGACAGAGGACTAGAGAACCGATACTAATGATTAGGGTAATTATCGAAAAAGGTTACAAAAATAAAAGACTCATTTCGCGTTTGTAGATTTAGAAAAGCATTTGATAGGGTTAATTGGATTGTTATGTTCGGGGTTTTGCAAAAATAGGAATCTCTCATAGGGATAGAAAATTATTTACAGTCTATATAAAAACCAAAGCGTAGTAATTAGATTTGATGAAATAGAAAAGGAAGCTAAGATTAGAAATGGTGTTAGACAGGGTTGTATACTGTCTCCCTTGATTTTTAATGTTTATATTGAGGAAGCTTTAAACTTAGCTAGAGAGAGAAAAGTGTACAGGGACAGAAAATAGACATGTTACGTTTTGCAGATGATATAGCCATTATAGCAGAGTCTAGAAAAGAGTTAGGAGAGTTTTTAAATATTTTAGATGAGATACTACGGAGTAACTATAGTATGAGAATTAACTCAGTAAAGACAAAGATAATGACAAGTGAGTTACAGCCTAGTTCTAAACCAAAATTAAAAATAGGTAATACCGAGTTAGAGGAGGTGGATGAATTTTGCTATTTAGGAAGTATAATTACAAAAGATGGACGTAGCAGAAGGGATATAGTAGCTAGAATAGCTCAAGCTAGAAAAATGTTTTTAAAAAAGAAAAACTTACTAATAGCTAATAGTATTAGTTTAGATAATAGAAAAAGTTTCTTAAAGTCGTACGTATGGAGCGTTCTACTATACGGTAGTGAGACTTGGACAATTAAAGAAATAGATAAGAAAAAGTTAGAAGCTTTTGAAACTTGGTGTTATAGGAGAATGTTAAAGATTAGTTGGACAGATAGAGTAACAAACGAGGAAGTTTATAGAAGGATAGGTGAGGATCCCTGTATATGGAAACAATTGAAGGTCAGGAGAGATAGAATGATAGAGCACCAGTTAAGACATGAGGGACTATTTAGTAAAGTCTTAGATTATAGACTACCAAATAAAAATAGAGTAGGAAGGCCTAGACAAAGCTATATTAGTCAAATTATTAGAGATGTAGGTTGTGAAGGGCATGTAGACCTTTTTAGACTAGCTCAGAATAGAAAAGAATTTAGAGCTGCGTCAAACCGACTTTAAGTAAGTTCGAAAACAAAACAAAAAGAAAAATAAAAATCAGTTAACTAAATGTCACCAGGACATGACTCACAATTGGTTAGCGGTCTGGCATGTTTGTAGCGTTTCGTTGCTTAAGCCTTAACATAACATAATTTAATAAACGTCACCATGACATAACTCACAATTAGGTAGCGGTCTGGCATGTTGGCAGCGATTCGTTGCTTAGGCCTTACCATAACATATAATTTAACACTTTTCCTTTTTGAAGCGGATAACCAGGTTATATTTCATTTCCTTATAAATGGTAATCATGTAAACATGTTAGAGTTCTGTAACTACCATCAGGTTACAAATATCTATGTAGAGCCAGCTGGATAGGAAAAAGATAGAAAGATATAGGAAGACCTAGACCAAACTATATTAGTCAAATTATTAGAAATTTAGGTTGTGAAGGGTATGTAGAGCTTTTTAGATTAGCACAGAATAGAAAAGAAGTTAGAGCTGCGTCAAACCGACCTTAAGTAAGGTCGATAACAAAATGATGATGATGGTAGCAAAATAGATTTCTTTTTGTATGGTCAAACTGACATTGGCTTTATTAAACCAATTCATTACACAATGTCTTTTCTCATATTACGTATCCCAAATATGATTATTTACTGAGTATTGTTATTTTTTAGATCACTAACTCGGAAAGAACACTAAACGCGATATTTTCTGAAGGCGTCACGAATTTCATTACAGAAGATTGCTTAAACACGAGAAGACGTCTTATAAAATATTACCTTACTGGATGTCGTTTCGGAGGCGTATTATTATTTCTCATATATAAATGTATTTCTCTCGTTTATGTCATTTATGAACGTGCCTCGTTTTTATCTTGCTTTCTATTCCAATTCACTGATCTTTGGTATATCCTACAAGAACAAGTAACACAAAATGCTTTGGATACAAACTTACATTTTTCTTTGCGTACATGGTCTTACTTAGGTTGCATAACCTTCAACTAAATTGCGTTAAGTAAATATTGCTGTACACTGTGTAATGCTCTAAGGCGGTCGAGCAGAGAAAACTTTTTGACTGCAAACGTGCGGCTTGTTTTTATAAAGCAAAAGCAAGCTTTCCTTTAATGTGTACCAAACCGAGGAATTGTAGTAAACGCCGTAGGGATTTATGAGGGTTATATCAAACTCAGATTCTAATAAAATTTGGGTCATACAGTGTAAAGTTATGTTAAGCTTCGTACAAATATTTATTACAAATGTATTAGAGTGTTGATCGTTTTGGGTTTAGTGCACAAAGGATAACGACTTCAAAGACTGGTCTTAAATAGTCTTTGGAAGCATGTTTTTAATAGCCGTTTTCAGTACAAGTTGTTTTAAGTTTCGTATAAAATATCCAATTTTAAATTACTTTCATTTCGTAGACAACATCTTCGAACAAGATGAAATCATTCTTCAAAGCACAAGAGCTTTGTTTAAGGAATACGAAATTATATTAGCATTTGATTGACACTATCTAGAGGTTTCAAAACTCCTATAAAGATTAAAAGGTATAAGTTCATCAAATTGGTTATTTTCACATCAATCACTTGAAGGTGTGTTATTGTAAATCAGAAAGTAAGCTTTTTATTCAACGATGCCATGCGTGTGTCCTAACATGACGATATGGTTCCTTACATACAAGGTTCATAATTCCGCCTACTAGAAGGTAAAAGAGCTCCACATCACTTCTAAGATATAGTTGGCAAATTAATTGAACTAACAAGGTTATATTATTTCCCATTCGTTGCACCTTCTACTAATTACCCTCGCTTGTTTCAAGTTGATATAAAATATCTAGATAACCGTGTAAAATCACAATCTCTAATAGTATATAGTGCAGGTTCTGGGGTCCCGGAGGCAATAATTGGCCCTTGATGACGTTACATTACGGGTTTATTGACCTTTGTGGAAGACATCAGCGATCGCGCGTGTGTTGGGATCGTTGATCTTTGTAATCCGACATTTGTGTAAAGAGTTTTATTGATAAAGGATGGCGTCATCGGTTGGCTTCGCTGACCTTTGTTTGAGACTTGAACTGTCGTACTTGAATAGAGGTCATTGACCTTTGTGTTCTTGGTTTTTGTGATGGAGGAAGTCGTTACCCGTTGCTTTCCGGCGATTTTTTCGCGTTACTCAAGCTGCTGCAAGTCGGCTTCAATGACCTACCGGTCATTTGTTTGTTGATATTTAAATTCCCGAGTTTACGGAGGATGAATTGTCGCAGCCGACACTGCTTGGCTAGGGTCGTTGACATTTTGCGCACTTCTGTCGGATAACTCGTTGCACCTGGCCGAAGGTCGTCAACCGGGTTAGTGGTAAATCTCCGGATAGTGTTCTTAATCTAGTCAGTTACCACCATAGTTGACCTAATTTTAATTGGTGTCGACATAGTAACCTACTGACCCACTGACCTACTTCCTAAACTCATTGATCTGATGAACTGTTTTCGGAAGATTGTAGAACTGGCCTACTTTTGGTGGTGCTTCTTTCACCATACATTCTTCTCTCCAGCCACTTTCACTACTTTCAATCAACTTGTATGTATAAAAGCAGAGGTCTGTTGTAAAAAAGTATAATGCATTTTTACAAGTATATGATGGCTTCCCGTGCAAATGAGTTGAGTGTGGGTGGTTGCGCTGCTATTGATTCCTCTGGCAGTATGTCGCTGACGGTCGTTTCAAACTGTAATTTAATCAAGAAATTGATGGCATTTCTGTTGCAATTTAGTGCGGTGTTTCCCTACAGGGAAACAAAGGATAATGGCGCGTTAATACGACTGCCGAAGGAGGTGTTATTCCTTAACGAATTTGTCGAAGAGTTGACGCAATGGTGATCAACAAGGTGTACGATGAGCTTCTCATCTATATGTGCAGTAATATGCGCTACAGCGTACACTCGAGGTGTAGCGGTGTTGTGGAAGTTTTTTACCATAGAAGGTGAGAAGCAGGTTTGTTAATATTCTGTTTGGAACGCCATTGTCGCCAATTGGTTGGCCAAGTTCCAGTTTAAAGAGTTTCCGAACGATCTGGAATCGTAGATTTATTGTTGCCCGTTCGATTTGATGGCGAGCGGTTAGGTGGTGCTGGCACGGGATTGTAGTGGTGATGGCATTGTCGGTGGCAGTGTAAATGTTGATGGTATAAAAGGTGACGCCGGGGATGCGAGCGATCATTTGAAATAAAACAGAAGGACTATTGTATTTCTACCGCCCAGAAGAAAGTTTAAAATTTTAAAGCCGTATGAAGTGATATAGTTGGAAGAGGTATTGAAAACTGGAGTCCACGCTAAGCACGCTATCCAGATATTAGAAAACAATTGGCTATTGGAAAACGGTGGCGATGTAAACGATATCGATTTGGTTAGCACAACTGTACTTCCGGTCGTAAATGGGTAGTTACGTGGAGGAGGTCAATTCGGTAGCGTTAAAGAAAAGAAAAAGTAGGCGCAAGAGAAATTGAAAATCGACTGAATAGGTATCGTAGTAGGGTGTCTGAAAAAAATATAACAACAATAACACGAATACCAGCAAGGAAAATGTTGGTAAAAGTAATGTGGAATTACCGAACGTAGTGTGGAAGCTGTGTGCGTAAGCTCCGGAAGAATGGGTCAGTTTGCTTAAAGAGTATGGTTTTGTGAGTAGCAGTGGTACACCAGCGCAACTTTAGGATGAGTTGTTAGTAATAAATTAGACAATTAAACGTATTGCAAGCATTTTTTAGAAACATTACCATATTATATTCTTAAGGAGTTCAATGAATGTTTTAATAAACAAATAAAACATTAATTATTGTTAATGGGTTGGTTTACATTGTCTTTGTTAAAAATGAGGTTTATAAGTGATTATTGGCTGCTAATTGTAAATTATTTTCCGATCCTTTACACGAAGCTAACAGTTCTGCAACAGGCTAAATATCAGTAAGTTTCGATCCATGAATAAAATAAGGTGCAATGTATCTTCTTAGTATTGACAATTTTTTATTTTGTGACATAGGATGTGAAAACATGCAAACAAATTTATCATGCATGCAAAGAAGTTGCTGACACTTTCATTAAGACTTTGCCCTCTTGATTGAATTTCCCTATTAACTCAAAATTGTAATGAAATGGTAAATATTCTGCTTTCAAATTTGTGACAAAAATTGAGAATGGGTTAATTTAAGCTTTTATTGACCGGCACTAAATCAATGGCTTACCCTGTAGCAAATCAAATATAGAATTGATCAATTCTTTATCACTTACATTTATGACTAACCGGTATTCCTTGACACATTCAATAAAAGCATTTGTTGTCCGTTTTATCGAAAACAACTCTGTTTAAAGAGATGCAATCATAATTAATCATAAAAACAAAAAACTTAAAAATATATTGATCCTTAGTCAATTGGCAATGCTGACTTGGACCTTTTGACATTTTGAATGAATTTCAAATTTCGAATAATTGCACAAAAGGACAGTAGTTAGTAAATGACACAATTTGAAAAGAATCTGTGGACCAGCAAATACAATATTTGAAGAATTGATTTTAAAATTCTAACTTTATAGCCCTATAGTTTTGTTGTTTTCGTTTTGAAAAACTGTTACAGGAATTTCAAAATTTTTTGTGCGCCATTTCTGGATACCCAGTATTGAAGTTATTTTTTTACACTGGACATCATCCATACTTTCGTATTTTTTCTTGACCTGCAATATATTTTTACTGCACGTTTTTAACATGAACTTTGTAATTCAAGCTTTATTAAAGGAGGTAAAAAGCCGCGAGCGTTAAACATTATTTTCCTGATTCAGCCACGGAACTTTGAATTTACAGGCGCTATGACGCATAGCTAAACGTGAAAAATTCCGGCCGTAAAAATTACGCTGAAGGGAGATTTACGACTAAATTAATGTAACATAACAGAAACTAAGAAACGAAAACGAATATAGAAGGAAGGTGTATATTACTGCACAGAATTTAATTACACGAAGGGTGAGTTCTTACAAGGGAAGAGCAGTGAATCAAGCTGCGTAGTTTAATTAGATCTAACTCCACCAGTTAACATCAATAACAAGGAAAAACAATTTACTGCGCGTAGATACCCGGAGTATTGCAGCATTTGTAGCAAATAATTATTTAAGTTAAGTTTCGTTCCAATTAAATTATAATTAAATTTCAGTATGTTTGAAATGAGCCCTTTTGATTGATGTGGTTTAATATTATTTGATTTTGAACTAAACAGTTTCCGTCTACAACCAATCTAATAAAACATATTGCGGATTGCTAAATATAATGAATCAGTAATTACTTCTTTATCTATTTCTATTCTGCCTGGTCTGTTTGTCTTGAACAATGTGAAGACGAAATATCTATTTAATTGACTAGTGACAGAAACAACAACCCCTTTAACGCGTCCCCAGAGAAATCGAAAAGGAGAAATTACTGCGATAAGTATCTCCATGACAGTTTCTTGTCTCCTATGGTCTAGGACTATTTGTTAACGAAAACCACGTAATAGAATAGAACATCCAGCTAAAGCCAATATTAGATTATTTTCATTTACAAAACGCTTACTTTTACGAATAAATTTCTTACAGCAAAATTTATTTTGTAGCTAAAAGATCACCGGCGTACAAGTTAAGTCAATATGGCATGATTAACCCCAATGTATATATCAGAAGGTTTTGCTACAAAAGACAAGATAAAAAACATGTTATTCAGTTGCATGTTGGTATTATAAATCATTCTTTTTGGAATGGTTCCTAATAGGCTCTGCAAACACAACCTTTTTTCACAAACTTTAACTAATTTATAGAAAATAATTCAAAGATTGGGGTGTCTGTCCCACACAATTGCTATCTCAACATCTATTTCTGCACTAAAATCCACTAGCATACTTAGAATGCCAACAAGTAGACTTTTGTGCCATTCTAGATTTTATCTTGCAGCTTTATAACAGTACCCTGAGTGCATGCTTTTGATACCTACAGGTTGTCAAATTTTTGTAAGACAGCATTTTACAATTCTTTACAACATAATCACATTGCACGTCACATTTTTGTTTGATTTCAAGCATAGTAATAAAAATCAAATACATAAATGTATAAATCAATTTTATTTTTTAGAAATTTTCTAGCTTCTGCTTAAAGAATGGCATCGAGTAGTATGGTCGTTTGCATCAGACAAATCCCAATGAAGCAGGGAGCAGAAGAAACAAATTCTGATACAGTTCTAAGCTCGAGTTGCGATTCTGATGAAGATGGACCATGTGAAAGTGAAGAACTGTCGAAAGCAGATAATGTATAGTCTTTAACTGATGGTGAAGTTAACGACGAAGACAGCAAGCTGGTAGGAGAATGGAAATGCAAAATAAGTTGTTACGCTATCGTTCAGTTAGACTTTTCAAATATTGCAACACTTTCGCTCCTATTTTGTAAAAAATTATAAGAGAGAAGAGACGTTATGGTAAATTCTTATACTTTTATAATTTAATTTAAACAGATAAGGGACGTAATTTCTTTTGTTATAAACTTGGTTCTTATCTATTCTTGCATAGTCAAATAGATATCATTTATTGCGTTGTTGTTAAAATATTTGAATTTATTTCTACGGTCTTGCAATGACACCCAATATTGATAAATGAATTGACAGGTAATTTTTGGTATTGAAGTAATTTATTATTAATTATTATTAATTTCACACTGTACGACGACGTACCCGAATGTGCAAGTTTCTCAAGTTTGGAATTGAAACCAGCAATTGTCACGCCTTTTTCGTTTTCAGTGTTTTCTAATCGTAATTGGTAAGAGAGGTTAAGTTTAATGCGTAAATATAATGAACTTTATTTTCAGCTCGTTTAATTTAGGTATCGATTTTGGACAAAACTGTTTTAAGTTGATATTGGCGGAGGCTTTAACGGCCGGAGTCATTATAAATAATTATGGTTCCGGGTTGGGACCGTGTCATTTTATAAACTAAGGTCGACGTACAGTACAATCGCTCAGCGGTGGCCGAATACCAACGTGAAACAGGCCATACCAATAACTTTGACAAGACGAAACTAATTGCCAGAATTCCATTTTTCTACAATAGAAAAATCAGAGAATTCGAAAAAATCACAAAAAATTCTAACAATCTAAACAAAGACAATGGCTACTACCTTTCCCCATTTGGAAATCAAGCCTATGTTCACAAAAGCAGAACCGTGGCGTTCACTGATCCGCTACGAGACTCCTCTCTATTCATGATCACTCATGCATCAAGTTCTCGCCCTATATAAACTACCACTTTCGCTACTATCACTAGTTACATTACCACAAGACACATGGTTAATCTACTAGTTTAGAAGTAACTTTACATACTCTTTACACCTTAACTTGTCTACTTAATATTATCATTCTTATCTTTATTATTATTTTTATTATTTACTTTCTTTCTTGTCCTGATGAAGCGTCGAACTTAGTTTATAAAATGACACAGTCCCAACCCGGATCCATAGATATTTATACTGCTTTAATTTGTACATCGACTTTTTTGTTACGCTTGGTTTTGATGGTTAGGTTGTATTAATAATTCCCACTGGACTTATTTTGACTATTCCTTTTTATTATAGATAACCTGTTTTGAATACACCTTACTCATGTATGGTTGATATTCTATGTTTAGCAGACGCAAGCTGATTGATATTATCCGTAATGTTGAAGCTCTAACTGTATATGAAATTGTTGTCTTTGTTACTAACTGAATAAATACTACTAGTTATTTATAGCAGTTAACTACAAAGGTGTGTATCGGCTGGATCAGTATAAAGTTTTGTCCATGTGTCGATACACTATATTTTGTATAAGCCAATATTCTATACGTACGATTTGGTACACGTGTAAATTCGAAAATTTGTTATTTAATTATATTATGTACCGGAACAAGTTCATAGTGTGTTTTTCTTATTCTTTCTCGGGTATTAAACCACTCAGAGGTTTTTAAAATTGTCTTTATTTACGTTTCGATCCATGACCTAGGATCGTTGTAATGGATCGAAACGTAAATAAAGACAATTTTAAAAACTCTGACTGGTTTAATACCCAAGAAAGATTAAGAAGAATAAAAAACGAACCACAACAAACATACAGGGAGTATTTAAAAGTACATAATGTGGTTTTATAACTTTTGTTTAGTGATTTATAACGACCTTTACAATTAGATCAATTTTATTTAGTCACTGTTATAAACATAAAATTTTTACGTTTCATTTCAATTATAAAGGTAAATGTTCTATGCAGGTTTCATGATAAATACCGAAATATTTAAATATATTAATAGTGTCCTGCGGAATAAATATTTGTACCTTAGGTTTCTGTTTTCATTTTTTACAAAATGAATATTTGTGTTACAAATAATTTACCCTTGCGGACGTGCAAAATTAAGTATTGTAAATTTATTAGTTTCGTTTAAAAAGTAATGCCATTATACCAGTACTGTATGCCTTTATTTATGTTGCTTTTTATGTTTTATTATTATTATTAATATTTTTTTATTCTACTGGGTTGATTTACAGTGTTTTAACAGTCAAACGCGCTATCCTTATTTATTTTATCTTCTTATTATTTACTAATCATTAATTTTTCCTATTTTAGAGGGGCCCATTGGTCTTGGGGTTATTTTCTTTTACTATAACTCCCACTCTACGACTGGTTAATTAGAACGGCATTATTTTCTTTTCTTTTTTTGTTGTGGTAATCGGTGGGACTACTTACATTACTTTCGTTGCTCTCTTCCTTATCAGGAGAATATACTGTAACAGAGTGATCAATGTTTTCCCTAACAAACACGCGTAGACCATTTATACAGAGGAATTTGTAGATGAAATAATTATGTGTATAAAAATAAAGAAACCAGGTGTCAATTTATAAAATTAGATAAATCCCTAGTAGACAGGAATAAACAATGGGATGCGTCTATTCTTGAACCCTTTTTAGACAAGTGCTCAAATTACATATATCTTGGGTGACCTGGCAACATCTCTTCACCATCACCATCAATGGGTCTTTAGTCCTAGAACTGGTTGGACGAGTACCTCCATTGTTTCCTACTCTGAACTAACCTACACATTTCCCTGAAACTCCCACAGCCGACATCTTTCACTATCTGTATGCAGTAGTCAAATTTAGGTTTACTTCTACCTCACTTTTTTCCTTTCCCTTCTTCTAATATATTACGCGCAACCTCCTCATGTCTTAGTATGTGTCCTATCATCTTATGTCTCCTATTTTTTACTGTTTTCCGTACATTTCTTTTTTCCCCATCATTTTGAGAACCTCGTTGTTCCTAACTTTGTCTGTCCATTATATCATCATCAAATGTCTGTAGCACCTCATTTTCAAACGATTCTGCCTTTTCCTATTTGCTTCTCCCACAGTCCACGTTTCACAGCCGTACGGAGCTGTGCTCAACACATATGTTTTCAGCAATCTTTTCTCTTTTCTCTAATCTTATTAAAGATGTTTGTTTTTTGTATAGCTATGTACTATCCGTCTATCCCTAATGCTCATTTCAATCTTTATGAGTAATTCGAAATTATTTTTCCATTTTACATTGTCGAATGCTTTTTCAAGACCTACAAACCCTATATACACGCTTTCTCATTTTGCTACTGTCTTCTCCATTATTACCTTAGAGCTAAAACAGCCTCTTAGTGCTTCTTAGTGCTTCTTCAGCCAGTTTTTCCATCCGGTTTTATACAATTCTAGTTAATATTTTCAACACGTGTGCTGTCAAACTTATTGTTAAAAAATTTTCACATCTATCCGCGCAACTGTTTTTTGGTATAGTGACTATGATGCCATATTTAAAATTTTTGGGTATCTCGCCTGTCTCATACATATAGCTAACAAGTTGGAAAAGACGTTCTGTTATTGCTTATCCAGCGGATTTTAGAGTTTCTGCTTGGACCTTATCTGTACCCGGTGCCTTACCATTTTTCAGACCCTTTAATGCTAATTTAAACTCATCTCTAAGTATAAGATATCCTAGGTCATCGTTTTCAGTGTCCGATTCCTGTTCTAGTGTTTATAATTTTTCTCCTGTATATAAATTTCCTATATATTCTTGGCATCTAACCACTTACTCTACGTTTTCTATAATGACGTTTCTTCACGCGTCCCTTATATTTTTGCTATACTGTTTTATACCACTAAAATTTATTCTAATTGGTCTGTATGCTTCGTCTGTCTTTCCTATTTCCACCCCTTTACGCTTTTTATCAATCCGTTGCTCTTTAGTTTTCCCGCGTTTTATGGATTTGTATCTCCATATAATCCTCCCTGTATGTTTGTTGTGGTTTGTTTAGAATTCTTCTTAATCTTCTTTGGGAATGAAACGTTTGACAACGATCCTAGGTCATGGATCGAAACGTAAATAAAATAGATTTTAAAAACTATGAGTGGTTTCATTCCCAAAGAAGATTAAGAAGAATCCATAAAATCCGTTTTTGCATGTCGTTGAAATAATGTGTTTGTGACGGTTAAATTGTTTTTGTCGCAAAATTCCTTGTCGTTTCTCGTGCCTAAACCAAATAATCCTAATGCCGTTCCTTCCTTACCCTCACCTACCGCTGCACTAAAATCCCCGGAATGACTAAATGTCCTTTTACGCATCTTAGTATGTCTTCGATGTCCTTGCTCTGATCCTGTACGAATTACCATAGAGCCTACGCTCCAAAAATCCCCCGCATCTTGCCACCGAACTTCGTCGATCCCTACTACGTCTAATGATAACCTATTCGTTTCTATTTTTAGATTCTCTAGCCTATCTACTTGCTCCACGCTTCTGACATTTCACGTTTCGACTCGCAAAATGTTTCCTGATTTTCCTTTAAACTTGTCGATCACATCCTCTGAAGTAGTCCCCTCCCGGTGATCCAAATGGAGGACTATTTTAACTCCGAAATTTTTTACTCTAGAGGAGCCATCATTTTAAGATATTTTCAGTACGCTGCGTACTTGGGTGGTAACGTGGTGGTTTCCCATTGCCTTCCTCGCCGCAGTAGTGTATCTTAGAATAACATATCTACCATTATGGTCTTTGCCACTCTAAGTACCGAAAGAGCTGCTGCCCTCCCCTTCGGGAACCGCTTCTCTTACTGTCCAAGCATCACATGTTTTTACAATAATTTTGTTTTGTTTGTGTTTGTTGTCTTCAAACACGGTAGTTGCATTTTCGTGTTATATACCGTACCGCCTAGTGCTAATCTTCTTTTATATCTTTTGCAGTTTTCCCATATTGCATTGCTTACCTTCCTGAGTAGCAGAAATCTGCAACTGCTTGTAAATTCTTGTTTCCAATTCTTTATTCTAGTTTTTGGCATATTTTCCCTCCTTTAGAAACTGGTGGTATAGTTTTATTTTTGTTGATTTCCATACCACATCCCTCTCTTGGTACTATTTCCATGTCATTAAGAGCTGCTTCCAATGGTTTCTTGCTGGATGCAAATACTGTTATGTTGTCTGCAAATATAGGAACATCAATCGGTTGTTCCTGAATAATAATTCTAAATTTCTTCCTGCACTTGACAGTTCGCTTCATCGATATATAAGTTAAAAATTAATGTGGATAAGGCACATCCCTGTCTCACCTTTTTCCTAATATTTACTTGTCTACGTTCCTGCTCTAATTCTATTACCGCTATTTGCTCATTCCAAGCTTTTTTAATACTTTGAACAATCTTTTCAATTTTCCATTGCCGAATGCTTTTTACGTATCTGCAAACCCTATATACACCCTTTCTCTTTCCTCTATTGTTTTCTTTGTTATCACCGTTAAAGCTAAAGTAGCCCGTCGTGTTCCTTCGTTTCGTCTAAACACAAATTAATCTTCTCATAATATTTATTCCTCCAGTTTTCCATCGTTTTTGTACAATCCTAGTTAATATTTTTGACACGTGTGCTGTCAAAGTTGTTGTTCGAATATTTTCGCATCTATCCGCATTTTTTGGTTTAGTGATTATGGCGTTGCGTTTCAAATCTTTGGGTCTCTTGCCGCGTCAGATTCCTATGTTATTCAGTGGATATTCAACAGCTGTAAAAGAGGTAATAGTATACGCTGTATACTTGATGTATACATATATTTACCCTTTTTATCAACCAAACTTACGAAGTAAGTTAGGTTAATAGGATCGCTATGTCGCCGTCGTCGCCGCCGTCGTCCGTTGCACGTTTTTTTCGTTTTACAAACATTTGATATATGGATCTTGTTCAGTTTTTTACGCTGATTAAGAATATGCTATCCATTTTTCGATATCTCATTTAGTTTTCGAGTTATTCGACTTTAAAGTCGAAATTTTGACTATGATAAACTTCACTCCAGCAAAAAATAAATAAAGTTTTAGGTTAATATCGACCTCTTGAGCATATTTTCTCATAGCTCTCATAGCTCCATACCTCCTGAACATATTTTCTCAAAGCACCAATGCTCTAAGTCGAAAGGTTTTCGAGTTATTCGACATCTTGTTTTTAATGTATATGTAATATTTATATTTTTGATAACAACATATCTGTAAGTTTGGTTAGAAGTTCTGCACATGAGAACTTAGATTTTTTAAATAGAATTATGTTACACTGTCACGGGAGCGACTAAGAATGAAAGTGATAAAACGTATAATTGACAGCTATAGGAACTGAGGATAATGAAAATTTGCGAGAGTGATACGCCGATTTTCATTATGGAAGGTATATAGTTGTATATATAAACCGCACGACCACACAATTAATTCAAGTCTTGATAATAATCTGCAAGTGACGCGAAATAAATGGTTTGATCGAATTATTAGAGTAAATACAAATTAGGATACATCAGATAATCGATTAGTGATTGCTTACACGGTAGATTAAAAATAAATATTTTGCACTGTTTACTTTAAGAAAGACCATGTAGTAAATTTTGGTTGCAGTCATTGACATAATAAACTCCTGTAACAGTATTCGTTTAGAATAAGAATCCTCTGTAAATATCTGTGAATAACTAGACTTTTAGTGGACCGAATAAAGAAATGTAATTTGAAGTACACCCAGTGGTCTGAAAAATGTAATATTACACACACTCTTACAAAATATAGTTGCTGTTCAGTGTGATGCCTTTCAAAACATTCACTTTCACTCTAAAGGTCACTAGCATAAATTTGATCCACTTTAACTTACCCAAGTTATATCTATCGAGAAAGTTTGTTATAATACCTAGAAACTCAGATTAGTAACTATAGGTCTAGGTTAAAGCTTATTTAATAATGGCACGTAGTCACCGCTTAATTTGCAAACTTAAATCAATAATCTCAACCTAAATTGAATAGACCTATGTCCTGTTATAACGACAAAAGCGCCATTATTTTCTTGCACGTACTCATATTCAATTTGCAGCAATTGTCTGCGCTTGCCTGCTAAAGGGAAATCTAGTTAGTGAAATATAGCGTTCAATAAATTAAAGTGTAAAATCAGTAAGCTAATGCTTTTATTTGTTACTTATTTATGAATAGATTATATTTAATCCAAAAAAAAAACAACAAAATTTCTACTTTACAAGTAGATACCGCTACCTTACAAATTTGTGGCATGATTTACAGTTGACAAATGATTTTGGTTATCAGTCACATGAAAAATAAAAGTACAGCTTTGGTTTTCAGAAATAGTAATTCCGGAAAATGAAGTTTATCTAAGGTTTAAGATTTGTTCCCCAAGATTGACTGTAGATTCCGATTAAAACATACGTTTGCTAACTTTAATAATTTTTTTTATAAAACCAAGCAAAAGATATAAGAGCGGCAAAAAATATATTTGATTCAAGTAAGTTGAAACTAAAACGTTTTCGCTATTTTAAGCTTTATCAGTAATATAAAAATTAATTAAAAAATTTTGGTATAACTTTAAAGTTATATCCTAAAAAATATAAAGTTTTCTTGCATAAGTAAGGCTGTGTTTTTTTAATTTATATTACAATCTGAAAAAGATGTTAAATAAGTAAGTGAAAAAAATGATTTGTCTTACCAATCTGGTTGTGTTAAATTAATGGGGATGGAATTAAAATACTTCCCAAAACCAATGCTATATGACGCTTTTAAAAAAGATATTCTTCATAATTATGGGTGTAATTGAACTATATTCGCATATCTTAAAAGGATCTAAAAAGGTTTAAAATAGTAGTTGAAGTGTTATAGCTTGGTTTGCTAAAGATTAGTTAGTTGAATATTAGCTTTTTTATATTCGTGATGTTATTGTGCATTAGCTTATATTAGAATAATTTTTTTTAATAAAGTGTTTAGTTTTATTTATGTGTTATGGGAGTAAGTTATAGTAATTATTATTTAAATTTTCAGTATCTGTATGATAGTTAATTGCATATGGTGTTATTTTAATTTCAATGCTTTCTAATAAGAGTTTTTTAAAATTGGATTCTTTGTGTATAATTTTTGGTGTTTTTAAATTAAAGGAATGGTAATTATTTACTGCCTGGTATGATAAAGCTGTATTTAGTTGATTAGGACTTAATAGCTTTTCTTTAATTGATTGTTGATGTTGTGACATTCTCTTTTTTGAGTATTGTTTTGTTTGTCCTATGTAGATAGCATTGCATTGATTGCAATTAATTTTATAAACCAGGTTTGAGTTAAATTGTAATTTAAGTTTATCTTTTAATTTTGTGAAAATATGTTTTTCAAAGTGTTTGTATTTTTTGTATATTGTTTTAATTTCTTGTGTATTTAAGGTTTTGGCAAATTTTTCTGATAAATATGGGATATATGGAATAGTTGAAGTAATAAAGGTATGGCCGTATTGGTGATTATTGAATTCTAAATTAAAAAAATTGTGTTGTAAATTTATTGAATCATATAGATTATTATTGTTTTTTTTTTAGTATTAATAGTTGTTTTTCTTTAGTATATTTCTTTTTTAATAAGGGATAATGGATAATTATTTTTTAATAAGATATTTTCAATTATGTGTATGTTATTATTATGAACCTCTTACCAAAGATCCAACTCAAAATATTCAACTACAAAATAACTTACTCGTCAAACAACTACTAAATAACAATTATATTACAAACCTTGAATATAAAAAATTAATCACACACAATAGCACATCCCCAACTATTTGCGGTTTACCAAAACTTCATAAAACAAATTTCCCACTACGCTCAATTGTTGCCTCTTATAATAGTCCAACCTATAATTTATCAAAATTTCTATCAAACATATTAACCAAAGTTGTCAATAAACATACTTACAATACCAAAGATTCTTGGTCCTTCAAAAACTTG
Organism: Platerodrilus igneus; assembly: GCA_036346225.1. Taxonomy (NCBI): domain Eukaryota; kingdom Metazoa; phylum Arthropoda; class Insecta; order Coleoptera; family Lycidae; genus Platerodrilus; species Platerodrilus igneus. The sequence continues at coordinate 3,010,315 of JARFIW010000822.1, forward strand.
ATCGATAGCCTTTATATTACCTACAGACCACAAACTTTATTCGTTTGATGTAGTCTCGTTATACACTAACATTCCTATCGATTTAACCATTACTGCAATAACAAACAATTTGGAAGAAATATCATATCACACAAACATACCTAAAGCTAATCTTATAACTATAACCAAATTTATACTGAAACGAATCTAGCTCCACGCGTTGGACGCAAGTAAAGCTTTATCTTTTTTTTGTTATTCGCCGCTTAGTCTGGGAATCACCTCAAGGGTGAGCAATGAGAATGGGCGTGGGTATGACGTAAACTCAATAATAAACAAACCTGGAAAGAAAAAGGGGAATTGAGCGCTACTGTATCTATGTGGACAATACAAAAAATTCAATAATCCTATAAGAAGATAAAGAAACTCATTGAATATAAGCACAATAAAAAACTTACAAGTTAATGAACTAACACATCCGGAAACCTTTTGAACGTATCTGCATCGGCTCCTATCACGATGACCCTAAAAGAAAATGTTACGCAATAAATTTTCTATTAAAAAACGCCATTTGAGCTTGTCACTAAAAGAGCATAACGATACTTATAAGTTAATCATCTTGAAATTACTACTCCGAAGGTATTTTACTTAAAAATGGACATCAAGAATAAGTTAAGTGTAGCATGTCTGCACTTTTATACTATTTGAGCATTCGTCTAATTTCATTACTCAAACATTTATTTTCTCAAATGTATTCTTGTTAAAGTTAATTACTCATAGAATAAAAAACTTGAATCCAAAAATGTAATTTAATGCAATTCCTTTTTTTTTGTTAAATATAGTTACAAGTATAAAATAAAAAAATTAAATTCTGATTAGCTATAAATCTTTCTCTACATAAAAAGACCTTACTTTTTAGTAGTATTTTAAAACAAAATGCTTATTTCTCAACAAACAGATCTGTGAATTGGTTTACATATGTATTAAATTAATTTAGTTCATATTCTTTATAAAAAAATCTAAATCACACGTAGTTAGTTTAAATAAATAAAGTTTCAAATTTATCATGTACATAGAAATGACGCAACGACCCTACTAAATATTGGACAGCTGTAATTAAATTTTTTTAAACAGGAAGTGGACTTTGTAATCTCTTTGTTAATAAACACATGTATATTCCACGTGTCTTGCAAAATTACTTTAGATTACTTTCTAAAGAACCATATTTTTCTTTGTTTCAATTTATTTAGCACAATCTTAAAAAATAACTCTGTTATCAAACTAATGATCTTACGCAAAATTAATTCGTTCATAAAATTTAATATGATTAATTTAATCATCTCTTAAAATTTGATATCGTTAATCAATTTAATGAACACTTTCAAAAGTCTAGCAAACGTAGGGACAAAACTAAAGGTTTAAATACCTGGACCTTGCGAATGTAAAGAAGCTGTTTCTTCTAAACGAACTGCGATGCACAAATTCAGCTTCTGTTTAACGAAACTCCATTGCCGGGATCTTATGTTGAATGACTAACATCCTCTCATCAAGCCTTCCCAAATAAAATTCAATAAACAGCGTCAAATATATTCATAGCGAAAGTTGTTTTAATTCTAATTATAATTCTGATTACTCCAAAACGCTAAGAAAATTAAAGATCTTTTTTAGTATAAAAATTACTTAATAATTGTAGTCTCACCGTCAATGGACGGCAACATCCTCGCCACGTTTCATGTTTCTAACTGTCTTTGGTTGCTTTGCCGGAACCTGGGGAATAGTTAAATTCCAGGCCCCCCCCTAAAACGACTACAAATTCTTCCCCTCTCCAATAGGTATGCGAAGACGCCATTTGACACGCAACCGTGTCTCCATCTTACCAACTATATCACTTCGTTTACATTTTCAATCACAATGGAGAGTTTGCTTTTACATCCTCCACGTCGAGAACAGCTGATCTGTCCTGCGCGTCACCTCGTGACACTATTTACGCAAGCGCTATCTTAATTTAATTTAAGAAAGGATATAATCCGCCTACGGATTAGGGAACGCAAATGACTTGTTCGTTACGCACTCCTTTTAAATACATTTTCAAAGTGTTTATTGCTATTAAATGTTTTCTAGTGATGAATTGAAAGCTAATTGAATGATAATAACGCCCTGTTCTATTGTGAAATTGTTTTCTTCTGATATTATTATCTTGAATAAAAAGGCCAGACATCACAGAGCTGTAACGAATAGATACGATCATCAAAGCCAGTGCCACAGAATATATATTCGTTACAATACTACAAAATTCATTTTTCTCATACAATAACCACTATTTCAAACAACATTTTGGTGTACCTATGGGATCACCAATTTCCTGTAGTATCGTTAATTTAGTCCTAATTCAACTTGAACTATTAATATTAAACAAATACAAAAATACATATAAGATATCTTTCTACACCCGTTATGTCGATGATATACTGATAACTGCTCATAAAGATAAAATACAATGCATTATTAAAAATTTTAACAATTATCATCCCTGATTACACTTTAAAATAGAAACTGAAAAATCAAATTAATCAATAAACTTTCTAGATTTAACTTTATACGAAAATAATAATGGAACAACTACAACTAATTGGTTTAGAAAAACAATTAAAACGCATGGATACCTAAATTACAACTCATCAACCTCAATAATTACAAAAAAAGTGTTATATATGCTTTAGTTGACCGTGCCATTAAACTATCTGATCCTAAATTCCATAATAATAACATACACTTAATTAAATATACCTTATTGAAAAATAATTATCCATTATTCTTCATTAAAAAAGAAATATACAAAAGAAACCAACTATTAATAATAATAAAAACAATAATAATCTAAATGATTCAATAAATTTACAACCCAATTTTTTTAATTTAGAATTCAATAATCACCAACACAACCAAACTTTTATTACTTCAACTATTCCATTTATCCCATATTTATCAGAACAATTTGCCAAAACTTTAAATACACAAGAAATTAAAACAATATACAAAAAATACAAACATTTTGAAAAACATATTTTCACAAAATTAAAAGATAAACTTAAATTACAATTTAACTCAAACCTAGTTTATAAAATTAATTGCAATCAATGCAATGCTATCTATATAGAACAAACAAAACAATGCTTAAAAAAGAGAATGTCGCAACATTAACTATCAATTAAAGAAAAGCTTTTAAGTCCTAATAAACCAAATACAGCTTTATCATACCGGGCAGTAAATAATTACCATTCCTTTAATTTAAAAACGCCAAAAATTATATACAAAGAATCCAATTTAAAAAAGATACTTTTATTAGAAAGCATTGAAATAAGAAAAACACCATATGCAATTAACTATCATACAGATACTGAAAATTTGAATAATAATTACTATAACTTACTACCATATAACACATAAAGAAAACCCAACACTTTATTAAAAAATATCCAACATAAACTAGTCCACAATAATATCACCAATACAAAAAAAGCTAATATTGAACTAACCAATAGCACCACAATCTACTATTACAATTACTATAACTTACTCTATTTTAAAACCACTTAAGAGTACCTTGAGATATACATACAAACTTATGACATGCGCTCATACAACAAAATTCTTAACCTAACTAATTTTTAGCAAACCACGCTATAATACTTTAACTACTATTTTAAATCTTGTTACATCCTTTCGAGATATTCGAATGTAGTCCAATTACATCAATAATTATGAAGAATACCTTTTTTAAAATTGTCAATAAGCATTAGTTTCGGGATGTGTTTTAATTCCATCCCCATAAATTTAACAAAACCAGAATGGTGAGACAAATAATTTCTTTCACTTACTTATTTAACATCTTTTTCAGATTGTAATATACATAAAAAAGCAACAGCCTTATTTATGCAAGAAAACTATATATTTTTTAGGATATAACTTTAAAGTTATACCAACATTTTTTAATTAATTTTTATATTACTGATGAAGCTTAAAACAGTGAAAGCGTTTTAATTTCAACTTACTTAAATCAAATATATTTTTGGCTGCTCATATATCTTTTAGTTGGTTTTATAAAGAAATTCCACCGCCGTATCAATTTTTACACTTTTAATTTTTTTGATTGATGGAGTCCTCCACATATCCCTATTTAAACGCTACATTTAAATTAATAAGTGAATATGCAGGAATAATAAATTTGAAAGGACACGTTTGCCAATATACATTTGTTGCTATAGTAACAACGTCGTCCAAAACGTCTGAGATTTTCCTTATAGAATTGTAAGACGCTTTTGTGTTTAAATCCTTTATGCAACAAAGTTAAGAAAACAATTCAGAAATAAGTAACAAATAAAATGTTGCACAATACAAACCAAGTTGTTACGCTTCTTGACGTTACAAGCTTTATTTTGATATATAAGAATCTGAAATTGAAACCTTTATTTCCCATAATTAGTTTAAGTAGTATAAAACAGCTTACGATGCATCATACATGTGTGGTTTGAGATCGCTGCACCTATAATTTATTACAATTGTAGAATAACGTTCTTTTGCGCTCGAAATAATGTGCGTGATTGCCTCAACCAACGAGAACGTTTGGCGATTGGAAGGATATTGACGAGTTTATGTGAACGGACGCGATTATTGTGGAGAGTATCGTGAACTACATGAACGAACTGACGTGGTGACAGTCAGTGAATGAAAGATACAGTGAAGTACTCGTTACATATATCTTACTAACTTTGTTGCGTATATTCTTCACTAGAAATTCGCACAATATCTGCGTGTGGCATTAAAAGTTGCCACTTAACCAAGTGCAAGATGCACTTGTTGTTTTGTGTATTCTGATAATGCGCTCTATGGTTCTCTAATAATTATTTCCTTAAATTTGTCAATATTAATTTCAATAAATTTATAAAATGCGTTCTAAGGATTTCACATAATAATTTGTTTAAATTTCTTCACATTAATTTCACTGAATTTATAAAAAAATATAATGTAAATGGTTGACGAATTTTAATCTTTGTAAATTGTCAAGTTTCATTCTCACTAACGTAAATGTAAGAAATATTAACTCTGGATATTCAGCGTTGATAAGCTTGCGACCTTATGGGCTCAAACATAATGTTAAATTTTTTAAATTACCGTTAAATAATCTCGTTTTAACACAAGTTGAAGAAACGTTGAAAATTATGTACTTTGGATAGCCTGTTTTATGGATTGATTTTGTTTCGATTTGCTAAAATGAAATGCACATCAAGTTCGTGTAGATGGTTCCCAGCAAAGTTCCAGTATATTACGCAATAAAAAGTGGAAAGTAAGATGACGTCATTTGTTTGTCAAAGGATGGAAGACCAACATATGTGGTTTCGACAAGGTATTTGTTTCAATGAAACATTCCAGTGCGTTTTTCTATCCATTTGACCTGACTACAGCTGTTTGTATAACTTGACAGCGACGCAGATGATTAAAAACAACATTGAAGCATTTTGCGACTTTTGTTTTACAATATAATTATTAAAACTTTTGCTATTTGGAATTTATTTTAGTATAAATTAGGGCTTATATATACAGGGTGTTTCAAAATTGCACGGCACTATTTTAAGGGAGTGTTTTTTAATCCAAAATAAACATAAGACTTCTAATAAACATATGCCCTAAAATGTACCCCTATGGAGTTATAACCCCTTTAAGGGGGCTAGGTGAAATTGAGTTTTTTTAATTATCTGAAGAACCACAAAAAATATTTTATTCAGATTTTTGTTGCCTACCTATGTTTTTATACCAAATAAGATAGGCGTATCCATTTTTCGATAATAAGACCAGGAACGTCCCCATTCGGGGGGAAACAATCACGTTTAACCCTGTAATTTTTTGTGTGTAAGCTTTTATAAATTATAATGCCAGAATTAGAATCTTTTGACATTTCTGAGTAAAAAAGTCACTCTTGTTTGAAGTCGATATCTGTAGCCGTTTTCGAGTTAATTGAGGTGAAGCATTCAGGATGCCCTATGATACATACCTTATTCGTTTAGTTTTAATATGAATTTCCCATATGTATAGGTATAAACCTAACAAACATATGCCTTCAATATCTCTGATGTTATAAGACTTGCCAGAGAGCAATGGATTTGTCGTCCTGGATGCTGCATACAACAAAATGGTGGGCATTTTGAACAGTTACTTTAAATGTTTAATTGTAATAAATATTTTCAACTTTTAAAATCTATGTAGGTATGTAAAGTATCATAGGGCATCCTGAATGCTTCACCCCAATTAACTCGAAAACGGCTACAGATATCGACTTCAAACAAGAGTGACTTTTTTACTCAGAAATGTTAAAAGGTTCTAATTCTGGCATTATAATTTATAAAAGCTTACACACAAAAAAATTACAGGGTTAAACGTGATTGTTTCCCCCGAATGAGACGCTCCTGATCTTATTATCGAAAAATGGATAATCCTATCTTATTTGGCATAAAAACATGGGTAGGCAACAAAAATCTGAATAAAATATCTTTTGTAGTTCTTCAGATAATTAAAAAAACTCAATTTTACCTTGGCCCCTTAAAGGGGTTATAACTCCATAGGGGTACATTTTAGGGCATATATTCATTAGAAGTTTTATGTTTATTTTGTGCTAAAGAACGCTCCCTTAAAATAGTGCCGTGCAATTTTGAAACACCCTGTGTGTGTATATATATATATATATATATATATATATATATATATATATTTTAATCAATTTCTGTAGTTTTCAAATTGGGATATTGTCGTCCAAAGAATGATACGATATTATTTTTGCATCAATTTATTAATATTCTAACGTTTCGGCAACGGTTGTTGCCTTTATCAAAGATACTACAAAAAAATTTATAAATGACAATAAGGTAAAAAATCATTTTAAAATATCGCAGTACTTACTTAAAATCTAATGCCAAATAATCAAAAGAACCCCAAATATGGGGATGTTGTTAAAACTTTAAAAACAGCAGACGTGTAAATGACATATAAATGACATATGAACAGAGCACACCAAAGGAGTTTTTTTTTGTTTAAACTTAATATTAAAATATTACATCTACTTGATATAAACAGACAGCCAAGACTGAACAATATTCGAAAACCAGTCTGCATAAATTAGGTTCCATATGTACAGTTAGATTAAACAATAATATATGTTTGCAATGAGCCTTGACTTTATACAATTGGAAATAATTATGTTATCCTTTAGAAGCGTATTACATATATAGAGAAGACAATTCAATTAACCTTAGACAAGATACTCAAAATTTACATCCTATTTATTCTAATCTTTACAGGATAACATAATTATTTCCAATTGTATAAAGTCAAGGCTCATTGCAAACATATATTATTGTTTAATCTAACTGTACATATGGAACCTAATTTATGCAGACTGGTTTTCGAATATTGTTCAGTCTTGGCTGTCTGTTTATATCAAGTAGATGTAATATTTTAATATTAAGTTTAAACAAAAAACTCCTTTGGTGTGCTCTGTTCATATGTCATTTATATGTCATTTACATGTCTGCTGTTTTTAAAGTTTTAACAACATCCCCATGTTTGGGGTTCTTTGATTATTTGGCATTAGATTTTAAGTAAGTACTGTGATATTTTAAAATGATTTTTACCTTATTGACATTTATAAATTTTTGTAGTATCTTTGATAAAGGCAACAACCGTTGCCGAAACGTTAGAATATTAATAAATTGATGCAAAAATAATATCGTATCATTCTTTGGACGACAATATCCCAATTTGAAAACTACAGAAATTGATTAAAAATATTAGACTAGTCCAATTGACTAAAAAGGAGCTCTATTTGTATATATATATATATATATATATATATATATATATATATATATATATATATTAAGATATAAATTTTCTTGACCATATATAAATAGTAATGAATGTTCCTGGAATCTGGAAAATGGTCAGGTATAAGTAAAACAACTCAATTTGTTTTCAATGAAAACAAATTGAGTTGTTTTACTTATACCTGACCATTTTCCAGAATATATATATATATATATATATATATATATATATATAAATTGCGGTGAAACTTCGCTCTGGGCCTCAGTTTATTCGAAAATTTATTAATTTACCAAAAATCGAAAATTTCACAAAATAGAAAAATTTCAAAAATAAATGTCTTAGCCGGATTCTTGCTTCATCACATTAATTGATTTCTTCAACAGCTCCCTAGCTAGCTCAGTTGGGCCTCCTCTTGGATACCTAGATTTACTATCATTTTCTGTACCGTTCACACACACCATTCAATAAAACCACAAAATAATACAACAATCATACAATATTTATTTACTACTATTTACAAATAATAATTCAAGATTATGTACACTTCGGTGCTCAAGTTATACTTCAATAAATTCTGTCTTTGTAAAGTCCTGGATTTTAATTTGAAATATCAAACACATTTAATGCAACAGGAGTAAATGGGCCCTGAATAATACCTTTTTTTTTATTTATAATTATTTCTAAGTAGTACACTCTGGAGTATGGTAAGCTCATGATAACCCAGTTTTTTTAATGTATGCTTTCTACTTTGCAGACTCTTACTACAGACACAAAAGAAAACCATGTACTTTTAACAATAAAATTTTAAATTCATGAGGAACGTTAATAAGCTTTACGTAGACCTTTAGATTTATATTCAAATACCATAATAAAAGTTAGTTATACGTATTCTTTTCAATACGCAAAATAACGAAAAATACCATCAAAGCTCACTCTCACACATCACAAATAATTTCCACAGTTTATAAAAAACAGCAAATTCTAATGCGTTACCGGGAAAAACTTGAAGATTTCATCTCTGTTGACAATGTATTATGTTCCTGAATCCTCGGTCTCGTGGTTATGCGCTACTTGCCGTCTCCAGCTATTTATAGATGAACACCATCTACGTTGCGCTGCATGTTACTCATTCAAGATCCATCCCATATCCAAATCCAAGTATATTACACTTTTTTATTATTGCATAATTTAATTTACGTTACGAGCTTGTTACAGTATACGTTGTACTTTATTTAAAAATAAATAAACTCGACACTATCCGCGTTCAAAGTGTAAGGTCACAACCATCTAACACTGTACTATTTAATTTATATATCTTAATACTTACAAGCTCGTTAGTAGATTTTTGTACGTCGTAAGCGATGCAAATTAAAGAAGTCAAAAAGAGACTTAATAACTCCCCTTTGATATTTATAGGATTCAAACTGTAACCTCTCCAAACCCTCTTAACGCGAAATATTTAATTGAATTAACTCTTTTTTCAAATTTTGTATAACCGTTTTTGAACTCCCCGAAATTTAGCTCGTCGCTACGCTATTTTCCGAAAAACCCGTATTCATCTGTCCCGTGCTCGTCTGTTGTACATCTAACTATTTAGACCAATGATATATTTCAGTGACGTCTTAAAACCTGCCTGTATTAACTTTATTCCTCTTTTATGCATATTGGATGTTTCCTTCTAACCTTGTTTGAGTGGTAGAAAATCGATATTACTGTTCGCGTGCTATCTACCCCACGTTGAGTTGTATACGTGCTTTGTGACTGTCCATTGACCAATATTCTTTGAAACTTGCTTGTTATCTACAAAAATAAGGAAAACATGACCTTTCCAAAACATGCAGGTGTTCAATTAACGATCGTTTTAAAATAACATTTCTAGGAGTTTGCGTTTCAAGGTATTTCATATATTCGATGTCTGTTTGTTTGTGAGTAAAGCGTTTCGCCTTGGAATTATCGATTTTTCACGCTCTTATGCGTTTTCTGACGTTATAACCCTTTGAATTAAACTGAATTAAATTAATTAATAATTTCTATTGGCTTATACAATATGTTTTCTTTACGAACCTACAAATTTTTAATCCCTAATTATAAAATTATGGTATTATTTGTTACTTTAAATTAAATACACGAAATAAATTTCGCACGTAAATTATAGTCGTTTCCTCTATACAGGGTGTGCATTGTTTATACCCAAATTTAACCCTTTAAATCCACTACAATATATATATGTATATATATATATATATGTATATATATATATATATATATATATATATATGATATCATTGTATGATTATAAATTACCTTTATTTAATTTTAACAAAGTATTTCATTTAAATTCAATTACACTTCAAGTAATTACGAGTACTGATTTTTGTTTATCTTATGGAATATTTAATACACATTTGTAAACCAAGGTAACAGATCTGTGTATATTGGTTAATTTATTTGGAAAGCTTCATAAACATGTTTAATGCATTATTAATATTTTTTATTCCTAGTAGAAACAGTCATGATTTTCATATTTAATATCTGTGTCTAACAGATTAGACCAAATTATTGATGTATATTCTGTATATAAAATTTGATTACAAAAAAAGCTAAATTTAATTAAAAAACAATCGTTAAATTCATTTGAGTAATTGTTTTATTTTGGACAAGTAAGTTCAAGAATAGGCTCATTGAGTTAAAAGGTAAAAATGTATAAATACCCTTTTATAAAAATAGAGTTTATAACAGTGACTTGATAAAGAAGCACTGAACAACATCTTCAAGAGGTTTAATTCCTAAATTTGTTTTTACAATTATGTTTAAATTATTGGTATTAATGGTTATTCTTTTCCTTTATGGTATAAGGTAGCAAGAGTGCCTCTCTTGTGTCCTTCATTATTATATAAATACTATTTTTTACAGCTCCTGTAGCAGTAAATATGATATTTCTCTCTAAGGACTCCCAAGTTCTCTATTAGGGCAAACCCTTGTTTAAAAATTCAAGGACTTAGTGGCGCCCTTTTGCACCCCCTATTTTGTATTATTAGAGTCCGTAAGTAAACAATGTTTTGTTGTAAAACCCACAACCACTCCTCATAAGCTCTACCCGAGGAATAGACCCCTAACTTAGTCGCAAGATTATCGAGATCTCTTTACCATAAGGATATCTAAAACTTCACCATAAGGAAGTTTGTTTTAATGTTATTTTTCAATTATGGACAATTTTCACTTTTAAAATTCAATGTTTTACAGTGATAAACAGTGAAACCTTATAGTTGGTTTTAACAAAGGAGACCAAAAGTAGAGAGACCAATGCTCAAATAAGTATAGAACTTGTGATCTAAGGTAGATACACATTTGCGCAAAAGTAAAATTCAAGAAATTCATAGTTTTGAGGTAAAAGAATTTGCTTCCTGACTAATATAGTACCTTTGACTGGAGCATTGGAAAATCTAATGTAGGTACTTATCCAAACGGCAGCGGTTCCGTGCATCAAACATGTTCGTGTATGACTACTGAGCCCAAAGACCCTGGTTTGACTTCCGACACGTATCACTCGAAAAATGTTAGGCCTGCATTTTTAACAAAAACACGCCAGATGAAAAGGTAAAATGTAGGTCTCGTGTGTGCGTGCGTGCGTGCGATCGCGCGCGTGTGCGTACGTGCGTACGTGCACGCGTACGTGCATGCGAGCGTGCGTGCGTACGTGCGTGTGTGTGTTGTCACGTACGTTAACGATAGATCCCTACCTTGCTTGGAATAGTAAGAGTTTTGCAAAATTCAAAATTTTAAGGAAAAAGGCTTGCTTTCTGGCCAACGTAGTACCTTCGGTTGGAACATTAGAGAATTAGGGGTACTTATGGGTACGTCAAGTATCTCTGTAAAGTTTTCTAGCGAATTCCGTCAACTTCTTCCCGTATCTCGTCATTAAGGTCTTAATTTTCTCTAAGTGCCTGGTAAATTTCATTAGCCGTTGCTGTGGCACATATTCCATTTTTAAGTTGAAAAAGAAAAAGTGAATAAACATAATGGGTTGACAACATTTTTGAAAGTTGTTTTATAGCGTTGTTCAAATGATATTATTATGTCAAATGACAAATAAAAAATACTCCTATTTATTATCTTTCAAAACTACAACAAAATAATAACGTAAATAGGTTTTGAATGTTAATAAATTGGACGTTTTGTATGCAATTGAGTAATAACAATTAGAGACATAATTAATTATTTAAAAAATCCTGGACAAACAATTGCTATAATAAGTTTTCTTTGATAATTCAATGAGAGGTTGGCATGTAATTGTTAGTTGATTAACGTTTGTTATACTGCAGGATAAACCTTCACTTACCTTTATTTCAAGATTGAGAAAAGTATCCCAGAGTCGTGGATAAAATCTTAAATGAGATTGCACTAACCTGTAACAAAACATAATTGTAAAACGACGAAAACTAACTTTCTACTGTGTAATTTAAGTTCACATGTCTTGCTAAAAGCACACGCACATGTCCTACAGGGTCATGATATCAATAACTGTCATTTAAAGACACGCTATTGAATAGAAACCAACTCTGTATTTACTTATTTTGAAAAATTAGGTTTGCATTTAATTTTGCAATTCTTGGAGTACTATCCCGATATGAATTTATAAGAAACGAGGCATAAGTTTCTTTTCAAGTAAAATATATCTCTCATATGAGAAATGAATTCGTAGTTAAAAAAACTGTTTTAATAACGTTTCTATATACCGACTGTGCTCTAAAGCCGTAAAATGACGTAATTCCTTAACCGTTAGAAAACAACTGTATTTTAGGCGTTTCTTATCCTGATTTTATAGCAGTTTGCAAACGTACATACAATAATTCAAGATCAAAAAGGTAATATTCCTGTATTTTCCCTTATCTCTACGAAGCTCGCGTCTTAATCGAAGTTATGCTGAAGTGTGCAAAGTACACCACAGAATGGTGCAGCACGTAACCCTAACAATACATTTAACGTAAGTATGAACTCGGTGTGTAAATTGTAAAACAATCTTTTTTTCTTTGTACGATTGTTGAAAAAGTATGTAAATTCCCAGTCCCTGTAACGAAACAAAATTGAATACTTCTATGGATGTTATTGCTAGAAAACTGATAATAATAACAATACTGAATTTGTATGACCGACTGAATTTATAAAATTTTCCAGAACACGGTAGGTTTGATGTTAAGTTGCAGCAGTAAATGTTTTAGTACTAAGACAAAATAATCAAACAGGTACATGTGTGAAAATTGTGTTGAGGCAAAATAGGGTCGAAACAAAATAGTGTTGAGGTTATTGCTTAGGTAATTAGTCGAAATGTTTTACTACTATGACAAAATAGTCGATTGGGTACATGTGCGAAAGCGAAAATAGTGTCGAGACAAAAATAGGGTAAAGGTTTTGACTTAGGTTATTAGCCGAAATGTTTTACTACTAAGACAAAATAATCGATTGAGTACATGTGCGAAAATTGTGTTAAGGCAAAAATAGTGTTGAGCCGAAAACAATGTTGAGGTTGCAATTTAGGCTAGTAGTCGAAATGTCTTACTACCTAGACAATATTATCCATGTACGAAAATTGTGTTGAGGCAAAAATAGTGTTAAGACAAGAATAGTGTAAAAGTTCCAACTTTGGCTATTATTCGAAATACTTTACTACTAAGACTAAATAGTCGATTGGGTACATGCCCTAAAATTGTGTTAAGGCAAAAATAGTGTTGAGGCGAAAATAATGTGTAGGTTCCAACTAAGGTTAGTAGTCGACATGTTTTACTACTAAGACAAAATAATCCATTGGGTACATGTGCGAAAATTGTGTTGAGACAAAAATAGTGTAAAGGTTTCCTCTATGGTTATCAGTCGAAATGCTTTACTACTATTGGGTACATGTGCGAAAATTGTGTTAAGGCAAAAATAGTGTCGAGGCAAAAATAATTTTTGAGGTTTCAACTTAAGTTAGTAGTCAAAATATTTTACTACTAAGACGATATAATCCATTGGGTACATGTGCGAAAATTGTGTTGAGGCGATAATAGTGTTGAAACAAAGATACTGTAAAGGTTTTGACTGGTTATTAGTCAAAACGATTTACTACTAAGGCAAAATAGTCGTTTGTGCGAAAATTGTGTTAAGGAAAAAATAGTGTCGAGGCGAAAATAATGTTGAGGTTTCAACTTAGGCTAGTAGACGAAATGTTTTACAACTAGGACTATATATTGGATTGGGTTCATATGCAAAAATTGTGTTGAGGCGAAAATAGTGTAATAGTTTCAACTTAGATTACTAGTCGAAATATTTTACTACTAAGACAAAAAAATCGATAAGGTACATGTGTGAAAATTGTGCTGAGACGAAAATGGTGTTAAGGTTTCAACTTAGATTAGTCGTTAGTTAGTAGGCTAAGATTAAATAGTCGATTTGGTACATGTGCGAAAATTGTGTTGAGGCGCAAATAGTGTTGATGTTCCAGGTTAGGTTAGTACTCGAAATAGTTTACTGCTAAGACAAAATAACTGATTGGGTATGTTACATTAAATTCCTGTATTCGTTCCATTTCTGCAGCCGTCATATAAATTTTAATTTCCTACTTCCTAGTGTTACTTGTTTTTAGTTAGATTCTAATATAAACAATTTCGCCCTTTTTAAGGTGTTTCAAATCATGCGAACTGTCATTTAGCAAGTTCCATTCAAATGATTTCTTATTGAAAACATCCTATACATATTTCTTTAAGTTTTCAGTACCACGGTAAATACGTGGAATTGATTCTATAATATTTCCTTGCTTTTCAATTTCTTTTAATGAGTTCGTTAGAAGTCTAGAAACTTCGTGTTTTAAATTCGTTGAAATACGTTCTAAACGTTCTTATCGTTAAACAACTTCGTTTTAGAGATTCGTTAAAATACGCATTGTAATAATGTAAAAGCTTCTAAGGGTACAGAGAAATCCTATTGGGTTATCATGAAAGGGTTTAACTCTCTCAAGTTTACGAGCAATAAACCCTCTACTTAATTAATTTATTCGCGAAATTGTAATTCGATATAATACCTTGCTGTCGTTTCTATAACAGTTAGGCAACCTGTTATACATTTTACTCTATAAGGCAGCAACGAGGGATGCAAACTGACCTAAAATAGACATCATTCTCATGTGGACAACAAAATTCAGTGGAAGTCATTAAGTATATCCAGGTCTTTTGCTATAGTTAATTGTCTATTATTCTAGGAATATTTGGCATCTGTGGTCGAGAAAATATAGCTTTACGGGTAGTGTTCGCAGAATATTTAACATGCTATCACTGGCAATTGTTTTAAAGCAAAATCACGTTACTTCCCTTGTTGTTCTCCATCGATATAAATATAGCCTGAGCTGAGAAAGAGGTCAATCTATACAACCGAAAGTAAACGCTGTAAGTCGCGGTACTTAGATGCTTTGTTTTATTTAGTGTTACAGCTTAGTTAAACTGGTGCATTTAGTATCCAGTCCGGCGGCAAGTGCAGTACGTAATTCCAAATCCTTTATGATGGTATCAGAGACAGATACCTTGTTTAAAGGTACATTTATTCTATTTGAGATGCTGTTGTGGAAGATGAACAATTTTTTGGTTGGCTGCAGTTCTTCTTACTCGTGGTTGCACCATAAATTACAGACAATACGTTACAAATTTACTTTTTTTGTAAATTAATGCAAAAGTCAAACAGCTTGTTTACAAAATTATAAGTTTGAGTAAGTTAACACTTGGTTCATCTCAGTTAGAGTTACATTATTGTTTTTAAGAAGTGTACTTCGCAAAGCAGATAAAAATTACTGTTTATATTATGTTTAATTTTTTTCTTGTATATATTTAGGGTTTGCAGCATTAAGTAAGTATCAGTGTGTACAATTTAAGACACAGTACATGGAGATTTTGGAAACTGTACGATCTAGGTTAAATGGGACTACCCCAACGCGGAACCATAAATATTTATAATAACTTCACACTGTGTACGTAGTTTTTATCTAAGACGTCTAAATTTTACGTGACGATGTTTAACTTTTTATTTTCTAATAGCCGCTATATTGGATTTTTACAGTTTTGAAATACTGATAAAAGGTCCTTTCCAAAAAAGTATAGCATCGGTATGTTTGATTGTTTCAAAACATTAAAAATCGCGTAATTATCTTTTGGTGGTAGTAGGCATTAATTTCCATTAGGAGAATTGCTCTACATATTAGAAAGATCAAAGTTTGTCCTTTAACTAATAGTTTAAGTTGTGCAGTGTAGCAATCATATGTGCGTTTGAGATGGATCGCTATTCAAACCGCGATAAATAGCAAATGTTAAAATGTTTTATTCTTTCTGGAAGAAATGATAATAAGGCTGCTAAAAGGTATATAAATAAATACCCAGAAAGACGCCAACCAAAAGCTGTATGTTTCGGCGATTACAGAATAGGAAGTTTTGTCAAATAAAAAGAAAATCGACGAACAAACGAAGATAATGAAATCAGCGTTCTACAAGCAGTTGTCGCCAATCCCCGTACCACCTGTCTTAGATAAATTCAGAGAACAATTTTAAAGCGATTCAAGTACCGTCCATATCATGAACGACCACGTCAGGGACTGCACAATGAAGACAAAATTCGAAGGGTGGAATTTTGCAATTGGTACATCAAAAGGAATAATCCGAATTTTAACTATAGAATTCTGTGGTCTGATAAAAGTCGATTTACAAATTGTGGTATGTTTAATCGTAAAAACACAATTTTTTGTTCAGATAATAATCGACATTTAAATTGTCAAGTTAGACATCAAGTCAAATGGGGATTCAACGTATGGATTGGCATTATTGGAAGTTAAATGATAGGTCATTAGACTTGACTCCTCTTGATTTTTTTTGTGTAGGGCCATTTAAAAAGTCGTGTGTACTCAAAAGTGTACGAACTTGTATAGACGAATTGCGACAAGCAGTCAAAGCGCCGTAAATGAAATCACTCCAACTATAATAAGACGGTCTTGTGAAGTTGTTTATAGAAGGTGTCGGTTGTGTGTTCGACAAAGTGGAGGGTTATTTGAACAATTTTTTTAAAATAATTAATGGGCTTAATGTGTCTGAT
The DNA here is from genome assembly GCA_036346225.1 of Platerodrilus igneus. Lineage (NCBI taxonomy): Eukaryota > Metazoa > Arthropoda > Insecta > Coleoptera > Lycidae > Platerodrilus > Platerodrilus igneus. The sequence goes on from JARFIW010000822.1 coordinate 3,027,268, forward strand.
TATTGCCATTTTTTAATTGTTGTTAATTTTTAGTTATCTAAGTATGAACGACAATAATAAACTGCGTAAATAGTAGTTTGTATTTATTAGTGCATAACTAAGTTAGTTTTGATTAATAGAAATTTGTTATCACTTTTTTACATGTGCTATTGTTTTCATTACCCCTGCAAATGAATTCTGCCTCTTTTAGAGCAATTGTTCCTTTTTGTCATAATGGAAATTAATGCCTACTATGACCAAAACATAATTTTGTGACTTCTAATGTTTTGAATAAATCAAACCTATCAATGTTATACCTTTATGGAAAGGGCTTTTAGTCAGTATTTCAAAAATGTAAAAATCAAATATGCCGGCTGTTTAAAAATAAAAAGTTGAACATTGTCACGCAAAATCTAGATGTCTTAGATAAAAGCCGGTTACACCGTGTGAAACTCAATGGTGAACTACCATGATAATACCCAAATTTTCAACATTTACTTTAATTAACACTATAGCAATGGGCAAATAAAAACCGGCAATTTTGTGTTTTTCGCCTATATCTAGTAACATATGAAATATTTTTGAAATTTGATAAACAATCTGAGACGACATTATTATTGTGCAACTATCGTCCCATTTAAACAAGATCGTATCTCGTACAGTTTTCAAAATCCCAATGTACTACATCTTAAATTGTACACCCTGTATATATGTACATGTTAATTAGATTTTAAGATTTCATAATCGATGTTTGCTTAAATTTATATTTGTATTGTATTATATGCAAAGTGCCGCTTTTGTTTACATCACAATTATAATTTTTCGGTATGCCCTACTCCACTTGTTACGTTTATTTTCCGTATAAATTAATTACCCTATTTTTTCCCCTGTTAATTTATAAGTCCGCTTTACGATAATTTTGTTAAATCAACTACGTTGCTATTCTCACATCCGTCAACTTAATTAATAATAAATACGCTATCTAATACTTTTCAACTCAAATACCTTTTGCTTTAAAAACGACAAGTTTATGCTACAATTAAATAGTTTACATCCTGAATATTTTATTTTTCTGCAATAAATTTGCTTTTGAATAATTTCTCAACTTAAATCTATTTGCTTGGAAACGACAAGTTTATGATAAAATTTAAATAAGTCAATATCTTGTTTTTAGGTACGCGTTATCTTGGTATACCTTACGACCGCCGTATAATGGTTTTCTCTATTGTTTCAATGTTACGACTTGTTGAGATAAGGTCGCGCACTATCCGATATAAGCCGGCTTTTCCAGTTTTACCCCGCTTCAATAAGCTAGGATTGGCAGTTTTACTCCATGGTGTTTGAACTATTGTTGAATATGATTCTACAGCTTGTACGTCGAAATATTTTCTACATTTATTCATCACCGTAGTTCCAATGCAATGCACGTGTTTCTTTTCTTGCTTGTATTTGGTGAGTTTCCCCGCGCGTACCCATTCTAATCAGATTCTCTTTTTAGCTTTTTTAGTTGGAGGCCAAATGGGTTTTTTCTTTATGTAGAACAACTGCTTTTGTCTATAAACCAACTACTTTTGTCCGTAGACCGCTGCTACAATTATGGTAGCAGAGTAAATGTATGCTGATGACCATAATGTTTCTTTGTTGACTCACACCCGGTGGCTTGCAAGCTAAGTATCTGGACACCTACAGGTATGCAACTCGTTTTCTTTTGTGTGTGTTAATGGCATATTCCGTATCAACGTTTGGTATAGAAACGTGATATCGTACAACTGTTGTTTGTGGCCGCTAATCGATACTATCGCTCTACAGGTGCGATGAACTATTTTTAAACACGCATACGTTTATTCGCGTTACTGACTAGTTATTTTACAACAATTATTAGGTGAAATTTTAAAAATGTTCGACAAAAGCTCTCACACGTTAATTCTTTCTTACTAATTAGTTACTTTATAAAAAGTATTATGTGAAATTTTAAAAACACGACAAAAGCTCTCGCAGCTTTTATTTGCTACTGATTAATTATATTCTGTGTAAATACGAGATGCGTACTTCGTATCTAGATTTCTAAATTGTACGTATAATATAATTGTTTGCTGTAAAATAGTAACGCTTAATTTATTTTCTGTTTGCTTGTTTGTACAGAATCCTTTATTTATTTTTTTTGTGTTAATAGATAATCGTGGGCGATGTGTTTCTTTTGGGTTTCTTCTTGGTATGTAGGCGAATCCACCCACTCTCCGCGTTTGACAGTTAGCCTGGTATTTACTTTTCTTCCGGCTACGTCTAAGTCCGTAGTACACTCTACAACGTTTTGAGCTTAAATCCAATTCTTCTGGATTTCTATTCTACTCTCCTATTTTGTGGAAATTTTCGGTGTTGGTGATTCTTTACTTACTTTAGTACTTTCGTTCTTGTCTGCGCGAAATACCGTAACAGTTACATGTGCGAAAATTGTGTTGAGGCGAAGATGGTATTGAAGTTTCAACTTAGATTAGTTGTAGAAATGTTTTACTAGTAAGACAAAATAATCGATTGGGGTATATGTGCTAAATTGCGTTGAGACAAAAATAGTGTTGATGTTTCAACGTAGGATAGTCGTCGAAATGTTTTACTAGGTAGACAAAATAACCGATTGCGCACATGTGCGAAAATTGTATTGAGGCGAAAATATTGTTGAGGTTTCAAATAAGGTTAGTAGTTGTAATGTTTCGCTAATTAGACAAAATAATCGATTGGGTACATGTACGAAGATTGTGTTGAGGAGAAAATAGCGTTGGGGCAAAAACAGCGTAGAGGTTTCAACTTAGGTTTGTAATCAAAAAGCTAAGTGCTAAGACAAAGTAATTGATTAGATACATGGGCGAAGCTTGTATTGAGACGAAAATTGTGTTGAGGTTTCAACTTAGGATAGTAGACAAAATGGTTTACTACTAAGACAAAATAATTGATTGAATACATATGCAAATACTGTGTTGATGCAAAAATAATTTTGAAACAAAACTAGTGTAGACGTTTTAACTCAGGTAAGTTGTGGGAACGTTCTACTGGTAAGCACTATATATATATATATATAATATATATATATATATATATATATATATAAATATTTTAGATAATTAATTACACAAGGTACGTTGATAAATACTATCGTATTACAGTGAATGAGATGAACTAGTAACTTAGACTTTTATGCAAAGCCCAAATGATCAATTCAAATCGAGCTAGTAATTGAAAGATGGAAAATATAAGGTCTTGGACAGGACTTGAACCTGTATCTTGGTTTTGCCGGAACCATGCGTTTACCAATTACGCCACCGAGTCCAATGACAACAATTGGGAAATTTACAAGTTTAAATCGTGTACACAGCTATACATAAATCTAGCTTTCAGTTACGTTTGGCATTTTGTCAATCATATCTGACATTGTCAAGTTTTTGGCTTATGTCAGTTATAGACAGGAAGCTACGCTCAAAATTATGGCTATAAGCCAAGTATTAAATATATAAATATTTTAGGTAGTTAATTACATTAGGCGGCGGTGGTGGTTGTAGTGGTGTTGGTAGTTGTGGTGATGGTGGTTGTGGTGTTTGTGGTGTTTGTGGTGGTTGTGGTTGTAGTGGTGGTTGTGGTGGTGGTGGTGGTGGTTGTGGTGGTGGTTGTGGTTGTGGTGGTTGTGGTGGTTGTGGTGGTGGTGGTGGTGTGGTAGTAGTAGTGGTTGTGGTGGTGGTGATGGTGGTGGTGGTTGTTGTGGTAACGGTCCAGATTAGAGTGCCTAGAGTGCGATCCATGCCCCGTAAGCTAAAAAATAATTAGTCGAAGAAAACTATTGTGCAAATTTAAGATGATAACGTTATTTAATACTGTTACTAGATGTGCGAATTTTTTTACAAGTGCGGTGGCGGTTGTAGGTCGGAGGGTCTAGCAGCCTGATCGGGGTGTCGAGAGCAAGATCCATGCCTGGAGCTAAAAAATGCTTGGTTGAAGAAAACTATTGTGCAGATTTTTGTTACTAGATGTGGGAATATTTGCGGCAACCTCGGGGTGGATGACCTTTGTATCTGGCAAAAATGGTCTTTTTGGACCTTAGAATTTCTCATGTTAAATCCCATAAGAAAACTTGTTTTTTTGCGCTGTGGTGGTCTGCATGTGACAGGTCAATGGTAGGGTGAATGATTTTTGTATCTGACAAAAATGGTCTTTTTGGACCTTAGAATTTCCCATGTTAAATCTCATAAGGAAACCAGTTTTTTGGTCTCGTACGAAGGTAGGTTACCTACTTATGGCACATACATTTGATGCCAGATGTCAATTTATAAAATTAAACGCAATCCTCACTTATCACATTTTTATTTAAAATAAGAATTTGTATTTTGATAATATTTTATGTCTAAATTATTTATACTTAGGTGTCTAAACAAAAATTAATCGGTCAAGCAACTGCTGAAATATCAAATAATTTATTGAATGTTTTTAGCGCTACTCCAGACTATTAATGCTTATCGAATTATTGTACCTTACAGAAATCAAAGTTCTTATTCAAATTTAATTATACATCACTCTTCTAAACTGTACAATTAAATATTTTAAAGGTAATAGTTGACCATATAATATACTATTAATTATTCTTGATTACTGGATTATTTTTGTGATTGTAAATTATTTATTTATTTAAAGGATAAAAGATTATTTTGACTTTTATCGATTATTGGGTATCATTGAATGTGTTTAAAGTAACCAGGTGTCTGAATTGTGCAAATTGCTATAACTCTACATAATAATAAAACGAGAAATAATATTTCCCTTTAAAAGATTTTAGGTCTGCACAATATTATAAAGTATAAACTTTATCTTCGTTGGTAGCGTCTATGTTTCATGATAGTATCAGTTGCAAGTCAATTTCAAAAGAAGATCAGGAGTAAGTAAAATATAGAGTTGCTTGTGTATGTTGAATTTTGTATTTAATACCAGAAGAATGATGATATTAGGTTTCCAAATTCTCTTTTTATAGAGTTTGATTCAGTCGGTGGCGTCTATTTTTTTATTTTCAAACTTTAACCAACCCATTGAATCAAGCTCATGCAACTGCGACTCGAACACAGTTAGCCGCACGTTTTTTTAGACTTTTCTTTTAACAAAAACCGCTTTCCATCCTAATCTTACCCTGGGTTCGTTAACTTTATAAGAATTCCAGAATTGAAACCTAAAACCTTTTGTATAAAAAAATCGTTGACGTCGTATTTACGTCACACTCGTAAACAATACGGTTTCGTTACAACCTTAACTATCTCTATGGATAAAGATTTCGTATTGTAAATTTTGTGCTATATTATTACGCCCTCTGTATGGTAACGCGATTAATTATATTACCTTTATACTTGTCTGAGTGAAAAATAACAAAGGAGAAGAAATTTATGAACTTTTCCCTCAAAAACTACTGCTAGTCTCAACATCTAAAAGATGCCCTTTTGCATAAAGAAATATACACGATTAAGACTTACCAGGCATTTCTTTTTCTACGCATATTGATACCTCAGAATATGTTTACAAAAGACCAGTGTTCGGTATTCGCCTGACATGTATTGCATGATAAAATTAGTGGACTTGATCAACAGCTTCATGCTTCTACACAGTAAAAAGACCACTAAATAAACTTCCACTACTTCGTAGGTACTTTTAATGGCAATAATTTTCAAAACTGTTTGCTAATTTCACTTATTTTGTAAAAAGTACGCAATAGTAAGATATATAGCTGATGAATTATCAAATTTTTGTTGGTAAAATTTTAGTATCCACAATCCATTGTTAAATTTACTTAAACGATTGTAATTTTATCAAAGTTATTTTTATTAACATCAGCGTTTGATAAACTACCAAAAGGTTTAGGATACTTTGCTAATATTTATGTTAATTAAAAACTATTCATTGTCATTATTTTATCAACTGAAGTAGCTACATTAACTTTAGAAAGATATTGCAATTTGTCGAAACATTCTTTACTCATACGCTTTTTGGTACCTTACTAGTGGTAAACAAACTTTAAGTTTTGATACTTTACTAGTAATGTTTCTTGGCGTTTTAAATTCGCTAGCTTTGTATTTCTTGGTAATTTTCATAAGACAATTCGAAAACCTGGAGTCATATTCTTTGTGAATTAATTAATTAATTAATTTAATACTAACGGTTTTACACTTGTTCTCAACAGGGCGTGGGAAGGTCTGTAATATGTTATTTGACTATTAGAACCGAATAAAAAAATGCAAACATAGAAGTAAATGAGTTTTGGGCTTGTATAAATAAGAAGCGTTACATTTCCTATAAAAGCATTGAGAAGGTATACAAGTATGTGTATATGGTCGCATTAATACGTTTCCTGCATTTCAAATTATTGCGCAATGGTGTAATATAACGTATAATTACGCGGCAATTTTCGCGCCATTTGTATCAAATACCATACACGTTTAAAACTGATACAATTGTCAATTTTTTAGCACAATATAAATAAATCACATCTTAAAGCCAAATCCCAGAGCCATCTCGTTGTGGGCCACATCACGCCATTGTTGACTACAAATTTTATTCGTCCATTTTTATGCTCTTTCGTCGGAGGGACGAGAAGGAACAACCAGGTATAAGGAACAACAGAAGGTAAGATACAAGAACCTATATGCCTGCAAAGAGTAAAGACATCACAATCCAGGCAGATGTTCTTGGCTTCAGGGCTCGTAGCTTAATAACGTCGTATTACACCGCGCGCACTTACGTCATTTCACTCTGCGCAGTACTCTGAAAGTACATTTATCGTACATTAGTTTCAGGAGTTATAAACTCCTTGGTAATATATTATTCAAGTCAACATGGAAAAGTTCTAAGTGCCGTTTAGTTAGTCTCAATAAAGTAATCGGAAAATGTGTGTTCCCTTTAAGAAATACGCCATTTATCCGTCATTAAGCTATTGCATAGAGGTGGCACTGACGTGCAGAGCGGAATTGCTGTAGGAATAACCCTCATCATTCCAAACGGAGTGCACGTGCACCCCAGGCTTGAAATATTTTTAAATAGACTGTTTTAAAATTTTTTGAGGCATGGGTATTTGAGTAGCTTTATTTAATTGATTTTCAGTATAAATGCCGGTGCAAGTATACTTCAAATATGAATCATTAAAAAAACGATCATTTTTCAGGACCGGGGTAAATATGCACCCCAGTTGGTTGGTTGGATATATTTGTTGCAAAATCTAAAATTCGCTGCAATTCTAGTACCCCTATATGCGTGGATGAACAACTTGTTTCCTATAGAGTTAAGGGTTCATTCCGTGTGTATATAAATAGTAAACCTGTAAAACACGGGATCAAGGTTTGGATCGTGGATATATAATAGATATGCAGGTGAATCTGTGTAAAGCTTTAAATATCATTAGGTAAAATTATCTGAACATGAATTGTGTGCGTCACTAAGAAACTAGAAAAAAACCGCGAAGAAAGAGTCGTACTATACTTAGTAAACCATTTACTAGAAGGACATGAAATGACTACTGATAGCTTTTTCACAAGTCTGCAATTATCGGTTATGCTTTGGCTAAAGAAAATGACCCTCTGCGGAAACCTTAGGAAAAATAAAGCGTTTATATCAAACGAATTGCTTCCTACATCATATAAACCTATAAACAGAGGCAATTGTATTCTGGTGTTATGGGTGCCAAAAAAAATTGTGCAGTAATATTGCTACCGAACCAACACATCTACGATAAGGTAGGAGAAGAAGATGATGATTTCAAGTCTAAAATTATATTGTCATACAACAAAACCAAAGGAGTTATTGATGTAGGCGATCAACTTGCTCAAAAGTATTTAACACAATGGAATACCAACAGATGGCTCATGGCCCTATTTTATCATATTTTGGATATAGCTGTCATTAATTCATTCAAGGTATGGATGTTCGCTAATTCCGTGGGAAAGAGAATGATAAAGATACAAGAAAATAATTTCTGCTGCAGTTGGGGACGGACTTAGTAAAAAAAAACATGATTCGAAGTTACAACAAATATATATATATATATATATATATATATATATATAACACCAACTAAAAGAGCTTATAATACAAGTTGTGCCAGATCTACAAAGTAACCACTCACTATGAACACAACAGCAACTACAGCAAAAGCACAATGTCCTTGTTATTTCTGCTACAGAAAACGTGACACAAAAACAAGGCAACCATGCACTCTGCAAAAAGGTTGTTTGTGCTGAACATTCCTCAAAAAAAATGTTTTGTTAAAATTGTAATGCATTGCTTGTTAATAAATTTTTGTATTTAATATTTTTGCTAAATAAAGTTTCTGTACCATAGTACTGGCCTTCCTAAATGTCAATAAGTATTCAGTGTCCTTGCACTAACAAAAAAATGACTATTTTAATTTGTTTTAGGCCTTCAAGCAGTTGAGGTGCAAGTGAACCCACTTGGTAGATATCGTATAAAACATAGGTAAGGAGGACGAGGGATAACATAGCTCATTCTTACTGTACTATAAACTCATCACCAAATTCTGTAAAAAAATGACTAGCGTCTACCAGAGGAGTCAAATTCTTAAAACCATATAATAATTGATTGTGTAGGAATGCTTCTGTATCGGCGATCAATTCCAAGAGCCTATAAGAAGAAGTCGCTAAAACGCCGTTATGCGTCTTTTATTTGATGTAATTCAACCAAAGAAACTTACCAATAAAAAGAGACATATATACTTCACATATAGTAGGTATCTACATACTTGTGTTTTTGTAAGTTATTACTATTTTGCTTCTAATATTGGTTATGAGATTTGCGTGATATGATTCATTATATAGCAAAATTTTGAAAATATCTACTTGAAATTCACGTCATATAAACACACAGACAACAAGCAATTCAGACATCAGCTTTACGGTTATATAGGTTGCCTCAGTGCTACTCACTTAAAACTGCAGAGGCCGAAACGTTCCACTGGAGACCGCGCTGATATGCTAGTGGATTTGTCCATTCTTGAACCTATTGCCAAGTGCAGTGACACATTCGCCTAAAAATACCTTGATAAACTACAGGCGATAAACCAAGAAGTAAACCTTTGTAACGAAATTACTTCTGATATGTCGCCTGACGTTGGCAGCGGCAGTGTAATATGTTTATCTTCCATAAGAGTAAAACACCTTTGCAACTTATTTATTTCTGAATTGGAATATTAAGTTGATCTAGACTTCATAATTTTTTAACATGAATCGCCAGCTTCGAACTGCCAATTAATCTTAAATTGAAGTAAACTCACCAAAACTCCCTCGTTGTTTTGGTAATTTAACAACAAACTCTTGGTGAAATAACTACTATTTATAGTAATTTACCATAAATTGAAGTAAATTTACGAAAACTCCCTGTTGGCTTTGGTAATTTAACAAGCTCTTGGTGATGTAGCTACTAGTTTTAACCATTTATTTTACAGTAAAATTAGTTTACCAAAAAATATTGGTGGTGTTGGTCATTTAACAACAGATTCTTGATGAAATAATTAACAATTTTGAAAGTCTATTATAAATTGAAAGTAGTTCTCCAAAAAGCTCAATCAGTTTTATAATATATTTCTTTCTTCTTAGCCCTGCACTATGGCGCTTGATTCTAATATATTTAGAATGTTCTTACCTGCGTCAGTAATTAAGCGTACAAATTTTTTGTCACATCGACAACGATTACTAGTCACATATTTGTCTTAGTTTGAATGTAACATGTTATTAAGTTTCGTCCTTGGAGAATTATCAATATTTCTAACTGGACCGTATTTGCCAGCATTCTTGTGGTAAACTAGTACTATTTAAAGCTAATTTGCCAAATAATTTTTTACCGTGTACGCTCCTTCAATTAAAACGTATACAGATTACTTTGAAGACTGAGCGATTAGAGAGCTCAATCTGAGATGTCTAGATAATATACTATGTATGGAATTAACCTTCCTTAATAAAAGAGCTAGAAAAGTAAAATACATGTCCGGAAGTGTCCCGTGATAACCCAGTGACTGACAGTTCCATAAAAATTATTATACACATACACGAGGTTTTCGTTAATTTTTGTTTTTCTTAAAGCTAAACCCCTTCTTTTTCCAAATAGAAATTTTGTACCTACATTTGAGATATCTGACGCCTACAAAGTTTATAGCATTTAAAAAGGACGGTTTGTACGTAGGTGCCCATAAACGTTAACTTCGAGATTAATAACATTTAGTAAAGATACAAAAGGAGGAATGATCTAAAACTGAATCTTTGTGCAAATGATAGAGAAATCTTAAAAAAGCAATTATTCAAGAAAATCAACTGAATTATAGCGTTGAAAGTAATGAAAAACAGAAGAAGAGTAACGCAGGAGGACGTAATTTTATAATCTGTAAAACTTCCCGTGCTACTAACAGTGAGCTTATAAAATATAACTTCTGTAGTAGATCACACAGTATACTAGCAGTTACATGTCTATATTAACTGACATTTAAGCGTCATAGAAAGCTGCTGAAATGTTTTATAATCTTAAAATATCCGAAACATCAAGCTACGGATCACACTCAGTAACAATCGTTTCGAAGCATTTTTATTAATGGTGTTTGAAAAAACGTGTTGAATAACTTGACGGCTGACGAAATAGTTGACCAGTGTCTGTGGAGGAAAGGGAATAATTTTCTTAAAAAGTTAATTTAGTTATATGTTAACTTGTTTACAACCAAAGGTGTCTTTGTGATTAACTTCTCCTTTAGAAGCTACTAAGAAACAAATATATGAATTTAACTTGTCTAGTTTTTCTAAGCCTTTAAAGTACTAAGCGTTTCAAACCGATAAGAAGACTTTTCTAATAGTAACAGTAAAAAAATGACCTGCGACTTCTAATATCGAGCGCTCTTAAATTGTCTAAAGTCAGTCATTGCATATTTTGTTGTTTTTCAACATTTTGAGTTTAACGTAGTTCTAGTTTTATCGAGTCAGTTTTTCGCACTTAAACAATTTTTGTTTTTAAGATATGGCATGCCATTCTATTCACTTTTTTCTTTTTTTAATTAAATTCAGCACGCTGATTACGTCTGAACATAGAAGATCAATTGTATTTATTAGAGAACTCTGTAGATTAAAATAATAGTAGGTGAAATTTTGCATTTATGCGTCAAATAATTGTAAAAATTAAGTGCATATTGTTATTTTTAGACATTAATCTGGATTTTTCAGCGTGGCGCAGCTTTGATTTACAGCACAATCAAAATTCGATGTAACTTCAAAGATAAATAAAACAAGAAATGAATAAATAAATAAAAATAACCAAACTCCAGTAACCGTGATGTGTTAAGAAGGTATAGTAAATTTCTTTATCTTCTTTAGGAGAATAAAATTCTAGAATGCAATACAGGGGCATTCTAACCCTACGCATATCGCATTTGATTCCATGATAAAAAAAAATCATTTGCTCGTTAGTGCTAATGGAATGGAGACACTATGTCCTGCTTAACGACTAAAACTTTTTCAGACGGCTGTATTTGAATATTAAACTTTTGCGTATCTAACATAATGTTGGATGTGTATCTCTATTATTTCCTATTCTGAACTAACTTACACACTCCTCTGAAATTCCCACAGCCTACATCTTCCACTGTATGCAATACTTTGTACACTGTACAATTTTTGACACCTTTAATTTTTTACAATTTGTTGTTTTTCTATTGTTTTATACGTTTAAACCTAGCCACTTCCTTCGTGGATCTGTTTTTATATCTCCGCTCCGTTATTAGTTAATACAATCTAAGTGCGTGTACAAGATCACGCATTTATTTAATTGGTGGTAATTTAATTATACAGCGTGTTGTTTCCACAACCCTTTGTTTTTATACTCTTTAGGTAATGCATGCCTTCGTTCGTTACTTAAAAATGTTGCTAACGTAGATCCTTTATAATTACGTTTCCGCAGTAATTGATCACAAATTTGCATAATAAATCTCATTAGTATTTACAAAACGCGCTGAATAAAATAAGTGGTTAAAAACCAAAAGCATGTCATTAGGTGCTGGAAAACTGGAAGGTCTTTAGTAAACGGATACCTCATTATCGATAACAAATAGCTTTAGAAATGATCACACATTCCTTTTTACTCTGACCGGCGCGGCATCAGGATGCAAACAGCTTTCAATGCCAATTTAGGGAATAGTGCTTTAGAGATTGTGGGTTTAATAGAAGTCCAGAAGTACTCTCCATTGTATTTTCAAGTGGGCGTAATCGCTTCGCTGAACACCTAATAAAGGCTGCAAGGATCAGCTAAAGAAACCCTGTGAGATCACAAATCGTACTATTAGGAAAAATAGATTGTCATCAAATTGTAAGGTATGTTGATTAACAAGAGACGAGTTTAATGTATAGTAATTGCAAACTAAAACAATGCTTTAAACCCCATAGCTATAATTAAAAACTCACCTAGAGATTCGTATGTAATCCACAACCCTTCAGCACAAACTTTTGTTTTATACAATTCATTAAAGTTCACTAAACACAACCAAGTCACCACACCCAATTAAGAATATTTTATAAAGAACATCAAGGCATAATTAACGTGAAAATGGCATCCATTAAAGACCTTGTTATTGTAAACTTTGCTCCTGTCAAAGGAGCTTCCTTTTATCTTACATTAAAAGCACGATTAACGAGTTACGGGTGTGCCTGGGAAAAGGAAACGTGGAATCTACAGTTGGACTAGTGCAGGGATAGAGTCAAGAAATTGCTTTCAATGCTTACTTAAATGAATATCCAAATGTTCATACCAGGACAACTTGGATTGCCACGACTTCTGCATGAAGATTTTTTCTATGACTGTGATTGGTCCAAAGAAACCCAGGAACTTCAGGAATATTCATTCTCGCAAATAGCGGGACGAAACTAAGGAAGCAGGATGTAGTGCCTTAGCTTCACGTCGACCTGAGTAAACATCATTAAGATTGTGCGTAGCAACAGTTTCTTGCGGAGATTGAGGAGGACGGCGCCAATTGTGGGTGGAAGAAGAATTAGTAGACTAGAAGTTTCGAGATCGAACTGCCGGGCTGTATGATGCACTTTTGGGTATAGTACCTGTGTTGATTACAGCAGGAGATGCTTCTGTGACATTAGCTGAGCTTGCATCAACCGTTGGTTGTGCTTGCTTGTGGAGTATAGTGTGGTGCTTTTTGCCATACAGAGAACAACGTTTGGATTTGCACTCCATTAGCGAGTGCCTTGCGCCAATACAATTGAAACATAAGGACTGCGCTCTCAAAAAATTGTATCTTTCGTCAATCGGCAATTCTCTAAATTTAGTGCAGCTATAAATGTCGTGATTGGATGTTTCACAAAGCCAACAAGGCCTTTTGCTACTTGTCGAAAAATTGCGCACAGATGCGCTCACATGAAGGGAAATTTTGTTGTTGGGTTTTGGTGGATATTGTTTACTTTCTTTATATGTGGAGGCACCAAAAGCATTTAAGGACTCGAGTGTATTGCACCGTAATTCTATTATTTTATAGAATTCTTTCAAAGTAGGAAGTTTATCAACATCTCTGCTGGATTGATACTCCCTTTTAGTTCCATAATCTAATTACGCAAAAGAATGTTTACCAGGATTAAGTCCCAATGCTCGGTTGGACATTTCAGATTTTTTAAGAACTCTTAAGTCTTTTTTAATATTAACTATAAAATCCCTCAAAGATGTAGCAGTACATTTTTGTAAATTTTTAGCATCAACTATGGAATTTAAATGTGCGTTTATTATTGCCAAGTTATTTTTGTACCTTTTTTCTAGTATATTAAATGTAACTAGAAAGTTGTCATTACTAATTTCTAATGACTCTATGAGAGACAAAGACTACGCCCTCAAGTAGGATATTAAATAGATAAGTTTCTAGATATTGGTTAAGTCGCTATTGTTTTTAATTAATGCGCAAAAGAGCTGATAAAAACCAGTCCATTTTTGGTAGTCTCCAGAAAACGGAGAAATTGAAATTTGTGGAAGCTTTACTCCTATTTTCTGAGCAAGGGAATTGATTGAATTATTATGAGCTTGCGAATTCGGAAGCTGAGAAATAGAAATTTGATTAATTCTTTCAAGGATTTGAGCAATTAACTCATAATATTTATCTTCGAAATCTTCCCTATTCTCCGTATCAGTACTATTAGCGTCCAAGTCTTCGATGCTGTTTTGAGCAACCGTATACTCATCGAACTTTCCTTTTAAAGCGTCTAATTTTACTTGGAAGGTGAATGGTTTAGTTTCAGAATCGGATTTATTTTTTACCCAATTAGAAATTCGGGTGATTGCAGATTTTACATGAGCTCTTGAACTTTTTAGAGCAACCATTTTTTTAGAAATGTGAAAGAAGTGCAGTTTCTTGTAAAACAATAACAGCTAATTATTAATTCTATCAAAGAATCAGGCACGATCCTTAATTCTTATTATATACCTTAGATTCACACCGGCACTTGTCACAGTTTTGTAAAGAACACTTAATCGTATATATCTAAACTAATCTAACGCATAAAAAACGAAACCCTATAACTTGTTAAATAATAAAACTGCTTTTAATATGCTACCCTAATTCAAGAAAAAAGTCTTTTACTAATGGAATTTAAACCTCTATAAGAACGTACTCAATCATGTACATAATATTCAAAAAATACGTATGTATTTAAAATAATTTTAGGAAATTTATTCTACTGAGGAAATAATTTTGTAACTTAATTTTACTTATTGGATTCGCCACTCAAGAAAAGCTTACGTCTAGGCATGCAATTGAAATAAATTTTATTTATATACAGTATAAAAATGCAACAATTCAATTTGCCCTTTTTTCTTCCGCGTTGGAACAGGTACAGCCACGCCAGAACAGGTAGAAATAAGAGCTTTAATTTTAAAGTGAAACTGCAAGGTCGCACAGGATAAACTCATAGGACGGCAGCAAGCGCTTGGGTCAAGCATCTGCTAATATGGAAACTGGAAATACAAACCTCTACTTCACATGCGCTATAATTCTTGGAATTTTAGTGGAAGTTTTACAACGTACCTTTGCTTGTCCAAGCTTAGAATAACATCCGTCTCGAAGGACCATCGAGAAATAGTAAACGTTCTAATCTTTTACTTTCTCCCGCGAATCGGAAATAACTTTTTACCTTCGATAAGTGAAATGCAACAAACAAAAGCGGCTCAGTATATAATTAATTTTAAAACTCGGAAAGCACCTTCCAACACTATTTTTATTTAGCACAAACAATTTTATAAACACATACAAGTTAATTACAGTCAATTACTCAACACTGCGGTAGTGGCAAATCCTCAAGTAAATAATAATTGCTTATCAGAACAAGTAATATACATACAAATTATACCTGTGGAATGTCGGCTTGTTTCACACTTCTAACATGGAATTCACACATAATAAGGATCGTTACAAAAAAAATGCGGTCGCACGTACGAACCGCCTGGAAAACTAAATCGAACATCAACGCAGATAATGCGGACGGACGGGTCTGGGCTGTAAAGTGAAGCAACGGGTGGTGACCGACGCAGGAAGGGATGCTAGAACGTGTATGCAAGGACGAATCGTGTGAGTGGAATCCGGACAACATTTTTTACTCATAGGCTTATTGGTATCCTACTAGTGGTAAACAAACTTTAACGTTTGGTACTTTACCAGTAATGTTTCCTGGCGTCTTAATTTGCAAGCTTTGCATTTCTTGGTAATTCTCATAAGACAATTCGAAGATCTGGACATTATTGCTTTGTGATGTTGCTGTGTGAAGCCAGAAGATAATACACGTTGTAATGAGTAAGTGCGTACCTAGTTATTTGTTATGCAGGCTGCATTCCACATTATTAGGTATGGAACAGAATGCAAAATTAAATTGCGCCTATCTTACAAAAGTATGTTAAATTTGGGAGGAAACTTACATTTTTACTAAAGATCGTTGACAATATTATGACTACGATCTCTATTTCTATAGCTGTAGTGGATAATAAGTGATGATTAATAATGTATGAACTTTTTAATGAAACGGTCAACATAACTTAGAAAATAAGATGGGTTTGTCTTCTCATATTCTCAGATTTATATATAAACGTTCCTTTTGATGATAAGTGATCCTAAACATATCTTCCATAACCATAAAAAACTTTTGCAACTTGTTTATTTCTGAATTGGAATAATAAAACCAGTGTTGTTCATTATTTTCTTCATAAGTTGATCTAGACGTCATAATTTTTTTTAATATGGTATCGCCATCTTCGAACTGCCAATTTGTCTTAAACTCCCTCGTTATCTTGATAATTTAACAAGCTCTTGGTGGTATAACTACTTTATGACAATTTTCCATAAATAAGTCAATTTGCGAAAACTCCCTGTTGGCTTTGGTAATTTAACAACAAGCTTTTGGTGATGTAAATATTAATTATGACTATTTATTTTACAGTAAAATTAGTTTACCAAAAATTATTGGTGGTGTTGATCATTTAACAACAGATTCTTTATAAAATAATTTTGAAAATCTGTTATAAATCTAAAGTAGTTTACCAAAAGACACAATCAGTTTTACAATATATTTAGGATGTTCTTACCGGCGTCAGTAATCAAACATACAAACTTTTTGTCACATCAACAACGAGTACAAGTCACATATTTGTTTTAGTTTGAAGGTAGCATGTTATCAAGTATCGTACTTGGAGAATTACCAATATTTCTAACTGGACCATATGTGCCAGCATTCTTGTGGTAAACTAACATTTTGTAAAGCAATTTGCTAAATTATTTTATACCGTGTAGGCTCCTTCAATTAAACGTATACAGATTACTTTGAAGACAGCAATTAGAGAGCTCAATCCGAGATGTCTATAAATAATATATTTTGCATGGAATTAACCTTTCTTACTAAAAGAGCTAGAAAAGTAAAATACATGTCCGGAGGTGTCTCGTGCTAACCCAGTCACTGACAGTTCCATAAAAATTATTATACATATACACGTGGTTTTCGTTAATTTTTGTTTTTTATAAAAAGCTAAATCCTTTCTTTTTCCAAATAGAAATTTTGTACCTACATTTGAGGTATATGACGCCTACAAAATTTATTGCATTAAAAATAGACGGTTTGTACGTAGACGCCCATAAACGTTAACTTCGAGGTTAATAGCATTTAGTAAGAGAAGTGACTTCCCGTGTTACTAACAGTCAGCTTATAAAGTATAACTTTTATAGTAGAACACACAGTATACTAGCAGTTACATATCTATATTAACTGACATTTTAACATCATTGGAAGCTTCTGAAATGTTTTATAATCCTAAATTCCAAAAAACAAGCTTCGGGTCACACGCAGTAACAATCATTTCGAAGCATTTTTATTAATGGCTGTTGAAAAAACGTGAAAAACTTGAAGGATGACGAAATAGTTGACCAGTGTCTGTGGAGGAAAGCGAATTATTTTCTTAATAAGTTAATTTAGTTATATGTTAACTTGTCCACAACCAAAGGTGCCTTTGTGATTACTTCTCCTTTAGAAACTACTAAGAAGCAAATATATGAATCCAGCTTGTCTACTTTTTTCCAAGTTTTTAAGATACTATGCGTTTCAAACTGTGAAAAAGACTTTTCTAGTTTACTAATAATCTCAGCAATAAATAGCAACAGTAAAAAAGTGACATGGGGGTCAATTTTTGACCACATTCGTTACATAACGATTTCGTTATATAACGATTGGTTGATAGCGCATACGTTACGATTTTCGTATTTTTGAAGCCGTTCGTTATCAATCATCTCATCATTCGTTAAACTACGATTGTTGTGTATGACAACACCGCATTTCATGCTGCTGGTATCTTTGACAGCCGATAACTGACATTTAAAAGCAAATTTGATTGGAGTAGGGATGGACACGAACCGAACAGGTTCGAGGTTCGGTTCGAGGTTCGATTCGATTTTTCGAACCGAACCGAACCGAACTTTCGAACCGAACCTCGAACCGAACCGGCAAATTTTTTGAACCGAACCGAACCTAGCTCAAGGTTCGGTCCGGTTCGGTTCGAAAGGTTCGATTTTTTTAATAAAAATTTAGTTTAAAAATTTAATTTTCACTAAAAACATGTTATTTCTCCCAAATGCACATTTAAAAAATTTCTAGTCGCAAGCATATAAGAAATACGACGATTTTCTAATGTACATGGTTTCGAGTTTTAGGCCAATAGGTAAAAAATGTAATAGGTATTAATTAGTGTTACATATCTAATAAATTTTGTCATCGAGGCACGTTTGTAGATAAAAATTTTTTAGATTAGTTCGATTTGTTTAATGCCCCTTATTTCACATTGTTGTTTGTTTATAACTAGTATCAGATATTAAAGAAACTCAAAATGATTTTGAAAATTTGGTTTTAAAAACAAGTTTATTTTATTTAATGAACAGACGTCGTGTTGAAAACCATTTTAAACATATACAAGCCGACGTCACGGTCTTAGAGACTACACAAGTTTTCAGAATAAACGAAACAATTTAATTCTTAATTAAGTATGCATTACTAATCCATCATTTTGAATTTTTTACTTTTGTATGAAAACCAGCTCTCTATTAATATTAAAAAATGTGACTTGTAACAAAAACTAATCTGCTTTTCTTTTGTACATAATTGCTCAACAAATGGTGTTACAAACTGCATGGTACCATACTATTTACTGTTTATTTAGTGTGGCCATTACCACCAACGTCTTTAGAAGGATGACCCCGAACTTTTTCTAAAAACCAAGGGTTGAAGTTTATGACTCATGGCGGCATAAACTTTTCAATCAATGTCCACATAAAATAACACAGTATAATGCAAATAATAAGCAGACATAATGCCCGTGCCATAAATACTGTTATATTTTATTATGGAAAACGTAAACGCTGTTTGAGGTAGATTTACGATTCTTTCCGAGAACCATCTGAAATTGTCTTTTAAAAGAAATAATATTAATAATAAAGATAAACTGACAAACAGCTTTTTGTTTGTACTGTATAAGAAATCAGCAACACCTTATTGTTTTGATACTATTTTTATACGAACTACAACTACAATAAAAGTAATCGCAAAGATCGTGCGATATCGTCCTTTCACGGTAAAATGTCATTAGTAAAAATCATTAATTATTAACACATTCTAAATTTTAGAAGTGACTTTCACTATTAACCTAATTGTAATTACGCTTTGTTAAAGATAGTACGTATTGAAAAATCAAACCTGGACAAATAGTATAAATATGATTTATGCTACTAAAATTTAAAGCAAATTAATGTTGGGTTTATTTGAAACTACTAAATATAAAAACTACATTACACATTTAAATTGTTGTAGTTGAACGCACAAGTTGTTTAAAATATTAAAATATCGAACCGGTTCGGTTCGAGGTTCGGTTCGTTTTTTTCGAACCGAACCGAACCGAACCGGAATATATTTTTTCGAACCGAACCTCGAACCGAACCGGACTAAAAAGTTTTTGAACCGAACCGAACCTAGGGCAAGGTTCGGTTCGGTTCGGTTCGAATCCATCACTAGATTGGAGTGAGGTTAATATTGCGTTTATGGTTTGTGCTATTAAAATAAAAAAATGAATTCAACAATTAAAAAACCAGGTGGAAAAGCGACAGAAGCACAAAAACGATGTATTGTAGAATATATCAAACTACATTCACAACTGGGAAGTGGTAGATTTAGTGCTACCTTTACACATCAGGATTCCGTAAAACAGTGGAGTGAACTCGCCGGGAACTTATATTCTATGTGCGGGGCCGAAAAGACATGGAAAGGTTGGAGAAAGGTATTATTTACTTTATTATAAATATTTTGTTAAGGCGAATTTCTTGTTATGATGTAAACCCGCCTTTAGTTATTGTCAAGTCGTATTTCTTTATGATGTAAACCCGCCTTTAGTTATAGTGAACGAGGGGTTTGCATCCCTTCCTAACTTGTTAGGACCAGTAGTCGTCAGGCACTCGTATGATAAGCTGCGCGCTCTTAATATTGATGCACCCTAGCGTGCTTTATCGATATATGTAACACGAGATTTATGTAATCCGCGATTCTTTACTATACGTATGTATTTGTTTTGTGTGCTACAATGTTAGTTATTTTACCCCTAAATAAAGGCATAAATTAGCCGAACATTTCTTTATTTGGAAGTGATATCCTACCAGTGCGATACCAAGCAAACCTATTGTACTTGGTCCACTACAAGAAGGGACTCCAACCAAGGCTGAAGAACCTTATCAGAGGCCTAAGGAGCCCCCTCGCCGCCCATTGGTCCTTCTAGAGCTGGATATACCTCCGTAAATGGGGTACAAGCACATCTTTAATGGAACAAAAGGTCAGTCCTTTCCAATATATTCTATAATTTAACCTTCAACTTATTTATTGTCGAAACGACGTGGGCACATCATAAATTTTTAGGTGTAATCCCAGTTATCCTATTATTTATCAAAGAGCTTTGTAGCACATTTATTATCCATACGTCTATATGCAAACATTGTAAATCGTAAATCTTAAACCCCTTCTTAAAGGTTTTATAAACTGTTTGTTAAAATACTGCAGGCGGTTTTCTGAATTGACTGCTATCTGCGTAAAAACCGGTTCGCTCAACCCTATACGTTTCTTATCTCAAGGCGTATTGTGCACGGGCTAAAACCAATTAGCATTTCTTTACCTTACTGTCGATTACATATATAATAGCTTATTTACGGCTATTAACTTAAAATATTTGTCGCTTATCACAGCTGTTGCTTTTTAAAAGGTTTACATTTCTATAATTGAATTTTACCGTAATATACTCAGAATTTATTATCCATAAGCTTTGGTGTATTTTCAAATACATTCATCAAACTGCTTTCTGACATACGTTAAAAAAATTATAAACAACCCAAGTTTAAAGGTTTTAATAACTTGTCCTGAAATTCTCTAGTAACAATTCTATTCGCACATTGCAGGTCGTTTTTAACTACCTGTAATTTAACCCTATAACCATTTGTTATTTTTCATATTCACATCCTGTTATTTAAGTGCGTTTTTTTAGCTTCATAAATACAATGGCTGAACTTACAGCTGACAACCTAAAATATTTTGTAGCTCGTCGTGGCATTTTGAAATCCACTTTAACGTGATTTGATTCATTTATTAGTAAATGCGCGATGTCATTGTCAGAAGCGTCCCGCATTGACTTGCAAACTCGCTTAGAGGCATTTAAAAATTTACCAGTCGAATTCGAAAAGATCCAAGGAGACATTGAACAAATATGTATTTCTAACGACCTTTCCTAACTCGAAAGTCAAGATCGGGAGCGAGAAGAATTTGAAACACGATATTATGCTTTAGTTGCACAAGCTAAATTACTTCTTGCAGACAACAAGCAGTCAACTATGACTGCGATGGGCATTCAATCGCAAGAAACACGCTCCACGATGCAATATTTCAATCCGAGCCTACCTCCCATCCCGTTACCTGAATTTTCAGGTTCATACGAATCATATATCAATTTTAAAGAAACCTTTGTGTCTCTAATAGACAGCAACCCTCATTTAAAGAACATAGAAAAACTCTACTACTTGCGATCAACCTTGAGGGGAGAGCCATTGAAAGTTATCAAATCATTAGCTACTACCGACGGCAGCTACGCCACTGCTTGGCAATTGCTTAAAGACCGATATGACAATAAAAAGGCTATTATCCATTCTCATATGAGATCCATGTTTGAGATTCAAGCCGTTAAGGATGGCTCCCATCAACATTTAAGAAATTTCTTGGACTCTTTCCAAAATCATTATAAATCATTAGAGAACCTTGGCGAAAACATTTCTGATTGGAGCACAATGCTAATTTTTCTTTTAACCTCAAAATTGGATTTAGCTTCCCGTAAGGAATGGGAAAATTATTCTAAGCACGAGCAATCACCTCACATTAATCAGTTTATAACTTGTCTTACTGACAGATGTAAGTTCTTAGAATCTCTCGATTATAAACTAGCTCACACGGACAGAAGGCCGGAAATTAAGCCAAGATATATTCAACAAGCCAAGGGCGTTTCACATACGCTCTTAGCTGCATCCCCACCGCTAAGCCTTGCCCGTTATGCAAGGAATTTCATTTTTTGTATTCATGTAAACGTTTTCATGACATGCCTATAAGCACCCGATTTGCTGAAGCCAAGCGTGCTAATTTATGTACGAATTGTTTGCGTTCGGGACATAAAATAGCTGATTGCAAATCCATCCACTATTGCAGAACATGTAAGGGCAAACACCATTCTTTATTACATAACCCAGTTTCTAGAGAACCCGCGAGTTCACAATCGCAACAAGCCCCTATATCATTACCTCAAAACGAGCCTAAGGTTGCTCCACGAAATGACCGCAGTCTCTACTGCACAAATCAAAATCCAAACTCATATATTTTATTATCCACAGCTCGCATTAAGGTATACGATGCTAATCGTAGACTAGTTACTTGCAGGGCAATTTTAGATAACGGCAGCCAAACCAATTTTATTACTGACGATTTACGTAGACAACTGAACCTTCCATACGAAAACATAAATTTGCCAATTTCAGGAATAAGTCAGACTCTTGTGCCGACTACCAAACGCGTAAAATTAGAATTCCAATCCTCAAATGGCGCGTTTACATTTAAGATACCTACTTTAGTAATCAATAAAATAACAAACATCATCCCTCAATATGAGATTAACCCTGAACTATATAAATATTCCAAGCGATATTGAATTAGCTGACAAATACTTTTATGAGCCTGCCGAGGTGCAAATACTCATTGGCTCAGGTCTATTTTTTGATATTCTACGCTCCGGGCAAATCAAAACAGGAAAGAATCAACCCGTTTTACAGCAAACTAAACTAGGGTGGATTGTAAGCGGTCCGGTGCCTCGTTCAACTTTTAAAACAAATCAGTCACAACTTTCATGTTTGTTAACATCCACGGCTAAATTACAAAACTTGTTAGAAAGGTTTTGGAATATTGAGGAAAACGTTCAAGAAAAAACTCAGATTTTCTCTTCGGAAGAGCGACAGTGTGAGGAACATTTTAAGGCTACCACTGAACGCGACGCTACAGGACGTTTTCAAGTTAACTTACTATTAAAGCCACAAATTTCCGAATTAGGTGAATCTTACCAAATTGCTCAAAGGCGCTTTCTAGCTACAGAAAGAAAACTACAACAAAATGCAAGTCTAAGACAAGCATACGTAGAATTTATGTCAAAATACAAGGCATTAGGTCACATGTTACAAATAGGGCCTACTGATAATCTAAACGCTTCTTATCCCTCTTATTATATACCCCATCATGCGGTAGAGAAGGCTGATAGCGTAAATACAAAAATTCGAGTCGTTTTTGATGCCTCTGCTAGTACTACTACAGGACTTTCCTTAAATAACGTTCTCGCTGTCGGTCCCACAGTGCAGAATGATCTATTCTCCACCATCCTGAGACTTCGTCAACACAATTACGTATTTACAGCAGACATTGCCAAAATGTATCGCCAAATATTAATAGCACCTAATCAGCGTGATCTTCAACGCATACTATGGCGTGAAAACCCGGCTGACGAGATAGCCATTTTTCAACTCCAAACCGTAACTTATGGAATGGCAAGTTCCAGTTATTTAGCAACACGCTGCCTCAAAGAAATATCCATTCAATGTAAAACTGAATACCCAAGGGAGAGTCGAATCCTCGAATTGGATACTTACGTTGACGATGTAATAACTGGCGCCTCCACTCAGAATGAGCTTAAACTTGTCCGTCAAAACCTGACTAAGATACTAAAATCCTATGGCTTCGATCTACGAAAATTCACATCCAATAGTCTTGCCGTACTATCCGACATAGAGGAAACTAATCCAAATGTAGAATTTATATTAACTGACCCAGCTCACAGCAAGACATTGGGTATAACCTGGAATTCTCGAGACGACGTTTTCGATTTTACTTCAAACATCAAATCTAAACCGCGCCAACTTACTAAAAGAAATTTATTGTCCACTATATCTACGATTTGGGACCCGTTAGGTCTTCTTGGGCCAATGATAATTACTATAAAAATTCTTTTGCAAAGGTTATGGTTGCAAAAGACTGATTGGGACGATCCCGTACCTCGTGACATATATACAACTTGGAGAAATTTTATTGATAATTTATCTTTAATTCAATCATTTAAAATACCTTGCCAAGTAACCGTCAGGGAACCGTGTTATCTTGAGTTACATGGCTTTTCTGACAGCTCTTTAAATGCTTATGGTGCCACAATTTATGTGCGTTCCATAGACTCTCGAGGCAACATGGGAAGCAATTTGTATTGCGCGAAATTACGTGTTACGCCTCTTAAAGCCATCTCTTTGCCCCGTGCAGAGTTATGCGGTGCTTTGATGTTAGCGCGTCTTGCCAAACGCATCTTAGCCGCAATTGATCTGAAATTTAATAAAATATTTTACTATACTAATTCTACGATAGTTTTATGCTGGCTCGCTTTAGAACCCCGCAGCCTAACAACTTACGTTTGTAACCGAGTAGCGGAAATTCAAATGTCCACAAATATTGAAAATTGGCACCACATAAGCTCAGCAGACAATCCTGCCGACCTAATATCCAGAGGAGTGAGCCCTCAAGAGCTTCAAGGTTGTAAATTATGGTGGCATGGGCCCCAATTTTTAACTGAGCCATCTTCAAATTGGCCGAGTAATACTCATATATCTAACTTTACACCCCAGTCAGCCACTCACGACATTCCGGAATTTAATGCCAGGGCATTTGTTTTAACCTCGCAGGAAACAAAACCTCAACAAGAATTTACATTTATTAAAAATATGTCCAACCTATTTAAATTATTAAATGTCACAGCCTATTGTTTAAGGTTTATAAAAAATTGCAAGGAACATGCAAACTCTAGAATTTCGGGGCCGCTTACTCCCGAAGAAATAACACACAGTAAAAATCTCCTTATACAGTCTGTTCAAAATGCAGCATTTTCAGACGACATCCATTATCTAAAAGCCCACGCCCGAGTGAAAGCTTCCAGCAAACTAAAGGCTTTAAACCCCTTTCTTGATAATAATGGCATTCTGAGGGTCGGAGGCCGACTTATGAATTCTGACCTAAGTAGTTCAGCCAAGCACCCCGTGGTGCTCCCCAAGAGACATATATTTACCGATCTGGTTATTTTAAACGAGCATACGCGTAACCTTCACGCTGGTAGTAATGCCACACTATCCTTTGTGCGGCAGAACTTTTGGCCCTTAAATGGTAAAACTGCAGTCAAAACTATCCTAAAAAAATGCGTTCCTTGTTTTAGGGCGAATCCACAACCGGTGATCAACATAATGGGAGACCTTCCCAGTTCTCGCGTCAATATGTCTCACCCTTTTTCTGTCTCCGGCGTTGATTACGCTGGTCCCTTTTTGTTGAAACAAACTAAATATCATAATCGCCGTTTTTCTAAGGCATATGTCTGCGTTTTCGTGTGCATGGCTGTCAAGGCGGTTCATATCGAGTTAGCCACCGAACTAACGACTGAATGTTTTCTAAGTATTTTGCGTCGTTTTATCTCTAGACGCGGTCTATGCAAGGATATATATTCTGACAATGCGACAAATTTCGTTGGCGCCAATAGCGAGCTACGGAATATTCGTGACGTCGTACAACAAGACATAATACAAAACTTTTGTAGGGAAACCAAAATCAATTGGCATTTCATTCCTTCTAAGTCGCCCCACTTCGGGGGAATCTGGGAGAGCCCAGTAAAATCCATCAAGAGTCATTTACGGCGTATTGTAACTGACTCAAATTCCTTAACTTATGAGGAATTTTATACATTATTAGTGCAAATCGAAGGTGTCCTAAATTCTCGCCCGTTGTGCCCACTCAGCAACGATCCCCATGATCTGGAACCCCTAACACCAGGTCATTTCTTGATAGGCCACCCTTTAAACATGTTTCCTGACCTCAATATCCAGGAAAAGCCTGTCAAACGTTTGTCTCGCTACCAACATGTACAATACATGCTTCAACATTTTTGGACACGATGGAGATCAGAGTATTTGCATACATTACAACAAAGATCTAAATGGCAATTTGCTCCTGCGTCCTCCGAACTGCTAGGAGCCATGGTCTTACTGAAAGAAGACAACGTTCCTCCACTTCGATGGCCTCTAGGTCGTATCACTGCTGTACATACTGGAAAAGATGGTCGTGTGCGAGTAGTTAGTGTAAAAACCTCCAGTGGTGTGTTACGACGAAGTGTTGTGAAGGTGTGTCTGTTACCAGTGGAAATCAGTTGTACCTAATAAGTTGATATTGTCGAAGTTTTATGGCATTATAATTTACTTAGTATAGTTTAGTGATAAGGCATTTTGTGCCATTTGTTTTAGCAATGTTTGCCTTTCATTTATGTTGAACCTTAGGCCATCACCTGCAGATGGCGTTTTATCTCATTTGACTTTATTTTGCTTATTTTGTTTATCTTGAGTTACTAGAATACTTTGAAAGGTATCCCATAATACTTTCTAGGGGGGCGGTATGTTAAGGCGAATTTCTTGTTATGATGTAAACCCGCCTTTAGTTATTGTCAAGTCGTATTTCTTTATGATGTAAACCCGCCTTTAGTTATAGTGAACGAGGGGTTTGCATCCCTTCCTAACTTGTTAGGACCAGTAGTCGTCAGGCACTCGTATGATAAGCTGCGCGCTCTTAATATTGATGCACCCTAGCGTGCTTTATCGATATATGTAACACGAGATTTATGTAATCCGCGATTCTTTACTATACGTATGTATTTGTTTTGTGTGCTACAATGTTAGTTATTTTACCCCTAAATAAAGGCATCAAATTAGCCGCACATTTCTTTATTTGGAAGTGATATCCTACCAGTGCGATACCAAGCAAATCTATTGTACTTGGTCCACTACAAGAAGGGACTCCAACCAAGGCTGAAGAACCTTATCAGAGGCCTAAGGAGCCCCCTCGCCGCCCATATTTCATTCTTAAACCTAACTTCTTTTAGTGCTGGCAGGACATTCGTTCAAGAACTATAACCAAAATTGGTGTGACAAACAGGTATGCAAACAAAACGGGCGGCGGCCCTCCACCACCAAAAGAAATACTTACTACTGTAAAAGAGGATGTTTACGATATTATCAAAGCTGTTTCAGTCGAAGGTCACAATGCTAATGAATCACCTACATCCTATAATTTTGAATGTTCAGAGAAATTATCGATGATTTAAATTCTAGCAACATTGAAATCATACATACCCTGAGTGCTGAAGTAAATACAGAAACAACCTCAAATGAGTTGAAAAATAATACCATCGACGTAGTAGACATTAGTTACCGACCATCAATGGATCGTCCTAAAACTAAATTGCAAATACCTAAACGAAAATTTCCGAAGAAAATGGAAAATCTATTAAATGCCTCCCAGGCAGCATCTAGCTATAAAGATTATTTGCAAAAGAAAAATGATATAAAAGAAAGATACTACAAACATAAATTACGTTTGATGGAGCAGGGTTTAAACTTGGAAACCAAAAAACTTAATACTATGAGAACAACTTTAGCATTAGAAGAAAAGAGAGTTGTATTATTAGAAGCACTTGTTAGTAAAGTAACCGAAATAGCGGATCAAATCTTATAATTATCAACATAAGTATTACATGTATATAGCTGTATATATGTTTATTTACACTTAATTTTAATATTACAAACTAATTTCTTAATATAAATATGCTTAGAATTATTTTTAATATTAGGAATGAGTTATAGTTTCAAATATATTCTTTAACGTAATTGTATAATATATCGGAATCTTGCACGCCTTCCTAATACCAATTCTGCATTAATGTTTTGCATTACATCTTCTTGATCGGTTTTCTCATTATCAGCATTGGAGTTTATCCCAAAATCTAAATCACCATTGTGCTCTTCCTGTTCTGGAATATTGTAGCGAATGCACATGTTGTGCAAAACGACACATGCATTAATTATTTTACATGCATATTCAGGGTCATAATGAAGAACACGATGTTTCAACAAACATCTAGATCTTGATTTTAGCACACCATTACAGCATTCTATTTTTAATCTTGTGCTCTTGTGACGATCATTGTACACTTTCTCTACAGAGTTAGAAGGAGGTTTAAGTTCTAAGGGTGTTAAAAGATATGTTCGAAGGGGATAGCCAGAATCACCCAACAGTGCATAATCCCGATGACCTCTGCTATGTAAATCTTTTAACAGTTGCTGCAAACCCGAACGATTCCAGATATAAGCATCGTTTTTACTTCCGAAATATTTTGCACATACATTTAGAATATTTAAATCTGAATCGCAAACCTAAATTTAAACATTCACATAAATTCCATATTATGTATTGTTATTCCACATACGAATTGAACATTTATTGATGATAATTTTTTCTGTTAACATACAGATGTTCAGGGAAATTGGGATGCTCAACTTGTGGAGAAAGTATCGCCACATGGGTACAATCAATGCAACCGATGTTCTTCATAAAATCTGAAATAAAATTATAGAGCTTCGAATACTGATATGTGTAAAAATTTACTTGCGACGAACTGAGTTTAATTTTTCGAAAGTGTCTGGGAAAGAAATCCATTCATTAAAAACATGAGGATTACTTCTTTTAAGCAACGGCTAACGGATGATTGGCTTACACACAAAAATTTATTAACTCCAACGCTAGCTTGATAGTTGCCATATGCAAAAAAATGTAATGCTGTCAGTATCTATAAAAATTTCGTAAGCAAAAAAGTGTTTAGTTCATTGGACAAGTTTGTATACCTTTGTCTGTATTTACAAGTCGGTAGGTCTCAAGGGATTTCGCATGTAAGGTGTCAATGTATCAATTAAAATTCGAAACAACTCTTTACTCGGCCGAAATAGTTTTTGAAATTGTTTTTCACTTAAGTTAAACGGGTCGTCAGGATGCCTCTGCATATTAAAGAGCGGACGATTCTCAGTTTCCTCCAAATTTTCTATTAAAAAAATATTCATTAGTTCGTCCATTTTGCACAAAATTTCCAAACAATGAGCCGAACTCGAAATAACTCTAACCCCACTTTTAGAACCATCATTGTTAATTTTTCACTCGCTATATACCATCCAATATCATTATCTATTTTACGTATGCGCTAAATAACGATTAGCCAAGAATAACGACTGAGAAAGATTCTAGAGTTATAAGTGATAAATAGCGAAGAGAATGCTCAAAAAACGAGCCCCTGCGACTTCTACTGTCGAGCGCCGTTAAATTGTTTAAAGTGATCCTTTGCATATTTTGTTGTTTTCCTACATTTTGAGCTTAACATATTTCTAGTTTTATATAGTCAGTTTTTCGCACTTAAGCAATTTAAGATATGGCATGGCGTTCTATTCACTCTTTTTCTACTTTTAATTAAATTCAACATGCTGATTACGTTTGACCTT
Organism: Platerodrilus igneus; assembly: GCA_036346225.1. Taxonomy (NCBI): domain Eukaryota; kingdom Metazoa; phylum Arthropoda; class Insecta; order Coleoptera; family Lycidae; genus Platerodrilus; species Platerodrilus igneus. The sequence continues at coordinate 3,056,774 of JARFIW010000822.1, forward strand.
AGAATATCAATTGTATTTATTAGAGAACCCTGTAGATTAAAATAATAGTAGGTGATATTGTGCATTTATGCGTCAAAAAGTGTAAAAATCAAGTGCACATTGTCATTTTTAGACATTGATCTGGAATTTCAAATATGGCCCAGCTTTGATTCATAGCACAATCAAAATCCAATGTAACTTAAAAGATAAATAAAACAAGTTATGAATAAAAAAATGAAAATAAACAAATTCCAGAAACCGCGATGTGTTAAAAAGGAATAGTAAATTTGTTTATCTTCTTTAGAAGAATAAAATTCTAGAATGCAATACAAGGGTATTCTAACCATACGCATGTCGCATTTGATTCCATGATAAAAAAATCATTTGCTCGTTAGTGCTAATGGAGACACTATGTCCTCCTTAACGACTAAAATTTATTCAGACGGCTGTATTTGAATATTAAACTTTTGCGTATCTAACATAATGTTGGATGTGTATCTCTATTATTTCCTATTCTGAACTAACTTACACACTTCTCTGAAATTCCCACAGCCTACATCTTCCACAGTATGCAATATTTTGTACACTGTACAATTTTTGACACCTTTAATTTTTTACAATTTGTTGTTTTTCTATTGTTTTACACGTTTAAACCTAGCCACTTCCTTCGTGGATCTGTTTTTATATCTCCGCTCCGTTATTAGTTAATACAATCTAAGTGCGTGTATAAGATCACGCATTTATTTAATTGGTGGTAATTAAATTATACAGCGTGTTGTTTCCACAACCCTTTGTTTTTATACTCTTTAGGTAATGCATGCCTTCGTTCGTTACTTAAAAATGTTGCTAACGTAGATCCTTTATAATTACGTTTCCGCAGTAATTGATCACAAATTTGCATAATAAATCTCATTAGTATTTACAAAACGCGCTGAATAAAATAAGTGGTTAAAAACCAAAAGCATGTCATTAGGTGCTGGCAAACTGGAAGGTCTTTAGTAAACGGATACCTCATTATCGATAACAAATAGCTTTAGAAATGATCACACATTCCTTTTTGCTCTGACCGGCGCGGCATCAGGATGCAAACAGCTTTCAATGCCAATTTAGGGAATAGTGCTTTAGAGATTGTGGGTTTAATAGAAGTCCAGAAGTACTCTCCATTGTATTTTCAAGTGGGCGTAATCGCTTCGCTGAACACCTTAATAAAGACTGCAAGGATCAGCTAAAGAAACCCTGTGAGAACACAAATCGTACTATTAGGAAAAATAGAGTGTCATCAAATTGTATGGTATGTTGATTAACAAGAGACGAGTTCAATGTATAGTAATTGCAAACTAAAACAATGCTTTAAACCCCATAGCTATAATTAAAAACTCACCTAGAATCGTATGTAATCCACAACCCTTCAGCACAACTCTTGTTTTATACAATTTATTAAAGTTCACTAAACACAACCAAGTCACCACACCCAATTAAGAATATTTTATAAAGAACATCAAGGCATAATTAACGTGAAAATGGCATCCATTAAAGACCTTGTTATTGTAAACTTTGCTCCTGTCAAAGGAGCTTCCTTTTATCTTACATTAAAAGCACGATTAACGAGAAGCGTCACGATCTACTGACGTAATACTGGAGCACCTACTTTCATGTAGTTCGCAGGATAACTGGGAAACTCGCAGGACCTTTTCATTCCACTACCGAGCAAGTGCAGGAGAAAAGATATACCGGGAGGGGATACCATTATTTCTCAGCATCTGATCTACACTGTCCGTGAACTCTTTCAATCTACCCCAATTTTATTCTAAATTGTATTCCAATAATTTATTGTAATATAAATCATGTTATCAGCCATTAGAATAATGTCATGGACCTTAAAAGGTACTTAAGACAAATTGAGGTCAAAAACGTATCTGAAATAATGTCATCTAAATAACATGCTATTAGCTTCACGAACGTGTGTGGAACGTTTAAGAGATTTTTCGGCAAAATGACAGCACATACTGTTGCTCAATTAGATTATAATATCCCAGTATTATTAGCTGTAATTACTGAAATTATCTTAAACTACCTTCAGCATATTGCCTTAGGTTTATTCTAATTCCCATATAAATATATAATTTTTGGAAATAATATGAAATTCGTATTAACAAGCTTAATAATTTGACAAACGTTACGAATTTTTAGCAAACGGAAAGGTTAACTAAGCTTGTACAAAATTAAATGATGAAGTGTTTTTCTGTTCAAATACACATTTTATTTGTATACAAAAAGCTTCATTGTTTACCAGCTTTCCCGGTTGCACAATACTAATAAAACTTTTTAGTATTATTATTTACAAGAATTTATTCTGGAAGATGGTATTTTAAACTTATTAACAAAGAGTATTTCTAGATTGTAGGTCGTCGGATAACAATGTACAAAGCTTTTGTAAAAGTCATAGTTATGCAACACATCATTCTTTCCTATATTGACGAAAAGTGTTCAATTTATAGGCTACGACGTAGACAATAACCGCCCAGTGCTAAACTGAGTCCAATCATCTTTTTGTATATCTGTATGAGTAATTGCAGAAGGCAATTAAATTGATTTTTAATGTAATGAGATGAAATAGTAATTTAAGACTTTATGTAAAGTGTAAATATTATTTCAAATCGAATAGTAATTAAAAAATGAGAAACATAAGGTTCCGGACAGGATTCGAACCCATAACCGTAGGCTTCGATCGCCGATGTGCTATCTAATTGCACCACCCGGACGACTGATTATAATTAGAAAGATATACAAATATAAATTAGGTACTCAACCATACATCAACATAACTTTTAATTGCGTTTTGCATTTTTGTGCATCAGAAAATTTTGTTGATTTTGCTACGTACAGTTTTGGCCTCAAAAAAATTAACCAGTAACCCACAGAAACAACTAGATGATGTGATATTGGGTAATGTGTATTTGCCGTCTACCGTTCTTTTGTTTAGTTCTCTATAGTTTATAACCATTCGATATTTTCGCTTGCCTGAGGCGTCTAATTCCTTTGGTACTATTAATACAGGGCTGCTCTATGGTGAGTTTGAGTGTTGGAGTATATTCTGCTCTAATAGGTCTGCTAACTGTCAATCTGTTTCTTCTTGGCCTGCCTGAGGTAGTCTGTATGCTTTGGTAAAAATTGGCTTGTTATCCGTTAATCCTATATTACGTTTGCCGGTGTTAGTAAAAGTTAAAGGTATTCCTTCGCAATGGAATATATCACGATATTCAAAACATAAATCTTTAATTGCTCTCTCCTCTTCGTTATTAATGTCGTTGTTGAAATGAATGTTAATTAAATTTTCTCTTAACATCCTGTCGTTTTCTTAGGGTTGTAATCGTTTTCTAAGTTTTCGTCTATTTCCATTACGTTAAAGTTCACTTTTTCTACGTTAATTGGGTGTGTCAGAGATAGTTCTACGGGGTAGTCAATTGAGTTTAGAATTGTTGTAGTGGCGTGATTGTCCTTTATTTGTACTAATGCTGTGGGTGTTTCTACTTCGGGTTGGAATGACATGTGGTTTATAATGCCTACGTCGTTTTGTGAATATACTAAAATTTTTATTTGTTTCGCTGTCCGAGGTTCTGTGGTGTATTTTTGCTCGTTTTGTAAATTACTATTTTGGAATTTAATGGGGATCTCTCCGTGCTTTGTTCTTAATAAGCGGTTTTTTTATATCGATGTTTGCTCTTAATTTTCGTAGAAGATCCATTCCTATTAGTCTGTCGTACTTGTCATTAAACTCAAAAATGCAAAATTTATGTTTCATTCTTACGTTAAAGGTTTTTGGTAAAGGTATGTTTGCTATGAATTGATGTAATGTTGTGATGGGCTGTCTTGATTTTAAAGAGTTCTTTTTCTACAAAATCTAAATAATGTTTTTTTAAGGTTCGGGGACTAATTAAAGTTTTTGGTCATCCGGTATCAATTAGTAATTTAAGTTCTGCCTAGGTATTCTTATGTATGGCAATATTTGTTGATTAATATTATTTAAATTGATTACGTTTGGTCGTATTTGAATTGGTTTAACTGAAAATTTGAACACGCATTTTTCTCATCGTCCTCTTCGTAATTTTCACATGGGTCGTCTCGTTCTTAGTTTTCTAAATAATTTGGTTCATTGTCTCTTCTGAAGTTTGTATAATTAATCTCGTAAAGGAATATTATTAAATTCTTTCACTTCTTGGTGGAATAGTTCTTCGGAAGTGAAGTTTCGTTTTTTTGATTACGATTTTGTTTGATTTGTGATATTTTTGTATTTTGTATGATGTTACCAGATGAAGTGTCCATAGGAGTTGGTTTGTAGTAGTTGTTGGGGGTATTACCGTTATTTATCATTGGTGTGTTTCTGTTAGGGTTTGCGCCGAATGCTTGCCTTGGCTAGTTTACGTGTTGGTTAAATCTTGGTGAAAATGTAGATTTTGTAAAATTTGAGTTGAATGTTAGTCTCGGAAATTGTCTAAATTGATTATTGAAATTTGTGTTATTCAAATTTGGGTTGTTAATTCGCGGTTGATTCATTTGCGCGTTAAACGGTGTAAATTTTGGTTGCGTAGATATTTGTCTCGCGACTTGTATGGTTTTTATCGGTGAGTAGTTTTATTTGCGTTAGGGTGATATAGTCTGTTTCAGTAATACATAACGTTTTCTTCTTTTATAATCATATTCACTGCCTCCTCTAAATTTTGAGGATGTTGGAATTTTATTTTGTCTGATAACCGTTCAGGTAGTGCGTTAATGTAGGTGTCTAATGCCATTTCGTCGTACATTTTTGTCTTCAATCATGGGATATTTTGGTCGGGTTTTTCAATTTTGTAAAAATAATTAATCGTTAAGATACCTTAGAACGCATTAAATCGAATGCAAATCGATCATTTTAAGATAAATGCAAAAACTATTCGTTTGTGCACTTTCCGTGTATAAAAGTATATAATCTCTTGTATTTAAAACTCCAATTCTAATCTTAATTTTGGGTATTCAAACACGTTTTGCCGTAAAAGCAAATATTTCTATAAAAATGCACCCTCTTTGCATTAAAATGCAATTAAAGCTTATATTAATTAGCCTTTGCATAGCATAAAACATTTTAAATAAAACATGTTCTCGTATTTTCGAGAGGAACTGAAACAATTACGCTAAAATCGTAAGGACAAATTAATAAAGAAACGTTTATTCCAAGAAGCGGTCGAAACACTAAAGAACCCAGAAAACTTAATTGAAATTGATAAGAAATATTTATGATCTTTTTCATACATCTTACTATAGAAGGAGCATTAACTTTAGGTATTAAATAAAGACAAGGCTGCGCGATGCTCTAAGAAGTGGAACGAGATAATCAGGTAATAAAACGCGATAACTTGAACATTAATGAGGACTTCCCAGAAAAATTACGTAAGATAAGCGTGTATTATTGGGAATGCAATCGCACAAATACTACTACATTCTAAAAACTGATAATTTTATATAAATAAGGAAGCGTTTACTAAATAGATTCATTGATTAATAAATTTAACCGCGAAATATTTATTTAAGTCGCGAGCTGTTGCTTTGCGAAAATGATGTTTGAAATATGTAGTGCGCATACCCTAATTTAGTAATTACGATGTTACACTGAATATAGAAGTGATGTTTTAAACGTAACTTACATAAAAATAGAAATTATTAAATACAATGAAGAGAAAAAATTCTTCAATATAACGCTATTTTATTAAATAATTGAAAGGAATATTTAAGCAAAATGTACTTTGGTAACTGCTGTTTAAATGGAGGTTTTTAAATATTGAAAATCTTGTAAGCTGATTTGACGTCAATTTAAAATAAGAAGATATTTAGTTACGAAGTAGAGTGTACCTTTGTGGATTCCGCAAGTATTACTTTTAGATTTATGTTTACTGACATTGGAGTATTTGTCATTTAATTTAAGGTAGAATAATAAGTGTTAATCATATAATATTTTTTGTGAGGATTGTTACCAGAAAGGTTTTTGTGCAGGTTTCGAAACACTATCACCTTTTAATAGATTATCTGTCAAGGATTTTTTTGGTCAACCAAACTTTACTTGGGCTAGAATCACATCCAGGTAAACCATCCATAGGAGAAGATATTTAGTTCTGCAAATTTAAAATATGGCAAGGAACATTTTTATAATTAAGTAAATAAGTACTTCTTAGAAATTATTTGATGTTTGAAGGAAACGATGTTGTAAATGTTCTATATCCTTTTGTATGAAAAAAAATATTTTATTCCGTATAAATGCTTTAATATTGCAGTGTTTGATTTCATTTTTAAAAACTCCAACATTTCCGTCGAGCCAGTTACGCAAAGTTAGAAAAGAAAGTAGGTCAACAATTTCAAATTTTACAATTTGCTGTATCCGTATCACAGCACTCTTTTAGCCACCCACTACAAGTACCTGTATCACAGCACACATATAGCGACGCCTCAACGTGCATCTTGTCACATCACATTTTTAGCGGCGCATCAAGGCGATGCGTTGTCACAAGACACTTTCAGCGGTGCCTCAACGTGCGGCCCTTTTTAGATCACTCTTTTAGTATCTAACTTAGCTAAGTTATAATTTATAATTTAGAGTTAGAATTTAACTTAAAACTGTAGAATTTTAGTTTAAGGAAAGTCTGTTGCCAAAAATAACCTTGCGCGCAATATTGAGGTTTTCTCTTAATTATGGCTACTTTCACCCTACCGTTTTCTGATCTACTGCTAGTTGTTTCTAAAAGAATACAATGGCACCTAAAAGAATCTTAGTTATTAAGGCCCTTAGCCTATAAGTAGTTGTCCGGATTTAAGGAACAAGAGGACCTTTTTCCTTTTTGCAGTTTTGCCGCAATTGTTGCGTGTTAAGTGAATTAACTTGCTAAATACTTTTTCAGTTATTGAATAACCGGCTTCCATTTCCCATATTCATTAAATTTACGGTATATAGTTTAAAAGTAATGTACTTTCCCTGCTTCCTAGAATCGGTTATGACTACGTCATTAATTATTAGTCACATTGTAGGTTTGGGATGATCTGATAAGGGTTAATATGCTCAGCCAATTTTGGAGATTGTGCATTATTATGGTAATATGACTGTGATCACGCATTACGTATGTTGTGTATTTCAATTGATTTTACGACATCTGCCAATTTGAATGAGCCAATGCCGTGAGCGATATAGTGATGAAACGAGTTGAGGTGGTTTACACGAAAAAAGGTTCATCACTTCACTAACGGCGCTAAGAGAATAAACAGCTTTTTTCTGGTTCCTCTATAGCACAGCAACTGGGATCGCCTAGCATCACAAGGAACTGCGAGATTCATACCAAGCGTACCTGAGCATCCGACTCCACCGTAGCAGGGCATAATTATAAGTAAAAACCGGTTATAACTTTGATATAGAAATTTTTAGATTCAATCATAAAATCTATTATGTAAAGGTTAAGGGGATTTCACAGAATGTAATAAACCATGACGGGCATACAACTTTGGGTAAATAACTGAAAAACCACAATTGCAACACTACGCTAAGACAGCCACACCACAGTGAAGAACTTAATTTGATCCAAACAATTTGTTTATTCATATGCGGGTACTTTAGCCCAAAATATGACCATATCCCTAGGTCACCACGCTATTGATTGCGTTAATAGCAAACGTTGATGCGGTATGTACAGTAGCTGTTACTATAAATAGGAAATTTAAAAATTGAATTCTTGCATGCTAAATTACTAAAACTAGCCACGAATGTCTATTATTACTTGAACATTAAAGAAAAACATTACTTGAATTTAAATACTTCAAGATATTTGAATTAAAGGAACGTACTGGTATAATTAATTACAGTGGTGTAAGCAATTTATTACAATTCGGACTACCATAAAACCGTAACTACTTGTAGGGCAAATCGCAATTGCTAAACCCTACCTGCGGGTAGAGACAACACCGAAGCTTATAACTAATGAAATAAACAAAATCATACTACTTTCCTTGTGCTCTATGTTGCTCCAGAAAAGCAATCGCTTCTGCGGTTAGAAGTAAACGAAATAGTAGGTTTAACCCTAGTTTGACCGTTACAGTGCCAGGTTGCATTAGCTAATACTAGGCCTTAGTTAACATGCAGGATGTATTTCGCCTTACCGCAGATTCCAGCAAGTTTGGGACGAAACACGAATCGATCATAAAATGAGTAAATGTTTCAACGTCCACTATATCTTCCCGAAGGCAATTCCCACATTACTTAACGGAACAAAACGGTATGTAATAACACGCATGGTGTCCGTTAAAATATCTGACACTCAGTTGCAATTCTGGAGTAGAATCACCTGAATTACGTAAAAACTGTGTACTTTGGTCGATTGCGTGAACTATGAAAGAGACCAAATACCAAACTCTAGGCAATAGGTCACTTCTTCAGCCTTACTCAAAATTCACCAAAAATCAGTGGTATTCGTCTATAGTAGGATGTGTTCTTGTTAGGTTTAATACACAATCCGACAGCGAATGTTAAGATCAATGCCTCCGGTAGTGGCTAGAGTATGTCATTCGAACAACGTGATCCTAACCGACAAATAATCTCAAAAATACAGGGGAAATATCAAGACCCATAATTGGTCAACACAGAAATAGAAGTATTGTTTTTTAACGGCACAGGTACTAAAAGGACACGTAGAGTATATCTTTTTAACGCCACAGGTACTTAAGACAATTTTTCTTCACAAAACAAAAATTAGTGTAATCAATTTAAACTTATAATAATAATACAAAGCGTCAGACGCGAAGTAATAAAATTTCAAAACGTTACAAACTGTTTTTTCTCGGTCATCGGCTGATTGACCGATGTAACCTTTTAAGACTTCCAAGTCTGTGCTGGTTGCTTAGCGTCAACATTTTTGGTACAATCAATATCGTTTACAAGATACTGAAAACGTTGTCTATTTGCCTAATTTTTTTTCATCTACCATTTCTTGTATCATCAATGACGTTAGCCTTCGATGTCATAAGTGATGTCGAATTCTTATCTTTACTGTACTTCGCCAACGAATTACCAATTTGTTTTAGTACCTTTTTATTTTCTTTACTAGTTGACCAGCTAATTTTCGACATTTTCCTATGGCACCGCATTTCAAACTTCAGTCTTCCTCCTCTGAGGGAAGATTTAGTATATCTTTCCTGACACATTTCTTTACATGTGTTTACATTTTTTGATTATCTATTGTAAAATTTACTATTTGTTTCTTGTAAAAATTTGTATTTAACTTTCTATGTTTATATTTCAAACTTATTTTTTGCAATATCTCAATCAACTTATTCCATTCGAAGTTATCAAATGACTTGTAAATTTTCCCTATATGTTTGTTGTGGTTTGTTTTGTGTTCTTTTTAATTCTCTTTGGAAATTTATATCACTCATACTTTTTAAAATCGTCTTCATTTACGTTTTATTTACAATTTTAACAAAAGGCTTAAGCGATGTAACTTTAAATCACTATTCTAAGAATATAAGCCTTCTTGATAATGTTATACCAGGGAAATCATAGTGTTCAACTTGTTACTCCAAAATACTTGTTTTAGACGAAAAAAGGGCTAGTGAAACTCCAGAAAAAGATTTTAAAGACTTATTAGAAACTAAAGAAAAGCTAGATTCAGTTTGTGTTATCTAGGTTTATCATACCTTCTTCTAAAATTCGGAAATTAAGCCAACAAAAAAGATCTGTAGCCTTTGAAATTGATTCTCTTTATAATTTTGGCCACATGTTGCTTGGTTGGATGTCGAAATCGAATACAACCAAGCAACATGCAGCCAAAATTATAAAGAGAATCAGTTTGTCTTTCAACATGTTAAGATAACAATAGTTTACATATTTTACATGTAATTTGAACGTAAATTGTAGTTGTTTTGATAATGACAATTATTATGAATTAGGACAAGGAGGCACTGATGACTGCTTTAGCCGAAAGCGCTTTGCAATTTCATTAATTCTTTAATGAATTTTACACGTAAATACTTCAAAGATTTTTACTTACTTTGGAAACACGTATACACAGCCGACTTAGGATAACTTACATTGTTTACATATATATTATATATATATATATATATATATATATATATATATATATATATATGTATGTATATGTATATATATATATATATATAATGTCGTGGAGATTATAGAATAAGAGGCATAAATAAGTCTAGAGAATGAATTTGTGACGACCTTGTATATAGGAAATAAGGATAATTTATTTACGCGCCAAATTTATTAGCTTTGACATTGAAAATGGACGGATAATAGCAAACTTTTGTATTTATAAATTGGAATGTTAAATTTGCATAACGTGTAGAAGCTTTGAAGTACCTGAAGCTCAAGGATACGCATAATTAGCTTTAATTCAAGAACATAAGATAATAAAGAAAGCTTTTGGATATATAAAATCAATAATGTAAACGTATATTTTTCATTTAACCAAACAAAGCGTTTGTTAAATTCAACTCCTAAGAAATTCTATAAGTTAAACAACTGGGAAAATACGATTTTAAACGGACAGTTGTTCCATAGAAAAGCCAGACAAATAAGTAAACAGGTTCAAGGAACTGAAATGAACGTTGGAATATAATTCTGTAAAAATTTAATTAACGGTCGATACGAAAACAACAGATGGCTTGAAAGCAAATTGAGGTGGAATATCCATAGTGTAAAGCAGACAGAGAGCACATATGATACACTTTGGGTAAAACACTCGTTTAAAGTACGCGACAAGTTTAGAGGTCAACCATAATATCGATTTTATGTTGCTTGAGTGGGATTGTAAAAGAGATAATAAATATGTGTTAGACGAAGGTAAAATAGTGAAGGCTGGACATAAGAATGGGGGAAATGTGTGTGATTGGTTGAATGTTAGAAATTTTGTTGACCAGTTATCGGACTAATAAGACGATGGAATGAGAATTCTCGGTCTTACAAGTTCGTTACGTACAAAATTTTTAGAATCGGTTACGATAAGGGAGCTTTTCAACTGAAATAGGGTACAAGAGGGGTGTATCGACGGATATAAATACACTAGGAGACAAGGTAAAGCTTTCTTACTTCGCGTATCCGTTTGACTTTGCTTAGCTTTTAATGTAACATCTAAATTTAGAATTTTATAAAACGGTGTTAGTAAAGTCAGTCAAAAGTGAAATAAAAGTGTGAATTGCACAAGTGGGTGCTATTTAGTAGACAGGGCTGTAACTACATTCAACGAACTAACGAGAGAAATTACTAAGGTAAGCGTGCAGACAGATGTTTGGAACGAGGATGCTTGGTGTTTGGTAGTTACGGAAGGTGATTAGCTTGGTCTGGACAATTATCTGGGTAGAGACATTAAAGGCATCTGCAGAGATTTGGATAGCGAGTGGAAATGGGTTTGATCTACGTATAGCAGAGAGGTGTATGGAAACATCGGCGAGGTTTTTGGACAAAATCTTCAGAGGTGACGATGGAAAAATCTTACACCAGGTAACGAAATTAATTTATATTGCTATTGCTTAAACATTTTGTGCTGTTGTTTTGTGCTTGAGTGATTTAACACATTGCGGGCGTAGTTTATGAACATAAAAGCTCATTTGAAGGGCATATGTAAAGGACAATTTGTATTTATTATTTAAAAGTGTAAATAAATGACATAAAAATTATTGTAAGGAGTAAACGGGTCCTTAAGGTTGTTTTAAACAAAGATGCGATGTATTTAGGCATTTAGAGTAGCTGGGTTTACACTGAGCTTACCATAGACCAGAGTAAAAGTCAATTTAGGGTTTCAAGACGGGCCCATCTACTAATATAAAACAAAAACTGTCGAAATACTGTAAAGTAGTGAAATTTTAAAAAGATTAATGATTGAGATTGTAATATATTTTATGAAGCTGTGTATCCGAATATGTAAATATTTACTTGGTAGTGAAAAATTTTAATTTATATGAATAAAAGGTTGTAGGTTTCGTTGCATTATTTGAGTGGTAATTTTATTTGGCAGTATATGTGAGAAAGAGCGAACTTAGGATGGTAAGTATCTATGAAGAAACAGATTTTAGAGCTAGCCGTAGTATGCAGAAATAAGGAGGCGTTCCAGTGGTATTGGAAGATTTTTTTTGTTTTTTAGAAAAACATTTATGTATCTTACGCAGGAGCACATCCAGAGTAAATTCATAGCAATATTTTAAGACAGCCCAACGCTGGGGCTCGATTTAAAAGACTTCCACAGCAATGTTTATGTTGACCCAAACGTGAGGCAGGAATCCAGAGCGGAGTACCACAGCAATATATATATATATATATATATATATATATATATATATTGCTATGCTATGTATCTTTTCCGGTATTCTCGTTTCACGTTGATGTGTCATATAACTTATTGCTATGTTTGTACTCGGCTTTGTGCTCTGCGTCTCTAAACCCTATACCTCTTTTTATACATCTACCTCGGCTAGGTTAATCTAATTAACACAGAGTGTCCTACGACACGACAATAAAGACCATTTAACCCCTTTTCTCTAGCTCCTATTTGTTAAAATAATGTAAATGAAGCAATCCAAAAATTCGTATAATAATCGACAATATTTACATTTTGTATTTTAATAACTTATTAATTTGATTTTATATTCAAAAATTAGCCCCTGAATAAAATATTATTATTTATCTAATTCTACCAAAATTAGACTCCCTGAAAATCAGCAAAAATACCACTATAATTTACTTTGAAGCCCTTTTGAACGTTCAAACGATTTTCTCTCTATTTTTAAAATTCTCAAAAGATTTTTGATGACCCTTACAAATACTCCGATATGAATAATTAAAAATGTTAATAATTTGAAAATACAGTCTTATTCTAATAAAGGATTATAGATCTCTGACCTGCGTTTTCGGTGTTTGTTTCCTGGAACTGCCTCTATATGTGGATGGTCAGCACGCCTAGATTGTTTCCAATTTGATTGTTACAGCTTCTCCAGTTAATTCTTAGCGTAGTTTCCTCAACTTGTAAACCAGATAATTAAATAAATTTGCTTGAATTCTCCTTTTGGATTTTACCCAGGTTTATGTTTAATTGTGTTTTAATTCTTATAGTCTGCTTATTCTTTATAATTACCAAGAATGACTTGGAGCTTATACGTCGTTGTTTGAAGCTTATTTAGAGTTTCTTTGAAATGTTTATACGTCGTTACTTGAAATTTACCTAAGCTTATTTAGAGTCCTAAATTCTTAAATATTAGAATTATATTTAATTAATAATTTACCTCACGTTTTTAAAAGCAAGCGGCCGCTTCTATTGTATATATTTGCACTTGACTGCACTTTGATTTCACTCAATTATTTATTTTTACTAAGTTTACTTTGCGTAGTAATTCACTTCTCACTCACGTGGTTCGTGCCTTGGTTACAGAGATCCTGCCTGTTTACGAGGTCCGCGTCTTATTTAAAGACTCCACCCATTTATTTTTCTTATTGGTTTTACTCGCGTGTTCGTAGATTAAGGCGTTGCATCTAGCGCTATCACTGCAGGACTCGATATTTCTCCAAATTTCCTGTCCAGACTTAAATTACCTTATTACCACAGCAATATATATATATATATATATATATATTTATATTATATATATATATATATATATATATATAATTATTTTTAGTGTGTCCTTAACCTTCTTAAATAGATAATATGGGTAAAAATAATCTTGGATTTAGGTCACTATTAAACCTTGGTATATTGGAAAAGTTTCACATGTAAGCTTGGTAATAAGAAATGTAGTGATAATCTTTTATTTGACGCGTTTCGGTAGCACCATAATCAATAAATTTTTAAAAATTGAGGAAGAAGTTGAGCCAAAAATTAAAAGAAAATTTTAGTTTGCCAATAATAAAGGTTAAAATTTTTGATCAACATTTAGGATCGTTGCTGGATTCTGGCGCAGAGGCGAGTTTAGTATCAGAGGAATTCGTCAACGAAATTAAGGAAAATGTGTGACAGGATTATGCCTTTAAAAAGAAGTCACCTGGTAACGTCGAATAAAAAGAGATTTACTGTAGTGAATATCGTGGTAGTATTAAAAGCAGAGTTAGGTTCAGTAAGCTGTGAGCAGGAATTTATAATTGTACCTGGATTGAAATTTAAAGGGATATTAGGGGTCGATTGTATGCTAAAGTTAGGATTAATTATAGATATGGGAAGGAAGGTAGTTAGGATTAGGGATAGGATATTGCCCTGGAAGGCAAGTTATAAGGTCACAGAAGATGACACGGGGTTATGTATTAATGTTATGGAAGTAGATGAAAAAGAGGTGAAAGAGATCGACACAAGTAAATGTCCGGAAGGAAGATTAGAAGAGGTACAATCAGTAGTGAACAAACATTCTGAGTTAATAGGGGCAGAGGCGAGCGCAGCGCTAGGTTACACACAAGATTTAAAAGAAGGCATAAGAAAGATAAGTGGCAAGGATAATTTTGATAAATTGAATTTAAGAGATTTTACGGGGTAACGGTAGTACATAAAGAGTCTAGAAGAGATAAAGAGTTTTCCATAGAGAAAAAAGGTAAATGTGATAAGGTGGTATCGTTTAATTTGTCCGCATCAGAGGTAGTAATAGTGAATGAGAAACAGACAAGTATAAGGACAGAAGAAGAAATATGTAAGAATCAGGACAGTAAGGATAGTTTTATTTACTGTGAAGCAATAGGGATAATAAGTATAGAAATGGAAGGAGGAAAGACGAGAATGAAGTTTATTAAAATTGTAAGAAGAAGGACTTGGAAGATCAAGAAAAGAGTCAGGTTTAAATAAAAAGACGTATTTATCGATAAAAATATAGAGATAGGTTGATAAATATAGGTGGATTTAAATAAATAGGGATTGAGATAGGTGTAGATAGAGAAGTAGAATTAGAAATAGGATAAATAAGGGGATAGAATTAGGTGTGAATAGGTAGAGTATTAAATAGTGATGGATAATTATAAATACAAATAGGTGTACATAAGTAGAAAGAGCTTAAATAAATAGAAATAAGGGAAAATAGGTATAGAGGAATAGAGGTAAGTTGAATAAAGAGATAGTGATCCACAAAAATAAATGTAAAAAATAGTGATAGGTGAAGAGTTAGTGATAGATAGAAATAGTTAGTCAATAAGTAGTGATAGGTGTGAATAGAGAGTTATAAATAAAGATAGGTGTAAATAAACAGAAATAATTAGAGATAAATAAAGATAGATAGGAATAGGTGGAATGAAGAGTGATGGGTTGGATAGATAGGTATAGGTAGAGTTAGATGAATAGATAGGTGTGTATAAATATTATATAAGGTTAGTTAGTAGGTATTAGTCTTCGTATTTGAATTCAAGGAAAACTCGAGGAATTGTTCTTCGAATTAAAATAGGGGGATTATAATGTGTAAATTATATGTAAAGAAAGATAGATAAGTCAAGAGAGTAATTTTGTAAGGACCGTGTATATAGGAAAAAGAAATAAATTATTTGGGCTCCAAATTAATTAGTTTGACCTTAAAACAAACGGAGAATAGCATACATTGGTACTAATAAATCGTTATGTTAAATTTGCGTAATGTGGAAGTTTTGTAGAATGTAAAACTCAAAGATAATACGAGTGTAATTAGTTCTAATATTCGAAGATTGTAAATTGTGCATATCAAGTAATAAGGGATAGCTTTTGTCTATATAAAATCGATAATGTAAAAGCATATGTTTATTTTAACTAACAAAGGGTTCGTTAAAAACAAATTCTAAGAAATCTACGGGTTGAACAACACGGAAAAGTACAATTTCAAACTGGAAAACAGTTCAAAAAAAGACGGACAGACAAATAAACAAATTCCAGAAACCAGAAAGTACGTTAGAACATAATTCTTTAGAAATTTTAGTTAACGGTCGAAGCAAAGGCTGCAAATTAACAGGTGCTTTAAAAGCAAGTAGAGACGGAATACCAATAGCATAGGGTAAACAAGCATAACAAATAACAGACGTTGGATAAAACACCCGTCTAAAGAGCGCGATAATTTGTAGAGGCTAAACACAATATCGATTTTATGTTACTGTAGTGGGATTTTAAAAAAGACAACGAATATCAGTTAGACGAGGATAACATAGTTGGATGTTAGACCTTTGACAGGGTAAATGGTCGGGATTGGCTGATTGTAAGTGGATGTTGTGTTTGGCAGCCAGTGTTTCGGACTTAAAGCGGCGTGGAACGTAAAATTCTTAGTTTTGAAAAGATCGTTATGATTGAGATTTTCAGAATCAAGTTACGGTGGTGGTGATTTCGATAAAGGCGGGGTACAGGAGGAAGGTTTCAACGCATATAAATACACTAAGAGACGTAGTGGGGATTTTTAACTTCTTCGGTTCGCTTCAGTTCTATATGGTAGTATCTACGTTAATAATTTTAAATCGGTGATAAGTGCAGTCCGTTTCAATTTAAATTAAAAGTGTTTGAAAGCACGAGTAGGTGCTTAGTTAAACGGTGCTGTAAGTAAATACATTAGAATAACGAATAAAAGATGTTACTGAGGTAAGCGAGCCTAGTTATTTTCTTAACGAGGGTGCTGATTGTATGGAAGATTCGGAGGCTAAATAACATATTTGGACAATTATATGTGTAGATATATTGAAGGCGTCTTCAGAGAATTGGATAACGTCTGGATGGGTTTGATGTACATGTAGCAGAGGGAAGTTCGATGGAATGCAACGACGAGGTTTGGTTGGACAACATCTTCAGAGGTGACGGTGCTAAAGGCGTACACCAGGTAACGAAATTTGTTTCTGTTGTTATTGCTTGAAGATTTTGTGCTGTTATTTTGTGCTACCGTAATTTGACATATTGGGTGTATATTTTATGAACATAAAAGCTAATTTGAAAGTTATATAAAAAGACAATTTGAGTTTATCATTTGAAGGTATAAATATATGACGTATAATGTAAAAAGTAAACGGGTTTTTAGAGTTGCTGAAAACAAAGATGCGATTTATTTATGCATTTAGAGTAACAGGGTTTATACTGAGCTCACCATAGACCAGAGTAAATTTCAATTTAAGGTTTCAAGGTAAGCCCATCTACTTGAGCTATATAAAAAATGTTGAAATAAATTAAATTCATTAAATTAAAAGGAGTTAGTGGTTGAATATTGTAAAATTTTATGAATATGTTTATATCCGATTTTGTGAATATTGAGCTGGTGGTGTAAATTTTTCATTTGTATGAATAAAAGGTTGTATTTTTTGTTGAATTATTTGAGTAGTAATTTTATTTGGTAGTCTAAGTGAGAAAGAGTAAACATAGGATGGGTAAGTATCTCTGAAGAAGCTGAAAGCAGAGCCGGCCGTGGTATGCTGATTCGTAGGGGAACTTTTTTAGAGATATTCTAAGTTTTTCAGGATAAGTGTATGACGGTCCATTAGTAGGGCTCGATTGTTCAAGCGAACTCCACTGCATATCTATGGCTTCCCAAGCGTGGAACTCGAAGGTAATACCGAAAACCACAGCAATATATGTATATATATATAATATTGGTTTTAAAAGATCAAAAATAAACATAAAAGAAACAATTTCAAAACACCCTGTATAAAGGAACAACCAGAAATTACGTGCGAAATTTATATTAGTTAATTCATTTTTAATTATCAAGTGTTAACGAAATTTTATAAATAATGAATGAAATTTAAGTAGGTTTGCAAAGAAATTAAATGGTAGAAGCCAATGCCGTTAATTTATTAATTAATTTGAATTTAATTGAACCATTATTGATGTATAATTTGCATAAAAGCGTGTAAAAACCCAATGAGACCAAGATGAAACGCGTTACTATCTGACAAATATATCAGTGGGGTAGAAATACGCCAAACTCTAAATCGTGGAAATGTATTTAAAACACGAGACCACAATAGTATAGGAGGGATATGTGAAACGTCATTAGAGCTACGATTGGTCGATATGTTTAGTTTGACTTGATATAAACACGAGAATAGTGTAGTGTAATTTTCTTAAAATATTATAACGAGGATGGAAATTCGCGGATTTGAAAATGGGGTTGAGTGCAAAATTTTGGGAATGTGTTGTTGTGAGCAGGGGATTTCGGATAAATGTGGCCAGGAGAGGTTACATTGGAAAGATATCAATAGTTTAGGAGAATATTATTAAAGCCCTTATTATTTCGATCGTCCCAAAAGCACGTATGAAAGTTAACACGAGTTGTAAGTATAATCAAATCATTTAAATTGTATTGCATAGTGGTAGCCTCTTAAATTACAACGCAGTTAGTGTGCCGAGAGTATAATTTTTTTGAGGTATCGCCTATAATTTTTAATCAACTCGTGTCGGGACATTAAGTAAAGTAGATTACCGTGAAAGAAGTATAATTGAAATAAAATTTGGAATTTGGTTACACAGAGAAGGCGGCGTTGGCGGATCAGCTTAGATGGAGTTCGTCTTGTAATAGCAAGAAACGACCTGCAGACCAGATAGAAAAATACATGGCATCATCTACAGAGCGGAGATCTTCTACAAATTTCCAGGTATCGATTTAAAATTGTGATTCCTATAAACTGTAAATATTGGGGTGGCGTATGAGAGTGTTTTTTAAGGTAGTGTGAATTATTTACGTATTGAACAGAATATGTGTAAATAACATTATTACGGTATTCAACTAAGAAATTGAAGGCGTCTAGAAAGCTTTTAAACGTTCCATCAGAACGTGAAATTTCTGTGAAGAGTACATGGCTTTGTTTCTTTCTTATTTTAAGAGTATGCAAAGTAGAAGGGCATACACTATGCAGAATTAGTTGGGTTATTATGAGCTCACCATACCCCACAGTTTACTTAGATTATTAAAATAAATAAATAAATTATAAAGAAGGAATTTTAGAGAAGGTATTATTCAAGGTCCATTTACTGCGAGTACATTTTATGTGTTTGATGATTTTAAATGGTAAATACAGGACATTACAAAATACGAGTTACTGAAGTGTAACGTGAACAATAAAACATGGGCAGTGTTGAATTGCATTTGTAAATAGGAATAAATAAAAGATTGCATGTTGGTTGTATTTTGTGGTTTAATTGGGAGTATGCGTGAATAATAGAATTTGAGAGTGAACATAAATATCCAAAAGGAGGTCCAAATGAGCTAGCCGGAAGCAGTTGAAGAAGGCCATTCAACCGAGGAAGAGAGGAAAACGGGTAAGGATATTTTTTTTATTATTTAATTTTTGAATTTTCGAGTTTTGAATAATATATAAAATTTTGGAATGTATTTTTGTTAGTGAGGATTTTACTCGAGTTCCACGGCATAATTTTTGACGCCCAATTCGTGAGGCTCGATTCTCATAAGAGTATATTTTATTAACCAGCAGACCAAAAAGCCTGTTACTATATATATTATATTTTATAATTGCAAGGTCGTTATAACACAAAAATATATATATATATATATATATATATATATATATATATATATATATAACTTCCAGAACATGTGGTTGATGACTGATGGTGTCATTTAAGTTGATTATAGAAATCTTTTGGATATTCTGGTATGCAAAAATTATGATTGTATGATGGGAAAATGTTAACAATGTCCTGGCCAACACGCCTTTGTTAATATGCTTGAAGAGTGTGAAGAAAACTAATGCTAGACAATATAGAATACAAACAATGGGTGACACAAGAGAAAACTAAAATTATGACAGTTGTAAAACCACAAAATAATTTTTTCAAAATATTGATTGTTAAGTTTTGAAATGCAAAGGATTCGTCAGTTTGTTACAAAATCACAAGGAAAATCTATGAAAAGCAAAAAATTAGTCTTCTCACACGATGAATGCATTATTCTGGTTGACTTTTCGGAAAATTAATCCTTTGTTGTACAAGACTAAGCACATTGGGTGAGCACAGCCATCTGTAGTTCATCCATTTGCGTTTTATTATAAAGATCAGGAGAACGTAAAGATCCATAGCGTTTGTGTGTTAAGTGATCATCTAGGACATAATACGACGACAGTCCATACATTTTAACTTCATTTAATAAACTACATTAAACAACACCATCTTTCAGAAAAAAAAAATTAATCTACTTTTCTGACGGGGCTGCAAGCCAATATAAAAATAAAAAGAATTTTTTTAAATATGTGCTTTCAAAAGTGGATTCTGGACTTTACATAAACTGGCATTTTTTGCATCGTGTTATGGGGAAACTGCCTGTGGTGGCATATGGGTTATTACACAACGATCAGTGACTAAGGCTGGTTTACAGTGAGCTTTCAAGGATCAGATTTTGTCACCGCAGGAAATGTTTAAATTCTGCAAAGAAAATACTAAGAGAATTGAATATGTTTTTGTGTAAACTGAGGAAATCCAAAAACTCTGTTCCGATACCTTAGAGGAAAGATACCACACTTGTCAATGTTTTATACCATAATATTAAAGTGTGCTATAATATCAATACACACCATCGGCTTCTGATGACGAACTTCATCAAGTAACAAAGATTGTGACATTGACACTTCAACGATCCTAGGTCATGGATCGAAACGTAAATAAAGACGATTTTAACAACTATGAGTAGTTTAACTCCCAATGAAAATTAAAAAGAATCTAACAACTTCTCTTAGATTAAAGTGGTTGAAATGCTAATCATACAAGTTACTAGTATTTGTTAATACGAGGCCTCATGCCTCAAATACAGGCCGTTAAGCTTCCTTTATGTAAATATTTAAAGCTTTTTCAGAAAAAAAACAGAAAGCAAATTTATGAGCATCGGGCAAAGCATTTTCTTTAACGACGAGGCTGTACTGTATAACATTATCGTAAAATTGGCAATTGGGGAATCCGTTAGGCGTAAGTTGTTGCTTCTACGCCATACTTAATCACTTATTGTTACACAAGCTCCACATTAGATACTCGTTTTCGGCTATCATCCCAATGAGTAGCTGAGTATATTACAGGAAAAGCGATTCAATTTCTACAGGAATTTTATTTTATGTAAATCGAAAATGCTACAATAAATTAGGAAAACGATAAAACTGCAAATTGCTATATAGTTCTACTAAGACAATAAATGTCCAGAAATGGTGTAATATTTTTTCTATAAAAGTAATTGCAGACTGATCGATTCGAAGCTCCAGCATTTACACTGATATATTAGAATGGCAATGAAGGCGAATCAGGCCAGGCAAAAAAATAACTTAATAATTTAAAAAGAAATTCCAAGTCAGATTGAGTTAAATATTTAATGCAACTTGAAAATGCAACACGTCGTGAGAATTTCTATGTTAATTTTCAATCCGAGATGTGTTGAAAAAAGAGGGTACATTCTTTATACTTCGACGTGCAAAGTATAACCTTTCATAACTAGTTTAAGAAACTTGGCTTTCTGTTAAATGTAGCTTTTTAAAATAATTTTTTAAATAAAAGGTTACAGGTTACAGAAAACAACACTCAAAATAACGTCTAAAGCCAACTATTAATTGCATAAGCTAATGTATATGTATATGTATATACATATATATATATATATATATATATATATATATATATATATATATATTGCTATGATAGGAGGGTTATTTAAGGGTATATTGAGTCATAATGGTCATACAATACATGTAAATAGTACTAGGAGTTAGAAAACAACATTTATTTAGCATGAGAAATACATAATTTGCAAATTATCAAAGAGCAAACATTTAACACCCCGTATAAGGATCGCAGTTGACTTTAATTAATACCGGGAAGCATATCATTCGACAAAAAACACACATTCAGCAAAATAAATAACTCTACACGCAATCAAGCTTGTCTTAAACCAAAAAGCATTCATAAATTGTAAATAGATACGCGTTAAATGCAGTAAAAGCTAGAAAATCATGATACAATTCACATTAAAACTAAACATGCGACAGTGAAAGGAGATAGCATAACGTTCTGTTAAGAAACGCATCTTTCGAAATAAATACGTTTTGGAAACGCAAGATGTAAACAGAAATATGTTAATTTACGTCATTTCGTTTATGTGATTTTCTACATGGAGTTAATACAAATCCCAAAGTATTATCCAGACAAACAAAAACCATAAGTTAAATTACGTGCCAAGGCGAATTAGAAATTCCTGTAATAACATCAAAACGGCCCGTCGAAGATAAATACAGAATAGAAATCCACTGGTATGCTACGTGACAAGGAAATCGTTCCGGCGAGTTATTATCAGACGTATACCTGTAAATGCCCAAAATATCCAAAACATCCTACGGCTGGTCGTAAACTTTGAACAAACAGCACCGACAACCAATGAATTTTTAGATGGGGCGTAGCTTATATTACACGCGAATTTGATAAGCAGACAGTTTTGATTCGAACCGAGCACATCTCACATCACGTATAGTCAAGAATCTACGCAAGGGGTGAATATTAAAATTAAATAATCAAATATTTGTAAAAAGTGGTTATAGAAAATTTTAAAATAAATAATAGTGAAAAGTATATGAGAGACAAGCTTCGCTGTTTGCTGGAGATAGTGAGTAAAAGTTTATTACTTAATTAATTTTAAATGTTTATAATTTAGGGCTCTAAGAGGGACTACGAAAATCTAAGTTAGACGGGGCAAATATAAGAGATATTACGAAAATCTAAGTAAGACGGGGTAAATCTAAGGGAAATTAAGAAAATCCAATTAAGTCCAAGGGAGATTAAAAAAAAACAAGATTATTGATTAAACGGGGTAAAATTTGGATACCAAATAAATTGATAGCACTGGCAAGAAATCTATATAAAAATATTGGTAAAGGCGACCAAACAGAGGATTATTTTAAACATTGAATGGAGCAACTCAACTGAAAGTAATATTGGGGTACTGATCCACAGCACGCAGTAGCAGATCCAAAAAGACGCACAAGGAAAACTACAGGTCAGAACTATCTAGCATAAGACATTATTGTTTCTTTATTTTTGAACATTGACTATATTTATTATAACTGAACATTTTATGTAAAGAGTCATCAAAAATTTCTTTTATACGTGAAAATTTGCGTAAAAAGGTGTAAAGTCTTGAACGTTTAAAAAATTTTCAGTAGAGTAGTGTCACTTTTGCTGGCTTTAAAATAAGGAATGGGAGCTTTAATTTTTGGGGATAAACAATTTAAAAATTATTGTTATTTGATTCAGGGGTTCATTTTTGTCATACAGTAAAACAGATTGAGCTGTGAGGTGTATATGATTTATTCTTTCTCATTATACAAATATTAGTAGACTTTGTTTTTATCATTCAAAGCAGGAAAAGTATTAGAGAAAAGGGGGTAAATTATTTGATTATCGAAACGTTGTGCACTCTGTGTGAATTAAACTGAGCTAGCCGACACATATTTAAATTTTAGGATATTAAAAGACACAGAGCGATGGTGATCAGCAGGAGACTGAAAGTATAATTACATCGGCGTGCAACGTTATCGCTCTCCTGGCACTATCAGTTGTCCATAGTGCGCCGTCGTGTTTACATCGTAGAGCTCGCGAGCTTGAATCAAAACCGGTATAATATATTGTTAACCAACATTGATTACGTAAAGCGTGTTACATTAAATTGTGTGCTTAGTTGGCTTTTGTTTGCTCATTCGTATTGCATAAATCTCTATGTTTTACTTCTAACCTCATTAAAAACTTCAACGACGGAATACACCACCCACCCCGTCACAATACATATGTGTATATATATACATATATATATATTGTATATATATATATATATATATATATATATATTGTATATATATATATATACAGGGTGCCCACAATCTATCTCCGTATATGGGTAACTTTTTATTATAGAAGATACAATGTTGGTTAAATTAGCAAAGTTGAGAAATTTACGAGTAGTATGATGCTTTGAAAACTCACCTAGATGCTCAACTTTTTAGATATTTGAAAAACTGAAATTTGCCATTTTCTTCAAACGCTAATAACTTTAACGATTTAACCTATAGAGAATAAAATCTGCTTATAAGGTAACTTTTACGTAGAATTCAATAGCGTATATGACAATTTTAATTGGAAATGGGTTTTCAAGCTACAAACATAACCTCACTTTTTAAATGGAAACCATAGTTCAATATAACCCAAATGGAAAGGTTTTCTTTTCTGATTACCTGATGTAAGGTTGATATATTTATTTTCAGTAGTTTCTTCATAATAAAGAAAAACGATTTCTTTATTTGCGGACATCAAGGAGTCCATGGATACATATTTTAAATAAACAAAAACAACTGGCATTTGTCAGATATTATTAGTTAAAGTGTTTATTTGCTCTGGGTTGCAAATTTTGTGTAGAAGACTTTAAATTTATTTGATTATAATAGAGAATGTATACAAACGACGAAAAAATGACATGCTCTTTTGCCTGTAACAGAAATTGTGATGCTGCTGGTGATATGTATTATGAAAGATATTTGGAAAGAAGGCAGCCAGATAAACGATTGTTTTCTAAATTAGAAAACAATTATAAAAGGTTTGGTGCTTTACAAAACCCAGTACTGATAAAAGAAAATTCAAAACTGATGATGAAGAACGTGTGTTAGTCTACATAAATTTTAAGCCAACAGCGTCCACCGAGAAACTGCAATTGAGTGCGCTACTCTACAGAAAAAGCTCGCCTAATTTTAAAACAAAACCGCTACAAACCATACAAAACCCATGTTAGCAATACACTGTATCATGGGGATTGTGAGAGAAGACAACAGTTTTGTAGGTGGTTTCTTAATAAAACAAATAATAATCCTGGTTTTAGTCACACTATTATATTTACCGACGAAGCAAAATTTACTAACAAAGGCATGTTTAACAGAAAAATACAGTCTACTGGAGTCAGGAAAATCCCATTTAACAGAAGAAAGGCGGGATCAACATCAATTTTCGATAAATGTGTGGTGTGCCATTTTGGTAATAAAATACTTGGGCCTTTCTTCTATAATTATAATTTAAATGGTGTACGCTATTTAAATTTTCTACAAAACGAATTGCAAGAAATGCTCGATAATTTGCCACTTCATTTACTGCAAAACTTATATTATTTTCAGCATGACGGTGCACCTGCTCACAATGCTCAAGCCGTTTCTGAATATCTTGATAATAGTTTTCCAAATTGGATTGGCAATGAAGGTCCTGTTCCATGGCCGGAAGGTCACCAGAACTATCGCCACTGGATTTTTTTCTTTGGGGTACTGTAAAGGATGTAGTGTATGCTAAAAATCCAATAACATTGAGCAACTCAAAGATAGTATTACAGCAGCTATTACAAGTATAAAACCACAAAAGTTAAATAAGGTGCACCAAAACCTAATTAAAAGGTGCGAAATGTGTTTGCAAGCTAATGGAGGTCATTTTGAGCATATGTTAATGTAGGAGTGGGCATATTCGCATTAATTAATTTTGTTTCCTTTGATTAAGTTATTTGTATTGTATGGATAGTTTATTTTTTAAGTATTTTATTTTTCTTAGTTTATAATAAATTTAGTTACAATAAACTTGTGTTTCCATTATTGATTTTTACACATTTTGTTTGTTTGTAATATTTATCCATGGACTCCTTGATGTCCGCAAATAAATAAATCGTTTTTTCTTTATTATGAAGAAACTACTGAAAATAAGTACATCAACCCTTACATCAGGGTAATCAGAAAAGAAAAACCTTTCCATTTGGGTTATATTGAACTATGGTTTCCATTTAAAAAAAGTGAGGTTATGTTTGTAGCTTGAAAACCCATTTCCAATTAAAATTGTCATATACGCTATTGAATTCTACGTAAAAAGTTACCTTACAAGCAGTTTTTATTTTCTCTATAGGTTAAACCGTTAAAAAGTTATTAGCGTTTGAAGAAAATGGCAAATTTCAGTTTTTTCAAATATCTAAAAAGTTGAGCATCTAGGTGAGTTTTCAAAAAGCATCATACTACTCGTAAATTTCTCTTCAACTTTGCTAATTTAACCAACATTGTATCTTCTATAATAAAAAGTTACCCATATACGGAGATAGATTGTGGGCACCCTGTATATATATATATATTGTATATATATATATATATAGATATATATTGCAGTGAATTTGGAATCGGTCCCCCATGTTTGGCCGACATAAAAAATGCTGTGGTTTCCTCCGAGATACTCATCAAAGCTACTCATTCTTTCTACAACCTTAGTAGTTAATAATAAAAAAATATTTCGACAGAAACATAACCCTTTTATTCAGCTAACACAAAAGATAAATTCTCACAATTCCAATATTTGCAGTTAATATTTAAGTTAAAACATTTCGTACTTCTGTTTCAAAGTAAAACATCAATCTAAAATTCCCGTGACTTTTATGTACCTCTACATTTCATAATTTTATTTAAAAATAGATGGGCCTATCGTGTACTCTTAATTTAAATCCCCGGTCTATGTTGAGCTCAGTATAAACCTTGTTATTTCCTGTGCATAAAATTTTGCATTGTCAAACTATACCAAAGACCCGTTTACTTCTTACATCAATAACATATTATTCAAATATCCACACCCTCAGATTAATAATAGAAAATTATCCTTTACAAGTGTCCATAAAATTAAATTTTTGTTAATAAAATTTCCACCACCAAAAAAACCAAATCACTCATAAATTAAAATAACTTAGCACCAGCATAACAGTTTCAATAAAAAAAAATCGTTACCTGGAGTGTGTTCTTCCAGATTACCTCCTTCAGATATGGTCTTCCACCAGACTGCTCGTACCTGGATTACTCCATCTTGCTGCTTTCTAAGTTGGACAGCAATTCCATCTCATTAACCATTTGAAAACGTATTCTGCCAGACTGCACGTACAACAACCAAATCACACCTTTTCGTCCAGTTAATGTGCCACCAGCACCCTCGTTCAAAATATAAATACTTTTTCTACTTACGTAGCATCCAGCTTTAATTATAGTAATTATTTATTTCAATTCAGCCCGTTACTCTGCACCCATTTGTGCATTACAAATACTTGTAATAATTTTCGGCGGACTGCATTGTTATGCGGTATGAAAGCTATGATGTTCTTCTGTATAATTGAAAATGTAAACAAGAAGAGAAAAATAAGAGAGCGAATCTAACTCCAGCAGTGCTTTTATAATCTAAATCCCACTCACGGTGCCCAATTTTCGCTACTCATTCTATGAACTGTTTATCAACTGCCACAACAATCCCACAAATTTAATCCGCACAAACATGCAACAAATTTTTAAAACCTGGAATTCGTCCACTCAAGCCTTGTTTTACCCCGAAAAGCTTTGTAGAACTTTCAACCGTTTAATATTACTTGAATTCGTGGTCTGCTATCACCCCCAAACAAATCTAATCTCGCCTGTTATGTGCACGTCGATACTGTTCTTGCAGTCGTGCTTTCATAATCAACTTTTCCTGTCTTTGTCTTAATTCTCTACTTAAATTGTCAACGTTATTTCCACTCTTTTGATATCTTTGTCTGTCACATATTTGCTGTCTTTCTTATTGTCCCATTATTGCCATGTTTTTAAAGTATACTCGTTTAACACGCGCTTGCAAGATGTTTGTCATTTAAGCCAACTGTTATGCTTCATCTTACTCTGTTACGTCCTAAAGATTCTCTGTCGCCTAATCCTATCGATCGGTTTTTGAAATAGTCGTCTGTTATTATTAACCTTGTGTCTTGTCCGTTACCACAATACTCCGAATTGTTGTCTCGACGTTTTCTAGCTTTAACAAGAATTATTGATCTACCCCAAGCTTTTATTCCTTGAAAACCTTGATTGTTTTAACTTGTTTGCAATCTTCAGCCTTGTAGCTTTCTACGAATGCTTTAATTTATAATATTAAATAAATGTACGTTATTTCAATTGACGTATACAAATTAAACCTACATTATAACATATAATTTTATCCCAATCTAACTATACTGAAGCGCTAATAAATAACTTATTGATTTTTACATACAGGGTCACTAAATAAATAAATGCTTGTTCTATTTACTTATGTGTACGCTTACCCGTACACAGTATATTTCCCCTATTTCAATACTTAGATAAACAACTCCTTGGTTTTGATTGCATTCAAATAAAAAGCATATCTCCCCACTATATCTCTACATAATATTACACATCTTTACCTATAACAATCTATTCAACATATCACTATGTTTTTAACCTATCTTTACCTATCACTATCTATTCACATTCATCACTATTTATTTAACCTATTTTTATCTATTTCTATCATCCACGCCTATCTTTATTTATTTACCCTATCTCAATCTATTTCTATCTATTCTCTATTTCCCACTATCTATCTACAACTATCTCTATCTATTTAAATCTAACTCTTTTCTTAATTCTCCATGTCATCCTCCTCACGTATTTGATCACTTGCACCCTTGTCTTTTCTCCTATCTCTATTATTATTATCAAATTTACTTCGTATTAAATAAAATTATCCTTACCGCCCTGATCCTTACCTTGCTCCTGTGTCCCTATGCTTGTCTGGTTCTCATTTCTTACTACTGCTTTCAATGTGGACAAACCAAACGATACTATCTTACCATTATTGCATTTTCCTTCGATGGAAAACCCCTTATATCTTCTAGACTCATTGTGTATTGAAATTAGTCTGAAAAAATTCTTTAAATCCAAGTTACTAAATATCAATTTGTCATTTAGCCTTGTTATGCCTACTTCTAAAACGTGCTTGTATCCTAACGTTGTGCTCGCTTCTACACCTATTAATTCAAAATATTTATTTAATAACGCTCGTACCTTTTCCAATTTTTTTCCTGGACATTTAATTGTGTCGATTTCCTTCTTCTTTCCTTCATCTAATCCCAAAACATTAATACATAAACCCGTGTTATCCTCTGTAACTTCATAAGTTGCCTTCTAGGGCAATATCCTGTCCCTAATCCTAACTACCTTCCTCTAATTATCTACAATTAATCCCAACTTTACCATACAATCAACATCTAATATTTTTTTAAATTACAGTCTAGGCACAATTATAAATTCTCGCTCACAGCTTACTGAACCTAACTCTACTTTTAATACCACAACGTTATTCACCACAGCAAATCGTTTTTATTCGGAGCTACCAAATAACTCCTTTTTATTGGTATAATTCTATCACACACCTTTTCTCTAATTTTGCTGACGAATACCTCCGATATCAAACTTGCCTCTGCTCCAGAATCAAGCAACGATCCTAAATTATGATCACAAATTTTAACATCTATTATTGGCAAACAAAATTTTTTCCTAATTTCCGGCTTTACTTCCTCATCAATTTTTAAAAATTCCCTTGGATGTTCATATTTATACACAAGTACGTTTAGTGATTTGTCACTGTCTAAAAATCCTGTCCCGGTCTATTTTCCCTACGTGTCGTTGTTGTGATTCTACTACTTCTGCGCACGTTCGTGGCGTCGTCTCTACCCTATCACTCCTCTCATTATCCCTAACTGGTGTCGTCGTCTGTGTCCTTTCTATGTCCGGTAAGCTGTTTTGTCTCTGAATTCTAGGTCTTGGCGTCTGTTCTCTATTCACACTGTTGCTTCTAAAGAATGGCCTCCTAGGTTCCTAGTTGCGTCCCGAATTTCTATTAAAGTTTGTCCCCCATCTCTGATAATTACCCCCCTGTTTTTTAATCTAATCACATTAATATTCCTTTCCCTTTTTTTCCTGGGCCGTCCTGTGCTTACATCGTCATATCTCTGCAGCAATTCTAAGAACGCTTTGCAGCGCTACACGCTGCCTAACCTCAACTTCGAAATGTCGCAAAAGATACTTAATTATTTGTCTATCCGTCAACGGTGGACTCAACTGCTTAACTATGCTGTACTTGCGAATAGCATATTGTTCCCTACTTCCAGCATATTCATCTTTATATTTTCCAGTGATTAAATCGTCACGTACCTGATCTTGTTTGTGGTCGCTCCAGTAATGTTTTCGAAACTTGTCTTCGAATTCACTATACGAGTCTATTTCCTGTCCAATTAAATTGTATCAGGCCTCAGCATGGTCTTTAAACCGTGTTCAATTTCGATTGTTCATCGTATAAATTTCCAACCAAATTCCTAACGCTATTTATGAAAATTTAAGGGTTTATCCTATTATCCCCGTAAAATTTCATTTGCTAGTCTAATGGTATGCTACTTGTGAAAAATCTGGAACCATCCCCCATCAAAGTCGACACGTTCTGTTTAATGACGCTTACTTCTCTCTCAACCTTTCTTAATTAATCTCTACATGAATCTGTTACCTCGGTCATTTTTACATTTATTTCTTATTCACAGAAAATTTTTATCTCAGTCTTTAATTGTCCCATTTCATGACTCAAACCTCTTACATCTTTTTTATTTTTATCCACCCTTGTTTCTACTTCCCTCATTTTAATCGTCAAACCGTTCTTGAATTCATTGAATTCTTGGGTTGACTTATCAATCTTTTTACTTAGAGTATCTGTCATTTGTTCTAGTTTTTTTATTTGATTCTTGGCTCAGTTGTTCGAATTTTTTCTTGGATTCCTCACTCATCCTCTCTAACATCCTCAAAATCAATCCATTACCTTGTTCACCTGATTCTGTCCTCGACTGATCTCTACTACCGCCTGCTTCCTCCATTTCTCTTGTTGTTTTCTTAAATAAGGCACTGTCGCTACTTCTTTGACTCCTTAATCACTCTTTTCTCTGCATACGTTTCAATCACACTTACACACCCACTCGAAATATTTATAAATTTTTCACTCACTCGACTCTTTCTCAGATCGCCAGTTTCCTGGAATAAAATTTTAATTTTATCTGGAAATCGTGCCCCGCACGTTCGGGTCGCCATATAATTGCAGTGGATTTGGAATCGGGCCCCAATGTTGGGTCGACATATAAATTCTGTGGTTTCCTTTTGAATCGGGCTTCCTACATAGGAAGTCGTGCCTCTCTTTTCGTTGCTATTACTCTAGCTGAAAATTAGAAAAACTCACTAATTTTCTCCTAAATGAATTTCCCCCGTAGTTGTTACTATTGCTTCGATAATTGAATCGGTCCGTTGCCACATTTCTCTGTGTTCTAACAAAATTTATTAGTTGATTTCTTACCTTATTATCCGTCCTATTTTACCATACCGCTGTAGATATTCCACAAATACATCCCGGTCCACAATGTTTTGAAGTGCTATATATTGTCTCACTTCAACTTCAAAATGTCCTGCTAGATATTTTATTATTTGTTTTTCCTCTAAGGGAGGATCTAGTTGTTTTGCGATGCTGAATTCCTTTATCGCGTATAGTTCCCGGGTCATTCCTAAATCGTGGTTATATTTACGTATAATTAAGTCATTGCTTACTTTAAATTGTTGGTTGTCCCTTCAAAAGTGCTTTAACCCTAGAATACTGGATTACTTTAATTATACGTCATTACTGGACTATCGTATTATTTACTACTTCAAGTAAATTGGGTAAAATGAAACAAAAATCTGTTCAAAAATAAATTATTCAAATAATGAAATATTCTATACGCATTTGTTTATTATTTGACTTAAAAAGAACATAGTTTTTAACATTCAGTAGAACACTGTGAGCAAATACTGCCGCGATGTTCTCCACAAATAGCCTCCCTGCATTGTTGGCAATATGTAGTGGTCATTCGGCGTTTTTGACTTGGGCAGTAAAAACAAATCTTTCTTTTCTTTCGTTGGGGAATAGTACTATCTTTTTCTAGAGTTATATTTAAAATTTTACATATATCCAAACGAAGTTCACGGCGCAAAGTTTTTATATTTAAACGTTTCTCCATCCATGGCCTTGCTAATAGGTTACTCAGTTCGATCATATATTGATCCCGAGAGAGGGGTTTCCTTTGGGCTTTTAAATTGTTGTAGGTATATAAAAGATAAGAATTGATGCTAGCCATACTCATCATTCCAAAGAAAATACATAGTGGCCACCTTCGCGTTTTTCTGCTACAACTCATATTCGAACACATTTGGTCGAAAGTATCTACTCCACTCTTTGTTTCGTTGTAATTCAAAATGATTGATGGTTTACCATTCTCTCTTAAAACTTCTGCTCCTTCGTGCATTGTCGATAGTAGTAAAACGATTTTGTTTTGTGTAGGCATGTAGGAAACTAGAGTTTTCTTTTTATCGAAACAAAAAGTGACGAATTTGGATTTCTATTCTTTACCTCTAACATTTCTCTGGGAATCTCTTTTTTATTTTTACGCAATGTTCCAATTAGAGTTAACTTGTATGGATCTTTTAGTAACTCATCTGCAAGTCCTATGGAGGTAAACCAGTTATCTATGGTGAGATTTCTGTTAGTGCCATATACCGATTTTGATAGTTCTGTTACATAATACGTTCCCAGCAGGTAAATGAATACTATTATTACTATATGATGCACCGTTATCAGTATGCTCGGGGATTTGTGAATTTTCACTACCACCTACTTCATGTAAATCTTCTGTATTTTGTGTTATTTCCGGATTATATTCACTATCCCTATTTTCACTGGGATCAGGCACTTCGACTTCAACGTCGTCTTCTTCCCAGTCACTACCGCTATCCTCGAAAGATTCAGGATCACTTTCTTCTCCATTCATAATCCTTTGAACAATAGCTTCCAATTCTTCATCAGACAGTTGTTTTTTAGATGCCATTTTTCTAAGGAATATTTATTTTATACTAAAGTTATCAAAATGTGCAATACCATACTTACAGCAAGTCAAAACAGTACTCAAATATAACAATTCATAAAAAAACACAAAATCATTCATTATAACGGAAATACGGGATTTTCGTAATTCTTACGACGGCTGTGCAGAATATATAAGATCGGGAACAAATTTTTCACACCTGAACTCACTAATGCTTACTATGACACTGAAGAGGAAGGTTACTGAACGTATCAAACATGAATGTATATCGGAAATATCCGAAAGGCACCGAAATAAATTGACAGTCGTAAATTTTACGAATGACCAGTATTCTATGGTTAAAAATGTCTGTTTGGATTCTAGAAAGGTTTCCAATTTGCTTTCTATTAGACCAAACCATATTTCTGCGCCCCTTTTAACATAGATCTTACCAAATTTAATTTATATTGTTCGTCCGTTGATTCCTGTATTAGCGTTATTCAAAAATATTTTCGGATTTAATTTACTGTCACCATAAAATTTTGAGTACTGGTTTAATGGTATGCGTGGTTGGTTTATTCTTATGAGACCCCGAGTTTATTGCACCGTATTTCTACTAAAATTTTCTAGGTCCGTTTTTGAGCTTCCTAACTCTCTATTTACAGTTTTAAATCCTATCTCACAATTCCCCTCAACCTTCTGTACTTTTATGCCTAAATCCCTAATTTTCTCGTTGCTTTCTCTTTTGCATGATTCTTGACTCGATTTACCTTTCGAAACTTTATTCCTGGCGTCATCAATATCCTCTATAATTCGTACAATTTTACTCTGCACCTGTAGTTTCATTTCAGCAATGTCTGATGGAACAATAATAATATATAAAAATTTTTAAATTTCAAGTTAAAAAGTTACAGCTCTGGAACCGGACTATGTTCAAAGTATGTTTTTTAAAAATAAATCTTATGCTAGTGAGTAACTACAAAATTAGGCAAATCTGTATATCCATCATATTTAATAAACCAAATCAACATGATTATGAAAAAGGTTATAAGTCGTTTAAGTATTTAGAATTTCAGAATTTTAAATAGACTAAGGTATTCAGGTAAAAGTCATTTTTTCAAAACTTGTGCAATGTTGTTCTCATTTATAACGTAAAAGCGCTTTTCTTCAGAGCGTCTATCAAGGGCGACGTCATTTTATTGCAACTACTTTCGTAACAATAAAATAAAATGCAAATGATGTAAAATTTAAGTCACTTTCTCAATAGAACACCTTAATGGCGCCTGAAAGTGTTACACGAGCTACGTTTAGGACCTTGGGAGCGGTGTTTTTAAAAACTTCTCCCAAAACTACGTAACAGTTTATTTGGTTTATACAGATATTAATATAGAATTCTGATAAACTGATTTAAAATTACTCTAAGTCCAAAAATAATTAATAATTGAACTAATTTGAGTGAGTAGCCTAAGCAAACTGCAATGTTAAACCTGAAATACTTATGACTGACTGACTGATCTGGGGCTCCCGGGGTATTTACGTTGTCCCTGCCCCTCACATGTCTGTGGAAACTTGCAGAGCTCATGCCTGATTATTTCTTAATTCTATTCATAATACAATGTAACAATCTTACTTTTTAGGTAATCACGGTTCTTAACCGTCTGTGACCTGCCACTTGCAGTATCACTACCGTCTGGAATACAATATATTGCATCCCTTCTCACAACTATTAATTACCTTTATTTAATTATCATTGAATTACATTGTTACACTTGACTTAATTAATAATTTTTTAATGATTTCTAATAATTCCTAATAATTTCTATTTTGTTATACATACATAGATTAGGGGATACATAACTCGCGTTACGACTTAAAAGTCTGGAAACATAATATTTATGTAGTAGTTGATGCGGTTTTTAAATGACTGAATTTTAAGATGATTGACGTATCCTTATTCCCGAATGGTACACATTTGAGAAAAACATTACGATACGTTAGTTCAAGTGTGATATTCGTTGCAAATTGTGTAGCAGATTCGAGAATCTACTTTTCACTATATAGTTATCGAGGATTTCATGGTA
This sequence comes from Platerodrilus igneus, assembly GCA_036346225.1. NCBI lineage: Eukaryota > Metazoa > Arthropoda > Insecta > Coleoptera > Lycidae > Platerodrilus > Platerodrilus igneus. The sequence continues at coordinate 3,091,543 of JARFIW010000822.1, forward strand.
ATATAAATAATAGTTGTATACTTCTACAGAAACGCAATATAAATATAAAACAAGGTGCACCAGGTATTTTAAAATAAACAAAATAAACACGTGGTAATTTAATTTAGAACGTTTGCATTGACGACGTAATCCAATAAACTCCTCTCCAAAAGAATTTAATAACCTAAATATTGCATGAGCTCTTATTATGTTCACTACAAGGAACTCATCCTGTTATTAATATTGTTGAAAAGTGTTTATTAAAGGAAGGAAAAGCATCAATCTAAAGAAGTGGTTTTTAGATAAAGATGCACACTCCATATTAAATTTCCCACTTTCCCAAAGTATTTACATAACATGCTTTCCAATTATTGAAGTAGATGTTTCAAATAACACTGCAAACAGGACGAAAGAAATAAACTTTGAGAATAATACAAAAGGTTAATTCCCAACTGCGGTTGCCTTTTGAGAATTCATCTGCAGTATGTACACGACTCCATGAATATCATTTCGTTTTCGAGAATTTTTGTGTAAACTTTGTTACCCTATCTCGTCGCTTTTTAAATAAAACATGGCTACAGCTTGTGTAAAAAATATTAAAAGTTAGAAGAATGTTAAGAAACTGTTAATAAGAAATGCATTCTAAAAGTCTTTCATGTATCTAAATGCGGCAAGTCGATTTAAGTGTTTTAATTTAAAAACTAAAACGAAACTTGTGCCTAAATGTAGGGTTGACTTCTGGAGCTGGAGAAGAAACTAAAGAAATGCAGTACTATTAATAGAAAGAACAATGGGCCAATTTTTATTTTATTTTCTTCAATAGACGAAAATCCATATACAATATTCCTCTAACATTCAACGTTGAAAAGAAAATTGTGCTTCGGTTGTAGAAAGACTAATTTTGTTATGTAAACTCCTTGATGTTAAATAAAAGATTCTAATGCACATTCGTACAGAACAAATAATAAAGACTACTTACATTAGCTGTTAAACAAATAAATAACATAAAAATAAACTATGTATATATACATATATATATATATATATATATATATATATATATATATATTCCTGCGCTACAGAAAACTAAAATATTATAAATCTCAATAATAAGGTGCTCAAAGAAATTCTAAAGCAGCGCTAGACGGTTTTAAAACTAGTGTCAGTTGTCGGTGCATTCTCCTATATACACAGTGCTGAATATACCTTTGCCATATGGATTTCTACATCGGAGCTTGCTGTGTTACGCTAGTTATTATAAAATAATTGAGAAAAGAAAAATTTTATTTCGACAAATTAAATATGGTCGATCCTTTTCTGATAGATTTTACTAATAAGTTCCTGATTAAACATGCTATTTGAAATCTTTTGTTTTTAGAAAATATGATTTCAACTAGGGCAGTTAGTATAATTAAAGAACTAAAAAATTTTTTTTTTAAACAAGTTAGCAAAATTTAAATAATAATAAAATAGCGTATTAGTCATTAAATAGGAAAATCGGCGCGGCAATAAAAAACCACTAAAATAAAATATTATATAAATCATACAATTAATAAATGAGTAATGAATGCAGGACGACATTCAATAAACTGAAGCCACGAAGTCAGAAAGTTATTTATGGTAAAATACATATTAAAACCGACCATCGCTTCATAAATTATTTTAAAACTACAAGTAGGAAAATAGATTTCAATGCTATGCATTCCTCAGTCATTGGAAATAATTTCATTTAATAACACGGCGAAGCATTTACAGCTGTAGTTTACAATGTTGTTAAATACAAAGAAAGAGCCGATAAGGTGGCAAAATCCACAGATATTAGATTACGAACCAAATATCATCATAAAATATAATGCTACAATGTATTAACCCAGTTACATAAAACAAAAATTAAGAACATGCATCTTTCACGCTATAGGATTTAATAATGGGAAAAAATAGCCTCATCTAGACCCACAAAGAAATTGTTTAATTATTCGCAAACATCTAATTAGAAAACCTTTAAATGTAGTTATACAAACGAGAAGTAGGATGCACTAGAAGTTGAAGGGCGGAAAGAAACAGTTTCAAGATAAAAAATGGATTTGCCCAGGGACAAACGCGGCGTGCGACTATTTTATTTCAACTTATGCTTGCACCGGCAAGGTGAAGGGTTTCAATTCATGAATTCGTGAAATTATTGACGCTGTGACCGGTCAAAAGGGGTTAGGACTTGGAAATTTCTCACCTTTACTAATTTGAAATGTTGTGGTGTGTTGAGGTAAGAAAGCTGTGCTAGCACGAAACAAAGCTGAAAATAGACATAGTTTCTGGAAATCCTTACCTCTTTTTAAAATAATGGAATTTAAAACAGTAAGCAGTATTGTTAGTTTTTATGTTTATACTTTGTGATATTGTATACATGAATTAGAAATGTATATTGGTTGGTATTTATGGCGGAAGTAAAAGTTTACTTGTTGTGTTGCACGATAAATTTGCGGCGGAATTAGTGTTAGTTAAGATCAAGGATAGTGTTATCGTATAAGAAACTTTTTGAGCATTCTAAATTATTAAGAAACATGTACGCATGGCATTTTGAATGTAAGTTTTATAGGTAAAATTTAGTGTTTATTGAAACACTAAACATTAGTATTTTAAATGGATATTAAAAGAATAAAAACAAAAGTTTGTGTTTAACGGTTTTCTAAATTGCTATTAAGTGCATTTCTAAAGAATTGGGATTTAAAATATCATATAATTTAATATGGGACGCTTGGAAACGCAGACCAAAAAACGGTAGCAGCCTTTTGAAGTGCTGTGCTTGTATGAGGACGATAGCATGGACAGACAAAGATAATAACAAATAGGTTATAGAAATAGTAGGGGCACAAGGATATCTGTGGAAAAAGATAAGAGAAATAGAAGGGCAGAATACGTTCTAAGGCATTTTTGGGGAATAGTATGGGATATATTACAAGCAGAGATAGGAAAAAAGAGGTAGATGTAGACCTAGATCAGATAGTTATAGATGCAGACTGTGCAAATTTCAGGGAAATCTGTAGGTTAGTTCAGAATAGGAAACAATTATGGTACGCGTCTAACCAGTTCCAGAACTGAAAACCTAATGATGATGCTTGGAAATATTTGGGGTGATAGTATTGTCGATGGATTTAATGTTCATTGTTTTAATATTTCTTTTAGTAATACTTGTCCAGAGTGGGAACAAGAAAGCTTTTTTAGTTATATTTGTGGGTACATTGTAATTGTTATATGTTTATAGAACTTAGGTGAATATGGATTTTTTGCAGTTATTCAAGGACTGGGATAAAAGTTAGCCAATTATAATAGAATATCTAACCACCTCGTAAATGTAATCTTACCTGTAAGAGGTTCTGATTTCAAAAATTTTATTTAATTTGACCAGAAATTTAATAAGCGTTTTTACGGTAGTGTAGAAGAGATAACATAACGAAATAAAATGTAGAAAATCAAATGTGGTGAAAGGTTTTGGCCGTGTCTAAGGTGATAGAAGTCTATTTTCCAGCTCTGGACTTTACTTTAGCAATATGCAGGGAATTCACTGTACAACTATGATGTAAAGGAATTAAAATTAAGCGCTACAGTTTAAAAACACTAGTATTTATGATTCTAGGGATAGTGTAAGAACCCTAAGGTAGGTAGGTATTCCTAATAAAAAACATTGTCCATAAACAGTGTATCTCTAAAATAAAAACAAGATAGTACGATACAAATTGAGACAGCAGTTTGCGTCTCAAAATAATAACAACATTAAATGAACATTTGAAAGTTTCAAGATTTTACCATAAACGATCGTGTATATCAAGATCACCTCAATAAAAGACGTACCCACATAAAAAACAAAGACTTGAAACGAATATTTTTCTTAGTGAAACAAATAATTTTTTATATATGTAGCTGGCCTCACTCATGGGCGCCATTGATACTTATTGTTCCAAAAATCTTCCGACACAACTAGGGGTCTATTCCTTGGGTAGAGCTATGAGAAGTGGGGGGGTAAGTCGAAATCTGTTTGCAGGTCAAACTTAAACTAAACTAAATAGGCGCCACCAAGTCCTGATGTAATTATGATAATTGCATAGCATATTTCTAAGGGCGGACGTGGAGACCCAAAGAAAAAAGGATCGCCTTCGCTGACAAAAACCTGTCCTAATAAAATAAGACGCAGCTCCTGTAAGAAATTGTAATAGTTAAATAAATAAAAAAGTGGAACACCATTTGTGTCCAGCAAAAATACATAAATAAGTAGTAAAAAAGTATTTCCAATATAAAATTGGCATCAATTTCTTACTCATAAGGGTTTTAGCTTTATGTTATTAGATTAGATCACACTTGATCAAAATAAAAAATCTTTAATCTGGAACCAATTGTTTACTAAAAAAAATCTCTTTTAAAATAATGTGACTTGTAACAAAAAATTTAATCATTAACTGTATCAATCTAAAACTTTCAACTTTCATGTTTGTCTTAATAATTTTCAATCAAACACTTACTTTAAAACATGAACTTGTTGTACAAATAGGGTTCTAACCTGTGCAGATCTGTTCAGGCAGATTACAAATTAATAGCTTCTAACAATGTTAGCATTTGAGTTTTCTAAATAACGTATACAAATTTTAATGTAGATAAAGCTGATCACAAAAATAGACATGTCTACATATATTGTACTAAAGCTGTTCAAAGCATTTGCTTTTAAAATAACATCTGTCAGCAGTACAAAGCAGAAAAATATATGACGTTAGTAACACCTGTTGACGTTACCGACGATTCATATTGAGCAAAGCGTGTTGTTTTTTAAAACATTAAATCAGTGAACTTTAGTTTTACTACTGGTAAATCCAGCTCAGCAATTAGTTGAAACTTTTACAACGTACTTGTATTACGCATCAAAGCAAGTTAACGTATTCCTAGTTTTGTAACACATAAAAAGAACTTATAGCTATCTACGAACCAAAACTGCATTTGTCGCATTGTAACAAAGAAAGACGGGATCCCCGTTTTTTCAAGCAACGATAACAGCGTTTGTAATTTGAAACAAATTCATCAAAAAAAACTTCTATAATGACTTCGTTCCACGTGTCGAATCATATCCTGTTGCCTTACATTCTATAGCAGTCGTAATCACGAAGTTGAATTACGTCGCTTTCTAAAGGTAGCATCTTACATGTGTATACTTTATTGTGTCCTTGTGTGTCTTAAAAGTTGCATCCTACTTGTCGCGCTAAATAAATTATCTCAAATTAAACAAGTTCGCACAATATATACATTACCGACCGTTATTCGAAAATGTCCTCACTAATTGAAATGGAATCGCAGATTGCCGGCCTGCAGTCGAGAGTACATGTTGATATTTCTATAACTTGTGGCCGACTATGTTATAACCAGCTCGGGCGGTCGCGCCGTCAGGAGGGAACAATCAAACAGAGATGTGCTTGTAAATAGCTGTATACGACACAGATATTTAAATATAAATAGATTATTAAAGGACGATGCAGGCTTAACGTATTACTTTTGAAGATGAATGCAAATTATTATTGTTATTAATAAAATTATTCTTGAAATTATATGGAACGATTTATTATCGAAAATAAAATTGTTACAGACTAACTGTTTAATTAATTTTATTATTGAACAAAAAAAGAATAGTAAACGTGATTATAATGTGTACATAAGGAAATCTCCTTGTTGGATGTCCTTAGAAAATTTCGGTTTAATATTACTGAACTATTCCGAATCTAATTTCACTCTATGTTTAAACAAACTAATGCGAAGATTAAATTCAAAAAGCTAGGGTATTAAAAGTTTAGTTTAGAAAAAAATGGTTATCTTATGCATTACAAGATAATAGACAAAATATTTAATAATCGCTTTTAAATCATGATCAAATCTTAAAACTATAAGTTAATACCGGAACTAATAGTGACTAAAACATAAAAGTCAGATCTGCTTTACTTTCAAATTTACATGTGTCTTTAAAACAAAGTTCTTGTTTCACATTTTATTTATCGAAACACTTTCTAATGTAACAGGGTAACTAACATAAATTTGCCTGTAACTATAGCAAAATATTCCAATATTTGCATTTGACAATCAAATTTTTAAAATAAGTAAACGAAAGTTATCAAGTATCATATAGTTACTTTCGAGAAATAAGTACTAAAAGCTCATTACATTTAATATAGTTTTTATGACAGTCTGGTTATAGAATATTTTAAATAGATGCGCATCAAGAGAGTATAAGATCCTTGAGAAAAATGTCCAATCGTAGAGAACTTCTAATGATAATCAGCAGATGTTGTCAGTTCGACAAACAAACAAATTAACAGATTTGACTACCCGCCAATTAAAAATGCCTTTTATTAAATATACCAAAGACAAGTAAAATCTACATGTTTTATGAACATCGGGGTTTAAGGATAAGTTACATAAGAATAAAACATAATAAATTAAATCCTGTAATTAAGAGCTTGTATATAACGACACCAATAGTATGGATAAGATGCATCTAACACCTTTATAATTTTTTACATGGAAACAGATGATGACTCCTCATAAAATGACAACTGCATGATACATAAGTACATAAACCACTTACATAGTTGATTCATAAATTATGCAAAAATTTTCATAATATAAATCCATGATAAGATTATTTCTAAAAATGTCAATCCTTAAATATGCATTGGTTAAACGAAAAGTTATGCGTTCTATATGATGTTCATCCTATCTACTACCAAATTTTTGAGCAATTCGCGGGGCGTTCATCCGACGATAAAAAACGTACGTTAAGGCAGGTTTTAAAGATTGCGAGAAAGATGGCTCATAACAGTAGAGCGTTGTATATTGAGTAATATCAAAACCTACATGTATTTATTCAATAAGTACACGTCAATACCAATACAATATGTGGATAGACCGTAATATTGTATAAAGAAATAGGAGTTTTTAAAATGCTAGAGTGGAATAATAATGAGGAGGATGCTGTGACAGACGGTTTGGCGCCCCTTAATTATAACCAAAAAAGCTTTTCAAGATAAGTAATTAGTGTAACGTAGCTTTTTGTATTTAAACCATTTTATTTGTTATTTTAATTTCTATATTGTCTTTACTTGGAATTTTTCTATTTACTTAATTTTTTCATATAAACTACCTTACTACTGCAGTTACCCGACGCATCTTTATATTGTTGTGAAGTCCTCGACCAATCAGAGAAAGTCAAAACTAATTAACCTAACACGCATTTCACTCGTAACAACAAAATATCAAATTATCGCTAATATATGACACCACAATTGTAATATGTAAATTGTTATGAATTAAAAGTTTTTTTTTCTTGAAAATCGGTTTAAGTTTATAATGATGAAAGAAGCTACGTGATGAAAGAATGAAATTGGGGTAGTTAATTTTAATTTGAGGTTTAAGTAATAGTAGGGTTATTGGAGAAAAAAACCACTATGAAAAAAAATTATACGCGTGTGTTATAAGTCTAATGTACATAATTTTATATAGTAGGTACATAGGAAATAAAAATAGAAAACTTATCGATACAAAAACATGGCGCTAAACGTAAACTTAACGGAATTGATTTTAAATTTTACATTTTAATTTTGGAGAAAATGATTTGATAATGAGGTCATAAGAGGTCAATGAGCACCATATTTTGTAAATAAAACGACCCAAAGTCAAAGAAAATCCTAAAGCTTCTAATATTTAATATTTTGTATAATATTCTAGTAGTACGATAGACCTAGTATAGTTATTCTAGTACTTAAATGAAACCTTTGAAAATTCCAAATCATTTCTTGACAATAAATCCAATTTAAAATTGGCTTATTTTTTATTATTGTTTTGTTTCATTTTTCTTGAATTGGTGATTAATAGTTGCACTACATGTAAAAGATACAAAGGATACAAAATCTAAAAGATTTAGATAAGAATAATATCAAAATTCAAGATTCATGGTATAAAAATCTGTCAAACGTTGATTTACCGAATGACATAAAACATTTTCAGCATTAGGTTCTAAATTCAGCACACCCTCGACAGCTAATAATATTAACATACCAAAGTTACTTGCTGATGTGGAAGCAATAGAAGTGTCAGTTGAAAATGAAGAAAATAAAAATACAGTTTTAGCACCCACTACAAATATTATAACTAACTTTCTCCATAATACTTCAAAAATAACAGCTTTTCCAAAAAGCATCAACATTTATGCAAAAAAAATAAAGACTTAATCTTAATTCAATCGGACAAAGGTATTGTTACAGTATCATTTAAAAAAATTATTATATAAAATTGTCTAATTCCATCATTACTAACAAAAAATATTACTTTCCCTAAGACAAAGACGCCATTAAAAACTTATAAAATCGATAAGAACGCGGTTTAATAGCCCTACATATTGCGATGCAAAATTAATCCATGAATCAGACAAAGATAAACAACGATTCAGTCGCGGCAATTCGACACTAATGAAGTAATAAACATATTTAGTTTCAGAAATCTTGCGTCATGTAGGTGAGTAATCTTTTGAATTTAATCCCGTAAAAACTAGAAACAGTGACATCAAAAAAAATTGTATATAAACGGGAACTTTACTAAAGATGAATATTTCAATCTACTCTATCGACAATGTAGTTGTTCATAGATTAATTTATAATCTTGATCTTAAACCTAGTAAAATGTAACGCTGATTATGAAGTTAAAATAATATGCAGAGTTTACATATAAAATTTATGCGTTTCAATAGTTTGAATTATTGAAGTTATCAAATGCAGTTATTTGGTGAAGCATGATTGGTTTATAAAATACCATAAAAATTGGAGATATTTTGATTCATAACTAATTTAAACTAATTAATTAAAAGGAAATGCACTTTTGGTAACTGATGTTCTAAATGGACATAAATAATATGGATAATTATATGAACAAAACTGAAAAACTGAAATTTTTAACGCCAATTTAAGAATGGAAGCAGAAGGTATTTACTAACGTTAATTACAAAAATTGAATAAGCGTTTTTTAGATTTTATAGGTATAAAATTTTATATTGCTTTGTTTGAAACTGATATTTGTGTATTTATCATTTGAATTTAATGTAGAATAAGTCATAATCATATAATATTTATTTTTGTAAGGCTATTTACCAGAAAGCTTGTGGTCAGAGTTCAAACACTTTGAACTTTATATAGACTACGTGTTAAGGAGTTTTTGGCCTAACAAACCTTACAAGCGTGGAAATAAAAAACCAGGTAAACTATCCATAAGAAAAAAGATTTGAGTTCTGTGAATTTTATCCAAGATTATGTAAAGTACATTGTAATAATAAGTAAATAGATACTTGTTAGGAATATTTTATGCTCTAAACATTCTATATTCTTTTGGATAAGACAAAATTGTTTTTAAATGTATCAACGCTTTATGATTTTGTTGTGTTTGATGTTATTTTGCAAATTCCATTACTTCCGTAACGCTAGCTAGGCAAAGAAAAGTTAGAAACGAAGACAGGTCAGAAATTTCAAATTTAGAATTTGCTGATGCGTGTCATAGCACTCTTTTATCGACGTTCCAACGTGTGACCGTAGTCGTATTAGTATATATATCCTTCAAATAGGTAAATGCCATCGCTATAGAACGCTGCCAACTATTAACTGTTATATAAGTGGTTTTGTAGTTCATGGTATTGGAATTGCAATGTGCACGCCAATATTTCCGTGTTATTGGGTTAAATTGCTTAATTTATCCTGCAACGTGTCTGTACACCAGACTCAAAACATACTGTTTTTAACCTCAGGTTACCAGAAAATACAAAATAACTTGAACAAGTATTTTGCGTTAACTAAAAATCTTTTTAATCAAATTTATTTTCAACCGTGTTCCTATAAATAAATACGTCCATACCCTACCTCGTGCTTAAAAAAATTGTCTCATTGGACTCTACTTTCCGCGCTTCTTCGTAATAGACTATGTGCAGCAAGCAAATATACCTACCCACATACTCACAAACTGAAAGTTTCGTATTTTAATACAACATAAATCAAGAGGGCGTTTCATACGTCTAAATAAAACAAAAAAATATTAGATACAGATGCCTGTATAGTAATAAACGAAACGAATACAACAATAGTAGATGTAGCTGACACGATAGCAATAAGAAGGTGTGCGTATTAAATCCAATCATACTTGCGACGTGGGTGTTGAAATGATATAACTAAATTTGTGTCAGTCATTGTTCCTATTTGTTTTTATAAGAGAAGCGTATCCAGTCGTTATGCTACAAACACTCAGTCTAATTAATATGGCAGAATCGAAATGTAAAAGAACGTACATGTGACTAATTCATATCCTAATGACAAAGGTAATGCTATACAATAGTGTTGCTGTCTGTTAAGAAAATATCAGGATAGATATGGTTTCTGGCTGTCGTTACACATTAAACAAAATATGATTACTGCGATTCACAAATTAAGCATGAAGATCCTTTAGAATAATATTGAGCTTTCATAAGTATATTAAAATCGAGACACCAACGACGTTAAAATCAAACCATCTACAAATGAACCAATTATAATGTAAATTCCAAGGGGACCGTTATATTTTATCTCATTCTTGTCCCGAATATACTTTCAAAAAGAAAAAGGACAGGAATTTATGAACTTTCATGTTGGAAATTGTTCGAAAACCTACAAAGGGAAAAGTTGGGTAATAGTGACCATCAGAGCTTTTGACCCTTAACTTTCGTGAAAACCTCTTCAAAGCTTTCACTCTAACAGAAATGCTCTGTAAAATACCTGCCGAATTTATTATTAGTACTATCAATGGTTTTATTTGGTGTTATTCTTATTATATTACATAACGGACGTCGTATTAAAAGAGGAAAAAAGATTTTTTAAGAACAAAGTTTTCATAAAATACGGAACCCTTTTTTATGTTAACTGAGAAAAAGAGTTACTGTATTTTACCCCAACGACACAATCGCATTATTTGACTATTCTTCTTACCAAGGACAATGACTAGTCGAATATTTAGAAAAATACCAAGAGAATGGTGTACATTATCTGCATTAAATACAAATTTGCTTAGTGCAGTGGAAAGTAGCTTGTACAACAGTTATTGGTAAAGCGAGCGTTAAATTAGGAAATTTTAGTTTGCTCTGAAAGGGCTGGAACCCCGTAACAAATTAAAGATGCGTCGGCTAACTGCAGTAGTGTGGAAGTGGATCTCTATAGGAAAAGTATAAAATCACACATAAAAATAAAGGAATAAGAGTAACAAAAGAAAAGTAATAAATAACATGACGTAAATACAAAATAATCAAGGGACTCCACACCGTCTGCCACAGCAACACCTTTTGGATATATAACTACGCGGGGTATGGTTATTTCGTAAAAATCTGCCTTTCTTTGGTATCCTAAATTTGATCATAATTAAAGAAATTTTTAAAAATAAAATGCTTCTTGCAAATAAGATTCCCTCACCAGGGTAGTAGGATATCCATTATAATTATCTGATTTTACATAGTCCCTAAATAAATTCAAATAAATATGTAAGCTAAACTTAAATTGTATTCCATAAAATAAGATTAATAAAAAACTAATTTAATTTACTAAAAAAACATTTTTTTTAGCTCAAATCTGCCCAGGTATTGCTAAAATAAATCCTAAAGAAAAAACATTATATTACACCATATCGCTAAACAAAGCCCAAAGAAAACCTTAAATTACATCCAACAATAATAATCCACATCAAACTTTTCTCGTTTTCCATATGAACCATTTGACTTTCTAAATCCCAATATGATTGGCAATGGACTAAATAACACACAGAAAAAACCTTTTTATCTCTTTCATTGTCCACTGCAAAAAACACTAAACTTTTATACTTACTAACTTAAGTTTCGCCAATAACTTTGGTATTGAAAATCCATATACACTCTTAACGTCGCTAATAAGTCAAATCAAACAATTACAATCACTTTCTTCCCTATTAGATAAATAGTGCTAGTTTGTTGATTGCACCTAAGTCTGCCTCTTTAAATATTTATGTTGTCATAGATTTATTAGATTCTATTGGGCCGATCTCGAAATACTCAAGATAGTAAGTAAATAGGTAAAATTCTTCTTTCTCTTTATATTTTTAAAATTTTTATGGGTATGTGTTACGGCGTATAAATACGTGTAAACATGGTAAAATAAACCCCATAACTATTCTACTTATGTTTGCGTATTATTAGTTGAATGTTTTTTTTTGTATTGGACAGACTAGTGATCTGTTCGCATTTATATGTTGTGCATCTACTAGTTACTTCTTTCAGGGCGAATTGGGGTGTGTGTCCCTTTGTTTATTTCTTTCAACCCCCTCCCCCAAAATCTCCGACTCTGTTAGGGCGTCATTCGTTTTCATTCTTTCCCTTCTCTGTTATCGTGTTTCGGGTGAACATTTCGTTACTAATTTACTCCTTTTCTTGCTGACCCGCTGATCTTATGTATAACAAGTCCAATAACTTAAAATTTAACTAAAACTTGGAGAATTTTTAGACTATAGGCAAGGAACAGATAGACAAAATTAAAAATACTATGGGAAGGAAAATTATAGGCAAAAATCAGAACAAGTATAACGCAAGGGCGTCAAATTATATTGAGAAAATCTGGGTCTCCACATTGAGTATACCTGATTTGTTACAAGTGAGACAAGCGATTCACCAAGAAAGGAACGAAATCGGTAACATAATGTTCGCCCTAAAGAAAATGAATACCGCTTTAACACACTCTGAGATAGCGGGAGAAGCAGGAGAAAGAATGAAACGAAAGAACTCACAAACCAGTTTGCCATAAAAGAATTCAGCAGATCTATAATATATACATAATGACACAATACTAGTTTCTCCAATACAATAAAATATATCATACAACTTAACAGAAAAAAATAAACAGAATAGTTATGGGGTGAATTCTAGAATGTTTACTCGTACTTATACCCAGAAACACCCAACACCCATAAGAAATATAAAAAATATAAATATAAATATAAATTTTGCCTATCTCCATACTACGTTGACTATGATAAGCTCGCCCCAATAGGATGTGCTAAACCTAAGACAACAAATATTTAAAATAGTAGCACTTAGGTGCAATAAGCAAACCATCACCAATAACTAGTCAAATATAACAGCTGATGGATAATTGTATACAACTTCGAAACCAGTTCACTCAGTTATCCATCAATATAAGTAAAGACAATATCACACAAAATCCACATTAAATCCTTATTTTAATAATAACAAAATAAGCTACAATGGTTTGCTCTTGTTATTATTTATATAATACAAGCATACGTACGTATCGTGAGTGAGTGACGCAATCGTTCTCTGTTGGCTATGATATTCCCTAACGCAGGTGGTTAAGGGTTTTTGGTAAATGCAATGTACTTATTTGATCATAACTTAACCTGCGTAAAACGGCAGAGAGACGAAATATGTTGTAAAGACAAGGTGGGATTTCTGTGTTAAGTCTAAATTACCATTGGGTCAAAGAACCTAGAAAGTGGGTTAAAGTCCGTGTTGAAAGCAATAAAATTGCTATTACAGAAACCTCACTCTTCAAATTCCTACCAGTCACGTAAAGTGAAAGGAAGTTTACACCACAAATATTTTGAAACTGCCCGGTTGGGTTTATAATATACATCACAAAAAACTCACGCAAACCAACACTCGAAGTATAATAAACCAGTTCAACAAGCGTATTCAAAAATTGCTTCCTTATAATACTGGCGGAAAACCCATCACGAAATAGAACTAACTTTGAGTATATTTCTAACCCTTAAAGACAACACATCGGCTATATCTAATTACAATTAAACCGTGTCATTTAATTACAATAAATATTGATACCTAACGTATCAATGATATCTCGTATAGCAAAGCAATTTTTCAAACTTAGAATAAACATTTTTTAGAACAAGGAATAGAGTGTAATAATGCGGAAAGTATTCAAACTACGAAATGGAACGTTACATATTGTTCATATTAGTTTTCTGGTGATTTAACGTATATGTATTCACTGTATTAACCAAGAATGAGTGTGAGAAGTTGTTTATGTGACAATGCGATATGACTTGCAAAGTTGCGTAGAAAGTTGATTTTCGCGCGTCACAAATCTTGATTGAAATGGGTTATACGACAGTATCTAATCGAGAAAACTATTTGCCTGTTTTCTCTATTTACATAAAATAACAATATCAACACACCATGCAAAAGTGTTCATAACAAGCTAAGTGCCAAGAATTGAGTTTCCTATTTGCAAAACCGGCTTTTTGATTTACTAATTAAAAGTATTTTAGTACATTACCCAATTATCCATAACGCCACTTCATAATTTTATAGTTTAACCTCTTCAATAACCGCATGCTTTTGCCACAACATAAAATTCTATTTGGGTATAACTTTCACCCTTTATATTATTTTATGCATAAAAATTACGATCCCACAAAATTAAGTTTGGGCACGGCCTTTGTTAAAATTAAACCTCCATTAAAACATTAACATGACGGTGGCTAGCTATAAACATGCGGCTTCATTTTTCAGTCGCTATCGCAAGAAACATCGCTTGAAAATTTTCATTTCGCGTATTTAGCAGATGGTAATAAGAATATGCCTTTCAGCGGTGCTGTATTTCACCCCACGTAATTATTTAAAACTCAAGGATTTTCAAAGGCATAAATTATTAGAATCGAAAAATCTTTCATTCTGGATCGTGAACACGCTTATATTCACGGTTGATCAAATACTGCTCTACAGATGAAACCGCCAATCAAACATCAAAGTGTCACGCACTAGAAACCTTTCTTTGAATGTTTAAAAGAGACCTCACAATATCCTTATTTGGTTTAGGGGCACATTTTCGTGAAGCACCATTCGGATGTAAAATCTCTGTAATGCTGTATTAAAAAACTGCACGCATATGCTTATTAAAAATTGTGTTTGTGTAAATTGGTCTAAACCATCCTATGTGGAAGCTTCTTGAGAAAAACTTCCTTGTAGAATAATCTACTTATGCGACTTCAGCCTGCATCTGGAAGACCTTAGATATTTCATCGTTAACTAACCATTATTCGCACATCTACACACACATGCAGGCTCGCACGCCGGCAAGCACGCACGCATGCACACACACTCACGCACACACACATTCACTGTACATCTACTCTTACACCCACACGCATGCACACGCGCATGCACACACATGTATACACATGCACGCGCGCATACATCACACTATAATAGAGCAAGAAACCCCACACCTATACAAAAAATCAGCCTAAAGTAAATAGATTAGAAAGTATTTGCCAAGAAAGGTCCATATTTTCTAATTAATAAATTACCAATCTTGATCACAAACTCACTCGAAACACATGCAATGTTTCTGCTGTATGTTCTGGGTTTCGAACACTTACTACATTGGTGACTAATAAATCTATCCTACATAGCACTAGGAGTACATCCGAATATAGGTGATAAACCTGCTTTTCCTGATCGACCTGTGTTGCTGTAACACTTGGATGTAGATCACGTAGGACGCTTTTAATTGTTTGTTAGTTGAAGTAGAAGCTTTTGCGTTGTGAGTCACTTCAATAAATAAGATTAAATACTTCATGAACTATGTTAGTTTGTTTGGCATTGTAAATTATTTGGGTGATTTCTTGTTGAAAATTGTTCGAAATGGGTGTCATTGTCGTCGGCAAACTAAAATACTGTGCCTTTATAGCAAGTGGGGATGAAATAGCTTTCATGGCAGTCAAGTAGACATATCTTACCGGTACTTTGAAGTGTGAACTGTGCAGGAGAGGGCGTTTTTCTTTATCCCGTTTCGTTTATTCATCTTGCACTTAGTTTCCTCTGCAGAAGGTGCAGCAGATTTGGACAGCTACGGACACCTTCTAAAATTTGTCTTGTAGGCGTTTGGTTAAAATTTATAATTAGGTATGCATTTTAGCTTTGCATGATTTTGTGCTATAAATTATGTGCCACGCCACAAAATTTGTACTTGTCTATAAAGGGCGCCTCTAAAGGGTCTGCACAAAATGATACCACAAATTTTTCAGGCTAAAATATGAGGATTTAACCCAATTTACTTTAGTCCAAAAGATGATAGTTTCCTACAGTGTGTCAAAAATATTATTTTTTAAGCTATTTTAAAATAGGTATCTTAATAATAGCAGTATTTTCATGAAATTTGGTATTAAAGGTTTTTTTAAATGAAAAATTCAGATGTTTTGATGTACCTCGCAGAAGGCGCCACAGCATGCCTACATTTAAAGCCCTATAACATTTCAGTGCCTCGATGTATCAAATTTGTGGTTCAAAATTCTTACTCCTTGACATTTTTTGACCAAAATAGGTATACATTGTAGATATCGCTTTGAATAGCCGTTTCTGAAATACAGTAGGATCTCGTTAATCCGGCCGTATATGAGGATTAGTAGGGCCGGATTGTCGAAAATGCTGGATTAGTGGAGGTGAATTAAAAAAAAAGAAATTTTACAATAAATTGAACTTTTATTGCTTACGAAAACTATGACAATAATCGTTTTAACTATGTACTGTATAATGAAATTTTGTTAATTACTGTATGTACATATGTATGTTTTATGAAAAATAAACTGTGATATGAAACAGCAAGGTACAGTACAGTATTTTAATCAATGAACAAAGTCAATCACTAAATACGAAAAATGAAAATTTAATACACTTTACATTTACTTAAACAACAGCAACATAGTTCGTAATACTTTTCTGCATCTTTGAATTAAAGGAAAGTTTTAAAACATTTTCCTGGAGTGTCTTAAGTGTCAATATGTCGGAAGCCAAAGCTCTATTTTCTTCCGACCAAGTTATTGCAGTTGCATGGGTACAGAGCGCCGAATCCGTTTTTACTGTGTGTGCAGCTGCTGCGTACGTACTGGCTTCCCTTCCTCCACGTCACTGCTGTCTAGTACGTCTTCGATGATCCCATCGTCTGTCATGATTTGGCACTGCTCGTTGTCTGCTCCATTTATCCGGTCGTTAACATCAGTTGATGTCAGATCATCAGGCTGTTTTACTAGTTGTTCGATCATTGGTTCTCCCGAAGTCATTTAGCACAACATCTGCGACAACTTGAGGTTGTGAATTTTCTTTGTAATCCTAATGAATCCAGAAAAGGCCACATCTTTGTCCATGAACAAACAATTGTTTTTGTTGAAAGTTTTTCCCATGCGCTTGCAAGACACACATATTTCACAACATATTTCAGATTGGTTTCCTTCAAAGCTGTAACAACACTCTCTTTGATAGAACACTGTACAACAGGGTTTTTTTTTGGTAACTTGTTTTTATAGTTTGGATCACGCTTTAGTCCATAGGTTGGAGTAACAGTGTTACATTGGGGGCAAAGATGAACCGACGATTTGTCATCCTTTGATTTTAATTCGTCCCTATCTGTATGTCCAGGACAATTGTCAAAAACTAAAACAGCTTTTTGAGCCAATTTCTGTGTATTCAAAAACTTTTTTATCGATGGAACAAAAGTTTTATGAAGCCATTCCGAAAAAAAAGTTTTCGTCACCCATCCCCTGGTTTGATTGGTGTATGAAGCTGGCAGCTGTACGTTTTTGAAAGCCCTTGGGTTCTTTTTCTTTCCTAATGACCAGCAATTCTAATGTATGCGTGTCACTAGCATTGCAACCTAGCATAAAAGTTATTCTATCTTTTGCCAACTTGCGACCTGGGGCACTAACTTCATCCCTATAAACAAAGGGTTTTTTCGGCAAAAGACGCTAGAACATACCGCTCTCGTCTGCATTGTATATCTAATCTGAGCCTAAAGCCATTTCTTTAATAGTTTTTTAAATTTCTCAACGAAAGGCTCTGCAGCATCTACATCACATGAAAGCATTTCTCCAGTTAAAGTTAGTAATCGAATTCCGAAGCGCCGTTTGAATTTATCTAACCACCCGACACTTGCACGCAAGTCGTTATTTTTCATAATTTTGTTATTATATATTTTTGTTTTTTCCTTTGCTACTCATGTCCTGATGAGCCCGATTAGGGCGAAACGCGTCGACAGGATGCCCTTGTCGCTAATATTGAGTCACTTGCCAATAAATTTCATTTTTTGATATTATTTTAAAACTCCTTAAATTTACTTATTCTTTATAATTATAATCTTTGGCCATAGAAAAAGGCAATTGAACCGGATCTCCTCCGTGCCGACTGTTGATAAAACCTGCAAAGTCAGGTGAAGCAACACGAAGGCACAAATTGTGGGCTAGGTGATGCTGTACTTCCCATAATGTGTTCGTGTTAAACATTACATCTTTGCTACTCCTGTCCTGATGAGCCCCAATTAGGGCGAAACGCGTCGACAGGATGCCCTTGTGGCTAATATTGAGTCGCTTGTCAATAAATTTCATTTTTTGATATTATTTTAAAATTCATTAAATTTACTTATTCTTTATAATTATAATCTTTGGCTATGGAAAAAGGCAGTTGAACCGGATCTCCTCCGTGCCGACTGTTGATAAAACCTGCAAAGTCAGGTGAAGCAACACAAAGGCACAAATTGTGGGCTAGGTGATGCTGTACTTCCCATAATGTGTTCGTGTTAAACATTACATCTTTGCTACTCCTGTCCTGATGAGCCCCAATTAGGGCGAAACGCGTCGACAGGATGCCCTTGTGGCTAATATTGAGTCGCTTGCCAATAAATTTCATTTTTTGATATTATTTTAAGACTCATTAAATTTACTTATTCTTTATAATTATAATCTTTGGCTATGGAAAAAGGCAATTGAACCGGATCTCCTCCGTGCCGACTGTTGATAAAACCTGCAAAGTCAGATGAAGCAACACGAAGGCACAAATTGTGGGCTAGGTGATGCTGTACTTCCCATAATGTGTTCGTGTTAAACATTACATCTTTGCTACTCCTGTCCTGATGATCCCCAATTAGGGCGAAACGCGTCGACAGGATGCCCTTGTGGCTAATATTGAGTCACTTGCCAATAAATTTCATTTTTTGATATTATTTTAAGACTCATTAAATTTACTTATTCTTTATAATTATAATCTTTGGCTATGGAAAAAGGCAGTTGAACCGGATCTCCTCCGTGCCGACTGTTGATAATACCTGCAAAGTCAGGTGAAACAGCACGAAGGCACAAATTGTGGGCTAGGTGATGCTGTACTTCCCATAATGTGTTCGTGTTAAACATTACATCTTTGCTACTCCTGTCCTGATGAGCCCCAATTAGGGCGAAAAGCGTCGACAGGATGCCCTTGTGGCTAATATTGAGTCACTTTCCATTAAATTTCATTTTTTGATATTATTTTAAGACTCATTAAATTTACTTATTCTTTATATATACAGTGCTTCCCAAAAGTAACGGATATATTCGATTAAATGATTATTGACAATTTCTAAGTAAAAAGCTCTGACACGTCGATTTTTATTTTTAAATTGTCATTAAATTATATAATTTTCAACCCACCCACCCTTCAACCCCTAATCGCTAGCATCCCCTACTTAAAAATTTTAAATGGCAATGTACCCCTTGTGATACCTCAATTAATAGCATTTTTCATGCAGAAATAAAATTTTACAAAAAATTCTAAATCGGTTGATAAATAACTGTTTTATTCAATAAAAACTTATTCGCTTAAAGTGCCAATTATCTGGTATGCCTTGACAAACAAAATGTCTGTAAAGTGTCAAATAAGTTTAGTGAAAGTACGTTAGTTAAGTGCGTGTTGCTTGTTTAATATTAAGTCAGTTTTATTCAATAAACAAAAGTTGAATAAAAAACAAAAACAAACTCAATTTAAATTAAATGTTCAAACTGCTGTGCGTTAGTCGCTATGCAGTATCCTAATCTAGAGACAAACTCTTGTTGAACTTTGTTTACTATCTGAGGGGAAATTAAGCGAATTTCATTCCAAATTCTCTGCTTTAACTCGTTTACGTTTTAAGGCCTTTTCAGATAAACTTTAGATTTTAAATAACCCCAGAGGAAATAATCCAAAGAAGTTAAGTCGGGAGACCTAGCGGTCCATTCAATTTGTCCTCATCTACCAATCCACCTCATAGGAAATACTTGGTCGAAATATTCCCGTACTGGACGTGTATAGTGGGGAAGCGCACCATCTTGCTGTTACCAAATACTGGGATGAGATGAATCAGGATCTTCTGCATTCGGATGCAGTACCGCTAAAACCCGAATTAATTCAAATTGGAGAAAATTTAGATACTGTTCTCCATTGAGTGTTCTCTCAAACAAGTACGGTCCAATAACTTTATTACCCACTATTCCCGCCCAAACATTTAATCTTTTGTGAAAATTGTGTATTTGCTTCCATAATCCAATGCGGATTTTCATCAGCTCAATAACGGCAATTCTGCTTATTAACGGTACCATTTAAATAAAATGTTGCCTCATCAGAAAACATAATATTACCTTCCAATCCAGGATTTTTATTGCAAAGTTCCATCATTGTCTCACAAAATTGCGTTCGCCTATCAAAATCATTATCTGATAAATCTTGCACTAATTGCACTTTGTAAGGATGAAACTTTTATTTACGGAGAAATTTATGAACTGCACTTTTTGATGAATTTAACTGTGAAGCGACTCCCGCAACGCTTGAATGTGAATTTTCCTGCACAAATAGCAAGTCATCCATTCTGAATCTTCATCTAAAGCTGATGGACGTTCATCTTTAGATTTATCTCGTACGTGTTCAATATTCCGAAATTTATTTTCAATTTGGCTTATCGTTGATTGCGAGATTAGGGGGAGGTCGAGATGAATTTCATTGAATAAAATTCGAACTTTTTGTGCGTTCGAATTCTATTTCCAAAACCAACCATCATTAAAATTTCAATCCTTTCGTCAAGTCTCATTTTTGCTGACTTATTATTAAACAAGCAACACGCACTATACTAACGTACTTTCACTAAACTTATTTGACACTTTA
Organism: Platerodrilus igneus; assembly: GCA_036346225.1. Classification (NCBI taxonomy): domain Eukaryota; kingdom Metazoa; phylum Arthropoda; class Insecta; order Coleoptera; family Lycidae; genus Platerodrilus; species Platerodrilus igneus. The sequence goes on from JARFIW010000822.1 coordinate 3,112,550, forward strand.
CAAACATTTTGTTTGTAAAGGCATACCCGATAATTGGCAGTTTAAGCGAATAAGTTTTTATTGAATAAAACAGTTATTTATCAACCGATTTAGAATTTTTTGTAAAATTTTATTTCTGCATGAAAAATGCTATTAATCGAGGTATCACAAGGGGTACATTGCCATTTAAAATTTTTAAGTAGGAAATACTAGGGCTTAGGGGTTGAAGGGTGGGGGGGGGTTAAAAATTATATAATTAAATGACAATTTAAAAATAAAAATCGACGTGTCAGAGCTTTTTACTCAGAAATTGTCAATAATCATTTAATCGAATATATCCGTTACTTTTGGGAAGCACTGTATATATATATGTATATAAGTTATTTGCAGTCCGCAATAAGAAAATTGAATATAAAGTAAGATGTATCTGTAAACAAACATTCCGCAAATCTCAAAGGCCCAACGTACTTTTATAGTCATTTTTAAAATTTATTATGTAGTTTCGGTTCAATTCTGTACTTCCACACTTTAGCAGTGTTGGTGTTTTATCACCTGATGGCGGTTTTATTTACTTTTGCCATAGTACAGTGATTGTTTCGAAATTATATCATTATAATAGCTTCGATTACTTCATAGGGTTCTTGGGAACAGTCCACTCTGATGAGGCTAACAAGCCGAAACCATTGGTCAGTGGATGTTTCCTCCCCTATGAATTAATAAAGCTAATGTGTTGTTAATGGCTATATAACTACCAGCCCGATTTGTATTTGTCAATGGCTCTTATTATTTTCATAAGAGTTTGTTTACAGATACATCTTACTTTATATATATATATATATATATATATATATATATATATATATATATATATATATATGGGCTGCTTGGGAGAATTACAGATGTCAATTGAGATATAATAATTATTGTGATTGATAGAAATAATTCAGAATGTAATTATTTAAAACGTGTTCATATATTTAGTATATAATATTCTGGCGACGATAACTAGCAATTTAGCTAAATTGAAAAAGAACCGCGCCGTGCCACGCGAATCAGTCACGCGTACCGAAACATTCCTGGCGTCAAGAACAGAAATGACTGACGATGAAGTAACAACTAGGATACACCTTACAAACAGCTTAACACAGTTTGAACAGGTACGAAAAGATATAGAATTCGAAGAGTCTGAACTGGACGCAGAAATACAATATCGTTTCGAATTTCAAGACATGTTCACGAATGTCAAGACGAAACTGGGTTTTAGGAAGAACACAACTTTTACACCACTGACTACAGATAGTACCACGCTTAGTAATCTTAGCTCTACCTTATCTAAAAAACCCTTAAAACCGTTACAAGAAAAAGAATCGTTCAAAAATTTTATTAGAAGAATACAGACTGACTTTAATTGCTCAAATTGAAAAAAATCTATTGCTGAAAACTTTTTTAACCTTCCAATTCATGAGAGGTTTACGAGAATTCCACAAGAGAGGAAAACATTCACATTTCAAGAATTAATTCAAACGGCATCAGCAATTGAGATGAGTAAAACAGAGAAAAAACTATGTCGCTTCACAAAGCAGACCAAGAGGATAGAATAAATAAAATTTCGATAACACCTGCTAGTAATAAAAAACCAACTAGAAACCATACAGCGGCCAATACAAAATCCTCAATTACCTTTAGTGACCTAAAAGGGAAATGTTTCCGATGCGGCAAGGCTAATCATAATGCTAGAGACTGTGGGGTCATCAACGACACTTGCTACAAATGTAACCGTAGAGTTCATTTAGGTAGAGTATGTCTACAAAATAAAAGAGAAGTACACCAATGCGAAGAACCCTGCACTAGTAGTGACAGCGCCTGTGACTTAAATGTGATACGGGTGTGGCAGACAAATACATGATTACTGTCACAGTTGACAATAAAAAAAATCCGAATGAAGTTTGACACTGGCGCTACCCTATCGTCGATATCTTTTAAGCAGTTTAAAGAACTAAAACTCACCAACAAGCTACACGATACCGACATACAGATGAAAACTTACACTGGTGAGATCATCAGGCCAGTTGGAGTCACACTTATAAACATAAATTATTTCATGGAAAACTATTCATAATCGACCAACCTGTAGACCCGATATTAGAAAGGAACTGGATGAAACTCCTTATAGTAAATATAGCGAATATCAGAACCTTACACGCAGAACAATATCCTAAACTAGATGACCTATTAAAAACATACTCCACGACCGTATTCAAAAACGATCTTGGCGAAGTACCAGCATATCGTGGACATCTTAGCTTATTGGATAACGTGCAACCAATTTTATAAAACCACGTTGAATTCGATACGCCTTAAAAAAAGTAGACCAAGAAATCGATAGACTTTGTGCAGTAGGTATAATTACGAAAATCGACCAATCAGATTGGGGTACACCGGTTGTATCAGTCGTAAAACCTAGTGGCAGTATTCGCCTATGTGCAGATTCTAAATAAACGCTAAATAAAGGTTATAAAAGATGAACAGAATCCTATTTCGATAAACCAGGATATCCTCTCAGAAATGAATGGAAGTAAATTATTCTATACACTTGATATCTGTCAGGCATATCTAAATATGGTTATGGATGATGAAAGTGTGCTACTCCAGACACTGAGCACACACAAGGGAACTTTTTAGGTAAATAGATTAATGTTTGGAGTGAAAGCAGACCCAAATATGTGGCAAAAATTTATGAATACACTGTTACAAGGAATTGACTGAGTTAAATGTTTCTTTGATGACATAATCGTGCAAGGATTACACGAAGAACAACTACTCTTACGCCTGGAACAAGTACTTGAAAATCCTTAGGAAAATAATTTACGTCTGAATAAAGACAAATGTCCTTTCTCAAAGTAATTATGAAAAAAATACCACTGCCTTTAATCGTCTTTTGGTAAACCATAATATATAATTCGATTTTTGTATGCATTTATTTGACTTAATCTGTATAACTTTATTTCCCAAATCACACACGACACACAATATATATATATATATATATATATATATATACTGCAATATCACGAATTTGAGAGAGGATTCTGCGTCATTTGACGGTATGGCGATTATAATATATATATATATATATATATATATATATATATATATATTGCTGTGAAACCTCCAAAATCCGGGTACTCCGCTTTTCGAATCGAGCCTCGCGAATTGGGCGTCAAGAATGCTGTGAATCCTACAAAAAGCTATTCATTAACTCAACTGGTCCGTCGACTTTCTTCTGTTCATCGCCTCGGCTGCTCCCCTAGATAAACCTTCATCCTCATTCATAAAAAAAAACACATTCCTACCACAAACATCAACGTTAACTCTATTTACATCAATATTCACCATACATTAAAATTTCAAAATTAAAAATTCAGCATAAATTTCAGTATCAGAAAATTTCAAGATTTAAATTTGTTATCATTTTAAAGTGCATCCAGAATTAAAGTCCTTGTAGGATGCCTACTAATTACTATAACAATATATGCAGACCTGAGTCTGAGTACAAAGGAGCATCTACCACCCTTTACGTTAATTAACCAGGTTCGTCTAATTGAGCTCAAAGACATACCCAAATTTTCATCATAATCCAGAACATAAATACTAAATACCCTTTCGACTTAAACAAGAAAATTTCACCTTAAAATTAAAAATTTTTTTGTTAGTACAATTTACTTACTGTCCATTTTAAGTAAATAAATTATAAAGTTATTCAACACACACGAAAACATCAAAGTTCAAACAAAATAGTATAATTTACCTGAAGGTTACTGCACTCGTAGCTTCAATGTACCTCGTCCCTTTTGTTAATCACACCATTCCAACTGGGTTATATTTACGGCTTCTGATTCTCAACGCTTTAAAATTTCTCCATCACCATTCATCTAAAGTTGTTTCAGGGCTTTTCCGGAACTCATCTGTGTATATCTGACCCTTGTTTTGTGGATCCAGACACGTTTATGAACCATTTAATTATTAACACCCCCGAAAAATAGCAAAGAAATTTATACTTCTTTCACCAATATACGCCAAAACTGCCTACTTTTGTGTATTCATTTGTCGTTGTAAATTTTACTAATTGGTACAGTGATATTAAACTTTATTACCTTGTATCTTCTTTTCTAAGTGTACTAAAGTACATTCATTGTAGCACGTAAAGAACAAGCTGTTTTAAATCACAAAGATATTCGAGCAAACTGTTTAAATTATTTAATCAAAACCGGAAAACTAAAAAGCACTGTTTAACGCATTGAATCAATTTGAAAATCTAAGAGAGCTTGTTCATATTCACCTGGGTATATATAGCGGTTAGCCCGTCTGTCGGTCTGTTCCCCAAAACGGACAATTCTAAAGAATTTCGCATGCTAGGTTCCCATTCCGCAGCCCGGCATGCGATTTTTACGAAATTTGCACTCGCACCAGTTACATCTCAGAAATTTCGACACGGCTCGCAACTTCTGGAAATAACTAATTGAATTTTATACAGAAACGTTATTTTTACCTCTCAATTTTGCCTTTTATTTTCACCCAATCGCAACCCCGTGACGTTGCTCTACTCACGCCTTTTACTATGTGTGTCTCGGTCTTGCGCATATTATCTGTCTCTATCTACCCTGTTCTTATTGGTGCAAATTGATATTCTTTATTATCGATTATTTCAGTCCACGTGAACTTGTGAAATAACCCACCTTTAGCATTTCTCGTACCTATTAAGCTACGGTTTCTCATTCTCTGTAACCATTAATTATCTGCAAAATTTACGCAGAATGAGCTTTTTAAAAATACGCAGGTGTTCAAACATAATAACACTTTACGATTTGCATTTTATTGGGTTTTCAAGTTTTATAGATATTATATGTTACTAATGGTTCAATTAACTTCAATTAAAATTAATACCCTTAAATTTTTAGTGACTCCTAATCAAATATTAATTATTATCTGTACATTTTGTTTAATACCGGTTACTTAAAATAGAGTTAATTAATATAAATTTTGCACGTAATTTCTCTTTGTTTCTTTACTAGGAATAATTAAATTACACGTAAAGTTTTCTAATACTGCTTCCTTTTATATAAAGCGTCTTATAAATAATTTAAATCTCTTATTTTTAATAAAACGAATGAATTTTTATGCTTCACGGTTTTTTAATAACGCGTACCTTTTCCCAAAGCTTCTACACGGTGATTAAAATTATTCGATGTGATTATTTAATTTTCTACCCTGGTCTAAATATGAGTAATATATATATATATATATATATATATATATATATATATATATATGGGCTGCTTGGGAGAATGACAGATGTCAATTGAGATATAATAATTATTGTGATTAATAGAAATAATACAGAATGTAATTATTTAAAATGTGTTTATATATTTAGTATATAATACCTTAAAACCCTATTAACCGTATCTTTAGAAATTTTTAATTTCCAAATCTAGCTGTCTGGTGCTCGGACTCGGGTCTTCTTCAACTCGTTCTATAATTTCATCATCAACATACGGTGTTCAAAATCGTACGATTCTATCCATAATTAACAGCCGCATGGGCAAAATTATTAATTGTTGGAAGACGCCTTTCAACAGAGGCAAATGTTTAGTGGTTAGGTATGCGTCTATTTGGAAATCTTTCTTGGTATACTCTCAACGACTGTCGACCATTTACTTGGCAATAACCATAAACTAATATCATATCGGTAATTTCTGCGTTAGCAAGGGTACCGACCATTGCGAAAAATTCAAGAATGATAAGGTAATTTTTAAAATTACGATAAAACTTTGTTAGACTGAATCGTTTGACAATACTCTTTTGTAATTAATGACTATATTTAACATTGTTTAGTCGTTGCTATTATACATGTTAGTATGCAATATAACAACTGTCAAAGCAACATCTACAAGGTATACATTTTTTGGAAAAAAAAAGTCTAGGAATAAGAATTTTGAAGCATAAATTTGATATACTGAAGCACAAAAAAGTTATGGGGCTTTAATCTTGGCAAAGTGTTACTGATGGCGCTTTTGCGCGGTACATCAAAACTATTATCTGTATTTTTTATCTTAAAAAACCCTTAGGTACCAAATTTCATTCAAATCCTGCTATTATTAAGACACCTATTTATAAAATAGTTTAAAAAAATTATATTTGGCATCTTGGAAACTATCAACTTTTGGACTAAATTAAATTATGTGAGATCTTCATACTTTAGTGTCAGAAATTTGTGGTAACATTTTGTTCTGACCTTTTAGAGACACCCTGTATAAGGTTAAATGGACGCTTAATATATTTCAATTAGTTTAAATGTAACAATTAAGTGTAAATGTATCGGTGAATTCAACAAAATGATCGCCTAAGGAAAAATAAAGAGGAGCATAACATTATTGCGATTCTAAATTAGTGTCAAGCGGTTCAGCAAGGATAAGTTGTCTCGCAGAGGTACAGAATACGAAATTCCTTAACATACTAATTATTTTATTGAAATGCTTTAATTACTAGTATACGAAAAGATCATTGTTTAAAATAAAAGGACAAGATAAAGGCACGTTTCCTTCCTTCGTTCCATGTTTATTTAATTTCTTGTTTAAATTAAATGTTATATCTCTTAAGTGCTATTGCAAAGCAACACTTACAGCAACATTGAAATATTTCTTTAACTTAAAATGGACAGCGCGTCCATAAAATACAGCTGGCATTAAGCTCAAGACTAAAGAAGTAAAACGTATGTCAGAATAAGCTGTGGGGATAAAGTCTTACTTCCAAATCGTAAAAATGTGTGTTTAATTTTAAAACGCTTTGACGTCTTTTGTCGCTTTAATATATTTTCTACTGAACTATAACGTAAAAAGTAACATGTAGCTAATGGTCAAGAAACAGTTGGGCTGAATAATTGAAAACAACGACCTCCACTTACCCTACAATTTATAGTCTTCATACTGAATTTAAAATAGACATCTTCAACTATCGTTTTTACATATGAATCTTATGCATAGGAGTTTTAACTGTATAAAGTTTATTATATAGCTATCAAAAATATAATACATTGGACGTTGTAAGTAATAATTATCTATAAGCCCAAAGAAAGCAGGGGATCTTTCGGTACTTAGATGGGCAGAGACTGTAGGAGTCGGTATGGCAGTCTAAGACACACTGCCGCAATGTGGAAGGCAACGGAAAACCACCACATTGCCTCCCAAGTACACAGCGTACCTAAATTATAATAAAATGATGGCATTCTCTGGGGTAAAAGATTCCGGAGTTAAAATAGTCCCGTATTTGGATCTCCGGGAGAGGACTACTTCGGTGGATGCGATCGGAAAGTTCAGAATAAGAGTCGGGAAGGTTTGGGAGTCGGAGCGTGGAATGTTAGAAGCATGCAGTAAGTAGGTAAGCTAGAGAACCTAAAAATCGAAATGAATAGGTTAGCACTAGACATAGTAATCAACGAAGATCGGTGGACAGAGGCGGGGGATTTTTGCAGTGGAGACTTCAGGGTACTTCATATAGGAGCAGAGGAAAAAAACTTGGGTGTGGGGATAGTTATGCGGAAAAAGATAGGATACTGTGTAGAAAACTACTTATTAAAGAACGAATGAGTACTCATGGTTAGATTAGAATTTAAACCCGTAAGCACGGTAACAATGCAAGTATACATGTCCACCTCTAGCTACAGTGACGAAGAGTTAGAAGCGATCTACAAAGATATCAAAGACATATTAAGACACGTAAAAGGACATGAAAATTTAATAATTACGGGGTATTTTAATGCAGTGGTAGGTGATGGTAGGGAAAGAACGGTAGTAGGTTTATTTGGTTTAGGCACCAGAAACGACAGGGAAAATTGGCTCTTAAAATTTTGCGACAAGAACAATTTAATCACCACAAACACATTATTTCAACATCATGAAGACGATATACGTGGAAGATGCCAGGAGATATAAGAAGATATCAAATAGATTACATTCTTGTTAGACAACGGTTTAGGAATTGAGTAAAAGACTGTAGAAGCTACCCAGAAGCAGATATAGACACCGACCACAACATCGTAATTATGAAGGCCGCACTTAAATTTAAAAATTTGAAAAAAGAAATGGAAAAAGGCACTCTGACTAAGAGAAACTAAAAAATAAAGATATTCAAGAAAGATTTAAAAAAAGTCAAATGAATTGCTGAAAGATATCGGGCAAATATCTGATACTAGGGAAGTAGAAACAGAATGGAATAACATTAAATCCAACCGAAACATGACGGCCAGAGATATTCTGGGGTATACACAAAAGAAAATAAGAAACCATGGATAACAAAGGATATCCTGAATTTAATAGAAGAAAGTCGACTATACAAAAATAAATCAGACGAAACAGGAAAGTAGAGATACAAAACCATAAAAGTGGAAATTATTTGCAAATGCAGGAAAGCTAAAGACCAATGGATTGATGAAAAGTGCAAAAAGGTACAAACTAAGATGGAAGTAGGAAAGACAGATGAAGCATACAAACTAATTAAAATCAATTTTAGGGACATAAAACCGGGTAGCAAAAATATAAGGGACGCGGGAGAAAACGTCATTATAGAAAATGTAGAGAAAGTGGGTAGATGGCAAGAATATATAGGGAATTTATATGCAGGAGATGAAATAACTGCATTAAAACAGGAATCAGACAATGAAAATGATGACCTGGGATATCCTATACTTAGAGATGAGTTTGAATTAGCATTAAAAGATCTGAAAAATGGGGAAAGCATGTATATAGGGTTTGTAGCGCTGGAAAAAGCATTCGACAATGTAAAATGGAAAAAAATGTTTGAAATACTCAAAACAATTGGAATGAGTTATAGGGATAGACGAATAGTACTTAGCTTATAAAACGAGCAAACAGCAGAAAAGAATTAGAGCAGGAACATAGAGAAGTAAATATTAGGAAAGGCGTGAGACAGGAATGTGCCCTATCCCATTAATTTTTAACTTGTACATTGAAGAGGCAATGAATACAGTCAAATGCAGGACGACATTTGGAACTACTATACATGGACAAAAAATGAATATGCTTAGATTTGCAGATGATATAGCGATATTAGCATCTAGCAAGGAAGAGTTAGAAGCTGCTCTTATTGAAATGGAAACGGTTCTAACAGAGAGATACGGTATGAAAATTAACAAAACTAATACTAAAGTACTAGTATGCAAAGGAGGGGAAAATAAATCAAAAACAAGAATACAAATATGTAACACGAACTTACAAGAGGTTAAGGATTTCTGCTACATAGAACGCCAAATAACGCAACATGGGAAAAGCGCAAAAGGTATACAACAAAGATTAGCACAAGGTCGTGCTACATTTAACAAGAAAAAGCAGCTACTGTGTGTAAAGACAAGAAACAGAAACAAGGAAAAGATTGCTTATAACATATGTGCGGAACACAGCACTGTACGGCTGTGAAGCCTGGTCAGTAGGAGAAGCGGACAAGAAAAAGGTAGAAGTCTTTGAAATGTGGTGCTGCAGACGTATGATGAAGATATCATGGACAGACAAAGTTAAGAACGAAGAGATACTAAAAATAGCAGCGAAAGAAAAAAATATGTGGAAAACGGTAAAAAATAGGAGAGATAGGATGATAAGCCACATACTAAGGCATTAAGGAATAGTGCGGAATATATTAGAAGCATAGATAGGAAAAAAGGGAGGTAGAGGTAGACCTAGGTTAGACTACTGCACACAGATAGTGAAAGATGTACGCTGTAGAAATCAATGGAGGTACGCATCCAACCAGTCCCAAGATGGATAAATTAATGACAAAAACAGTAACTGTACTTAAACATGATGATTATTATAAGCAACAAAGGGTATTGGTTGGGCAATATTCTCGAATAATGTTAATTGTGTGAAAGGATTTATTGGAAAACTATTAATTCGGCAAATGTCTTAGTGCTGGGAGAACTTGGCAGCCACATGCTGCCCCTCCCCTCACAACCACTGAATGTCGGTGAAATAGGGTATATAATTGTAAAACAATAGAAGGGGTCCGAACTACATTTAAGAAGAAAGAACAACGCCTATAATGAAAGACATCCAACATAGAAACAAGAAGAAAATTGTTGAAAGCATATGCGTGTAGCACGGCACAGTATGCCTATGAAATACGGACAGTAGGAAAAGCAGACAGAAAAGCGGTAGCAGCCTTTTAGATTGTTGTGCTTTAGATGTATGAGGATGATAGCATGGACAGACAAAGTTAATAACAAATAGGTTATAGAAATAGCAGGGAAACAAAGATGTCTGTGGAAAAAAATATGAGAAATAGAAAGGCAAAATACGTTCTAAGGCATTTTTGGGGAATAGTATAGGATATATTACAAGCAAAGATAGGAAAAATGAGATACATAGAGCTAGATCAAATAGTGATAGATGCAGACTGTGCAAATTTCAGGGAAACGTGTAGGTTAGTTCAGAATAGCAAACATTGGTGGACGCGTATAGCCAGCTCCAGGACTGAAGACCTAATGATCATGATGAAGTTTAAAATGTTGCATTGATTAGTGGTAATTAGTAAATAACATCCATTTTGCGTAAAGCTGCGGCACATGCATGTTGAACGTTGCCCCTTTAGCAAAACTATAGCAGACACTGCAGTTATGAAGCGAAGCCGGCTATATCGATAAATTTAGCATCCTCCAGGTCTACACTACATATAAGCCAGGAAACTACTGTACGCTTATTGCAGTATAACCCTAAAAAAACTTGGTTAGTAAGTCATTCATTGCTATGCAATACAGCAGCCGAATATAATTTTATGGTACTCCAATGACATTGCGCCAGCTTTACACCTATCGGTCTAATTCCCTTCTACAACAGTATATTAAACATGCACGTGCGACGCCACGTACTCACATACACGTGGGTGCACATACTCATACACACGTGCACGCGCGCACACACACACGCGCGCACATACTCTCAGATCGATTACATTATACAAATATATTATTGCAAGTAATCTAACTCGTCAGTTAACGCCAGCCAGTCTTCTGACCTTTAAATCTATAGTAAGCCCGACATCAATTCGTTGAAGACAAAGAAGTTGTATTTAGTAAATACGCAGAACATTAGTTACAGCACAAGAGTTTTCTACAGTAAAGTAAAATACGCAAACGTAGCAAACAAATAGAACACAATGTAAATTACACATAATAAAATAAGATTACAGTAGATATTTTACTTGATCTAATATCCGTGTGAACTTGAACACGTACTTGTTTAATAGAATTCAAATACCTTACAATGTCGTGGTTACTAAGCTAAAGCTTCTATTTTAGCTTAAAACATTTCAATGTACTAATTACTTCCACGATGAACATCAAAATTACTAATGATATAGTAGGACATACTTTGTGGTCGTGGAGTAAATTAGATTTTGAAAGTTGACGAAATTATCGCTTTGCTAAATAATGGGTGTGCAAATTGCTTAAGATTGATCTACTATTAGTAAGAAAAAAAGAAGTTAACACTAACCAATAAAATAAGCAATATGAAATATAAAAGAGTTTTTATGTATTAGCTCAATCTATTAGTTCTATAGAACACACTCAAATCGTTATTGTAAGACTAACTGAATAATAATCACCTTAATTTCAAGCTAACGAAGCAATACAAAAAGCACTTTCATGATTACTATGCTAGATGTTGGTACCATTTCAAAATTTTAAGGTAGACAGGAGGCTTCTTGTTGTCTTTACGACAATAAAGTATAAGCTGTAACGCTAGCGCGTTACTTAAAGAAAGAGATAGTAAAAACGTCATTTATTTTAGTTAGTTAGATGAACTTTTAGCATGAAAACACCCTACATAATCTAGAAGTTTTACTGCTTTAAATTTAATAACGTTGCTATTTCAATATAATATTAAATTCGAATAAATAAGTAAAATACGAAAACACGCAGGAGGTACTTTAAATACAAATGGTAGTAACTGTCGGTACCTTACACCATTTCTTATTAAATTCAGAAAACTATAGATCGAAATTGAGAAATACCGTGCATATTAAAGTTATTTGTACACATTCACAAGGGTTAAAGAAACCATCAACTATAGAACGCTACACTTCACAACCACAGACTCTTAGAAACAACCATAAAAATTACTTGGTTTCAGCACCAGCACTACATATGATTGTCTCCAACTGATAGAGTAGGATTTACTATGTCAGGTCAGGTTGAATAGCATTAGTTATTAAATTTCTTCAAAATGCAGAAGTCTTGTACTACGTCTAATAATTTAACATAGTCCCAGGGGGTCTATTCTGGAGCTCGTTCGATATATATCTTTGGTGATATTTATCACCTAAAAGTATTGCATGCGAAATGGATTTTATGACGTTTGGTATTCTCGACAAGATGTGATATGATATTTTAAATATCGAATGAAGTGATGCATGTCGTATATAGAATAATAATAAAAGTCAATAGTCAACCGGAACGAAATCACCTGGTTCAGGAAGCTACTTAGATCGTATTTTATCGGGCATGGTCGAAGATGGGATGAACGTAATTTTTACTTGCATTAATTACGCCCAACTAACAGAGTTACTTATAGAGGGCAATTATGCAGCCGTAAATTTTCCTCTAATTTTACAAAAAAGAAGCTTGCGAAAAACGAGAAAAAATAGCAACGCAACTGAATGAAATTCCCGGAAGTCAACTTTTTATTAAGTGGAACATACGCACAAACATTTTTTCACTTAAATCAAAAGATACTCTACGCTTATAGATTGTTTTTTAGTCACTTCGGGTAGATGTTTCAGCTTCTTCCAGCACCTCCAAAACAGCAAATAATGCTGCCTCATCAAAGTTTGCTATAATTGTTATTAATTATAATTATTTGTCAAACACCCGCGAAATTGACTAAAAACAGTAGCAATTTTTTTGTTATGTGCATTGAGAAAAGTCTATGGTTATGTGTTATATCAGTCAATTTTAATATAGTAATCATGCCAATACGTGTGTTTTCATGCGATAAAATGTATCACTTGGTAGTACACCGCTCTTTGAAGTTCGTGCGATAAAGGTTTCTTGCAAAATTTGAAGAATACCAACTTCGACGTATCGTGCAAAAATTGTAAAATATTGCATGCGATAAGTATCACCGTCTTTCGAGAATACATCCCTAGGATTGGTATTTTAAGTATAGAGAGCATACGTTGATTTGTTTTGGGCGTGACATATTTACTGCTATGCCTCTAGTTCAGAATTTACCAATGTTTGGGATATTGGTATGCATTGAATGAAGCCAGCTGCGCCGCTATGAGCTCCTTCTCCTTCTTCTTCTCCTTTTAAGTTATATAGCTCATTTGGGTTGGACTTTGTTTTTGTAGGTAAATACTCTTCGGTCCAAGTTCAGTTATTAGCTGTTGGAGGCTATGGAGGTTATTCATAATTCCTCGGCAGCTCCGTTATACTATAAGTGGAGCAATTTTTGTGCTTAGGGTTTCCCACAATGCTTTACGGGCTGCTTATTCCACTCTCCTCTTTGTTTGTCTTGAGGCCAGCTTTCCTTCCTCTTCTGGTTTTGCAATGATGTAATTGCTTTGTAATTCTCCGTAATTTCTGCAGTGTCGGCTGGGAGGCGTCGCCGTGGATTAATGTAGTAAGCGTAAGATTACAGATCGCAAGATCCTGGGTTCGAATCCCGACACGGCCGACTGCTTGAAAAATGGCAGGTGAGCATTTTTCACAAAAATTACGCCCTCGTTCGGATGAGAGGTTAAATGGAGATCTCGTTTGTGAGTGTTGTCACGCACGTTAAATATCCCTACCTTGCCTGGAACGGCAAGGGTTCGGCAAAATTATAAATTTCCAAGCAACAAAAAACTCGCCTCCTGGCCAATGTAGTACCTTCGGGTGGAGCATTGGAAATGTAAATGCACTGTGTCGCCTGGGACGCCTGCAGCTTTTGCGAATGTACTAAGATTTTCTTTGATACGTACTCGTACTTGTTGAAGCTTCTACAAAAGAACGTTTTAATGTTGTGCTATTCTGTTACGTATCAATCTGGAATGTAGTTATTCAACTATGTTTGTCGATTGGTTATTGTTTGCTTTTTGCGGTTTTATCTATGGTGTTTCTTCATGTGTGGGATTTTGAGTTCATGTGAATTGCTGAGGTGCATGTGCAGTTGTTGTTCGGTTGAATGTTGTAGCCATGGATTTAACTATTTCTCGAACGAAGATTTTTACCAAATTATGTACAGTAACTATTGTAGAGGCTGGTGCATTGGATACGACAGTTGAGTAACGTGGTCCAAGTCGAATTAGTCCTCAAGATAATAGTTCTCTTTTAGTCTCAAAGTAACTTATTATTCTTGTAACTTGTAAATGTTTAATATCCTGCTATTGCCTATGAATAGGGCATTTGCAGGATGATGCAGCGTGTTCACATCGCCATTTTTCGCAAGTTATAAATGTGTCTCACTGGTTTGCCTTCATGCGTGGTTTTGTCACAGATACATATCAACGGGTTTGAGCAGAGAGACGATATGTGACCAAAGATTTGGCACAGGAAACACCTTAGTGGGGCGGGCTGGGATATGAGGTCTTATTGGCAATTGATAAAAGGCAGCTATTTTCTTTTCTAGGTGTTTGTCTGTAGTATTATTTATAAGAACATAATAGAAATCCTCCAAATTAAGGTTTTAATCAATTACAACTCGTACATAGATAATGATAATAATCAGAACAAAGCAAGAGTAACTATAACTGCATATAGTTCATAGATAACAATATACTGGGAGAAATACTGCCAATACATCATTTTCATCACATTTACATATCCCCACTAAAAATACTCACTGAGGCACCCAGGCTTACAACGATCTCCTTCAGAACGACGCAGCATTTCAGTTTGTTAAGGCTGGTCGTTATCTTGACTATTCGATTTACTCTCTCGTTGACTTAAGTTGATGTCAGTTGGGACTTCAGACGGAGTTTCTTCCGCAACTTGAAACGATTTTTCGTGGCCCTTGGCTGGGGTCAAGTGTCGGTTTGACATTGTTACTTCCCTACCGCTCTTAAGCCGAACTAAAGAATATTGTAGTTTCGAATGCAATATTTATGCTTCTTCCGTTATAGGCTCATACTTGCTGTGACAAACGTGCCTTTTTACTAATTCCGGACCAAGTTGAAACCACGCGGTAGTGGATTGACCGTTTGAGGACCTTCCTGGACGGACGAAGAATCTATCATGCGGTGTTTCATTTGTAGCGGTACAGAGCAAAGACTGCGCGGAATGCAGAGACTGTGGTAGCATCCGATTCCATTGCCGGATGTCTAATTGTTTTGACCACAATGTTAATTTGACAATGTTAAAAACGACTCCATTATATCTTTCTACTTGACCATTGCCTTGCGTTATATGCTGTTGAGTAACTCGTTGCAACCCCACGATCTGTCAAAAAATGCTTGACTTTATTTGAAAAGAAAGAGGAACTACAATCGAAGTGGATGTAATGAGACAATCTGAAGAGGATGAACAGTTCCGTTAGGCATTTGATCACCGTCTTTGAACAAATATACTAAAACGCAAAGGCGAAGGGGAAGCGAGAGTATTTGTCTACCATTGTAAGCATGTGTTTATTCACGTTACTCGACGGTATAAGCCCTTTGAAATCTATGGACAGCCTTTCGAAAGGCGCCGTTGCCTTGATCAGCTTAGCAGTTTGTTTGATAAATTTATGTTTGAGTTTCAAACAGACTCTACAGTTAGACGTAACTTTCCACTTCACACCCTCGACAAAATACGGTAAGTTTTTGCTGCGTGTCAAACGAGTCAGCTTTTCTCTAGGGTCCGCTACGCGCAAAAAAGCATACAGTATTTTCAGAACCTAGCGTATAAACTATGTCAAACTGATAACACGAAAGTTCCAGCCTCCAAGGAAGGATTTTATCATTTTTAATCTTAGAACTATGTTTCTTTTCAAACATGAAACTGCGGATTTCTGATCTGTAATTAGCTTAAACGTAATTTACGAAGGGATTCCGCCACGGCATGGACTTGCTTCTCAATAGCGGAGTGTTTAAGTTCAAAATCAGACAATGTTCTTATAAAGAATGCAACGAGACGATCATCTTGTGAAAGCGTTGCAGTTATAGCGAGGTCAGATGCATCGGTTTCAACGGTAAACGGCATGTTCAAATTAACGGCATTGACCGCAGACTTGGAGTGGATTAAACGGCTCCACCGCTACCTTGCTAAGAGAAAACGTTTTCGATTCGATTAGAAGATGGATTTTCTCAGAGAACATGGTGACATACGTAGCGTAGTGCGCAAACACCCCATAACCTTATGTCGGGAGGCTAGATTTGTAGGTATTGGCAGCACTAGTAGAGGACAAAGCCTGTCGAAATCAGGCGTAATTACTACGCCCGAGATGTGGTAACCGAGTATCTTGATATCAGTTACGGAATATGTGCTTATCTTTTCATTCGCGGTCAGGTTGTATTTGCGAGCGACTTCCATAAATGCATTAAGTTTTTGGTCATGGTCTTTTTGAGTTTTACCACAAATAGTCAAATCATTCAAATAAGCTACTACGCCTTCTAGTTTTTCGTTTTCGATAATTTTGTGAATTACTCTTTGAATGCGCGCAACACCATTTGTGACGCTGACCGGAATCCGAAGAAATTAGTACAGGTTGCTCACGGCTTCGAAAGCTGTATATGGTTTTTTATCTTCTAGTATCGGTATTTGATGGTAGGCAATTGTGAGGTCAACAACAAAATTCTATTTTTAGCTATTCTATCAACAAGGACTTCTATAGATGGTAAAGAAACAGCATTCACCATTATAAACCCATTAATGGTTTGCGAATAGTCTATACACAAACGCTTTCTATTCCCGTCGTTCGAGACGACTACCACTTGAGCTCTCCATGATGAAAGACTCTCCAATGATTCCATCGTTTAGCGACTTTTAATTTTGCCACTAATAAAATCTAAGTCGCTCTGCGAGCACCTTTGCGATTTTATAGCAATCGGTTTACAGTCAGAAGTTAGTTATGGAAATAACTTTTGCGGTTCAATGTTAGTTGCCACAAAGGCATACAGCTGTAAAGCAGGCCGTGGGTCTTCAAAATTGAGTTGGACTAACGAGTGCCCTTTTAACATAATTTAGTGTTCCATGAGGGGAGACTGTAACAGGGAATTGTCGAATGATGGATAAGTTTTCCATTTTGCAAGCTTCTTGGGCATTTCTACTTGCATCAGTGGTCCGTTAGATATTTTTCTATAACTTTCAGGTTGCCAAACTCTGAGGTTAGAATTTTATTTAAATAGAAAAAATTTATTAAACTAATGCTTCTTTCTTATCGCTTGTCTACAGTTGATAATACGTCACATCATTACACAAATATTCTATTTCCTCAATACCTCAAAATCTTTATACCGGGTATGGCTTCCGTGATTCCATTCTTCTATTTTAATTTTTTTATATCAGAGTAACCCAAAGGAATTCTGGATTTCAATTTTTGGCTGTCAATTAGATAAATGTTATATTTCGAAATTTTTCATGCAGTAAACTCTCGTGTGCAGCAAATCAATAATTATCACAAGCGATTCGCGCCACATCTGATCTTGGCTGCCGTCAAGGCCATAGCTTCCTTGTTGTCATTACGTTGTCATTTCCTTGGATAGGTTTATGTATGAGAGGTTATGTTCACAGATGCTATGTTTGTTGGTGGTTGTAATTTAATAATTCTAATTCTGTAAATGAACAAGTGCAAACTATATCGATAGAAAAAATAAAGCACTTATTGTATCAGTAGTGTATCTCACAGAGAGGAAAATAAATCAATAAATCAAATTTTGGAAACTGCTTGTGAGGATAATAATCTCAGCAAAATAGTGCATCTCGAATATTGACACCAAATGGGCAATAATATCATTATAGAATATTGGAAAGCTGCAAGTATGTAAATGATGTCACTGTAGACTTTATTGAGAGGACTGTTGTGAAAATGTCTGGAAACATTTGTGTTGTTTTACAAGATCATGGAACCAAAATAAAGCAGAATCGTCAGGAGTTTGTTTATGCAAGCACGCATATAGGGATTATACCAAGCATGCTTACAATCCTGCCGTTTAATGCTATTTTATTAATTTTAATGTGTATTCGTTTTTAAGGTGGTTCAAAAGAATAGTTACATTATGTTGTCATGTTACATATACTGTAGGTAGTGTTCGTTCAAATAAATACTTATTCAACTTTGCATTATTTTACAGTTAAATCTATCATATGCAATAGTGGTCTGTGGTCACTCCCCATGTGCAAAGCATTTATTTTTATTACAGAGAAAAGTTGTACAAATAATATTCAATTTGGGAATAGGGAAAATTGTAAAGAAATTTTTCAAAACTTAAGATAATTTACTTTGTTTTCATTATATGTATATTGAATTGTTTGATTTATGTATACAAAAACTTTGATAACTATACAAATAATCGGGATTACAAAATAATACATAAATAAAAACCACTACACACAAGACAGAATCGCCTACACTAGTCTAAGTAGAATCACATATTCAATTAACTGCAATGCCGTAAAATTACTCAATTTATTTATATTTATAGGGTAAACGCCATAAATTATAAATTACAGAATAAATTATGTATAGACGACTATAATAGTAACGATTGGATAATCCTTGGGGTATATAAACCAACATTTATTAGTAACTGAAGGTTAATAAGTCATTTATACAGAATATATTTGGTAAAGTTATTATAAGTGTAATTTTATTTGCTAATAGTGCCATCAAGGTTTTGATGTTTAATCTTGACCATGTAAACAAGTTTCACAATTGTTAACTGAAAACTATGATGACCTTGGCGGCAGCAAAAATCAGATGTGGCGCACGCTCATTAATTAACTACTTTAAATTGTTTTGCATGCAGAATTATTGTGCTAGCTTGTGCTGTGTTAGTTTATGTTACGTTGAGTGATGAGAACGTGAACTTAGTACTTAATACAATTTAATTTAGCTTGATTTATTTTTTTTGATTTAATCTAATTCAGTTTTATTATTTAATTAAATAATTAATCTATTTGTTTTACATATTCAGTTACCAATTAGTTATATACAACATCTTGCTTAATACAACTTATGAATAGGTTTACGAATAATTGTTAGACTGAAAATAATTAAATAAATAGATACTCACACTTTAGTTGATTTTGACTTGCAATCAAAGAAGTTCGGTGCCTATCTAACTCATACACAGTTTTTGTTTAATTTGATTAAGTTATGGATACTAGTTGTAACGCTAGCGTATTACTAAAGCAAACAATAAGTAGTAGAAATTAGTTTATTAATTTCGGGTAGTTAAATGAACAGCTTGAAAAATATAAGAACTTTGTTAGTGTACATATAATATCGTTGCTATTTTAATATGGCGTTAAATTAGAATAAAGGATTAACAAAGTAAAGCAACTAGTACACCATATGCAAAGAGTACTAAAAATCGGTACTTTACACCACTTCGTATTAAATTCAGATAGATATTGGAAAATAACGCTCATATTAAAGTTATTTTTACAAATTCACGCGAATTCTAGAACCATCGACTACGGGAAATACATTTCAAAAAAATCTGGACACTTAAGACAGCCATAACGTGGGAATAAAATGAATTTCACACGGGCAGAACAACATTGATCTCGAAATTAAGATAATTTAGTCGCATAATTGATGGAAACGGAAAATAACATGCAATAACCCTACATATAAATTTTCAATGCTCCAGCCGAAGGTACCATATTGGTCGGGAAGTGGCTTTTTTTAACTGAAAAATTTTGAATTTTGCCGAACCCTTGCTGTTCCAAGCAAGGTAGGGATTTCTAACGTGCGTGACAACACTCACACAGGACCTCATTTTACCCCTCATCCAACGATGGCGTATTTTTTGGAAAAATGCTTACCTAACATTTTTCAAAGGCACCGTGTCGGGATTTGAACCCGGAGCATACAATGACCACAGAACGAAAAGCTTATAAGAATAGATGAATGGATGCATTTGTTTGATCATGCTATTTGATACTAGACATCTGTCGGCAGAGCTTCTATTGACACGTGAGCTACCATCAAGATATGGAACGAGGTTAGAGAATCAGGTATTTAATGTGACGGTATCAAAACCTCGAAACAGTTAATGAAAACAGGTTTTCCAAACATGAGGACTTTACATACCCGTAGTTAACGTGGAGCTTGCCCATGAAAAGAGTTTGTATGCAACTATTAATTTAGATTTCTAGTTACAACGACTTCTGCAATAGAAGCTAACAAAGCTTTGGGGAGAATAAACCACTGCAAGTCGATTGCAGTTTGGTTATCCATCTTATATACCTCGAATGCTGTCTTGTTGTATTTAATAGTTGTGTTTGCTGGTAATAGTAATAATGTGTGGAGCTTATTATTATTATGAGAGAGACCATTAACGTTGATGTACGCTTATTTAAAGTGCATTGTACAGACTGATTTCTCATAAAGAGTATCTCACAATTGTGTCCGCATAATTCATATGTAAAAATTACAATGGTTGAATTTTTACCATTGATAAGATTAAGTTGTTTTTTAGCTATACGAATATTCGGAATCATAGTTTTCTTTGTTGTTATTCGATGTTTTAATCATGTTTTACAATATAGGTTGGGTGTATACGACCTGGAGTTTTTATTTTTTATAGCAAACTAGTAGAAGAAGGTGATATGGGTGTAGGCATAATCTCGGTCAACCTCCAGTTCGCGGTGATAACCGTTAAACCGGTCTCCTGGAACGCGCACCGTCCGGTTAATCGTTATTTGGGTGGGGATTTCTTCAGGTGGGTTTGCGTCCAAAAGTTTTACATAGACAAAGAGAGTTTAAATACCTTTCCAGGTAAGCGCGAAAGTAATTAATAAAAGGGTCAGAATCTGTATACCCTTAAAGGTAGTATATTTGCTTTACAGAACTAGAAGCTAGTCGATGCTCTAATTTACTGTTACGACACTCTGCCTCATGTAGAGCAACATTAATTCAGAAATGTAACGTCAGTTCAACTCGTGACATGGTATACGGTGAGTTTTCCTTTCAAATGGAGTTACGTTGCTTAAAGTAAGGAGCAAGCTTACATCCGATATATCCAGTAGGTGAGTGAAGGTTCAAAAGAGAAGGTATAATCTGAAATTTTTCTTTCATTAGCAAAGGTAAAATTGTTCAACGAGTATAACACAAGGTTGCCGGAGTAGTCGTTTGATACAAGTACATTTAACAACTCAACCTTTTATACGTTGATTCTTATAAATAAAAGAGTACTTTTTTATAGACAATTAAATCAGTATGCTAGATCTACTCTATTAAATCCAAGCGCTCCGTGAAAGCGTGACGGCTTGTTAAAGCGAATAACAAATCGATACCTATTTAGTTTGAAACCTAAATAAATTTGAAACATGTCCTTTTATTTCGTTTACTGGAAAAATAAGGTTAGTTACAAAGAACTATATACTTTTGCAAATAAATCTTGATTAAAGCATTTGTTTCATTGTACTACTTTACACGTCAAAAATCAACGCCAAAGTAGGTCTGAAAGAAAAACCGACTTGATTAACATAATACCCTAGTTAAGGTTTCTTTCACGAAATTCGGTTTTAAGTAACTATAAATCTTCGAAAGGCTTTCATCAGGTTTCCTACTTTCGCAATTACATCCAAATTGATCTGGTTTAAAAACTATTAAAAATCTTTACAGAAGTGCTACAATTTCATTTCACAGTACGTTACATTTTCAGCTTAATATGCAACTAATTTTTAAATCTCTGATCTTCAGAATTGGTTATTCTTATTATGTATGTACCACATTCTAAAAGTCGTATCTGTCAGAAAATAATAAACACATACGAAAATAGAGAAGGTGGGAATGTAGTTTACACGTATTTTTCAGGGTAGCGAACTTTCAGCATTTGATCGTATTACTTTATTATAAGGCACCCTTACATCTTAAATTGGTTTTTCAGCCTGCTTGTTCAGAAACAGCTTGTACAATCGCTAACGTATGAAACATTGGATTTTTTTAGAACTCCATCATTTTAATGTTTTGTACAGAGCTATGCATGGAAGCGCTTTCTCTTACATTGCGTAGATGCAGTGCTCTTGGCTTGCAACCTGTATTTTTTACAAGTGCTGCAGCTAATCGTCGTTATATTCATAATCAAGGAGGAAGATAACTGAAGAGCACAGAAAAACGACTAGTTTCACTGAACGCAAAGCTTGAGCACTACGCAATAAGCTCCGCAGAAAGTATTAGCGTAGACGACATTACAGCGTGGATTTAGAAAAATCAAAAAAGCCAACAACCACTAAAATTTACGTTTTAAGCTGTGTAATATTACTGATAAACGCAGGCAATTGATATACGTGCAAAAATATCCGAAAACAGTAAAAGACTGGCGCCTACATGAGTCAGATGCGCGTCACCCCATCTGCCCTCTCAACGTTGCATCCATCACAAGAATGATACAAAGCAAAATAAGCGTTTCACTGCCAACCCCAGGTGAATTTCATGAAGTTGTTAATTTTATAGTAAAAACGCGACCGCCACAATGAAGTTCTGCCCAAAGTGAGTTTAGTGGTAATGTGGAAAAATCCGTGGCGTGAATATTTTCAAACTAGCTGTGGGTTCAAATTGTCTCTTCAGCACGGATATGGAGAAAAGGACCAGGATAGCTACTTCAGCTCAACTCAGTTAGAATAAGGTACGTTCTCACGTCAATTATGACGCCGCAGCCCGCAGCCCTAACGTATTCTAAATTAACGGTGGTTGGAAAGCATCAAAGCGCTGTAACTATAGAGGGAGCGCAAAAAGCGCAGAGTACGTGCTCTTTGACTGCCGGCTCGAGGTGGCAATCAAGGATTGGCTGATGGGAAGTTAGCAACAGTAGGGCTAGCATGGCCAAAGAGCCTAGAGGAAGTCGAGGAAGTGGTTAACCAGAAGGCGTTCTGGACAGCCTTTAAAGAATTTGCGGGAGGGGTCGCGAGATTGGACGGTGATAACCGCGCGAAAATGAGGGACTAGAAGGGGGGCAGAGGGAGGATTGGAAAACTAGGATTTGACTTGGCACGAGATATGAGCACGACCTAAAACCTGTTAAATAAAAGAAAAAAATTAAAAAAAAATTTTTTTTAAAATTAAAAAATTAAAAGCAAAAATCATTAACCACAAATCTATTATGCACTACAAACCCCCCACACCACTGTCACTCCTTAAACGCGCGGAGTTTCGAGAATAAATCAAACGTAAATAAATAATAACAAACTAAATCAGAAAACCCTCATTAATTTAAATCAATAAAATAAATAGAGAAAAAAGATAGATTAAAACCGCGCATCCCCCAGGACTTTAAAAGTGATAGTGATTGTGAACCCCCCAGAACGTTTAGTGCATACCCACCAAAACTTTAGCAGTGCATATCCGTCTCCCCTTAGCAGTAAGATTTCAATAGACATAAGAAGACGACCGGATCTACGGATGCTGAAGAAATTTATATACCAGTAGGAATACAATTGCGGCGGTTGTCCTCGCATAAGCATTGACTTGTATCAATAAAAAGATTTTGAAATAATTTAACGAACTCGTTTTTGTGCGTAATGGCGCTAGCCATCATAATGCTTATGTGAGTGCAACTGATAATTTGGGTGATGCTTTTGCTAATTTATGCACCGATACATGCTTTGGTTTATTTAGATATCTATTTATTTATTTATATATTTATTTTATGTTTATTTATATATTTATATTTATTTAAATACTTATATTTTTGCCTGCATGTAGTGTTTTGTAGCATTATTTAATTTGTTTAACGTTCTGCCGCCTATTTTTTGGGCGCAGTATTTATAGGAAAGAAGAATGTAATTATAATATGTCAAGTTAGGGAACGATAGGAAACGTTAGGGACGAATATAGAACTGACTTAGAATAAAATGCTTAGACCAGGGAGCACGAATTTGTAAATTTATAGAGTAGGCAAAATAATTGGATTCACTATTAAAATATTTAGCGAATACTTAGAAAATTTGAATCCATTTTTTAAAAAAATTAGCTAGCTAGATTTGGATAGTTTTAAGACGATCCTTCAGCTCGCACCGATAAGCAGAGCTGGTAGTCGCTATCCGGTATTTCAAATCTTTCCCCCTTCATTTTGGTTGTGTCTTTTGATCGGACACACTCCAAAGTCAACGCTGGGGATACCATTATTCAAACCTTATTTTTAGTTTTGTTTCAGTTTGTTAGATTTTCATTTAGAATCGATTAATTTTCAAGTTAGATTACATTTGAACCATGTTAATTTCGCGTTAAACCCAATGTAGTACCTTTGGGTGGAGCATTGGGGACGTGACCGCAAGTATAGAGGCCTTTATTCACACTATAATGTAACTATAAGGGAAGATGTAGTCGTTCGGAAAGGGAACCAAGTCCTAGTATTGTTAGCAGCTCAACTATCACGGTCCTTACATTTGGCTTTCCAATTCTCTACTCGAAAGTACTACTTTGGCCAGGAAGTAAATTTTCTTTTCCTTGAAATTTTGATTTTTTTCCGAACCCTTGCTATGTTAAGCAAGGTACGCATGTTTAACATGCGTGACAACACACGCATGAAACCTACATTTTACATTTCATCCAAATCATGGTGTATTTTTGTAAAAAATGCTCGCCTAATATTTTTCAAAATGTCGGCATCGAGAATCGAACGTTGGGGAAGCTTAGAATCAGCGTCGTACGCTAACCTGTTTCTTCCATAAACCTCCAGTTGTCACTATTTCTCTATTTGGCTTTCCAATGCTCCACCCGAAAGTACTAGCATTGACCGGAAGGCGATTTTACTTTTACCTGAAAATGTTGAATTTTGCCAAACCCTTGCTGTTCCAAGCAAGGTAAGGATCGTTAATGTAGGGGACAACATTCATACATAGAAACTACATTTTACCTGTAATACAAACAAGAGCGTACTTTTGTGAAAAATGCCGATCTAACGTTTATCAAGGACTCGGGCTCGAGACCTCGGCATCGGCAGTCATGCGCGAGTCTGTCTGATCCACGGAGCCGCCTAGCTGTCGCTGTCTCTATATTTAATTTTCTAATGCTCCATCTGAACGTACTCCAATGATTTGGAAGCGATTTTACCTGAAAATTCTGAATTTTGCCGAACCCTTGTTATTCCAAGCAAGGTATGGATCTTTAACGTGCGTGACAACACACACACGAGATCTACATTTTACTTCTCATTCGAGCGAGGGCATATAATTGCGAAAAATGCTCGCTTAACGTTTTTCGGGCAGTCCGTGTCGGGAATCGAACTCGGAACTTTGGACTCTGTGACCATACGTCTAGCTGTTACTGCCCCTAAATTTGATTTTCTAGTGCTCCCGTCAAAGTTACTACATTGGCCAGAAAGATCTTTTCTTAAAGAATTTTGATTTTTACCCAATTCTTGCTATTTCAAGCAACGTATGACTCTCTAGCGTGCGTGACAACACACACCCGGTACCTACATTTTACTCTCATTCGAGCAAAGGCGTACTTTTGCTAAAAATGTTCGCTTAATATTTTTCAAGCGGTCCGTGTCGGGAACCGAACCTGAGATCTTTGGCTTAGTAATCACATGCAATCCAACTAAGCCACAGAGCCGCATCTAACTATCATTGCCGCTGAACCAACAACAAGCGATTACGGGACCTAAACCCTATAGTGGCAGGAACATTCTCTTTGATTACGAGGAATTGTACTCTTGGACCGGTTAAATTTGTACAATCTTGGTTTATTCAATTTTAGCGTTGGTAGAAAAATCTTGTAAGGAAAATAATACAAAACTGTTAGATGAATAGCAGAGATAGCCTCAGAAAAAGCGTAGAGTTTCATCAAATCAATTTCTTCAAATGGCAGTATTGATAATGTACACGCTACCTGTAAATGCACTACGTTCGTAAAAATGTGGATTAATGCAATGGGTGTATGGCACATGCCGCAAAGATTCTGAGAAACGAATGCGAATACAGTCTGCATAATATATATATATATATATATATATATATATATATATATATATATATATGTATGTGTGTATATATATATATATATATATATATATATATATACTGTAACAAAATTTTTGTTACGTTAAATATCTGTAAAGAAAAATAATACTAGCTGTTGTTATTTTACGAGATTGTCATTTAGCGTGAAATCGTTGAATAATTTAATGTACTATAAGGAAGAATACCCCTTTCCGTTTACATTATTTTTCATCTATAAAGAGTATTTAATGGGGACTCCTATACTTTCGATATCGTGGATACCTTGAACGTAACTTGAGTTACATATACTACAGGCGTTCTGACGTCCACTAGAGCAATTGTTAAACTTAACGCCTGCGCGAAAAGTGACACGATAGCTAAGGTTGTTGGCAAAGCAGGAGGACATCCATCTTGCAAGCAACTACGTGTACGTAGACTTCATTTTTGAAGATGAGAAATTTTGTTTGTAAGTGGGAGCTAAGAATAGCTCAAGGAGAATGATGGTAGGGCTTTTGGTTGTCGCGTGGAGGCTTCACCAAGGAGCTCTCGTGAAAGCTGCCCAGTCAACCTAGAGCAACAATTACGACACGTGGTGAGGAAATCCATTAGTGGTAAGCATCGTGTAATTAATCAGCCTTGTTTAAAACTAATACTTGGTTCAATTTCTCTAGCACATTTAAGTAACACGCTTGGCTATGGAATTAAAATCTGGTCGTGTATGGTGAAATTGTTTGATTTGGGGCTGTCCGAAGGATTGTAACTAATACAGGCATGTTTTGTATCTTTCTGTATTTTAAGAGGATGGAATGCTATGTGTCTTAGTTCATCTATTACGTTCGCCAGCATCGCCGTTGTACAATTAAAACAAAAGCAACCAGGTACTTATGAAACTATTTATTGAAAATTAATTTTGTGTACAAGTTACGGTTAAAGTTTTGATTTAACATTTACTAAATCACAAGAAACTTTTGTTAAAGAACGTAAATTTTAAGTTTATTTGCAAGATGTAATTATGCTCAAATCTCACGTAAAAATCAGTTTGAAAATTATTCCCTGGATATTTGATAGGTCAAATACCTTTCGTTCAGAACTAAATTTTTTTTTATAAGAGAAATTTTTGAACCTTTAGATAATTTAAAAGTTGTTATTCAGAGCACGAATATGATGCACATGTTAATTGTTAAAAATATGTATGAAATTCACCTTTGCTTGAAAGATGTTTCTTGCAATATGTTGTGATTAATAGAATACCTAAGCTGCTTTTAACATATGTTGAACTGACTTTTATTAATTTCATGCTTAAGCCATATGAACTGTTTATGTAACAAGTTCTTTAGATAAAAATCTTGTAAGCCAGAACAGATCTGTTTTATGGATGTTTAAGAACCTAGACTGTATTAAATAATTTATAAATGCTAAGACCTCTCTAAGTAGAGAAGCAAATTTAGAGATTTATTTTGAAACTTACTTTATGTTGATTATTTTGATTATAGAGAGACACATTAAGAAACTTTTGATACTTATTATATATTGATTATTAATTTTTTTATAAATAATTTTTGCAACAAAAGAGAATTACTCTTAAATTAAATTTTGAATTAATACCTTCGTCTTTTTATTTCACTAATTGAAATTAACATTGTCCAAATTAGATCAGCAAAACTTTGTATGTAGAAAAAGTTGATACAGTACCAGGTAATAGAAACGGAATAAGTAATGCCCAGTAGAGTATTTTTTTTATAGGTAAGGTGTTATTGAGATTTTGAATTCAGGCCAATCGATCTATAAAGATCAAAATATTTTGTTATTGTAAGGCACAAACAGTGTCTTATACATTATTTTTTTTGTGTGACATTTTCTTGCAGGTCCGACATCGTGGAAGCTGGGGCAGAGGTCCAAGAGGTTTCCAGAGGTATTGTTTATTGTAATTTGTATGTTTTTTGGTAATCATTATATCCTATAGGTTTCTGCGTCTTCCTAAAGGATACTTTAGTTTTGTTCATTGTCTATATAGATGCAGTGGCGTCCATTTACGTTTTTTTGTTCCAGTTTGTAGTCGAGCCCACCCTATATCCACGCCCAAACTCATTGCTCACCCTTGGGTAATTCCCAGACTAGACTGCGAATATAGTAAAGCTCGTGGGTCCACCGAGGTTTTGTTCACTAATTGACTCACTCCATAACTAACCAAAAAAAAAAAAAACTACAGTTCACTGGTGCCCAAAATAAATATTTCACTGACGCCACCAACGTAGAGCGTGCAGTAGAGAAGAGCTTTACTAACTAATTACATTTCACTGGCGCACAACGTGTGTGGCTCGATTTTGTTGGTGCTCGATTTGTAAAAATAAGTTATTTCAATATCCCTTAATGTGTTGGTTTAGTTGGTAAACTCAAAATTAATTTGGTTATAAATTTTCATAGGATTTATATCGTGTCTGGAACCCCAAGTCGTTTAAGCATTAGTTATTTGAATGTCACAACAGGTTTGATTCGCATTAAAGAAATTTTTTTGTCATATTGAGTTGGTCAAGAAATAAAATAACTTTAGGTTGTCATAATAAATTTTTTAAAATGGCTGAAACATTCCAAATTGTTCACTTACTCAAAGAAGAGCTGGAATACGAATTAAAAATCCGAGGAATAGAAAGTGCTAGGCCGGTTATGGAAAAGAGAAAAATTCTAGGTAGATTGTTAGCGAAAGAAATAGGGAAACCTGATTGTTTAGTAGATCTGTCAGTATACAGGGTAGAATTTGAGGAAGAATGTAGAGAGATAAATGCTACTATCGATTCAATAAAATATTTGGTGTTAGAATTTGAAGGTGATTCGGGAGATTCAATCTTTAAAAGAGTACTTTCTAGGCTTGTCCATGTATCATGTCGAGTTAAACGTATGAGACTCCCGTCTGACAAAGTGAAAGAAGCTGAACTATCTAAAAAGGAATTATTAGCAACCATCCTTACTGTCGATGCTGAATTGTACGAGAAGGTGAAGCCGAGCCCAGGGTCAAGCAGTGCAAGTGATGCAAGTCACACAACTTCGTTAGCAATAGCTGCACCTATGCATACGTTTCCATATTTTACACCACCGATCCCTGTTGGCTCTTGGTCAGTTAAATTTTCAGGAGACCCCAAGCAGCTGTATTTCTTTTTGGATAGGATAAAGGAGTTGGCACAATCACGTAAGGTATCATACAAAGACTTGTTTGAGTCATCCGTCGAACTGTTCGTTGGTAATGCTTTGGTGTGGTTTAGAAGTATTAGAGATTCCGTAAAAGATTGGGAAGCCCTTGAGAGCCGTTTGAAAGAAGATTTTTTACCCGCTCATTCAGAGGAAGAGATCTGGGAGACAATAAAAAATCGTCGTCAAAAGAGGGATGAACCAATTGTTCTATTCGTTGCTCATGTAGAAAGTTTATTTAGTAGACTACCCCATACCCCAGCGGAGATTACAAAAGTGAGGATACTCAGGAGAAATTTATTACCAGAATTCATATCGCAACTTGCTCTTTCAGATATTGAGGATACAGCTACGTTAATAAAATTATGCAAAAAATTAGAGGAAGCCATGATGTTGAAACAAAAATCAGTTTTCAGTCAGTCGACTAGCTCAGCTAAATTTCATAATAGTGCTAATTCGTCAGTAAAGAGTAAATACCCTATTTATTTGAAAGATTCTTCTACATCAGAAGCTTGTGTTGATAATCGAAAAACGTGTGCTCCAGTACCTACCCATGCTAGTTCTTCAGGTCCAACAAAAATTATTTCAGGGTGTTGGAATTGTTCGCGACATGGTCATTCATTTCGGTATTGTAGATTCCCAAAAAGAATTTTTTGCTACGGTTGCGGTCATAAAGGAGTTACACGTGATAAGTGTCCAGCATGTTCAAAAAACGAGTGAAGAGATGGATGTTGCGCGGCCGACATTCCATTCCTTCTCAAAAGGCGGCAATTATGATTTGTGAACGGAAGAATTATTTTTGTAGAAAAGAGTGGTCTGAATGGTTAAAAGTAGTAAAAAATTTTTGTCGTACTAACCCTCAGCCCAAAACTGATTCGTTATTTGTTGAAAAATCTGGTGATAATCGGCCATATGTGATGGTTAAATTATTTGATATAGATGTCACTGGTCTTTTGGATTCAGGATGTACTACATCGGTAGTTGGGTCTCTTGCTATTCCTTTAATCGATAGGTTAGAGTTAAAAATTTTCAGGTCACAGAACCAAGGTATTTTTACAGCAGATGGAGCTTTGAAACCAGTCGAAGGAATCGTAGATTTGCCCATTTCAGTAGGAAAACAATGTCGTGTTCTTAATGCTCTCGTAGTGCCATCTTTACCACACGCATTTATATTCGGTAGTGATTTTGCTAAGCTATTTGGATTGATAGCAAATTTTAAGAATAATTCGTGGCATGTGCAAGGCGATGCGGAAAGTAGTGTTCCGTATGTGGGTCCATCATCAGTTCCCCTAAAATATAGTGACTGTTTACTCAATTTGGATGATTTGTCGATTAATCAGAGGTCACAGGCGCAAGCTGCCACAGATTCATTTCAGGAAATTTCTAGTGCTGATAAATTAGGGCGTACTAATATGATTGAGATGGATATCGATACAGGTGATACAAAACCTGTCAGGAAAAGACCCTATGTTATGTCTCCCTATATTAGTAAAGAGTTGGATAAGGAGTTAGATGAAATGATTCGATTAAAAGTAGTAGAACCGTGTCAGAGTCCATGGAATTCGCCTGTGTTGTTAGTTAAGAAAAAAGATAGTAAAGAATATAGATTTTGCTTCGACGGAAGGGCATTAAACGATGTTACGGTCCATGACAGCTACCCTCTTCCTAATATAGACAGAATCCTAGGGATGTTACGTAATGCGAATTATATTTCCAGTCTTGATTTGCGAAAGTCATTTTGGCAGGTCCCTCTTAGTGAATCGTCGAAGGATAAAACAGCGTTTAGCGTTATTTCGCGGGGACAGTATAGATTTGTGACGATGCCGTTTGGTTTAAAAAATGCTGCACAGACTCAACAGCGTTTAGTTGATGCAATTTTCGGTCCAAAATTTGAACCATACGTTTTCTGCTATTTGGATGATATAATTCTATGCTCATCGACGTTTAAAGAACACCTAAAGTTATTGTACGAAGTCAAGGAACGCATTCGAGTGGCAAATTTAACGTTGAATTTAGAAAAGTGCGAATTTTTTAAGAAGTCACTCAAGTTTCTCGGTTATATAGTAGGGTCAAATTCTTTAAGGACGGATCCGGATAAGGTGTCAGCTATGGTCAATTTTCCACGCCCAAAGACCACCACTGAAGTTAAAAGATTTCTTTGTATGTGTAGTTGGTACCGTCGTTTCATTAAGGACTTTTCATCTTTAGTTTCACCAATCAATGATCTAGTCAAGAAAAGAAAAAAAGGTCAAGTCGTTACGTGGACTTCGGAAGCAGAGTCTTCCTTTGTGTCGATTAAAGAGGCTTTAGTGTCTGCACCACTTCTGGCGCAGCCGGATTATTCCGTTCCCTTTACTATTGAGTTTGATGCAAGTAATACGGGTCTAGGTGCCGTATTAATTCAGAATGTCAGTGGAGAAGAACGTGTTATATCGTATGCCAGCAAAACCCTTAATCGTGCTGAGCGAAATTATTCAACGACAGAGAAGGAGTGTCTTGCGGTAATTTTTGCCATTGAAAAGTTCCGTCCATGGGTTGAAGGAGTTCATTTCACGGTCGTAACCGATCATTTTTCGTTGCTTTGGCTGAGTAATTTGCAGAACCCTACAGGAAAGTTAGCTAGATGGGCTGTAAGGTTAAGACAACATTCGTTTGATTTAGTACACAGGAAAGGAAAGTTTAACGTAGTGCCTGACTGTCTTAGTCGTGCAACTCCGGAAGAAAAACATGTCGTAAATTTAATAGAGGTCAAGCTTGATAATTTAGAAAATTGGTATGTATCGTTACGTGAGAAAATTTTGGCGTCGCCTGAGATTTACCCTCAATGGAAAGTTGAGAACGAGTTTGTTTTTAAGTTTATTCCGTCAAACTTGCCTTTAACATCTAACATCGTAGAGTGGAAATATTTAGTGCCGAAGGTTCAAAGAGAAGAAGTTATCAGATCGTGTCATGACCCCTCAGTTGCAGGACATTTTGGGTTCTCGAAGACAAATGCTAGAGTCCAAGAACATTATTATTGGCCCAAGATGAATTTAGATGTGTTGAAATTTTGTCGTGCATGTTTAGTGTGTGTTGCGCAAAAATCTTCTAATGCAGGTCCTTTAGGTTTAATGGGAAAGGAAAAAGAGGCCAAGTTTCCATTTCAAATTATCGCGTTAGATCTTATGGGTCCATTCCCTCGCTCAAAATTAGGATTTAAATGGTTGTTGGTAGTAGGAGATTGGTTCTCAAAATATACAATTCTACATCCTCTACGCAGTGCAAAGTCACATGTTATTGAACAGTTTATGGAACAGAAAGTGTTTTTAATGTTTGGTGTGCCCCAATTTATTATTTGCGATAATGGTTCAAATTTAGCTGGTCGAATTTTTAAGTCATTATGTAATAGGTTTGAAATTCAAAAGATATGGTATAATGCTGTTTATGCGCCACAATGTAATTTTGTTGAGAGGATTAATAGGACGGTAGGGACAGCTATACGATTCTATCTCGAAGAACATGATACCTGGGATACTGAGTTAGCGCAGATTCAATTTGCTATTAATTCTGCTAAGCATGAGTCGACGGGTTATACTCCGAATTTTTTGGTTTTTGGACGACACGTCCCCATGTCCGGTAAATTTTACGGTAGTGGATTTATTCCTGAAGCTGATGTTGAAATCGTTCCTGGTAGTCGCCCATTATATGCTTCAGACCATCAAGGTATTTTTAAGGTATTTGAAGACGTTCGTGCGAAGTTGCATGTTGCTTATCAAAGGTCGAGTAATCGATATAATCTAAGGAAAAGGAACATCTATTTTGAGGTTGGCGATAAAGTATGGAGGGCCAATAAGGTGTTGTCGAGCGCGGCTAATAAATTTACTGCTAAACTGACTCAAAATTTATTTTGAGTGTAGTCAAGAAGAAGTGCTCGAATGTGGTGTACGATCTAATTAATTTAAACGGATCAAAGGCAGGCAGGTGGCATGTCAAGGATCTAAAACCCTATTCTGTCGTAGATCCAGAATATGTACCAGAGGACTGATTGGTCGTCTTTAGTATTTGTGTCGCGAAAGATATATTATAAATTTAGTTATGGGATAGAGTGGCGATGGCCAATTGAAGGCTTTTACCAGTATTTCGTTGCTGGTAGAGATTGAAAATTTCTCAAATAGTGTTGGTTTTAAATGTGCATTAATGGAATATTTAGTAGTAGTAGATGTGAAAGACAAAAATGTCATTTTGCCCGTGTTGTTGTTATAGCCCGTGGTGGAGCGATACAAATATTTGTTGCTTCATGTTTGTGGACGTATTTTGATCACGTCATGTGTTGTTATGTTTAGAGTAAGTGAGGAAGATAGGTGCGGTTTGTTTTGTTGAAGTAAGTTGAAGTAAGCTAGTTGGTGAGGCCATTATAGTATTGAGTAGCTTTTGGTTCGAGATGTTTGGTGTGGCCACAGTAGAGTTGAGGATTTTTTTGAGACTGGAGTGTCCCAAAGAAAAGAGTAGCGATAGGGCTATGAATAGCTATAAGCTGAAGAAGCCAAGTATTCATTAGTAAGCTACAATGAGTATGGGATATTGGCTTGATGAGTGGTTTAATTTTAGTAGAAGCAATAATCAAATTTTGCTGAACGTATTGAGCTGGAATTTTTGAGACCGGCGAATACATAATCATTGTTGGAACAGTATTGATATTTATGTATATAGATGTGAGTTTTCGTTTTACTATTAATATTAGTAAGGTTATCGTGTCAAGGGTAGTAGTAGGAAAGTAAATCTTTTTGTTGTTATTTTGCGAAAGTTCATGTCAAGCTTTTTGTTTGAATTTCAGTTTATATTTTGAAAAGTAGGTTAGTTTTTTTTAGTTCCCCGTTTGATTGCAATTCGAGTGTTAGACTACAATATTTTGACTTTTACCGATTATGACTTTTTACCGATTATGACTTACCGATATTGACTCCTGACGGATGTGTGGTACGCAGAGTTACCTACACACTCATTTGGTTGCACCCCATTTTCCTCTTCTTAATTCAAGAGGTCACTCATAATTTTTTTGTTCAGATATCAAAGTTCGAACTTACTCTGTTCTTACTTCGATTTGTTATGATGCTTTTTTTTGTATTTATCTTTTGGTTAAGGCGATAGTTTTCGTCTATAAAAAAAATCTTCTCGGTTATGTATAAATTAAGATATAATTAACCTCAAAGTTTTTTCTTTTTGGTCGGAGGCAGTGTAACAAAATTTTTGTTACGTTAAATATCTGTAAAGAAAAATAATACTAGCTGTTGTTATTTTACGAGATTGTCATTTAGCGTGAAATCGTTGAATAATTTAATGTACTATAAGGAAGAACACCCCTTTCCGTTTACATTATTTTTCATCTATAAAGAGTATTTAATGGGGACTCCTATACTTTCGATATCGTGGATACCTTGAACGTAACTTGAGTTACATATACTACAGGCGTTCTGACGTCCACTAGAGCAATTGTTAAACTTAACGCCTGCGCGAAAAGTGACGCGATAGCTAAGGTTGTTGGCAAAGCAGGAGGACATCCATCTTGCAAGCAACTACGTGTACGTAGACTTCATTTTGAAGATGAGAAATTTTGTTTGTAAGTGGGAGCTAAGAATAGCTCAAGGAGAATGATGGTAGGGCTTTTGGTTGTCGCGTGGAGGCTTCACGAAGGAGCTCTCGTGAAAGCTGCCCAGTCAACCTAGAGCAACAATTACGACACGTGGTGAGGAAATCCATTAGTGGTAAGCATCGTGTAATTAATCAGCCTTGTTTAAAACTAATACTTGGTTCAATTTCTCTAGCACATTTAAGTAACACGCTTGGCTATGGAATTAAAATCTGGTCGTGTATGGTGAAATTGTTTGATTTGGGGCTGTCCGAAGGATTGTAACTAATACAGGCATGTTTTGTATCTTTCTGTATTTCAAGAGGATGGAATGCTATGTGTCTTAGTTCATCTATTACGTTCGCCAGCATCGCCGTTGTACAATTAAAACAAAAGCAACCAGGTACTTATGAAACTATTTATTGAAAATTAATTTTGTGTACGAGTTACGGTTAAAGTTTTGATTTAACATTTACTAAATCACAAGAAACTTTTGTTAAAGAACGTAAATTTCAAGTTTATTTGCAAGATGTAATTATGCTCAAATCTCACGTAAAAATCAGTTTGAAAATTATTCCCTGGATATTTGATAGGTCAAATACCTTTCGTTCAGAACTAAATTTTTTTATAAGAGAAATTTTTGAACCTTTAGATAATTTAAAAGTTGTTATTCAGAGCACGAATATGATGCACATGTTAATTGTTAAAAATATGTATGAAATTCACCTTTGATTGAAAGATGTTTCTTGCAATATGTTGTGATTAGTAGAATACCTAAGCTGCTTTTAACATATGTTGAACTGACTTTTATTAATTTCATGTTTAAGCCATATGAACTGTTTATGTAACAAGTTCTTTAGATAAAAATCTTGTAAGCCAGAACAGATCTGTTTTATGGATGTTTAAGAACCTAGACTGTATTAAATAATTTATAAATGCTAAGACCTCTCTAAGTAGAGAAGCAAATTTAGAGATTTATTTTGAAACTTACTTAATGTTGATTATTTTGATTATAGAGACACATTAAGAAACTTTTGAAACTTATTATATATTGATTATTAATTTTTTATAAATAATTTTTGCAACAAAAGAGAATTACTCTTAAATTAAATTTTGAATTAATACCTTCGTCTTTTTATTTCACTAATTGAAATTAACATTGTCCAAATTAGATCAGTAAAACTTTGTATGTAGAAAAAGTTGATACAGTACCAGGTAATAGAAACGGAATAAGTAATGCCCAGTAGAGTATTTTTTTTATAGGTGAGGTGTTATTGAGATTTTGAATTCAGGCCAATCGATCTATAAAGATCAAAATATTTTGTTATTGTAAGGCACAAACAGTGTCTTATACATTATTTTTTTTGTGTGACATTTTCTTGCAGGTCCGACATCGTGGAAGCTGGGGCAGAGGTCCAAGAGGTTTCCAGAGGTATTGTTTATTGTAATTTGTATGTTTTTTGGTAATCATTATATCCTATAGGTTTCTGCGTCTTCCTAAAGGATACTTTAGTTTTGTTCATTGTCTATATAGATGCAGTGGCGTCCATTTACGTTTTTTTGTTCCAGTTTGTAGTCGAGCCCACCCTATATCCACGCCCAAACTCATTGCTCACCCTTGGGGTAATTCCCAGACTAGACCGCGAATATAGTAAAGCTCGTGGGTCCACCGAGGTTTTGTTCACTAATTGACTCACTCCATAACTAACCAAAAAAAAAAACTACAGTTCACTGGTGCCCAAAATAAATATTTCACTGACGCCACCAACGTAGAGCGTGCAGTAAAGAAGAGCTTTACTAACTAATTACATTTCAATACTAATAATTATCTTACTGTTTAACGACCTGGCTTTATATAGATATAAATAAATTATTAGTTGTGGGTTTCAGGTCAGCTGGCAAGTTCAGTAATACTCTTTTTTATTGCCTAAATTTTCGAATTATTTTAATTCTTGATCACAGGCACTACAAATGATAAATTTTAAAAAACTGGTACAATTTGGTTTTAAAGTTACATACTAAATCGAGGTTTGTATAAATAATTAGCAACAATGTAAAAAATAACAA
Source organism: Platerodrilus igneus (assembly GCA_036346225.1). Classification (NCBI taxonomy): domain Eukaryota; kingdom Metazoa; phylum Arthropoda; class Insecta; order Coleoptera; family Lycidae; genus Platerodrilus; species Platerodrilus igneus. The sequence continues at coordinate 3,149,524 of JARFIW010000822.1, forward strand.
GAACTATAACGTAACATAACTAAAAATAAAATAAAATGTATAATTTAATAAAATGACACCATTTCAAATAAATTTGTCTCACATATATATATATATATATATATATATATATATATATATATATTGCTATGATATCACCGTACTCCGATGTATTTAACGTCCAGTTGTCTGATTGTTCACCACCACTGTCTCTAAATAACTTAGGATAAATTTAAAATTTCACATATTTGGTTTTGTTATGCCTCGACTAGCTCAGTTCAACCCCACACACAGTGCACAACAATATGATGCAGTGAAGTTTTACCCCCTTTTTTCTAACACTTCCTATTTGAATGAGATAAACAAAATTAATCAAAATTTATTTAATAACCAAAAATATGTATTTGTAGATCTATAATATCATTCGGTTAATTAAGAAAACCCCTGAATCAAAGTAACAATATAAATCAGTTTGTCCCCAAATTATGACTTCCTTTAATCAGTTTAAAGCCAACAAAAATAACTCTGTATACTACTTGAGGTACGTTGAACGTTCCATGACCTTCTTTCCCTTTTACGTAATTTTCTATGTATCAAAAAATTTTCATAACTCTTTACATAAATATCCTTATGCATACAAAAATTAAAATGTTCAAAAGAAATTAATGTCGTAAGCTATTAATAAATTTTATCTCTCGCCTGTTGTTTGTCCTTGTTGTCTCTGCGTGCTCCAATTCTTAGAACTGCCATTGCGTGCTGTTGACAGGTGTCCTTGAATTGTTTTCAATTTTTTATTGATTTTGTTTGGTCGTTGCTTATTTAATTGCGTAGTACAGTTTGGCTAAATTCTTAATTTAATTCTTGGTGGATCCTTCGATCAATGTTTATTTTAACGCTTAGATAGATTCTTAAATCAACTCTCAGATAAGTTCGTAGGTATATTCTCAAATATATTCTCGGGTAGACGCTTGAATAAGTTCTTAGAGCCATTTTTAACTATTAAACGGCGAATTTCAGTTATATATTTGCCCTTGTACCATTATTGAAATTTTTCAATTACCAACTTTCACTTAAATTATTATTTAGTTTAATATTTTAACTTCGCGTGTTATTTTGATTCAAAGCAGTACGAAGTGTGCCTTAGTTGTTGAAAGACTGATTCGTTTATCAGCTCGTGAGCTATTTAAAGACCCGCCTATTTACCTGTACAATTGTTTTACCCAGTTTATTTTGTTGATTGAGGCGCCGTACTTTGACTTAACGCGCTAGTCTTCGGATTTCCATGTAGTTACCATTCCAATTTTCGTCGCAATGCTTTAGTACATCACGTAGACATCTAGTTTTATATTGTGAATTTTGTTACAGGATAAAGTTTGTTTTACTTTGTAGTGTGGAGAAGAGGGTGTTTATTATCAGTCTTGTGTCTAAGTATAGTTCGAGGTATGGAGCTATTAATGAGAACGTAATGAGGTTTCCTAGAGTATAGACGGCAAGGATTCTTGGGAGGTCTAGGAAACCCTTAGGGAGGAGAATTTTGGTTTTGCGTTGTGGTATTGACTAATTATTTAGAAAGGACCGAAGCTAGATATTATTTATCAGGACGGCAGCGGTAAATTCTTGGAATGCTCTGAAGTTGCTGTGGATTAGGAAGGCAAGGTCGTCTACATAAGCGTTGGTTAAAGTATTAGGGATGTTCAGGTGAAGGAGTGGGTTAGGTATCAGTTCTAAATAGTGGAAGAGAGGCAAGAATCTAGGGGGCATCCTTGAGTTATTGGTTTGAGGATTGTGTTGAAATTCGAATAAAGTGCAGCTGTATGGATTCTTTTATATAAACCAGGACTTTTGTAAAATTTTGTTTATAATCAAGTCAGGACAAGGAGGTACATGGAGATTTAATTTAGAAACTAGGGAGTTTAAAAGGGTAATTTCTAGTTTGGCGTTCAGACCTGTGGTTGGTGGCGTTTCTGATTCAACCATAACTTGTTGTTATATTACTGTCGGTACGTTCGGTGTTTGAGATGGGATTCCCATATCTAGTAGGGTATTCAGTGTACTTATAAGAGACAGAGAGGTTGAAGTTTTTGGAAATGCTATGATGCGGAATTGCTGTGGTTTTCGATAGATTTTCAAGGATCCGTGTGTTGATTTTGGGTTAATTTGTGATAGTGTTGCTTCCTGTTCTTTGTTTAGTTGTGTTGCGTTGGTTTGTTTGTCATGTTAGTGATTATGTTCGGATGAACGTTGGCTCGTCGGGCTGTTGGTAGTCTGTGTCGTGCTTGGATGATCGTTTGTCTTGTATGTATGAGTTCTGATATCCATCACGGTGTCTCTCGTGGAAAGAAGTATTTTTTGCTGATGGTTGCGGAGGCTGCGGGAAGATACTGTTTGTAATAGAGGAAGCTATTTGGTGTAAATTTAGGTCCGCATGTGGTCGATGGGATAGTAAGCATGAGCTTGGTTAGGGCTTCAAGGTACGCTGTCCGGTCCGCTTTTTGTGTGTTGAATAAAGGTATTTTATGAAAGGTGGAGGGGGGGGGGGTGTAGTAAAGTAGGTTATCAAACATGATAGGGTTGTGAGGTGGTTGTGATATACTGGATAGCTAAATATTCAATGTTGCCTAAGAGGTGACTGGTTTTGTTGCAGATGGGGTGAATAGGGTAATTTCGCAAAAGTTATGATGTTGGAATTTCCAGGTGGAAGCGTGTGATAGAGTGTGGATGTGTAAGTGGTGTTGATTGATCGTCTAATATCTGTCTTTTGTAGTCTTTACTATCATTGAACCACAGTGTGGATTTCGAGTTGTTTCCAATCACTGTGAATATGTGATCTTGTTGGTAGAAGAATGATTCAATGTTTGTTTGAATTGGAAATAACAGGAGATAAGGAATCACATGCTAGTTTTCCAAAGTAGTTGTATTACGGTGTATGGGAAATTGAGAATAATGAAGGCTGGTTTGTATTAGGGATCTAGGGGTAATGATGTATATATGTTTTTAGGGAGGGATTGTGGCTTATATTATATGCGAGGTATGGCTTCTCTGTGCTTTTAGAGGATGTACAACAGCCCCAACGTTTCGATTTGGAAGTGTTGAATGTTGATTTCGATAGATCTGTTACTCTGCAGGATGTATAGCATATGATCGGGTGGGAGGTTGGTTGTGGTTCTTGACGGTAGATGGCAATAAAGATTTCTGATTTATATGTTTCTTCAGATATCAGGAGATCATAAAAAGGCATGAAATTAGTTTAATGTCGTAGGGGTTGTTTGTTCGGATGGTAACTGATAAATTTGTGCGGCGGATAGTTTGGATGTTGAGGTTCGGGAAAGTGGGCAATGGTGGGCTTCTATAACTTTTAGTAATTCATTAGGGGTGGTGTCTGTGTGTATTGGTTTTAAGGTTATGGTTTTTGAGGTTGGTCTGGTTAGGAAAGCGTGTTGGAATATGTGCGTCGTAAATGTTGCGGCAGGGTAGGGTAGTGTAGATGGTGGTTGTGTGGGTGCTGCGCTGCAAGATTTACCTCTTGTGTAGAAGAGCTTTAATTCCATGTCTAGGCACTCGTGATGTATTAAGTTTTTCTTCTAAAGATTTGAACTTCTGCATTGCATCATTTGCCAGTAGCGAAATTCTCTCCATTTTTTGAAATAGTACAGCTTCTGTTGATTTTATTAGACTTTTTAAATACAAAGGAAATGCCCTCTCTTTTAAGTTGGCTAACTTTATGCAGTGAAGGTTGAGGTGTGTAGCGTACCCAATATTTTATAGGATAGTTTGAACCTCATACGGAGGATCAGGTAGGGTATAGAAGTAGGCGTTTGAGATTGTGTAGGATAGCCGCACGAAGAAGGGGGAAGTACTCGCTAGTCTTCCAGACCGTGAAGGTGTTGCTTGAAGCGACGCGTGGTGCGACTATTCAGTCTATTTGTGTAAAATCACTACATTGTAATTATAATTAGCGTTATTAAATAAGGGTGACAAAGTGCACGGAGCAATGTAGGTCGAGTTTGTTTTCGTTAACTGAATAATATAAAAAGTGGCAGTGAATACAGTAGTGTAAAAAAAAGGATTAAATTTCCGATTGAAGTAGAGGATCCCTGCTACTACAATTTGCAGGAAGTCGTTGCGTAAGACGATTACTGTAAACATCAACCCACCTGTTCGGGACTTGGAATACAGATGAGTTTTTATATTGTCTAAGATTATTTTGCTTGAATTCGAAGAAACCGCATTAAAGTTAGTATGTAAGTTCTTTTGGTAATAATTAGGTTAGATAGCGACGAACGTTAGTTTGATTTGATGACAGCTAAATAGTAATTATTCATAATAGTTAACGAAGGTTCATTAATTTTATACGAACATTTTTTCTTTTTCATTAAAACGATATCGACACTTATCTTCTTTAGTTCAAAAGTGTATGTTTTCCTAATAGTTATCATCAAAAACCCCGTCCGATTGTGTATAGGCGGGCCTTTTATATTTGGCGCCCAACGTAAGGCAGATAAATTTAAGAAAATAGTTCAATACGCAATTAGAATAGTTATTTTCTAGAAAAGGAAGATGGTTAAAGTGACGGTCGAAGGTATCCGCTACAATTTATTTTAAAACGGGTTAATGATGGGGAGAGGAACTGTAAAGAAGGACGATAGCAATGACGAGGAAAAGGAGGAAAATGAACCCAGGATTTCTGGACTAAAGAAAAAGTTAAATGAATTAGTGTTGGGGATGGCGGTTATTCAAGAATCGATAGAAAAACTTGTGGATTGTAAAAAGGGGGGTGTGGAATCTGTGCATGGGGGAGACGACTCCCAGGTTGTAAAAAATCAGCAAAACATATCAACAAATATGAGAGAGCGTGAACGTGATTGGTTCGCAAATTGGAAAGACATATGTGGGAATTCGCTTTTTTTTTAATCCGGAGGGCCCAGTACACCCCATGGCTTTCCTCAATAAATTAAAAACTTTATTAGACGATGCGGAAATACCTCGCAAAAAACGGGTACGAATAGCGGTAAATTGCCTTTGCGACATGGCCGCTAATTCGGGCAATTTTAAAGGAGTCGTCGTTTTATAGTTTCGAAGACTTTAAACGAGCCTTTTGTCAGAGATATTGGAAAGCGGATCATGAAAGGGAGTTCTTCTTGAAACTTAAATATAACAAATTCGAACGCGAAAACCGCGCAGAATATTTTTTTTAATTCGAGAAAGAGACAACTTATCTTAGCGATAGGATGCCGGAAAAAGACGTAGTTGAAATGCTTAGTTTACAATTTCCAGCGGAAATAAGGAGGGATATCCTAAATTCCGGATATTCTAAAATTGAAGATGTCGAGTTCTTCTTGCAAAAAATCGATAAAACATACGAGGCGGAACCCAGAAATAGAACACAACCACCAAGGTTTATACCTCGTAATAACGAGCCCAACAATGAAAGAATTGATTTGGGACGTGAGTCTAGAGATCGTAGGGAAAATCCGCGAATGGAAGGCAACTCGTCGCCAAACGAAGGTTCGGTGTCCACGATTTTTAATCGCGACCCTACAAATAAACCCACCTGTTTGGGACTTAGAATACAGATAAGTTTTTATATTGTCTAAGAATATTTTGCTTAAATTCGGAGAAACAGCATTAATGTTAGTAGATAGACGTCGAACCTGTATTAGCTTAATGTTGTAGTAACGATATCCGGGGTTAGCTGCCGAGCTTGTTTAAACTTTATACGTAAAGCTTAGTGGTTGCTATTATTTAGTTTTTTTTGGTAGTAATTAGGTTAGATAGCGACGAACGTTAGTTTGTTTCGTTGACAGTTAAATAGTAATTATTCATAATAGTTAACGAGAGCTCATTAATCGTATACGAACATTTTTTTTTTATTAAAGCGATATCGACACTAGTGGATTTTCTTTAGTTCAGAAGTGTATGTTTTCTTAATAGTTATCATCAAAAAATCCGCCTAGCTGTGCATAGGCGGGCCTTTTGTAGGTGATTCTGCCGTTTTTAAGTCTTCGTCATCCCTTTGTTATTTTTTTAAAGAATTAGAACTTGCCAACGATACACTAGATCGTAGTTCTTTTGAGGGTGGGTACCTATCAACTTTTACTGGTCTGGAGAAAGCGTCAAGGCCTCGATAGATGGTGGTAGTTGACTAATGGGAGCCTTTTTATCAATATCAGTTGTGATTTTCTTGCGGATAGGAACAATTCTATTTTTGTAAACAACTAACGCCTGTTAGTCTGTTGTTGTTTTGAGGTTTCAATTACGTAGATGTGGTAAATCCTTACCATTGGATATCTATCTTATTCGTTGCTTGATGGGATTAAGATTTTAGTAGTTTAACTCCTGTAGTGCTTGAAGTTTTTTATACTTGTGGACGTAGTATTATATTAGTTTCAGGTTCGAAATAACTGATTTGGCGTTGAAAAATCCTACGCTGGCGTTCGTGGACTTATTTGTCACTTTACGGTTTTGTTCATTAGTAGTATTTTTTAAACCAGTTAAAACAATTTATTTTCAGTTGAAAATGCTTGAAATTAAGTTGAAGATCAGAGCTCTAAGTGAACACGACGTACTCCGACAAAGACAGTTTGAACAAACTAGGTTGCATTTATTTTAGCGATGTGGCGTGGTTTCACTTGCATGGCTACATTGATAATTAAAATTACCGAATATGGAGCGCTGTAAAGTCTCGCAGTTCATCAACGACTATCAAAAGCACGTAAAATTAGTGTTTGGTATGCGATCTCCTAGCGTCGTTAATAGTGTTGTTATTTTTTGACAAATCTGCGGATGAACGTTGATTTCACACATTATGAGCAAACATTGTAACATGTCAATTCGCCGTTCCCTTGCCATGTTACATTGTGGTCCTACTTCCTTCAATACAAAAGTATTAGTCGTCTTAATTTTAGATTAACTCCGTTTAACTCACAAGTCAATTTTGATTTGTGTAACATTTCCCTTTAGTATTATAAAATAATACACTAAATACGTAGATCGTTTAGTCTTAATTTAATATTCTTTCCTTTGTATAAATAATACAAATAATTATGATCATATGTAATTTTCTAATTGGTAAACCTCTGAAAAAGGCCATAAATACACAACTGGTGTATACATGAATCTGTCATTTAGGCTGGTTTTCTTGTTTGTCCCTCTCTCAAAATGTGTGGTTATCTTTAAACCAGAATAAATTTTTGTTTGTCTTGATATCTGACCTTACATTTGATTTTTAATGCTCCACCCGAAGGTAGTACATTGGCCAGGAAGCGAGTTTTTTTTTACCTGGAAAATTTAAAATTTTGACGAACCCTTGCTGTTCTAAGCAAGGTAGGGATTTTTAACGTGCATGACAATATTCATACGCTGGACCTTCATTTTACCTCTCATCCGAACGAGGGCGTATTTTTGTAAAAAATGCTCGCCTAACATTTTTCAAGCGGACCGTGTCCGGATTTGAACCCGAGACCTTGGGCATAGTAGTCATACGCATACCAACTACACCACGAAGACGCCTCGTGATATCTGACCGCCTTGTGTGACCATGCCGTTTTCAATAAAAATTTCCTTTTTAAGGCCAAGATGTCGAATCTAAATACTAGCAAAATGTGTATGGAGAAAGTCTAACTGAATTACCCGTTAAAAATGACCATGAATGGGTCCTCTGGTGACATATCCTTGGGCAGCATATCCTTTGGTGATATTCTCTGCTGGGCTATTCTCTGGTAAAATATTCTCTGATGGAGTATTTACTTATGCATGCTTGGCTATCTAAGCCTAATACATTAATTTTACTAACTTACAAATATTATCTATTATCGTACAAGAATTTCAAGTTGCCGTTTTATTTACCTTTTAAAATAAATTAAATGTCTGTTGATGAACCATATAGCTGTGGAAAAAAAAAGGTTTGGCGCTTACAAATTTAAAGCTTGAGGTTAACACTAAACGAAATGTGGATGATGTTCGTCTTAACAAGCAGTAAGAAGAAACCGAATAGTTCTGTACAAGCCGGAGCTCAATGCTTAAGTATACGTTCCTTTCATACATCATGAATACAGGTTTAAGTTTATCTTATTTACTTTTGTGACGGAACGATGTGCATGTGTTACATTTTAAATCTCAAATATCTAGAAAAATAATGCATGTAAAATATAGTCATACTTTTACTTATTTATATCTTAACTAATTTAATATTACTTTTGCTTTCCTGGTATAACTTTATAAATTGTAAACATAAAAGCTTTCATGAAATCTTTTTGTGGGTATTAATGTTATGTTCAATTTAAATGTTTAATTAAAATTCGCTTAACTAATGTTAAATACAACAAAGCGTATTTATGATTTCCTTTTACTTTTAACGTTTAACTAGAAATTCTGTCTAAGTACAATAATAATTTTAGATTTTCTAATATCTTATCTGGTAGAGTTTAAGACAGTTCTAAAATTATGAGAGTGTAGATAAATATACTACACTTAGTGATTTTATCAAATGAAAATTTGGTTGTAAGAAAATAAGGGTATATATTTAGTTTTTTTATTAATATTATTAAGTAAACGTATATATATATAAGTTGCATTTAGGTATTTTCTTTTGTCATATAACTTGTCTGGGTAAAATTTAACCTTGTTCTTCAAACCTCTGAGATATAGTCTTTTGCAACCCACCGTAGCCACAAACGGTCGACGCTAGTCCCGCCAGAGTTTTGTATACTCTGTTGTACACCCATTCCTACCTGTAAAAAAAAAGGGTGCAACATTGCAAAAATTGACAGCAAGTTTTATGATACATATAAGAACCTGCATCGATAAAAATCTACTTTGAAGTTATTTGCTTTGCAATTTGAATATTTTTGTATAACTAATTTATTAACACTATTATTTTTGCGATACATTTAAATCAGCTACAAAAGGGTTTCTGAAATACCGGTTTATAAGGAACTTAGGCTGAATTTGAAGCACGTCTCTATTGCAATTTTCAAGAATATGAGATAACGGATAAAATATTTGTATAGGATACAGGTATTCGTTTCCAATACGTTGCATTTAATATACATTTTATGTTACATTAAGCGGTAGAACGGATCCGTGCTCAGAACTTTGTAAAAACTTTTATTCATATGCTGATTTTTTTGATCAGCGAACCATAGAATATATAAGATGTAGTTCGATATATATAGAAGCTACTTTTCAAACAAAATTAAGTTTTGTAAATCGTCAGTATAAGATTGTATCAACGGGTAGAAGTGGAAATACTGCCGTGTCGGTAAGTTTAAGAAACGGTGGGGAGCAGTTGAAACTTAATTTTACCATTAAACTTTAGACTAAGTAAATTCTATAGAGACAAGCTAGCTTTTGTACCAATCCCATACAAGTGCATTTACGACATACGCTTTGTGTAATACATTGGATCTTATAAATAAAGCAGTACTCTTTTATAGACAATTAAATCAGGATGCTGGATCTTCCCTATCCAACACAAACCCTCTATAAAACCGTGACGGCTTGTTACGGCGAGTAGGAAATCGATATCCATTTAGTTCCAAACGTAAATAAATTCAAAGCATTTCTTTTTATTTTGCGTACTTTAAAAATGAAGTCTTTTAATAGGAGCTGCTGAAACGGTAATTTACTACATAGAAAGTTTCCGAACATAATTCAGTTTAACATGTTATTCGATTGTTCTAGCAGGCAGTAAAAAATCAGTGGCAAAAAAAATACAATTCTTGTTTGCTTTAACTGATGTGTGCTGGATATGAGAGTATCGGACTGATTTTGACCTAATATAACACAGAGAAGTGTGGATCTTTGTTTCCTGGGAATTCAATTTCATATAATTGGGAATCTCGTGTAGAGTTTCGATTCGTTTCATCAATTTGTATACTTGTCCAGATAGATCGAAGTCAATTTGTTCTGAACTATAGCGTAGATTCTGTTTAAGTAAGTTTTTAATTACATTATTAAAGGCAATAGAATGCCAACTACCAAATACATAAGCAAGAGTGAGATAAAGGACATTCTCGTCATATTACTATAAAAAATTTAAGCTGAAACATAATTTACCTCTCATAGGGGCAATCCGTTGGTAAGGGAAACTATCTAAATTCAGACACCGTCCTAATTTCTGACATATTTCCATTAAATCGTGTAAAAAAATTAACAGGTAACATTTAAATTTGTTTTGAGACATCTGTTTACATATTTCCACAACATATATATTTTCATACATTCTGAACGGACCTGCACCTTGACAACGTTCTAAAATACTAGAACAGGTAGATTGATTTGCGCGATTCAATGAGCTAAAGAGCCGAGCTATAGGTTTAACCAAATTAGTGGGTCTTTAGTGAGGAATTAAGACTAAGAGTCAGAGTGGCAGAGACCATAGGGGTCGGTATGACATTCTAAGATACACTACTGCGATGTGGAAGGCAGCAGAAAACCAAAACATTACCTCCCAAGTACACAGCGTACAGAAATTGTAAAACAAGATGGCATCCTCTGGGGTAAAAAATTCCGGAGGTAAAATAGTCCCCATTCGGATTTGCGGGAGGGGACTATTTCGGGGGATGTGATCCGAAAGACTAGAAAAAGATCCGTGAATAGTCTGCGAGTCGGAGCGTGGAATGTCAGAAGTATGAAACAAGTAGGTAAGCAAGAGAACCTGAAATTCGAAATGGATAGGTTAGCACTAGACATAGTAGGAATTAGCCAAGTGCGCTCGCCAGAGGCGGGGAATTTTTGGAGTGGAGACTTCAGGGTAATTCATACAGGATCAGAGGAAGTAAATTCGGGTGTGGGGATAGTAATGCGAAAAAATGTAAAAAACTGCCTACAAAAGAACGAAAGAGTACTGATGGTTAGATTTGAATCTAAACCAGTAAATACAGTAATAATACAAGTATACATGACCACCTCTAGTTACAGTGAGGAAAAAGTAGAGGCGATCTACAAAGATATCAAAGACATACTAAGATACGTAGAAGGACATGAAAAGTTAATAATTACGGGAGATTTTAATGCAGTAGTAGGTGAAGATAGGGAAGGAGCGATAGTAGGTTTATTTTGGTTTAGGCACGAGAAATGACAGGGGAAATAGGCTGGTAGAATTTTGCGACAAAAACAACTTAACCATCACAAATACATTATTTCAGCATAATGCTAGAAGACGATACACGTGGATGATGTCAGGAGATAGAGGAAGATATCAAATAGATTACATTATTGTTAGACAACGGTTTAGGAATCAAGTAAAAGACTGTAGAAGCTACCCAGAAGCAGATATAGACACTGACCACAACATCGTAATTATGAAGTCCGTACTTAAATTTAAAAATCTGAAAATGAGGAACCGAAAATGGCACTTTGACTTTGAAAAGCTAAAAGATAAAGATATCCACGAAGGATTTGAAAAAAAAGTCAAATGAATTACTGAAAGATATTGGGAAAATTTCTGATACTAAGGAAGTAAAAACAGAATGGAATACCATTAAATCCAGCTTAGACATGGCGGCCAGATATATTCTGGTGTATACACAAAAAGAAAATAAGAAACCATGGATAACAAAAGATATTCTGAATTTAATAGAAGAAAGACGAAAATACAAAAATAGATCAGACGAAACAGGAAAACATAGAAACAAAGCCATAAAATGGAAAATTATTCGCAAATGCAGGAAAGCTAAAGAACAATGGATTGATGAAAAGTGCAACGAGCTACAAATTAAGATGGAAATAAAAAAAACAGACGAAGCATAAAAATTAATTAGAATGAATTTTGAGAATATAAAACCATATAGCAAAAATATAAGCGATGCGGGAGGAAACGTCATTATAGAAAATGTAGAGAAAGAAGCAAGATGGCAGGAATATATAGGGAATTTATACTCAAGAGAGAAACTAACAGCATTAGAACAGGAATCAGACATTGAAAATGATGACCTGGGATATTCTATACTTAGAGATGAGTTTGAATTAGCATTAAAGGGTCTGAAAAATGGTAAGGCGCCGGGTACAGAACTTTAAAAGCCTATGGACAAGCAGTTACCGAACGTCTCTTCCTATTTGTAAGCTATATATATGATACAGACGAGATACTCAAAGATTTCAAACGTAACATCATAGTAACTATACCAAAAAAGAAAGAAGCGGATAGATGTGAAAATTTTCGAACAATTAGCTTGACAGCACACGCTTTAAAAATATTAACCAGAATTGTACAAAACGATTGGAAAAGCGAGCTAAAGATATACTGGGAAAAGATCAATTTGGGTTTAGGCGAAACAGAGTAACACGGGGGGCTATTTTAGCTCTGAGGGTGATAATGGAGAAAACAATAGAGAAGGGAGAAAGCGTATATATAGGGTTTGTATATCTGGAAAAAGCATTCCCTAATGTAAAATGGAAGAAAATGTTCGAAATACTCAAAAAGATTGGAATGAGTTTTAGGTATAGACGGATAGTACATTGCTTATACAAAGAGCAAATAGCGGTAATAAAATTAGAGCAAAAAAGTAGAGAAGTAAATATTAGGAAAGGGGTGAGACAAAGATGTCCCTTATTCCCATTAATTTTTAACTTGTACATAAAAGAGGCAATGAATACTGTCAAATGCAGGAAGACATTTGGAAATTATATGCAGTGTTCAAAGACCACAAACATAGAAACAAGGAAAAGATTGCTTAAAATATATGTGTGGAGCACAGCACTGTACGGCTGTGAAGCCTGGACAATAGGAGAAGCGGACAAGAAAAAGGTAGAAGCCTTTGAAATGTGGTGCTACAGACGTATGGTGAAAGAGGTACTAGAAATGGTAGAGGAAGAAAGAACTATGTGGAAAACAGTAAAAAATAGAAATGGGAAGATAGGTCACATACTAAGACATGAGGGAATAATGCCGAATATATTAGAAGCAGAGATAGGAAAAAAGAGAAGTAGATGTAGACCTAGGTTAGACTACTACACACAGATAGTGAAGGATGTAGGCTGTGAGAATTTCAGGGAAATGTGTAGGCTAGCTCAGAATAGAAATCAATAGAGGTACGCTTCCAACCAGTGACAAAATGAAAAAACTAATGACAAAAATAATAACTGTGCTTAAACAGGATGAGTATTATAAACAATTACAGATATTGGTTTTGCAAGACTCTCAACTAGTGTTAATTGTGCGTAAGGATTTACTTGAATACTATTAATACGGCAAATGTCTAAGTAATGCGGGATCCTTGGCAGCCACAGGCTGCTTAAACCCCTTCACATACCACTGAATCTCGGTGAAATAGGGCATATAATTAGAAAACAATAGAAGGGAATCGAGCTGTATATAGGCTGTTGTGAGAATTGCAGGGAACGTGTAGGCTAGCTCAGAACATAAATAAGCCGAGGTACAAGTTCGACTAGTTTTAAGATATAAAACCCAATGACGAAAAAATAAATGCTCTTAATTCTGATGATTATTATACACAACTACAGATGTTGGTTGTAAAATATTTTCAACTAATGTTGATTGTGCGAAAGGATAAATTGGAAAACTATTAATTCCACAAAGGTTTAGGTGCTGGGGGAACTTGGCAGCCAAAGGCTGCTTACCCCCCTTCACATACCACTGAATATCGGGGAAATAGGATTTATAACTGTAAAACAAAAGAAGGTGACCGAACTGCATCAAACAAAAGAGAATAGCAGCTATGTACAAAGACAACGAACATCGATACAAGAAGAAAACTGTTCAAAGCATAGTGTGGAGCACAGCACAGTACATCTATGAAATAGGAGCAGTAGGAAAAGCAGACAGAAAGAGATAGAAGCCTTCTGGAATGTGTGCTTCAGATGCCTGAGGAAGGTGGCATGGACAGACAAAGTTAATAACAAATAGGTTGTAGTAATAGTTGAGCAATAAAGATATTTGTGGAAAATGAAAAAATAGGAGAAATTGAAGGAGAGAATACGTTCTAAGGCATTTCTGGGGAATAGTACGGGATATACTACAATCAAAGATAGGAAAAGAGAAGTAGAGGTAGACCGAAATCAGACTTTCGCACACACATAGTGCTAGATGCAGATTGTGCAAATTTCAGGGAAATGTGTATGTTGGTTCAGACTAGGAAACAATGGGGGTACGCGTCCAACCAGTTCTAGGACTGAAGACATAACGAAAATGATGATGATGATATATTTTCATGCGGAATAGATATTTATATTACCTATATTGCATTAGTGTATACATAACTTGAAAACAGGTGATTCAAATTTTGTATTTTTGCCGAATATTGTTAAATTAAGTTAAGTTAAGTAGTATTAGGACACTTTTAGCAATAGTATTGAATTTTATTAGTTTCGTTGACATGAAAAATAGGAAAACAATTACAATATTCGTTCATAAAATAGTAGATATGCCTACCCCTCGAAGGCCTTTTTGCAGGCACTTCTGAAATATCAGAATCACTGACGTAATACCACTTTCCTGATGGAATTTCAACGTTAGCTTCACGGCTTTTACATTGCGTAGACGAGAAATTTTTTATATGCATGGGTAATAAATCCCAAAGGTAATTATCGTTTTCTATTGGAGGTCTTATTTTTACATAGAAATCATAACGTCCGCCATGAATTGAACCGCTATGTTGCACAACACAATATAATGTATAGCACCTTAGCTTAATTAAATTTGAGTGTTTGGGGTTTATGGTATTGTTTGGAGCAAAAGGGCGTTAAATCTAGTAACATGGGGAAAGAAACATAATTATTCACCGTTGCAGATCGTAATCTAAAGACCTGAAATTGCTTTAAGTGTAAAATCAGTACATCAGGCGGTTTGTTGGCTAGAATTTGCTTCGTGGCATAAGTGTCAGCAATTCTTTTATCGGCGCTACCATCATAGGTTTTGATGCACAAATCACAGCTCACTTTATTACTTCCAGTAAGTAATTCGCATGTCGTAAATTGGTTTAAACAATGTTGCACAAAACATTCGTCATCTTGGTGTTTTGATACTGTAGTAGGATCCCATGAATCATAATATGTATTAGGGACATCTTGACCAGTGTCCGAACATTTATTCTCTTATTATCGTTTAAGAAGGATGATGTATTTTCGTCTAATGAACATATTTTTAGTGAATCTTTTGTTCTATTTTGATTGATTTTGTTTGATTCTTTTTTTATGGCTTAATACTGACATATGTTGATTTTCAGGTATTGGCAAACTCAAATCAAAGAAGAACTCATATTGTTTTGTAATGTCTTAAAATTCTGGCTCTGTATTGTATTGCATAATGCACCTTGAAACACTTGTTCTATAGGTAATGATAACAGAGATGTTTGTTGCTCATGGAATTTTCTAGTTTTGTGTTTTTTAGAACCTTTAAAGACTGATAGATCCGATTTTTCTAGAATTATTTCTTGATAATTTCTCGGATCCTCGTTAGGTAATGCTTGTAGTAAATGCCACAATAATTCGTGTGCATCGTGTTACTGACCACCCCTGTACTGTGGGATTATTTGTGTAAATATGTTAGGGTTATACACTTCAGGTGTATCACTTTGTAGTTCTTTTAATGTTTGTGCAAAGACAAGTGTTGTAAGTCGTTTTTCATTTACGACTCTGTCATGTAAGTCTAAAGTTAATGAATCTTTATCATCTGAGCTTAAGTTGTCACTAGGTAGAAGAAAGTGATTCTCAGGCTCTAGAGTAATAAATAAGGAGTTTGTCCAAGAGCTTGCATAACCGAAATGAGAAAACAGGAGTTTCGCAAATTGGTAAAACTACGTGTGCTTGAAAAATTAGATAATACAAATCGGGTGCCATTCGTTGCGTTGCAGGAATCTGTACGTTTCTTCAAATATTCAATGACCTTCAGTAACTTTTTCTTGTATGTAATGTTTACTTCAGCATCGCAGTCAGAACACCATACTGACCAAAAAGCGGCTGTATTTACACGCAAAGAGTGAAAATCGGGTTCTGGAGTGGTAAATTGATGTAGGATTTGTTTATTTTTAGAGCGGCCCCAAGTTTGGTGTCCCCATTGAAGACATATCCATAAGGAAACTGAATTCGAAATCACACTCCGATATAATATTACCAGAATGGGATCCACATTTATCACGTTTAATATTGAGATGAGTATTCTGCAATTACTTTTTTATCTTTGTTTATACGAGGACCTTTAACTGTTTTTTTTATTTTCGTCACAGGCGTGGGGATGGGATTGTTGGAACTTTTAATATTTGGTTCCCTTGTATTTTTTCTTCTCCTGATTGCATTCTTGTATATTTAGTCCGTGGTTGTGTTGAGTAATTAGGGAGATATATTTATTTTTGGTTTGGTGTAATCTATTGGTTTTGATTGCTTCATATTCTTGTTAAGGACTTCAGCTGTGATGTTATTCTGCTCCCACGAATTGGATAAATTAACTTTATCTTCAAATACAGTAAGAGAATCATTATGAATTGGTGAATTTGAATCGTATATGTTGACGTCATCTTTTGGTGTAATATTTTCTAAATCAGAGTTTGAGTGTCCGATTTGTAGTTAATTCACATTTAGTATATGTTCTGTTTCTTCTATACGCAGTTTTCTTGTAATTAGGAAACCATAAGAATTCATCTAATGTTTTTGAAGGCGGGTTAGTTTCAAGTATTGAAATGACGTTTCCTCTCTGAATTGCAATGCTATTTCTCTGTAATAAGGGAGTAGCTCTACTGTCAAAATTATTGTAGGATATAAGTCTGCCTATTTCTTCAAGAAATAGGAAACTCGAAAAAACCTAATGTTTCAATTGCGATTGGGTAGAAATAGTAAAGATCGGATAATGTAGAATATTATTTGGTTGTAAAATTTTCCCCATATTTTGCCGCGGCTCCCGAGTTACTAGCACATGCTATGACATGTGAAGGGGAAAGAGTGTCAATACAGGTAAAGTCCCACATTCCAAGGGACTAAACTGATCCCGTCTGGTCGTTTGTTATCGTCTCGGAATATATGATTAGGTTCTAGGATAGAAGGTGTGTCAGCGGAAACTAAAGCTCGTTCAATAATGTCATTAACAGCCCTATGTCTGGGAATACGTCCAGCGCTGAGTCGAGAATTCCTAGTTCACATACGGATATACCATAAATACATATATGTGGTGTACATAGTTTTATGCCGACAGCGATTCTGAAGGATTGATTGTCGAGCAGAGTCCCTAGAGAGGAAACCGATAGTGCTTGTAACCATGCGCTCGAGTGTTTGGATGAAATAGCTCGAATACGAGCCTTGTCAATGATATTAATAGCCGATGTAAGCAAATTGTACAAGGCGATTTTAAGCAAAGGTAAATGCTAGTCTTTTTGAATATTTTTGTCATGACTGATATCAGGTTGATTTGTTTTTAATAGCCATATCTTTTCACTAGCTAGATATGTCATTATATGAGGTACTTAAGAATTTGGAGCATGTTCCATGAACCAGAGGTGTGGATTTGTGGAAGGAAGATAAAAATGCTGACAGCGAAGAGAATATTGATGAGCGAATGCCCAAGCCTCCTTTTTTTATAGGGAGGGTGGCTCGTGACCATTCTTTAGAAGTAAGTTTAATGCTAATAAGTTCTTCGAGCATGTCGCGTAAAATGTTATCAAATTGTAATAGCATGATTTCGCATTTCAAGGTAGGAGTGCACTTGAGTAAACAAATAAGTTTAGGTATTGCAAGGCAATTTTTGATGAGGATGTACGAGATATGAGTTGGGATTTTAATATGTTTAAAACGACATGAGATACGTGCCAGTATATGAATCTTTTCGTTTATGCAATTAGGAATTTACTCTAAACAGAGGGAAACTCCAGTTTTCCTTATCAGGAATCTGGATATTGTGAGAAATTTTGTTGAATTTTTTGGGGATGTCGTCACTGTAAGTGGGTGAAGTGCATAGCAATTCACATTTGTCAAAGTTTAGATCGAGGCCTAGTGTGTTTGAAATTCTTATTATGTATTTTAGGTTATCGTATACAGAATCTGAATCTCCTCCGATGCATCTGTCATCTAGATACCTTACATGCGATTTTCCAATGCTCCACCCGAAGATACTACATTGGCCAGGAAGCGAGTTTTTTTTACCTGGAAAATTTGGAATTTTGCCGAACCCTTGCTGTTCCAAGCAAGGTAGGAATCTTTAACGTGCGTGACTACTCTCACACACGGGATCTCTATTTTACCTCTCATCCGAACGAGGGCGTAATTTTTGTGAAAAATGCTCACCTGTCATTTTTCAAACAGTCGGCCGTGTCGGGATTTGAACCCAGGACCTTGGGATCCGTAGTCTTACGCTTACTGACGTCCACGGCGACGCTATTTATCTAGATACCAAGCGTTGAATTCACAGGTAATTGATTTTGTCAGATTGTTAATGGCTAAACAAAACAAAGATGGAGCTATAAGGTCTCCTTACTGGACCCCGTTTTCAGACAAAATTATTTTGAAACCAAAGTGAGATATCGGTAGTATTGTGAAATGAAAGGGTATAAGGATGGAAAATGTTCAAGAATACTTTTGAAAATAATTTCTCTGTGAATATTATTGAAGGCATTGCGGAAGTCTAATTTAAACATGATTTTATTGCACTTGTTGGCGCAAGCATTGGTAAACGCTTGGGCTGAGTGTGAAACTGTTTCACAACCACCAGGTGTGCCAAAGTCATACTGAGTGGGTCGAAAAAGGTTCTCCAAAGTTGATTGGATCTCTGTACAACATAGTTTGGCAACTAACCTCCTAAAAAAAGGTTCGAATGCAATTGGACAAATGTCAACGCATTTCCTTTTTAAAACGCATAATGAAGCACCGTATAGAATTGGGCAGTATTTTGATTAACTTTTCCTGCTAACATATAATTGCAGAGGGTAGTCAGAGACTTAAGTAGCTTTTGTGCATTAACTCGTACTAAAAAAACAAGTAAATCTTGTATGTTAGATGGTCGAAGGCCATCAATTCCAGCTGCGGAGCTAGACTTAAATGACTTTATTGCAACTAAGACATTCTTTTCGGATATAGTTATTGGATTTGACGGAATAAAATGAATGTATTCGCAATTTAATTTGTTCCTTGGAGCTTTAGGATGTTTAATTTCTAGATTTTGAAATGTTGATTCGTTTACTGGAGCTGAGGAGTCATCTGAAGATGAAAAATCTACGTCTGCGACCGTAGATACTATTTTATTCATTAACCAGTGGTTGGACTGCTTAAATATGTTTTGTTGTAAGGTATTGTTGGATGAGTCACAAACAATGGGGTTTTTTAATGTTATATAAAGTTTGGTTGGGTATATTAGTTGGCTTTGTCTTTCTACTACCTTAATGTACTGAGAAAGTTTGGTAAGCAACGGATTTCCAAGCAGAGATTGAGTTATAATTTATGCAGTTATCGATAGCTTCCATCAACAACAGGACACATATACTTCTTTTTGATTTTGGAATACGCGTTATAATGAATAAGTTTTAACTTCTAAATTTTGTTAGGTTCGATAAAATTTCTTCAGAAGTGATAGTACCGCTTATGCTTGTTTCTTCATTGTTTTTTGAATGTATAGGTGAATTGAATAACTTTTCATTTACCAAATCATGTTCTGATGATTTCATGTCTTCTTTTCATGTGAATTTTCAATCCGTGTTTTTTAAAAATCTTTTTACATATATTGCATTTCATGCTCTGTGATGGTTGTCAATCTTCGTTTATCATGATGATTATAAATATAGTTACAAGTCCTTATAGGTAAGTAATTAATTATTTTATCAAATATTCGTAAAGTCACCTAAAATGTCACCCACACTTATCACTGACATTTGGTTATTCAGGTTCAACACATTTTCCAACAAATTAACTTTTGCGGATCGTGATGTAAACACTTCTATACAATCTTGGTATGTTTAATAGCGAAAAAATAAAATAGGATTATATATAAATTATAAAGTTAAAAAAGGTTGTATAGGTAAAACTGGTCGGTTCTTGAAAGGTGGAGACAGTTATTTCAAGTCTTATGAAAAGGTATTAAATTATCGTCTAAATAAGCAAAACTGTGTTTCTATCTGCACATCTCAAAATTGTCTGTGGTGTCGGAATTAAGGACATATCATTTTAAGTGTAACGTAAATTAGCCATCAAGTGTTGGGATGCCGTGAGTATTAAAAAAGAATGCCTTGGGCTTTCTGTATTTATTTTCATTTAGATAATAGTATTTTTGTCTTTCCAAATGCTGAAATAGTGTTTAAGCAATGTTTCCAAATTCAGAACTGAAAATGTCTGAATTAGATCCAATTCAATCAGTTTAAGTTTTTTTCTTTTTTATACTTAAGTACATTGTAACAAGTATATTTTCTAGCAGTGTTTTGATGGATATTTGTGCTATTATTTTGATAGAAGGTTAGTTCAAGACTTATACCTCTGTAAATTTCTAACAGAACGCACAAACTATGCTAGTATTGGTTTTGTTTAATTACAGAAGTAGTAGTGCATCTTTATCAGCTAGAACGTAGGAGTGGGTAAGTATTTCGTAAAGGTTGTATTCATGCAAAATATTTGTATAGCGGTATAGGGCTTAAGTTTTCGCATTCTCCTTATACAAATAGGCTGATGTTAGTCATTATTTGTATTCAAAATTTTCGGTGGCGGCATATTCACTTTATTTTTGGTGGTAGTTCAACTCCGACCCAAGCTCATGATCTACCTAGGGCAAATTACTCTACTAGCCGCACTGCATTTAGAGATTTCCTTAGTCATAAGCCGTTTTTATCTAAACTAACCTCGGGCTTCTTGTCCCAACAGGATATCCTCGTTTACCTTTGTGCCTGCAGTTGGCAAGATAGGTGTTTAATATTCCCTGAACACAAGGCAAAGGATAACAAATGGCGCACAATGTGTGGGACTTGGATTGGTAACGAATAGCGCACAATTTGCGGGACCTTGATTGGTTTTGTATGTCTAAACTTGTTGATTCGTGAATGATACACCCAAGATTAATTTAGCTTATTGATATTGCACAACAGAAGTTAAAAGCTTTAGCGTAGATTGTTTAATTGAGTTATGGTAATAGTTAGTTTACCTAGCTGATTTCGTGATGGCTGATACTTTATTTGCATAAAGATGAACTCGATTACGAATTGAAAATGCGGGGAGTAAATATACGTAGACCAATGCAGCGTAAGAGAAAAATGTTAGGCCGATTATTGCTAAAGAAACAACAGTACCTGGAACTTTTAGTCGATCTTTTTGCATATGTAATAGAATTCTCATATGAACGCTATGAGATCGATGCATCGATAGAGTCTGTGAAAAGTATTTTGTTAGACTTGGAAGCTGAGCTATCAGACCCTACATTAAAGAGAATACAGTTGAGATTAGTACATCTAGATAGTCGCGTAAGAATAATGAAAATTCCTTTATATAATTCCAACAAAGCAACTATATTTAGTAATAAATCGTTAGCCACTATCCTTACCATGGAAGCAGAGCTGCACGAAAAACTTAAGAAGAATGAAGGTGTAAGTGAATACGGTGAATTGTCTATGGGAGAAACCATCCTTGCTGCCGTTAGTGCTCCTATTAACACTGTTTCATATCTAGTTCCCCCTATTCTGATTGGTTCGTGGTTCGTTAAATTTTCTGGAGACCCAGGACAGGTTCATCAATTCTTGGACAGAGTAGCTGAGTTGGCACAGTCGCGGAAAGTGTCTGAAGAAGATTTATTTAGTGCTTCTGTTGAATTATTAACGTTGTATTAGAAGTTCTTTAACCAACTGGAATTCTTTGGTTAGCCGTTTAAAGGAAGATTATCTACCACCGCATTCAGAGGAGGAAGTTTGGGAAAAAATTAGGTTGCATCACCAACGTAAAAAAGAATCTGTAGTCCTATATATAGTTCATAGGAAGAATTTGTTTAATAGGTTACCATAATCACCAGCAGAGTGTACCAAAGTTAGGATGGTAAAAAAGAATCTATTGCCAGATTTTACTTGTCAATTAGCTCTATTAGAAATAGATAATATGACGATGTTAATCAAGTTGTGTAAGAAATTGGAAGAAGCCAATGCATCCAAGCAGAAGTTAGTACAGAGTCCGGCGAATTATGTTTTGAAAGTCCAAGGAAATTCGAAATCACAGGTTGAAAACATGTGGTCCGCTTCTGTAAGAAACTTTTCTGCGCGAACTGGTGGTAGTTTTTATAAAAAATCATTGCCCATGTCAGATTCAAACTTTGGAAAATAATAATAGTCCTTGTAGTAGTTTTCCTGTAAGTACAGTTAAGTTGAAGAAACTCACGTGTTGGAATTGTTTAGGCGATGGTCATACTTTTCGGAGGTGTAGGCTATCTCGAAAAATATTCTGTTATACTATTGGATATAGTGGAGTTAAAAGAGTAACGTGTCCATCGTGTTCAAAAACGAGTAAAGAGACAGATGTTTGTTAGACGTGATTCTGTCTTATTTATAAAGACTACATTTAGGAAATATAAACAACAAAATTGTGTTGCGAAAATGATTGGTCAAGTGTTACAAGTAGTTAATAATTTTTTTGATTTTTATCGGCATTGCAAAGCAGTATATTTGGTTTTATTTGGTATAGGCGAGACTTGTCGTCTTAGTTGGTCGCTCAGCAGTACATTTGTCTAACCGACACTCACGAAAAGTTGATCGCTCAGCAGTACATAAGTCTAAACGAGGCCTGCGGTAGGTTTGTCGTTCTAGCAGTTTTAACAGGTTTGGCATCATTTTTTGAGATTGATGATTATATAATATTCTTGTTTATTAGTCTAGGTAAGGCTCGTAGAGGAGTTTGTCATTCTAACAAATTTCTGCGCTGTAGGATACATTTTTTGTTCTTTGACGGTTTGTTTTGAGTATAGTTCGTAAAAGGATTTCATATTTAGTTTATGAATTAGAAAATTTAGATAGTTACTAGTTATAGGTGACTGGTTCTCTAAATCTACAGTAATATTACCTTTGCGTAGTGCAAAAGCGCATTTACTAGAACGTGTTCTGGAAGGAAAAATTAATTATCTGCGATAATGGAACACAGTTGATTGGTAGAAATTTTAAGGCAGTAGGCAAAAAATATGATGTTCAAAAATTTTGGTTTAATGCTGTTTATTCTGCCCCAATGTAATTTTGTGGAAAGGATAAATCGAACTGTCAGAACAACAATAAGGTCCTATATTGAAGAGCATGCTATTTGGGATATCGAGTTGTCCCAAACTCAATATGCAATGAACTCTGCAAAACACCATGCCACTGGTTATTCGCCAAATTTCTTAGATTTTGGTCGACATGTTCCTGTGTCTGGAAAATTTTATGGTTTTGATATAGAACCGTTAGATGATATAGATATCATTCCTCGTGATAGGCCCTCGTATGCATTATATCATCAAGGATTTTTGATATTTTTAAAGAACTGCGTAAGATATTACATCTAACTTACATGCAGTAGAGCAATACATATAATTTGAGAAGGCGTATCATTTCCTTCGAGGTAGACGATAAGGTTTGGAGGTACAACAAGGTTCTTTCGAAGGCAGGTGATAAGTTTATTGCTAAACTTGCACCAAAATTTGTTTTGTGTATCGTTTGAAAGAAGACTTCTAATCTGATTTATGAGTAGAATAATGAAGATGGTTCAAAAGCAAGCAGATGGCATATTAAAAACTTGAAGCTATATTCAGTATTCAGTAATGATGGTGAAGAGGATGATGTTTCTGAACATTAAGTAGTGTTAGAATGTTTAGTAGTTAATGGTAGTAATTATTGCGGTAGTGATAGTTGTTGTATGATAATACTGTTTGGTGTCCAAACTTAGAAGTCGTATGATATTGGTGATGTACATGAAGTAAGTAAAGAATTTAGCCATACAGTTATATTGAAATCTTGTTGTTTTGTAACTATTGGCTGCCATCTAATAGTCAAATTGTAGGTATTGTAATGTTTATCTTGAAGTTGTCAATACACTTCACTAGTGGTATATGACATAAGTTATAGTGTTGCATGTTGTTGCTGATGCGAGACGCAATTGAAGAAGTTTAATTTTTAAGTCAAGCAGTTTTGGATGCGCCTAATGTACTTATTTAGTTATAAACTGCCTTTCGGTTGTGTTGTTACTTATTTCATTTGACTTGTGGATGAAAAAACTTGGTCATATGTACGTATATATGGTCATATTGAGTTATGGTAAGTTACAAGTGAATTTGATTCATTTAACTTGGTCAAAGCTATGTTTATACTTTGTTTATGTTTATCCGAAACATAGTTTCTAGTAATAAAATTTTTGTGGGAAGCAATTGTTTTGAAAGATAATTTTTGAAGTGCAAAAAGCAATTGAAGCAAACTGCAGTTGTTGCGTTTGTGTTGGTGGTCCCAGTTTAAGTCCAAGTTATGTGTTGGTGAGAAACCAATTATTATTTGCAGTTACAATAGGTATAGCTATGTTCAAGCAGATTCATTCACGCGTGAATGGGATTTTGTTGAAGAGTAGATTATACTGATATTTTGGTTGCCCCTTGATGTAAATAGATTTGTTTCAATATTGGCTTTAACGTTCACTATGTGTTGGTATTACTGACATTCGTTGGTATTGATATATTTTTCTCTGTAAATTTTGTTAGTGCTATAGAACATTTTTGTAGATATGTGATTATGGTTAATAGAATAGAAGATATTCGCTATAATGGTTTTATTGTCGGTGATGGTATTGTACCACACCATTTTGTATTTTTATTTTTATATTCCCGGTGTGTAAATTGAGTGAAAGACCCCCCGAATATGATTTTGATTGATTATGTATAAATACCAATAATGACTTTTCGAAATTGTCTCCTTTTTTGGCGTGTAGTACGTATAGTTACTAGTAAATCATTTATATGCATGTAGAGTTATCTTTTTGGTTTTGTATGTTGAAATTAGTTATAAGTTGGAAGTATGTATGGTTTAGTCACAAAGAAATTTCTCGGATTTATTATTTTTAAATGTTTTCTCGAATTTTTTTCTCTTGAAAAGAGGCCGTGTAACAAGTTTATTTTCTAACAGTGTTTTGATGGATATTTGTGCTATTTGTTTATAGAAGTTTAGTTCAAGCCTTATATCTCTGTAAATTTCTAAGTAGTACTTAACTTTACGACTATGTTTACCTCTTGTATACATTACTTGTTGAATTAATCTAAATTTATGCTTCAAAACCGGGAGCATCATTTCAAATTGGCAGTGACAAAAAATAACTCTTATAACAGTCATTGTAAGATCTCCCTGCTATAAATAGAATGATCGCAATAACGATGAAACTGACAATGAATTGTCAAATTGAAAATACGTGCACTTTCACGTTGGCTGTTAAGGTCGAGTTCTGATAAGAACAATTGCCCTGAGCAATTATGCTTGGTGCCGCGTTAGAAAAAATGAAAGAAGTGAATACATCGTGTAAGAGGTCATTCCTGGCAATGATATACCGGCAGAAAGATGTCTATGACACGGTGTTAAGATTATAAAACATCAGAAACACAGTGAGTATCAATCAGCCTCATGGCATTTTGTTTTTTTTTGTGCTGCAACCAAATAGATATTTTCGTTATTTGGTAAGAGAATAGAAACTTATTTTGGTCATGTCTATGAATATTATTTGGAACGAGATCAGAAATAGTTCTTAATATTTATAAAATTTAATGATATTAATTAACAGAACGCACAAACAGTGCTAGTTTTGGTTTTGTTTAATTACAGAAGTAGCAGTACATCTTTATCAGCTAGAACGTGTGAGTGGGTAAGTATTTCGTAAGGTTTGTATTCATGTAAAATATTTGTATAGCGGCATAGGGCTTAGTTTTCTGCATTCTTCTTATACAAATAGGCTGATGTTAGTTATTATTTGTATTCAAAAATTCGGTAGCGCCATATTCACTTTATTTTTGGTGGTAGTTTAACTCCGGCCCGAGCTCATGATTTACCCGGAGCAAATTACTCTACTAGCCGCATTGCTTTTAGAGGTTTCCTTACTCATAAGCCGTTTTCCATCTAAACTTACCTCGGGTTTCTTGTCCCCATAGGAAATTTTCGTTTAATTACCCTTGCGCCTGACAGTTGGCATGATAGGTGTTTAATATTCCCAGAACCCAGGACAAAGGGTCATATCATAAGCAATTGCTTTATAAAACTTTTAAAAACGAAAGTATCAAAATATAGAAGATAAATACATATGTGTAAAGTAAGTATCTTAATAGTGAACATCTGCTCTCAGATGTGTTCTTAACACCCAACATTTTTTCGAGCGTTTCCCGAACACTTTCATAAGAAATTCTTCTAATACTTTTACTGTAACTACCTAACAATTTTAGCGGAGTACACTTCTCGACTACGATTTTAAATGACATTTTCCTAGGTATTTTTTCTATTGCAGATTCGCCTATCGAATTAATTATTTTTCGTACAATAATTAGGGTGTCACACATAAGATCTTATTCTATTTAGATGAATCTGTGTTAGTTTATTGAATATCGGTGAGTCTGCAACACCTGTTTGAAGCTCTAATTAAATGACGCCTCCTTAAATTATCAACATTCATGTCTAAAGACAACAACTTTGTCTTTATTTTGCTAAATAGGTATTAAAATATCTTACGTACTTGTTTCGGCTAGAACTTCATATATATTTTAAATGATTAGTTC
Source organism: Platerodrilus igneus (assembly GCA_036346225.1). Classification (NCBI taxonomy): domain Eukaryota; kingdom Metazoa; phylum Arthropoda; class Insecta; order Coleoptera; family Lycidae; genus Platerodrilus; species Platerodrilus igneus. Next base: position 3,176,162 of record JARFIW010000822.1, read on the forward strand.
CGATACAAAAGAAATTAATAAATTGAAAAGAATGCGGATTCTTAGATTTTGTAGTAATTATTTACGATTGAATTAGTCACATATCATCACAGATGAAAATGGTTTAACAGTAGCTTGCGTACCAGTAGCCGTACAAACTGCATTGGTGAAAAAGAAATTTAATAATTGTCACAATCTAGTTTTGAGTAGTAAGCCTTTAAAGAAATTCTAGTGAGACCGTAAAACTTCTGCCTGATGAAAAGCGCTCTGTAGTGTGTCTAAAATAACAAATCAACAGAAAATAATGCGGGGTTTTTATAGATTTCTGTGGGAAAGCATCACTTTAGTATCCAGTTTCAAGGTTACGTGTGTAACGCGATGCCTTACGCAAAATCAATTAGATAGGAAATAAGTAATATTTAATTTTGAATGGACTAATTTGTTATTCGAGTATCCTGTAGAATCTTTAATATCTTTCGAAAAATATTTAACAAACCCAGGCTTGCATTTAAATTCGTATTTTTGTTACAAATTACTCTAAAATGACAAGAATGTAAACAAACCGGTTTTTAGCCACAAAGTTGGATAGTAAAGGGATGTCATTATTCAGTGAGCTTTATGTCTATAAAATAACCATGAATTCATTAAAATACACCTTAAATTTGAGCTTTGAAAGTTGTTAAATGAATTCCATGCAATATAACATCATTTTAAATAGACATTTGGTATTAGCAAGGCATTAAATAAGCAGAATAAGCCGGCATAAGATTACATAGATAGAATAATGGGCCCCGAGACTGATGAAAATGCACATTATACATTGTAGTAGACATACGTGGATTAATAAAATATGCTATATAGTGGGAAGAAAAAGTTTAGTGAATAGAAACCCGTCACATAAAAACGTCAAAATGTTATATATAAAATAAGGAAAGGGGTCATAATGCTATATCCTCCAGTGGGATTAATTTAAAGGTAATTTGGAATTAATATAAGTGAATTGAGTTAGTGAAAGGAATGTTAAACTAAAATTTTAAAAATACAGTGAGGTTCAATAAAACATAGCGGTATAGAGGAAAAAAGATGCGACCTACGGAGTTTTAATTTTACGCTAATAAAGGTAAAATTCAAAACTTCCGAGGGCGGAAATTTGTTTGTCATGACCGTGTGTGGGAAGTGAAATTGGATTGGTTTATATTACCAATAATTTGGGAATTTTGAAATCGTGTAGTATCTGTTGCTTTAACAATGGAAAACCTGGTCTTGGACATCACCTGAATTTAAAGAAGTAAATTGTAAGTAATAGTATAGACTTATGTAAGATTTGGTGCAAATTATATGCTAAAATTTATGTCATTTCTTTCGGCAAAGACGTTAATCAAAGGACAAATTTATTAGATGCAAATTAGTAAAAGATATGTAGATATTATGTATTTTGAAAAGGACAAGGTGATAATGCAAAGTTGGTATTGGAATGTTTTCTCGTTGAATGAACGGCATTACCATTCATTTGAGATTCAATTATTTGTAGTTTAATAGGAACGTAAAAAAATGTAGAGTACCAGATAGTTTTGTGGCTGGATTAGGCTACGTTTTCCTTAGGATTTGCTTTAGGGTTCAGGTTAATATCACTTGACCAGTTTGCAGATAAAGCTATTGAGAAAAGTATATTTATATGTATATGTATGACGATGCATTTTATGATAATAGAGGTTAAGTTGATTTTTTATTCAACTTTATTTAGCAAATATATAGTAATTTGTAAAGGACCTCCAGCTACCCCAGTGTTAAGCAGATCTGGCAGGAGTAGTTGATTTAATCAGAGAAACGTGACGACCGAATGTAAGAATAACTAAAGCATGGGAGTTTTATTCAAAATAACAGTCTTCGACGTAGACAAGGACACAATAAAGCTTGCGACTGCTGACTGTTTGGCGCCTCTCGATATAGAGGAAGACAAGACCTTTCGTGGTAAGCGTTAATATAATGCAGAAATATACTGGAAAGCTTGATTATCTATTCCTTTTGTATTTATTTAGTGTTCTCTATATTTTTTTCATTATAATCTATATGAATCCACTCCCGATCATTGTAGTTCGGGTTCCCGATCATTGTAGTTCGGGTTCCCGCCCATTCAGGGAAAGTCAAAATTAAAAATGTTTTACCCGTAACGATACAAAAATTAGAGTTCTTAAAATGTGTTTATTTAATTTTTCTTTGTGTTTGAAATAAATATTTATTGCGGTATAATAAAAGGACTAGACGAACTCAGCTAGTTTCCTTTTATGCTCTGCTTTGCTTTTAGCACAATTCCCACATGTTCAGGAACGAAGCAGTTCCAGTAACTTTACTGTTAAACAAACTTTCACCTTACAAATTATCGTTTAGTGGTTGATTTGTTAAAAAATAGGTAACTGCGTACCTGAAAAACAAATGAAAGGGATAAATTTTTGATTAGAAAACCACGTCTGCAACCTGAAATACCGCCATCGTCCGCACATTCCCCTTCGTTATCAGGTAGTCCTCTTACGCATGCCCAGAATACATCTATTAGCATGCATTCGCGTCCTTTAATCGAACATGCCGACAAAAAAACTAGTAGCAAGGGAAGGTCATTTCAAAAATCATGGATGGCAACATTCAGTTGACTGGAATGGGATGTTTCTGTGAAAAAAAGCATTTTGCAAAACCTGCAAAGAAGGCAGAGTTTTAAGGACTGCAAGTAACGAATATGAAAAAAGAGGACATTTTGACAACTGTAGGGTTCTTCACCTGGTAAAAACCGCTAGAAAGATTTCGGGTACACGAAAATACGCAAACCCATAAGGAAGGTGTAATTAAGTTGGCTTTACTAGCCAGACCAAGCGTAGCTGTACAACAAAATGATGAAATTCAGTCTCAACTCTTATGAACATCTTTACTTCTTTTAGGTTTCTTTGCCGCCAAGGATTGCCTTTAAGGGTTCATGATGAAATAAATTCAAACTTCAGACAGTTGCTGAAATTGAGAAAACACGACATATCTGAGGTCTACGGTTGGATGGGGTGCGTTCGATCTACAGGTGGCTCTCTCATGACATACAGAATGAAAGAATTCAAATACTGGGACATAGCGTTTTGCGTTATGTCGTAAATGAAATCAAGAGCCACGAGGATTTTTCTATCATGGTCGACGAGACTTGCGGCTCTTCAATTCATAAACAAGTTATTTTCTGTGTGCGTACTGTCGACGAAAACTTTAAAGTAAGCGAGGAATTTATCGGACTATACGAGACCGTTAACGCTAAAGCAGACAATCTCTTTAAGATAGTGAAGGATGTTCTAGTACGTTTGGACAAGTGCAAAATTGCGAGGGCAGTGTTAAGATAGCGCATCAAACATTGAGTGGGGAATTTGGAGGCTTGCAAAAGTTAGTAGCGGATATGCAGCCGCAAACAACATTTGTGCACGGTACAGATCACTCGTTAAACCTAACAGTACAAGATGCATTGCGGCATGTGCCAGCTGTGCGAGATACAATGAATTTGGCTAAAGAAATAATAAATACAGTCAGGGAATCACCTAAAAGACTCAATCTTTACAAAGCTTTCTTCATTGAAGACAACAATGTCAATGCTAAAACCAACCACTGTGCCCTACAAGGTGAACTATGAGTGTCCAGTATGCGGCAAATAATAAAAAACTACGTTCATCTTCTGGATTTCTTTAAGGTGTATTCGTCGACAGAAACATCGGACGCGTCATCAAAATGCGCTGTGTATTGTGAGATAATGCAGCCTTCAAGGCGTACTTTTTTTTCTCAGTTTACTGACATGTTATCAACCCTGTTGAGGAAGCTAATTCTAGTGTTCAATTTCCCCGCATCGGTGCTTCTGAAGTATAGCTAAACCTAAAATGTCTGCTTGAACTTCTCGATGAAAATCGCAAGCGTTTTGAACAATTCTGGTAAAAATGCTTGCACGAAAAGCCACTTCAAGTAGAAGATCCAGTACTACATCGCTAGAGACACATTCCAAAAAGATTTGAGCCTCGCGTTACAAACTCCCATAAATTTGAAAGCCCAAAAGATCATTATCAACAAATTTATGTAGAGATAATCGACAGTGAAGAATTGTGTAAATGATAGATTCCAAGCAACGGAGTTTCAAAAGTGCTTTCGGTGGAGAAAGAGTGCGTGTCGATCATCAACGATGGTGATTCAGCTTCAAAAAGCCAGAGCGTTCTTTGGCAACGACATAGATGGCGACAATCTTGCGCTTCATTTCTCGATGCTCCGGGACATTTTCATACAAAGGAAAGAAAAATGAGCACTATGCTCGATATAAAGAAGTTCTCACTTAAAGATGATTCACTTTACAAAGTGTACTAGATTCCGCAAATTATAGCAGCGATTATCATACCTGTAATTTAAAGAACCTAATGAAATACCGGAGAAGGAAGGTGTCCGAACATATGAACATTTTATAATACTTATAGAAAATCAAAAGTTTATCCAGAAGGAAATATTTGTCTAATCCAATTTTTTAAAATGTACGTAGTAGTAACGATTCCATAAAATTTTTGTTTTGAAGCTCAGTTTTTACTGCTAGAGGAGTGAATGGCGTATTGTATTTCAAGCAACATACAGAAATATGCAGTGATCTTCTTTGTGCCTACAGTGGTGCGGAGACGCACTTTCTACATGTGCCACGTTTACAACCATAGTTTAGCTAAAGTTCAGCAAGCAAAAACTTTCTATTGTGTTAGTAAACTCCATTTCCGTTAGCGCATATTTAATAAATATGACCGTAGACCAGCCAATATGTCCTTTAAAATAACCATCATTATGAGAAGCCTCGAAAGGTGATTCACAGTAGCGATGGTGCTTTGTTACGACCCTTGGTTTCTATAGCAACACCTTCATTTGTCATGTATTCTGGAGCATCCAGTGTTTTCAGATTGTCTGGTTCTTTTCGTGTTTCCATGCTGTCGTATTTTCTAGTGACACGCGTAAATGCTTTTACCTTTCAGTTCCCTTGTTCGGATTAAATACCCAGAGGACTACAAGGTGCTCAATTTTATTAATTGCATCTTTACGACAACAACGTGAGAGGTTAAATTAATATCAAATGTGCCATTGCTTTAGGGTTGGATTACCTTTCAGACACAGCAGCGTCCTAATAAAAACACGCCGTTGCTCTGCAATATAAATGAATATAGGTGTAGCCTTTCTCAATTTATACGTTTCCATTATCGCTTCCGCTAAGATATGAATTACTACTATAGTAAAAAAGCATTCCTAGAAGGATTGTTTAAGCTTCTCCTAACGAACAAACGTTATTCAATTATATTTCACGTGACTACTAAACTACCGTAACAGAGAATAGGATACAAACCGAAATGAATGTAAGGAAATTTTCAAAAGAATCGCTTTCCCTGCATATTTTACTTCCCTGTACCGGGAGCCCCATTTCCGGGGTTGCAGGCTCATAAAATCTGTTATAACAGATCTAATGTTATTTTGGCTTCTGTAAGAAAGGACACAATAAGGAAACCGTATGATTTTGTTACCCAGGCGTATTCGTAACCAGAAGCTATTTTTACATTTTATATCGCGTTGTCTGTACGGGCAAGTTTTTTCTTTAAAGCGTATAAGATTTTAATTGGAACCTAAAATTAAACGGAGCTGATTATATATGATAAAATATGCGATGAATAACATGTTTCTTTGAGCATGTTACACTGTATCTAACATCCAGCCACAAAGTGCATTTTAAGGAGCATCAAGTACCGCCAGAAGAAGCATAAATTTTTCTAAGAAATATCATGAAAAAATTGAAAGAGCAATTTACACAATCCTTACTTTAAACAAGCGATTGCCTCATTTTAGGACAATAAAACGTCTTCTGCACTGAGAAAAGTGATTTGGTTGATACAACCAATTCTGTTGTTTTGAAGAGTAAAGCATTTGATCAAGTATTTTTTAGTCATTCTAAACGAAACTATATTCACTGAATCGCTTGTAGATGGTTAAACTAACATCAAAAATTAGTTGACTTAAATTTGTTTGTTTGAATGCATTATAACAGTTGGTTAATAAAAGAATGTAAAAGTGAATTTCATTGAACATAAATCGTATTTAATACAAACTAATATTGTCAACAAATTTCATATTTTAGTCCAATACTACATTAATGTTGAAAAAATCCATTTTAGTTAAATGAATGCTGAAAAAAATGTCAAATGAACACGTTTTGTGACAAACTGAACATTGAAACAAACGTACTCTAGCTTGTTGATTTAAATAAACTACGATTGCCAAATCAAACGTCGGGTTATTTGTTAAACGCAACGCTATTTAGTACGTCTCCGATGTTGCGTATTGAATGTTCACCGCGCGCACATTATATCTTTAATATACTGCTATCGTTCGACTGCGACACGTCAACATGGCGTCAAGCGTTACTTCGCATTGTTTATTGTGTTAGTTTCCATAAAAGTATTTCAACTAACTGTAAAAATACATGGAAGATAAAGTTAGTATGCTGTACTATGTTTAAACAAAATCTTTTCGTCTAAAAACACGTAAGTACATTTTTATAAATTAGTCTTATTGCCCATAACTAAATGCCGTTGTTTTTAGCATTCAACTATATAAGCGAACGTATAACTTCAAAGATCAATGGCAACCTCAAGGAATAAACAAACTTTCAATAATCATTGTTTTATAAAATTGAAGTAGAAGCTAAACTGAAAATTATGCAGGATGAACTAGGGTTAATGTAACATTCAAGGTGAGATTTGATTCAATATACAACTTGATAATGTGACTGAATGAAGTTATTTTAAATCAATATTTTTTAAAATCTGTTAGGGATGAACAAACTCATTTATTGATCGCCAAGTTGTATTTAAAAAAATGGTTAAAATAACTTCATTAAGCAGGAATCGATCAAGCTGGATATTGAATCAAACTACCTTGGATGTTTAAACTAATTCTATTTCTACACAATGTACAACGCAATGAAATGATTGATTTGATAGCTAAACGTTTCAATTCAACACAATAAAAGTTTGATTAAATCACAAATGTTATTACTTGAACCCTTATTAGCCACTTAGCTTAATAATTATTATCTGCTCAACATATGGGTTAGTTAAACCAATGACGCTTTTTGGTTAGTTGAAAAATTTGAATAGTTTGTTTTAATGCTACAAACCCTTTCAAGTATTTGCTTCAATGATTTTGATATGTAAGTGGGATATTCAACGTGTTGATTTAACATAACAGTTTATTTGATAAAAGTATTAAATAATTTAAATCAAACCTACAAGCAATTGAAGTAACGATACCTAACATTCAAGTTACATTAATAGCGATTTGAGTGAATGCCATATTTATTGTGGTGCAAATTTAGGTTTGTTTGCTTCAAAATCGATTTTCCAACATTTTATTATGTTCTATTTAATGCATATAGATCATTGTTTATATACAAACCAAAATTTTAATTGAATCAACTAATTTTCAGTTGAAGCAACAAAATCCTTTTCTCAGTGTGATTAAACTACAATTACTTATATTTATTGATTATAATTAGACAAACCCGACCAAGATAATTTACATGTTGACATCGAGGACACCTAGCGGCCAGGCTTCTTGACTGTACGATTATGTTCTACATCTTAATTGCATTATACTATATCGCTTATTCTCTACTGCATTTTGTATTTTTTTTATTATTCTTAGGTGCGACATTGTATTTATTTTATATATATATATATATATATATATATATATATATAAAAGGTTCTTGATAATTCTTGAGCGTAGTTAAATTAGAAAAGATTTTGTTTTTTGGTTCTTGGGATAAAGTCGCTCATAAAATTAAACACAAAACATTAAATGTGTATCATTTGTAGTAAATCGTACGTTTCGGTGATAATTTACACCTTAATCTGTTTACTACACCTGTAAAAATATATGATTTTAAAATCTAACTATTTTTATGCAATCCACCATACAAAAAAATTTTTACAAATAAACCACATACTACTATTTAAATAAAAAATATAAGCAAATAGTGTCATAATTTGTTGATTGATGTCATCCTTGATCCTACATTTTTGTCAAATAAGTGAACTGACATTTCATTCGAAATTTAAAATTAATTTTAATTCTTAATGTTTTCTGTTTAATTTTATGAGCTACTTTATCCCAAGAACCAAAAAACAAAATCTTTTCTATATATATATATATATATATATATATATATATATATATACTCATATTTAGACCAGGGTAGAAAATTAAATAATCACATCAAATAATTTTAATCACCGTGTAGAAGCTTTGGGAAAAGGTACGCGTTATTAAAACCGTGAAGCATAAAAATTCATTCGTTTCATTAAAAAGAAGAGATTTAAATTATTTACAAGACGCCTTTTATAAAAAGGAAGCAGTATTAAAATGCTCTACGTGTAACTTAATTATTCCGAGTAAAGAAACAAATGGAAATTACGTGCAAAATTTATATTAATTAACTCAATTTTAAGTAACCGGTATTAAACAAAATGTACAGGTAATAATTAATATTTGATTAGGAGTCACTAAAAATTAAAGGGTATTATTTTAATTGGAGTTAATTGGACCATTAGTAACATATAATATCTATAAAAGCTAGTAAAAACCCAATAATATTCAGATCGTAGAAGTATTATGTTTGAACACCTGCGTGGTTTAAATGTTTTATGTTCTGCGTAAAATTTGCAGATAACAAATGGTTACAGAGAATGTTGGAGAAACCGTCGCTTAATATTTACGGGAAATGCTAATAAGGTGGGTTATTTTACAGTCCACATGGATTGAAAATAACCGATACTAAAGAATATCGATTTGTACCACTCGGAACAGGGTAGATAGAGACAGATAATATGCGCAAGACCAAGACACATATAATAAAAGGCGTGAGTGGAGCAACGTCACTGGGTTGCGATTGGTTGAAAATAAAAGGCAAACTTGAGAGGTAAAAATAACATTTCTGTATAAAAATTAATTAGTTATTTCCAGACGTTGCAAGCCGTGTCGAAATTTCTGAGATTTAACTGGTGCGAGTGCAAATTTAATAAGAACCGACGCACAGGCGGGCGAGATGGGAACATAGTATACGAAATTCTAGAAACTGGCCGTTTGAGAACAAAACCGACAGACGGGCTAACCACTATATATACCCAGGTTGATATGAGTTTCTCTCTCTTAGATTTTCGAATTGATTCAATGCGTTAAACAGTGCTTTTTAGTTTTCCGATTTTGGATAGAATAATTTAAACAGTTTGCTCGTATATTTTGGTGATTTAAAACAGTTTGTTCTTTACGTGCTACAATGAATGTAATTTAGTGCACTTAGAAAAGAAGATACAAGGTAATAAAGTTTAGTATCACTGTACCAATTAGTCAATTTTGCAACGACAAATGAATACACAAAAGTAGGCAGTTTTGGCGTATATTTGTGAAAGAAGTATGAATTTCTTTGCTATTTTTCGGGGGTGTTAATAATTAAATGATTCGTAAACGTGTCTGGATCCACAAAACAAGCTTCTGATATACACAGATGAGTTCCGGAAAAGCACTGAAACAACTTTAGATGAATGGTGGTGTAGAAAATGTTTAAAAGCGACCAGTAATCCGAGGACGTAAACATAACCCAGTTGGAATGGTGAAATTAGCAAGGACGATGTACATTGAAGCCACTAGTGCAGTAACCTTCAGGTAACTTATGCTTTGTTGTTCGATTTTGATGTGTTGGTGTGGGTTGAATAACTTTATAATTGATTTACTTAAAATGGACAGTAGTGAAATTGTACTAACAGCAAATTTTTAATTTTAAGGTGAGATTTTCTTGTTTAAGTAGAAAGGGTATTTAGTATTTATGTTCTGGATTGTGATAAAATTTGGGTATGTCTTTGAGCTCAATTAGACGAACCTGGTTAATTAACGTAAAGGGGTGGTAGATGCTCCCTTTGTACTCAGACTCAGGTCTGCATATATTGTTATATTAATTAGTAGGCATCCTACAAGGACTTTAATTCTGGATGCACATTAAAATGATAACAAATTTAATCTTGAAATTTTCTGATACTGAAATTTATGCTGAATTTTAATTTTGAAATTTTAATGTATTGTGAATATTGATGTAAATAGAGTTAACGTTGATGTTTGTGGTAAGAATGTGTTTGTTTTTTATGAATGAGGATGAAGGTTTAACTAGGTGAGCAGCCGAGGCGGAAAAGAGTAAAGAGGCGATTGACAGAAGAAAGTCAACGGAACAGTTAAGTTAATAGCTTTTTGTAGGTTTCACAGCATTCTTGACGCACAATCAGTGGACCACGATTCGAAATCCGGAGTTCCCGGATTTTGGTGGAATCACAGCATTCTATATATATATATATATATATATATATATATATATATATATAATCAGAGGTTGCAGGTTCATGTCCTGCTGTAGCCGTTCTTTTAGTGGTTTTCAATTACTAGTTCGATTTGAAATGGTAATTCAACTTTAAAATACAAAGTTGGGTTTTCATTTCATCTTAATAACTATTAATATATATATATATATATATATATATATAATATAAATATATTCTTACTAAAGGAATGCCTATGTATATTTGTAACTATACATACACGTTCCACTAAAATTAGAAGCGCGGTTGTCCCGAAAGTTGAACACTTTCGTGATAGACTCCAAGACCTTTCTAGGCTATTTTTGCAAAAAAATATATACCAATCCGCTGAGCTACAAATATAGCGAAACCATTTATTGGGTACACAACAAAACTATGTTACTATTTTTTCCATCAGCTATACACTAATGCACTTCTTATGCATTTAAAAATGGGTCAATAGTGGCACTAATTATGCTTGTTACGTTTCTTTTTTGTTTTTAAAATTTCCCTGGTTAATTCAATACCCGCTCGAATAAATTCTGTTTCTACTGTTAAATCCTTCAACATAATTAATAATAAACACGCTCTCGAATAAATTCCTCAACACAAATCCCTTTTGCATTTACCGCAAAAATATATTCGATAAATTAAATAGTCTATGCCTTGTTTTAGATATCAGGTAATCTGTTAAATCCTTCGACATAATTAATAATAAATACGCTTTCTAAAAATTTTCATTTTGAACTTATTTATTTTGAATCAACAAATTTATGCTACAATTAAATAGTTATATCCTCTTTTAGGTACCTGTTATCTTGGTATACATTACAATGGTTTTCTCTATTGTTCCAATGTAAATCCTTGTTGAAATAAGGTCGCGCACTATCCGATAAAATCCGAGTTTTTTAGTTTCAATCGCGCTTTGACAAGCGAAGGTTTGCAGTTCGAATTCGTGTTATTTGAACCATTGTTGAATTTGATTCTACAACTTGTACGTCAAAATCTTTTCTACATTCTTTGTCACTGTATTTCAAAAGCAATGCACGTTTGTTTTTTCTCTGTTTAACAACTAGGAGGTATCTAGCGTGTATTTGTGAGGCTCCCCGCGCGTACCCATTCTAATCAGATTCTCTTTTTAGCTTTTTTTAGCGAGAGGCCAAATGGGTTCTTTCTTTATGTAGACCAACTGCTTTTGTCCGTAGACCGCTTGTTGCAGTTATGACAGCAGGGTAAATATATCCTAACGACCATCGCATTATTGTGTTGACTCCCCCCGACGGGTTGAGAGCTAAGTATCCGGACACCTACAGGTATGCAGCTCGTTTTATTTTGTATGTGTCAATGGCATATTTCGCATCAGCGTTTGGTGTAGTTACGTGATAAGAAACATTGACACTGTAGAACTATTGTTTGTTGCTGCAAATCGATATTATCGCTCTACAGGTGTGATGTGCCATTGTTAAAAATGTGTGACAGACACAGGCTTATTCTCTGCTACTGATTGTTTTATTGTACAAACGGTATCACGTACAGTTTAAAAAAAATGTTTGCCTAAAGCTCTAACACTTTAATTCTTTCCTACTAATTAGGTATTTTATAAAAAGTAATAGGTGAAATTTTAAAAACGCTTGACAAGAGCTCTCACAGGTTTATTTACTACTGATTAATTTTATTTTGTGTAAATACGAGATGTGCACTTCGTATCTAAATTCTTAAATTGTCCGTATAGTATAATTGTTGGCTGTGAAATAATAATACTTAATTTTTCTTCTTTTGCTTGTTTGAATAGAATCCTTTATTTTTATGTGTTAAAAAATAATCGTGGGCGATGTTTTTTTTCTTTTTGGTATATAGGCGAATCCCCCCACTCTCCGCGGTTGGTAATTACCCTGGAATTTACTTTTTTTCCGCCTACGTCTAGGTGCGTAGCATGCTGTAGGTATATATGATCCATAATCCAACACCTTTAAACTAATCGGAAACAGCTAATCGTGGATTATGATTATAATCTAACACCTCTGACCAATCAGTACTAACCTCCATTTTTCATAATCCACGGGATAGAATTTTCGTATTATGCGATGTAGGCTGCTACACTTGGACAGATACATTTTTTTTGCTTGGCAGCTTTATGATATTAGTTTAAACGTTTAGAAAATAAATATTTGATAATAAAGATTTATGTAGTCGTGGGAAAAGTATAATATTCTACTCGCAAGTTATGGCTATTACTCATTCGAATTACGCCGAAAGCCTTAGTGGGTTCGCGGCGAAAACCTTCCGAATGAGTAATGACTCTCATAATTCGCTGGTTGAATAATGTACTATAATAAATGCTCTTTTCATTGGTTTGAAATAGACCTTTGGCTGTTTGGAGTCTTTTTCTAAAGTCACCTACAGATTTGGTTGTTAAACTAAGAGGGCGATTTGATGCTAGAGAAGATCAACTAGTTAATATTATAAAGGCACTTACATTTTGGTATTTTAAATTCCTTAGCATACAAATGGAGTTATATGGGTGAACGGTTCTGTAGAACTCCTTGACCAAGAAGAAACATCAAAATCTCTTGCATACAAAGAATCTATTCCTAATGAGCTAGTGTTGAGTGAGAACTGAATCTTATCAATAAAGTAAAAGGTACTATTAGAAGCCGTATGTTGCAATGAAAAAAGTGAGCCCATACTACAACCTAATAGAGAATAGTCTAGAAAAGTAGACGTTCAAATTACATTAAACGATCTGCTAAATGAAAGATGGGAATTTAGCCTACCTTAATCTCGAGTTAATCTCTAGTGTAATGTTGCATTCTAAGTCGTTACTTATTTGATGATAGATGGTAGATTACTCCCCCAGAGCGTATGTATAGAAATTAGTGCAAGTGCGCCAAGAGAGACGTAATGTAATGTCGGCGGTACCTTATAATGTTCCACCTTCTGCTATGAATATTGATCACCGTACTAATGTATTAAAGATGTTGTGTAGAAGCTGATGAAACACGGGTGTTCGTCGATTTCCTTTGCTGGCTTCCTATTAGTTTATAACCTGATTTACTGGGCTGTATTATTATAGTCCTCTGCGCTTATATCTTCAATGACATTTTCCAGTTACGGAACTGAAAGAATTATTAATTGAGCATCATAATGAAAGGATTCACTCAAATGAAAAGCACATTTCTCGTTCTGCGATTTTGGACTTTACATCACCCGTTAAGCTGCTCTCTACTCCAGAGACAACTGTATAACAAATTTATGGTAGCTTCTTAATCTAGCTTTGCGAGGATTTTATCCTATTTTAAGGACAGTAGTCTTACGAACATTAAAACAAATCGCAGCTGAGCTATTCAATAGAGAAGTGACAGTAGTTATTTTGGTGTAAGGAATGGAAGTTCTAGAAAAATTTATGCACTCCAGCTTACAAAAACAAACATATTTATGCTCTTCTGTATTTTATGTCTAGAGTTATATAATGGGTATAGTATGTATATAAAAGTGAGTGGTGGTTTGTATACATTTCGTAGGTATTTAAAGTATTTAGAAAAGAAAAGAGTTGTCACGAGAGCATTTGTTCAACACAGTTTTTGCTTAAATACTTTGCGGTTAAACTGGTGGGTAAGGTGCAACGAGACATATCTCTAGAAAACAAAATATTTGTGCATTTTAGCTTTATTAGCTATTTTAACAGTTTACGCCAAGTGGCAATAAACCAAGAATGTAAAGATTATCCATTTCGAATGGACCTGCACCTTGCCGAAGTTATAGATTACTAGAACAGGTGAAATGGCTTGCGTGTTCTAATGAGCTAAAGAGCCAAACTAGTAGTAGCAGGGTCGTTAGTGAGGAGCCAGACGAAGATAGGTCCCCGAAAGAGGTCAGCGGCTCTTTCGGTACTTAGATTGGCAGAGACCATAGGGGTCGGTATGGCAGTCTAAGACAAACTATCGCGATGTGCAAGGCAACGGGAACCACCACATTACCTCCCAAGTACACAGCGTACCTAAATTATAATAAAATGATGGCATTCTCTGGGGTAAAAGATTCCGGAGTTAAAATAGTCCCCCCATTCGGATCTCCGGGAAGGGACTACTTCGGAGGATGCGATCGGAAAGTTAAGAATGAGAGTCAGTAACATTATGCGAATCGGAGCGTGGAATGTTAGAACTATGAAGCAAGTGGGTAAGCTAGAGAACCTAAAAATCGAAATGAATAGGTTATCACTAGACGTAGTAGGGATCAGCGAAGTTCGTAGTCCAGAGGCGGGGGATTTTTGGAGTGGAGACTTTAGGGTAATTCATACAAGAGCAGAGGAGGGAAATTTGGGTGTGGGGATAGTTATGCGGAAAAAGATAGGATACTGTGTAGAAAATTACTTAGAAAAGCATGAAAGAGTACTCATGGTTAGATTAGAATCTAAACCGGTAAACACAGTAATAATACAAGTATACATGCCCACCTCTAGCTACAGTGACGAAGAGGTAAAAGCGATCTACAAAGATATCGAAGACATATTAAGACACGTAAAAGGACATGAAAATTTAATAATTACGGGTGATTTTAATGTAGTGGTAGGTGAGGGTAGAGAAGAAATTTGGTTTAGGCACTAGAAACGACAGAGGAAATAGGCTGGTAGAATTTTGCGACAAGAACAATTTAATCATTACAAACACATTATTTCAACATCTTGCTAGAAGACGATATACGTGGAAGATTCCAGGAGATATAGGAACATATTAAATAGATTACATTCTTGTTAGGCAACGGTTTAGGAATCAAGTAAAAGACTGTAGAAGCTACCCAGAAGCAGATATAGACACTGACCACAACATCGTAATTATGAAGGCCGCACTTAAATTTAAGAATTTGAAAAAAAGAAACAGAAAAAGGTACTTGGACCTTCAGTAACTAAAAGATAAAGATATTCAAGAAAGGTTCGAAAAAAGGTCAAATGAATTGCTCAAAGATATCGGGAAAATATCTGATACTAAGGAAGTAGAAACAGAATGGAATAACATTAAATCCAGCCTCGACATGGCGGCCAGAGATATTCTGGGGTATACACAAAAAGAAAATAAAAAACCTTGGATAACAAAGGATATCCTGAATTTAATAGAAGAAAGACGAAAATACAAAAATAAATCAGACGAAACAGGAAAACAGAGATACAAAGCCATAAAATGGGAAATTATTCGAAAATGCAGGAAAGCTAAAGAACAATGGATTGATGAAAAGTGCAAAGAGGTACAAACTAAGATGGAAGTAGTAAAGACAGATGAAGCATACAAACTAATTAGAATTAATTTTAAGGGTATAAAACCGTATATCAAGAATATAAGGGACGCGGGAGAAAATTTCATTATGGAAAATGTAGAGAAAGTGGGTAGATGGCAAGAATATATAGGGAATTTATATGCAGGAGAAGAACTAACTGCATTAGAAAAGGAATCAGACATTGAAAATGATAACTTGGGATATCCTATACTTAGAGATGAATTTGAATTAGTATTAAAGGGTCTGAAAAATGGTAAAGCGGCGGGTACAGATAAGGTGCAAGCGGAGACTCTAAAACCCGCTGGTCAAGCAGTAACAGAACGTCTCTTCCAACTTGTAAGCTATATGTATGAAACAGGCGAGATACCCAAAGATTTCAAACATAACATCATAGTAACCATACCAAAAAAGAAAGGCGCAGATAGATGTGAAAATTTTCGAACAATAAGTTTGACAGCACACGTATCAAAAATATTAACTAGAATTGTACAAAGACGAATGGAAAAACGGACTGAAGAAATACTAGGAGAAGACCAATTTGGGTTTAGGCGAAACAGGGGAACACGGGAGGCTATCTTAGCTCTGAGGGTGATAATGGAGAAAGCAATAGAAAAACGGGAAAGCGTGTATATAAGGTTTGTAGATCTGGAAAAAGCATTTGACAATGTAAAATGGAAAAAAATGTTCGAAATACTCCAAAAGATTGGAATGAGTTATAGGAATAGACGGATAGTACATAGCTTAAACAAAGAGCAAACAGGAAATAGATAGACAGAATTAAACATCAGTAAGACAGGGATGTTCTTATTATTAATTTTAACTTGTACATTGAAGAGCCAATGAATACTGTCAAATGCTGGAAGACATTTGGAATTACTATGCAGGGACAAAAAATTGATATGCTTAGATTTGAAGATGATATAGCGGTATTAGCATCTAGCAAGGAAAAGTTAGAAGCTGCTCTCAATGAAATGGAAACGGTTCTAACAGAGAGATACGGTATGAAAATTAACAAAAGTAAAACTAAGGTACTAGTATGCAACGGAGGCAAAAATAAATCAAAAACAAGGTTACAAATATGTAACACGAACTTACAAGAGGTTAAGGATTTCTGCTACCTAGGAAGTCAAATAACGCAAGATGGGAAAAGCACAAAAGATATAAAACAAAGATTAGCACAAGGTCGTGCTATATTTAACAAGAAAAAGCAACTACTGTGTTCAAAAACAACAAACATAGAAACAAGGAAAAGATTGCTTAAAACATATGTATGGGCACAGCACTGTACGGCTGTGAAGCCTGGACAGCAGGAGAAGCAGACAAGAAAAAGGTAGAAGCCTTTGAAATGTGGTGCTGCAGACGATTGATGAAGATATTATGGACAGACAAAGTTAAGAACGAAGAGATACTAAAAATGGTAGGGGAAGAAAGAAATATGTGGAAAACGGTAAAAAATAGGAGAAATAGGATGATAAGCCACATACTACGGCATGAGGGAATAGTGCGGAATATACTAGAAGCAGAGATAAAAAAAAGAGAAGAAGAGGTAGACCTAGGTTAGACTACTGCACACAGATAGTGAAAGATGTAGGGTGTAGGAGTTTCAGGGAAATGTGTACGCTAGCTCAGAATAGAAATCAAAGGAGGTACGCATCCAACCAGTCCCAAGATGGATAAATTAATGACGAAGAAAGTAACTGCACTTAAACAAGATATTTATTATAAGCAAGTACAAGCATTGAATGGGCAATATTCTCTAATAATGGTAATTGCGTGAAAGCATTTACTTGAAAACTATTACTTCGGCAAATGTCTAAGTGTTGGGGAATCTTGGCAGCCACAGGTTGCTTAACCCCCTTCAATAAATCTCAGTGAAATAGGGCACAATATTAGAAAACAATATAAGGGGAACCGAACTGTATTGCTGTGTGGGAATTTCAGGGAACTATGTAGGTTAGTTTAGAAAATATATAAGTGCAGGTACATGTCCAACCAGTTTTGAGACGGGAAACGAAAAAATAAGCGCAGATAAATCTGATGATTAGTATAGACAACTAGTTGTTTGTTGTGAAATATCTGCAACTAATGTTAACTGTGCAAAAAGATATTTTAGAAAAAATATTAAATCATTAAAGGTTCAAGTGCTGGGGGAACTGGGCAGCCACAGGTTGCTTACCCCCCTTCGCAACCACTGAATGTCAGAGAAATAGGGTATATAATTGTAAAATAATAGAAGGAGACTGAACTGCATCTAACAAGAAAGAAAGGCGCCTATGATGAAAGACAACAAACATAGAACAAAAAGTTGTTGAAAGCGTATGTGTGGAGCACAGCACAGACAGTATGCCTACGAAATACGAGCAGTCTGAAAAACAGACAGAAGAACAGTAGCAGCCTTTGAAATGCCGTGCTTCAGATGTATAAGGATGGACAGACAAAGGTAATAACAAATATGTTATAGAAACAGTAAGGGAACAAATATATCTTTGGGAAAAAAATATGAGAAATAGAAGGGCAGAATACGTTCTAAGGCATTTTTTGGGAATAGTATGGGATATATGACAAACAGAGATAGGAAAAAGAGGTGGATGTAGACCTAGATCAGATAGTGATAGATGCAGACTGTGCAAATTTCGGGGAAATCTGTAGGTTAGTTCAGAATAGGAAACAATGATGGTATGCGTCTAACCAGTTTCAGGACTGTAGACCTAATGATGATGATGATGTAAAGATTATTTACTTCTTCTCAGTTTCATACAGAGCAGAAGCAAAGTCTGGAAACGTCAAATTTGTTAAAACAGCTTATCGAATTAGAGATTTGGATGTTTATGAGTATGGTTTTGTTATTTCAAATTATTATCAGTTCGGCGAAACTATCGGGGTTTTTATGTGACACTCTATATATTATATCAAATTTGAAATCTACCCATCAATACCAGTTCAACGATATGTTACACTTGAGATTTTTGAAGTGGGTAAAGAGAACTTTATTAAATAACGCTTTCTTCGACAATTAGATTTGAAGCTGATAGTAAGGGCATTTCACTTTAAAAAGAACACGTCATTTCACAGATTGCGCAGAAATATAATATCAGTGGACTAGTTGAGTTATTACGTTGATGGATAGGAGGGTGCGTTTTATAAATACTCTCAGATACAAAGGTGGGTATTTTTTTATTAGTTCCAGATCAGAGCAGGGTAATTGACAGCATTGAATGACATGATATAAAATTATTGGATGCTGTTAGTATAAATGGAAGATAATGGCAGTATAGTTGATAACAAAACTCAACCCCACTAATGTCTGAAAAATGCAATACTTAATGATGCACCATCAAACTGACGTTTGTTTAGTGCGCATAATGACATTGGGTTCTCTTAACGTGAAATACCTCTAGAATAAGGCGATTTCGACATTATTGGTAAAATATAAAGTTGTTGATCGAATCTGACAGTATTTTTAATTGTTTTTAAGAGTTGTACTCGGCAACTTGGTTTTCTAATTTGGTTTACTATAAAAAGCGCCAATAGCACCTTTAATTACAAGAGGCTATGCTGATATAAAAAAATCTTACAGTAAAGAAGCAAATTGTTTAATGAAACTTTCTCCAATTGTTCTCGTATCCAAAAGGCGTAGAAAAAACTGTAAAGATCTTTGGTAGAAATAGAAGAGCTAAAATAGCTCCATTGCGATCCGCTTCCATTCCCTTATAAAACAGTACACGAAGATGATGAAGTAAATTATCAATCCTCGGTGTATTATATTTTTATGTAAACCATAATAAATTTATGTATTTCAAGAATTAAATGAAGAATGTTCCGCCTTTACATTAAACCTAAGTGAAGTATTGATGAATAAAATTATAACTGATGGGAATTTGGTTAACAAGATATGTTGTTTTCACGAAATATCCTTTACATTGTGTGGTGTCATCATTAGGTCTTCACTCTTAGAACTGGTTGGACGTGTACCTCCATTGCTATCTATTCTAAGTTAACCTACACATTTCTCTGAAACTTCTAGAGACTACATCCTCTCTCTTATTTTTTACTATTTTCCACATATTTTTTCTTTTCCCTACCAATTCTAAGTAGTGCAATAACAAGTCTTTTGGCGCCACATTTCCTCCAGCATCCACATTTCTACATCTGGACCTAATTTACATGTAAATTCCCATAAGGAGGAAATGTGGAGACGAATCTCCGCCTCGCTCCCCCTTGTGGACCTCCTTGTGGGATTTTTGGTATCAATTAATATTAAATTTTTCTCAGCTACTCGAAATTCTAGGAATTTTTTAGATAGCATCATCCCCCTGGGAGCTACCCCAATTTAAAGATTTTTTTACCGCTAACATTCTGCACCAAAATAGTTTTCTTCGACTAGCCATTGCATCTTTCGAGATAAACCTATATTGTTTGGTATCAATTAATATTAGATTTTTCTCAGCTATCCGAATTCATAGGAATTTTTTAGATAGCATCATCCCCCAGGAAGCTACCCCAATTTTAAGAATTTTTACCAGCAGCGATTTTTGACCGTCCGCATAAATTTTTTTATACATGCGGCACATCAAATTAGTCTAGAATTTTACGCAGAATTCGAATATGTAAACAGATTTAAAATCAGACCACCTCTTACAAAGTTACATTTTTAAAGGCTCCCAAATCTCTTTAAAATTTTTGTTCATCTATGACATATGCTTTAACCATGCACTTAGAGGTATTAACACAAAGAAATTAAGCACACAAAAGTTTCATAATTTATTTTATGCTATTTACAGTTTAATAAACTAATAGAATACAATTTTTACAAAATATAACATTATTTTCCTCGTTTAACTAAATCCAAGCAGCTGAAAGTAACCTGTAACATAGATGTATAGTAATTAATTAAAAAACACAAGTCTAAAGAGATTTGAGTAGATTAAAAAAAAGGGAAACGTGTTTTCGGTCAATAAGATATATTGTCGTTAATCTAACAATATGTTTTACGTGGAGGTAAACACAATTTTTAACCATGCAATATATTAAATTAGTCTAGAATTTTACGCATAATCCAAATATGCAAACAGATTTGAAATAAGACCGCTCCTTACAAAGTCACACTTTAAAGCTCCCAAACTTCTAAATTTTTTGCTCATCTATGACATATGCTTTAACCAAACATCTCCAAAAATCAAAAACGCGAGAGTTTTAGAAATGAGTCCTTTATGGACCATAAGTGTTTAATATTTAAAACCGATAGTTTTCTTGTAATCTTCAAAACCACGACTTTTTAATTACTAAGTACGTCGCAAATAATTATATGCTCAATGCTAAATAGGTACTTGGAAGATACAATTCGTTTCCGAACTAATTCCTTGACGATTATGAATTACCCAAATTACATGTGACAGCTGTATATAACTTCTTTTCTTGGACTTTCTATTAATTATGTTTGAATACAGTGCATTAGAAATTGACATATAATTGCTGGGGATTCACACAAGGTACTTTCTAGCAACATTCATTTCAAGAAATTTTCCAGTAAATTATCAAACGAAAGTACACCCAAAGTCATTAAACTCTTCCCCCCATTTATAACATTAACTAGCTATTTTTGCCATAAATCCGTCAAAGCCGGATAACTCTATCATTCTATAGTTTTTCGCTTTGAACATACGATATAACGTTACCTAACGCGTTTCAGCAAGTCGGCAATATATTCCTGAAATATTCGCCGCTAGAAAGGTAAGCATCAGTTTTGAATTTTAACCTGTAAACATATAAGTTATGTAAGATTTTATTTGTATAATTCAAAAATATCTAATATATATTTTTCTTTGAAGATGGAAGTGATAAGCATTACATGTAATGTGTGTGAGACTGTTTTTATCGGAAATGATGCCGTCAGCAGACATAAAGCGAATCACATGGCAACCATCCATTTTTCCACTGCAATGGAAATTGCAGCGGATGACTGGTTTAAAATTGAGAATTTGGAGCAGCAATCGCTCGTAGCATATGAGGAAGATATAAACACCGCAATTCAGTTAGAGCGAAACAGTCTACTATTCGAAATACCGTACCCCATAACATCATCTTCATCCAAAATTATAATCGCAGGTCTGAACCCATTTGAAAATTATAAAATAACTTTTTAATTTGTGG
Source organism: Platerodrilus igneus (assembly GCA_036346225.1). Classification (NCBI taxonomy): domain Eukaryota; kingdom Metazoa; phylum Arthropoda; class Insecta; order Coleoptera; family Lycidae; genus Platerodrilus; species Platerodrilus igneus. Next base: position 3,197,983 of record JARFIW010000822.1, read on the forward strand.
ACAGCATTCTACAGACCGTGCTTGATGTATCCCCCGAAGAATTAAGGAAGTTTATATCCAATCTCTCATTTATTATATATAATATGGAAGTTGGTGTATGGGATCAAATATATAGATTTGACAATTTACGTTTTTATTTGAAGAATTGCTTGGTAAAGATGGCAACGACCAAAGGGGATTACCTACTATTTACAAAAGAAGCTTTAAAACGCTTTTTAGAGATATCTCCAAACGTTCTCGACTATGCTAGCACTCTAACAGCGTTAGTAGAAAAAGGTGTTCCTAATATTGATTTATTTTTGTTGGATGTATCGATGGAGAAATTTAATAGTCCGAAGAAATCTGCACATGTCATCCCGCGTAATATAATTAAAAATGAATATAGTAATAGCGGCTTATTATACGAATTTATAAAAAGTTATTCTAAACTATTTGAAAATACTATTTGTAAACAGGTCAAGTATATGGAAGAGTACAACAGATTTCCATGTTAATTGTATATATTTTTTTATAATAAATCATTATTGTATTTTCATTAATTACATTTTAAAAAACGGTATATATGTGCTATTGCATTTAACATTATATTAACATTATCTTAGAAACACAATGAAACGTGTGATTCGTTTGTGGAGTAACTGAACACCCTGGATATCCAAACATGCATGTTTCACAGGTGAAAATTTGATGTAAATTCACCTAGCGTATAGGTGGTCTTACCTACTAGTTTGCAGGCGTCTAATGACACTTTTACATCACTTGTAACGTTAACACCAGAAAAATTCATCTTTAACATGTAATTTTGATCAACTCGACGATACTTTGACAACTAATGCTCTGGTACATGACTCCCTCACTTTTTATGCTGACGACCAAGCGCAGAGCTCCATATTATGTTAAATGGTGTTATATGTAAGTCTTGACAGTTTCTAATAAAATATACTACTGTATATAGCTTACAATTATGGTTTGTGTTCTTATATTTCTAATTAAAAGCCAAAACATATCTCTACAACGGCTATAACAAACACTCGTAATAACCCCATATCTTCTATGATATCCAAAAAACGGTTTTTAAAGAACAAATTTCGAATTTCTACATAATGCTTAAGAATAAAGTACATTTATCTTAACAGAAATAAAAATAGTTTTTTATATGTTGGCTAGAGGGTATGTGTGTAAAACGGTAAGAAGTGGTCGGATTTTAAATCTGTTTGCAGATTTGGATTCTGCGTAAAATTCTAGACTAATTTGATGAGTGGTTATCACTGAAAAAATTATAAGGACGGTTACAAATCGCTGCTGGTGAAAAATCTTAAAATGAGGGTAGCTCCCTGGAAGACGATGCTATCTAAAAAATTCCTGGAAATTCGGGTAGCCGATAAAAATTTAATATTAATTGATACCAAACAAAATATATATATATACATATATATATATATATATATATATATATATATATATTTAATATGATTGTTTGCGGGTTATAGGTCACTGGAAATAACTACTCTTCTTTAATACCTAAATTTTCGCATATATTTTATGCTTGATCACAGGTTTAACTAAAAATATATAAACACTGATTATAAGTATGAAAACTTTCAGCTACTCACAATGAGGTTGGTTATAAATATGATTGAGACATGAAATTATTACGTATACATTAAATATTTACAACGGCTTTTTTAAAAATAGTAAAAAAAATTTGTAATATAGAAAAGGTAAAATATTGGTTTGGCAGAATTTCAAAATTTGATTAATACTATCTTGGATTTTTTTATATGTATGTATAGGTGCATGCGTAAGTAGAGGAGGTGCCCTATTGGTGTTTGGTGTGTGTGTGTGTGTGTGTTCGTGTGTGTGTGTGTGTGTGTGTGTGTGTGTGTGTGTGTGTTTAATATGTCTGTGTTCCCAAGTAACGTAAAGGTTACCATATATAAGGGTATGTGTTTATATAATTCTTGAGGATTCAAAGTTTTGTAGAAGTTTATTCATTGGAATTGAATTTTAGGTTTAAGAGATATGCGTATATAGAACTAAGATCACCAATATCACTTTTTGTTCATAGATTTTGTATTTTTATAAATATGACATATTTCCATAAAGTTCTTTTGAAAGTATTATTTTCTATTTGAATGATATTTGGGTTGTTAAAATCAATTTATGTCCGTCATTAAGTGCATGTGTAGCTAATGCACATGCTTTAGGTTTAACATGAATATCACTTTTATGTTGTGTAATTCTTTGTTTCAAATTTTGAGACGTTTGACCAATGTATGAAAGATCACAATCTAAACACTTTATTTTGTAAATAACGTTTCTTTGTAATACCTGAGATTTTTGTCTTTAATTTTTAAAATAGATTACCAACACTAGTCACATTCTTTTTGGAATTTTGATGTTATGGTTTCTAAATATTTTTGTTAATTTTGGTGTTAAATTTTTAAATAAGGCAAGAGCGTGAATTTGATTTATATCACCGTTTATATATTTTTATATTGTATAAACGGTGATATAAATCAAATTCACGCTTCTTGCCTTATTTAAAAATTTAACACCAAAAGTAACAAAAATATTTAGAAACCATAACATCAAAATTGCAAAAAAGAATATGACTAGTGTTGGTAATCTATTTTCAAAAATTAAAGACAAAAATTCTCAGGTATTACAAAGAAACGTTATTTACAAAATAAAGTGTTTAGATTGTGATCTTTCATACATTGGTCAAACGTCTCAAAATTTGAAACAAAGAATTACACAACATAAAGTGATATTCATACTAAACCTAAAGCATGTGCATTAGCTACACATGCACTTAATGACGGACATAAATTGTATTTCAACAACTCAAATATCATTCAAATAGAAAATAATACTTTCAAAAGAACTTTTATGGAAATATGTCATATTTATAAAAATACAAAATCTATGAACAAAAAAAGTGATATTGGTGATCTTAGTTCTATATACGAATATCTCTTAAACCTAAAATTCAATTCCAATGAATAAACTTCTACAAAACTTTGAATCCTCAAGAATTATATAAACACATACCCTTATATATGGTAACCTTTACGTTACTTGGGAACACAGACATATTAAAACACACACACACACACACACACACACACACACACACACACACTCAAACACACAGTTAGGCACCTCCTTCTACTTACGCATGCACCTATACATACATATAAAAAAGCCAAGATAGTATTAATCAAATTTTTGAAATTCTGCCAAACCAATATTTTACCTTTTCTATATTACAAAATTTTTTTTACCATTTTTAAAAAAGCTGTTTTAAATATTTAATGTATACGTAATAATTTCATGTCTCAATCATATTTATAACCAACCTCATTGTGAGTAGCTGAAAGTTTTCATACTTATAATCAGTGTTTATATATTTTTAGTTAAACCTGTGATCAAGCATAAAATATATGCGAAAATTTAGGTATTAAAAAAGAGTAGTTATTTCCAGTGACCTATAACCCGCAAACAATCATATTAAATTAAAACTAAATTTTATATATATATATATATATATATATATATATATATAATATATATATATATCGCAAAAGATGAAACGGTTAGTCGAAGAAAACTATTAGTTTCAGAATGTTACGGGTAAAAATTCCTAAAATTGGGGTACCGCCTTAGGGAATGACGCTATTTAAAAAATTCCTAGAAATTCAGGTAGCTGAAAAAAATCTAATATTAATTGATACCAAACAAGATAGATTTATCTCGAAAGATGAAATGACTAGTCGAAGAAAACTATTTGCTTCAGAATGTGTGAGGCCAATTGGTCCCAGGATTGTCAAATTGTTCAAATCGCTTCGCCCGTTGCACAATTTTTAAGACTCGTAAAAAGCATATCCACATTTTGCAACTTGTGCAAAAAGAGTTGTTTTTAATAAATAGCGAGCTGAAAACGTTTTTCGATTTTCCAATCCTTTACATGACAAAAACCATTTTGATTGATTTTACTGCAGAATTTTGAAGAATCTTGTCTGCAATACGTTACAAAATGGTGTGCTTTTGCTCGTCGTAATTGTGCAACTCACTTCGCTCGGTGCACAATTTTTAAGAATCGTAAAAAACACTCACATTTCAACTTCGTGCACAAAAAGCTATTTTTAATGAATATAGAGCTGAAAACGATCTTCAATTTTCCAATCCTCTACATGACAAATAATTTAAATCTAAGTATTATAAATGTTAATATATATTTGCAATTACTGTAGATTGAATGACAAACAGTAAAAATTTTAAGCGTTTCGGCATTCCCAAAAACCGAACAAAAATCTTTATAAAATACATTAAGTATAGACAGTTTAGCGTTACACAATATAATAAGGTTGAACATTTCTGGTTATAAAATGACAAAGGACTGCACAGTTCAGACATCGGTTGCTACAGGAAACATTCAAATTCATATTCGGACAAATTTAGCGCTTGTTAATCCCAGTCGAGACAGTTTGTGGATGTAATGTTTATTAATTTCACTCGCTGTAGCACTGAAGCTGAAGGTATCATTTTTATGAATTATCTCACACCTGCCGCAATCAGGCTTAATTAATTGAGTTTTTTAATTACAACCGCAAAACATTTTTACAAAAAATATATTCACTTTAATTTAAATCGTTTAGGAACATTATTTTTTAATTGTACTTGAATAATCCAGCTTCATTGAAAATTGCTTTATTTATTCCAAATATGCTTGATGAAAGTCAAATTAGGTTCTACAAGACAAAGCTTTTTGCTTTTTGCTCAAAAGACGGCAAAGCACGCTCAAACAACGACAAAATAATTTATAAACATGAATTATTCGTTTCTTAACTTAATAAAACTGTATAAAGGACGTCGGAGACGAATAAAAAATTGCTGTATTCATTTTACAGCAGCAATATAAATTGTAGAAAGAAAAGTGTCTGAAACGAAATGAAATGGGGTAGCGCAGTGCTGAATTAAAATAATAAAGTAATCTTGAATAAATGAAATGAATTATTGTTATTACATATTAAGGTCTCAAAACTGAAATAAAAGATAATTTGTTAAATGCGAGGGTAATGTCAATTCTTTTTATGCGTTAGGCTAAAGATTTCCTACAATTCTAAAAGACTTAAATTTGATTTGTTTTGTACCAGATTGCATACAACCAATTTCATGCAGATCGTAAGTTGATTGTATTAGGCACCAGTAAGAAAAGTTTTCCATAACTTCTTAGATCGACGCCGTGATAATGCAACGATTCTAATGATGTGCACAAATTAATGAATCCAAATAGTATTTGCAGCTTCATCATCATGTGCAAATAGTTTCCGCCAAGCAAAACTCAGTCCGACAAGAGAGAAAAATTTTAAAGACTGTATTTCAGAAAGCAGTTTAAAATGCAAGCAGCTTATTCTAGTCACTGCAAGCACACTGTGTGCGTTGTTTTGATGAAACTGAGGTTCCTTTTTGTCCAATACTTTTAATCGGTTTTGTGTCTCTTTTGTAATTTGGATTTGTAGTATATTTAAAAATAAATTCCAAACACAAAGAGTATTTTCGTGTAAAAATATTATAATACTTAAAATATATTTTAACTATTATAATATCTTTAATCGAAAATACTCTTTATGTTTGGAATTTATTAGAAAAATTCGTGCACACAGTCAACAAGTCTTCAATTTTTGAAGTATATTTGACAGACGTCCTCAAAGTGGTGCTCTAATTCTGAAGCATTGTCATATATAAAAAACCGACAGCACACTAATCTAAAAATATATAATCTAAAAAATACACGCTTACAACCCTATCGATCCTATTACATGAATTCAAATACTTTAAAAAGTTTATATAGAAAGAGTAAATTCGGTAAATTTAAAAAAAATGAACAGTTTTGAGTGAAGCAAACTTTCCTTCCAGTTTATCAGAAGCATTTTCCCGATTTTAGCGAACCCAAGGACCAAGAAATGATGAACCACACGCTCTTGGATCACAACCAAACATACGAAGTAGGTTAGGTTAATATAATCGCTACGTCGTCGTCGCCGCCGTCGTCCGTTGCCATATTCCCATAATGATACAATAAATGATATATATGTACCTTGTTTAGTTTTTACGCTAATTACAAATACGCTATACACTTTTCGATATCTCATTTAGTTTTCGAGATAATCGAATTTATTTGAGAAAAAATGTTAACAGTACAAACTAATATAAACTTTTCTATTAAAGTTTATATTAAGTTTAAATTAAGATTTGTGTTTGTTTGAGTGGTGCTGGGAGCCTATATCATTAAGTAGTCCGACTCAAACTTGATTAAAACAATAAAATTTATTAAATTATATCTATAATAATAAAATTTTGTTTAACATTTAAGTACTAGTTATCATTTAACTTAAAATATATAATTTCCTTTTATAAAATTTCCGTAAGTTTGGTTGTAAGGCGTACATGCGTCTTAGATTTTTTTTGGGATGATTTTCCATTTAGGGGCGAAGAGTTGCTCAAAGGGTAAAAATTTTACGAAAAGTCAAACCGATCTTACAGATTTTAAGAAGTGATACGCCAATTATTCAAAACTTTTTAGAGGTTAGGATTTCAGATATTAAGGTGAACTAGACTCATTGGTATGGACTCTTAGTTACGGGTTCTTTTCGTTCTTCTTTTCGTTCTTTACTTAAAAACATGAAATGAAAATTTACTGGATTCCAGTTATGTGGTTTTATTCTCCACAATAATAAAGAAAAATGAACATCCTAGTTAATGCTTATACTGACTAATAAAAACAAAAACCTAAAAGGGTACAAAACAACCTTACTGCAGCCCTCCTATTCTAGCTAAAATATTTTTAACTATTAAGGCTCAAAGAACTACCGGACATATGTAAAATAAACTTAGGTATTGATAATAGTGCTAGCAATCACTTATCATAAATTATGCTAATATTAGTACCTCGAATTTTCCGCGCCAATACCATTTTACTTTCACACGCCTCTGAAGTTTATTAATATAGTTCTTTCCCCAGGTTCCGCGGTTTAGTAACGTCGGCGAGGTAAAATATAACACCAAACGTAGGCAAAATAATCTTAGATAGGAGCTCCTTCATGTACGAGGTTGATCGTATGCAAGCGAATATCGTCATACAAGGCAAACAACTACCTTTTCACAAAACACATGATGGTTGAAAGCAGTGCTGGATAATATCTGTAACCAGATCACCACTATCTACAAACCGCGAATTCTAATATTTATTCGTAAGAAAAGGTTGAGCATGCTTAATACTGTAAAATTATACGATACCTACAGATTGTTTTCTGTTCTAAATTCCAACCTAGTACTTCGTCACATTTTCAGTTATTCTGTAAGCATTAATTTATAAAGCATCACTTTTACAACAGAAAGAACCACATTAAACTCTCAACGCGAATATACACATAAATAATCACCTAAAAACCACATTTCTTAATGAATATCTCGCCTGACATCTCATTCAGCCAAAAGTTCAGGGGCAACTAACTGATTATGTATCTGCCCGCAACTCGCAGGATTATACAAGTTACCCTCGTTCTCACCCCACGATGCGCTTAACACGCGTAACCGACTTAGATATAACTTACTTCCTAGAACACCACATTGTTTTTGATGCAAGGACAGAATTTATGAAGAGGGAAGATTATAATTTAACAAAATAAACTATGTATACCGGTCGTGCCTAGCACAAAAGGATAAATATCAGTCCAAGCAAGCTTCCATTTAAATTCAAAATTCCAGTCGTTTTAAGATTTAATACGTCACTGGTTATAAAGTTTCCAACTTTCAGATAGGGTTGCAGCTTCCAGAGTAAAACTTTAATCAAAAATAGGTTGTTCAGAAATACCTTAAAAATATGGTGTGGTACATTTGTGAGTTTTATTACTCGTCATGTAGATAGGCATATACGGTAATAAAGTTAAAGGAATTTTAGTTCTTAGAACTTAGAGCATAATAATTCTATACAGATTTTCATTACAAAAGAAATACTCATAAGCAGCATAAAATAGCTCATCTTTATAATCTAGATAGCTAGATTGTGCTGGAGTCAAATACTAGATCATTGTATTTCGGATATCATTCATCTAAACATATGCCCGGTTCGGATGGTTCATTGGTCTTCATCATTCAGTAAATTGTAGCAGGGTTAGTTGCTAACCTACAACATTTAAAACAGGGTACACATGTAAGGTATACCCTATGACGTCATAATTCAAATAAATGCTGCGTTGTCATGGTTAAGTTGTTTTATGTGTATTTTCTGATCAGAGTAACCATTTCTTGTGCGCGCGAATCCAAATGTTTAGACATTCTAAATGCCGAATACTCGAAACTTGCAATGTATAAAGTGTTTTAGTACTGAAAAAAACTGTTTTATTTAGCAAATACAAAGCACAAACGATTTACTACAAAACTAAACAATGAGAAATGTCAAGGTAATAGAAGTAAGAAATGTTGCAACACCGAACAGAACTGCAAACTGCTACACACTAAATTCTAACATCATTAGACCTACGTTCTTAGTTACGTTTACATTTTACAATCGCTAGCACTTTATTACTGTTTATGACGTCATCTCATATTTAACGTGAATAGGGTATAATGAAAGATGACAGGTAGTAGTTTCACAGATGCTTCACTGCATTAAACGCACACACTTTTTAACTACTCTGTTCGTGTATAAATAATTATTCTGTAAATACACAAAAAACTTCGATTTTAAGCTATCTCCTTTAAAGTATGTAATGCTAAAATCCATACTTTACTAGAATAAAAATCAATAACACAATAAGCATTATTTATTGAAAACGTAATACACTGCATGTACTGAATGGTGAATTTGACGCTTTTATAAAGCAAAGTATGTTTCGTATGTAAATATTCGCTAGAATACGTTTTATATACCGTGATATCAAATCTAATTGCATTTACAAAGCATAAGAACGGAGCCCTCAATAATTAAGTATTTGTGTGTAGACATTTTTGCAGACTGAAAACGACTCACATATACTTTGTAACAATTTTATTTTCGAATTAATAATTCTCTTCATTAAAGGTACAACGAATATTAAAACACCTTTATTAACTAAAGTAGTAATACGGGTAACAATCAAATTTTTACATTAAAACAGTATCTAGATTCGTTAGTCTATTTGTTTTGGATGTCGGTGTATTCCACAGCCACTTGCACGCGCGTTGAGAGGATTGACAACCCCCCTCGGGACCCTCCCACCATGCAAGAACGCGGGAGAGGCACTCGTCGTTAGGTAAAAGCAGCAACAACATGTTTAGGAAGACAATGGCGAGTGACCTGCGGATCGCATTAATTGTGAGACACACTTTCTGAGTAACGGTTGGTAATGTATACTCATTATCATAGTATCTAATTTGAAAATTTGGTTAGCGCAACGAAGACCTGACAACCAAAAAGCAATAAGAATTAAATTTTGATGCTACCCTTATGTAGAAAAGATTCTTTTTGCATTTTTAGGCATATTTGAGGGACACAAACAGTGTTCCCATTTTCTATGTGACTTAATTATTATTCTTCCTTACAGGAACAGCGTCTTATTCTGTTAAGACAGGTTTTTGTCAGCGAAGGCGATCTTTTTTTTCTTTGGGTCTCCACGTCCGCCCTTAGAAATTTGCCATGCCATTAACATGAATCAATCTGGACTTGGTGGCGCCTGTTTAATTTAGTTTGAGTGTGACCCCCCCACAGATTTCGACTTACCCCCCATTGCTCATAGCTCTACCCAAGGAATAGACCCCTAGTGACGTCGGAAGACTTTTTTTTGCAGACACCTAACTTGGAGCGTGGTAATTATAAAGTAGGAGAAGAAAAAAACGGCATCAATGGCGCAGGCAACGTTTGGGGCCTCGAAATTTGTTTGTTCATAATTTGATTTACCTCGAAATTTGTTTGTTCATAATTTGATTTACTTCAAAATTTGTTTGTTCCTAATTTGATTTAGCTAGAAATTTGTTTGTTCATAATTTAATGTATTTCGAAATTAGTATACTTAAAATTTGGTTGCGTTGAAAATGGTTAGTTCAAAGTCTGTTTTGCACTGAAGTTCGGTTGTTTGAAAGATTGGTTGTAACATTAACCCCCATACAGTCAGTTGATTAACTTGGTCGAATTTATTTTTGACTTTCGTTCTATTTTGACCCCATATAATTTTTTGATATTGTTTTGGCAAAATTATTTTACCAAAAACACCTTTTGATTTTTGCCTTTAGTAGTACGAATTTGTTTTGATAACTTTTGTAAGGTTCAGATCAGTTAGATTTATCGGTTTGATTCCATTAGGCTTGAGTGATCATGTCGGAAAAATTCCAAATTGTTTGTCTACTTAAAGAAGAATTGGAGTATGAGCTGAGAATCAGAGGAGTGGTGAGTGAGAGACCAGTGTTGGAGAAAAGGAAAATTTTAGGTAGATTGTTAGCTAAAGAAATAGATAAGCCTGGTTGTTTGATTGATCTTTCGTGTTATGAAGTAGACTTTGCAACGGAAAGTAAAGAAATTTCAGTTTCAGTCGAGTCAGTTCGTAATGTTGTGTCCGAATTTGAAGGTGACTCATCAGACTCAATTTTTAGGAGAGCTTGTTCAAGGTTAAACCACCTTTCGGGGCGAGTTAAGCGCATGAAAATTCCTTCAATAAATTCCGAGGAAGCAAGTAAGTTCAGAAATGAGACCGTAGCAACGATATTAACCCTTGAAGCTGAGTTATACGATAAAATCAATAAAAGTACAGAGTCCACCTATTTGGATCGGTCCGTTGTAGTATCTCCTTCAGTTGCTAGTGCACCTATTCATTCGACTTCGTATGTAACGCCTTCCGTACCTATAGGTTCATGGCCTGTAAAATTCTCAGGTGATCCCAAACAACTATATTCATTTTAGATAGAGTTAGTGATTTAGCACAATCTCGTAAGGTATCCGATGCTGATTTATTTGGATCAGCATGTGAACTTTTTGTGGGTGACGCTTTAGTTTGGTTTAGAACAGTAAAAAATTCATTGAGAGACTGGAACTCCTTGTTAGAACGTTTAAGGGAAGATTTTCTACCCGGTTCTTCAGATGATGACATTTGGGAAAAGATCAGAAATCGTCGTCAAGGTAAAGACGAAAGGATTATTTTATTTGTCGCATATGCAAACCCTGTTTAGTAGACTGACCAACGAGCCAGCAGAAGTTACTAAAGTTAAGATGATAAGGAGAAATTTGGTTCCTGAATATATTTCAGCACTTGCATTGTCGGACATTCAAGATTTGTCTACCTTAGTAAATTTGTGTAAAAGGTTAGAAGAAGCTTCTTTGATGAAACTAAACTTGGTTTCAGCATCTTCTAGTAAACCTAACAAGATTTGCAACCCCTCTAAGCATCCATTTGAGAACAAACATCCTGGGTTGAATGAAAAAGTTTGTGCTGTTAAGAGTAGGGTGTTTCAGAATAAATTAGTTAATCCCCAAGTAACAGTAGCGGATAAGAGCTCTTTGGAGTCCTCAGTTTGTAATTCCTTTAGTCCCGACAAGAGAAATAATTTTGTTTGTTGGAATTGCTCCCGTAGTGGACATTGGTTTAGAGATTGTAGAGCAACCAGAAAGATTTTTTGTTTTGGATGTGGTCGAAAAGGCGTTAAGGCTACGTCATGTCCACAATGCTCAAAAAACCAGTAAGGCGGCAGGCGCATAGTGGTCGGCATCCTGTTCCGCGTAATAAGGCCATGGTTATGATTTGTAAACAAGAAAAATACTTTTGTAAAGACGAGTGGTCGAGATGGCTTACAGTTGTTAAAAATTTTGTCAGGACTCTCCGAAGCCTAGGAATAATACTTTGTTCATTGAGAAGCAGTGTGATAATCGACCTTACATTATGGTGAAGTTAATGGATAGAGACATTACCGGTCTTCTAGATTCGGGATGCACTACCTCAGTGGTAAGATCCTTAGCTCTTTCAATTATTAGGAAATTAGACTTAAAATTTTAGTTCAGCAAAACAGGTATTACTACAGCTGATGGTTCAATAAAGTCTGTTGTAGGCTCAGTTGATTTGCCAATTTGTATAGGTAATGACTGCCGTATCCTTAATGCATTAGTGGTTCCGTCCCTACCTCACACCTTTATCTTCGGTAGTGACTTTGCAAAATTATTTGGTGTAGTTGCTGATTTTAGAAGTAATAATTGGTTTATCCAAAGTAACATTGGGAACGACATTGGGTATATAGGTTCGTCTTCCATCCCTTTAAACACTAAAGATTCCTTATTTGGTTTACATGACCTTTCAGATGCTCAATGTGTGCAAGCACAAGAGTTGATAAGCTCATTTAGTGAGATTAGCAGCGACGATAGATTGGGACGAACTCACCTAATTGAAATGGACATAGACACAGGCAATGCCAAACCCTTCCATAAGAAACCATATGTCATGTCACCATATATGAGTAAGATATTGAATGAGGAGTTGGACGACATGCTTAGACTTAAAGTTATAGAACCGTGTACTAGTCCGTGGTCCTCTCCAGTTTTGTTGGTTAAGAAAGCAGATGGAGAATATCGTTTCTGTTTTGATGGTAGAACCCTGAACGACTTAACTGTTCATGATTCGTACCCCCTTGCGAACGTAGATAGAATTCTCAATATGTTGAGAGGTGCGAACTACATTTCATCACTTGATTTGAGAAAATCGTTTTGGCAAATCCTCTTAGTGAGTCGTCTAAGGATAAGACTGCCTTCAGTGTTATTTCACGAGGACAATTTAGATTTACATGCATGCCATTTGGATTGAAGAATGCTGCGCAGACACAACAGCGTTTAGTAGATGCAATTTTGGTCCACGTTTTGAACCCCATGTATTTTGCTATTTGGACGACATAATATTATGTTCGTCATCTTTTGAAGAACACCTAAAGTTATTGGTAGAGGTTAAGCAACGTTTAAAAAGCTAACCTTACTATAAACATAAGTAAATGTGAATTTTTAAAAAGACTCTTAAATTTTGGGTTATATAGTAGGTTCTAACTCACTTCGTACAGATCCCGATAAGGTGTCGGCAATGGTTAACTTTCCTCGTCCGAAAACCACAACGGAGATTAAAAGGTTTATAGGAATGTGCAGCTGGTACCGTCGCTTTATAAAGAATTTTTCGTCATTAGTTTCGCCTATCAATGACCTCATTAAGAGTAAGAAAAAAGGTCAAACTGTAAACTGGAGTGCGGAAGCAGAAAATTCATTTGTGCGGATCAAGCAAGCATTAGTTTCTGCACCTCTTCTTTCGCAGCCAGACTACTCGGCACCCTTTATTGTTGAGTGTGACGCAAGCAACACTGGGTTAGGAGCTGTTTTGATACAAAATGTAAGAGGAGAAGAGCGTGTAATTTCGTACGCAAGTAAAACCCTGAGCCGTACAGAGCGCAATTATTCCACCACAGAAAGAGAGTGTTTAGCAGTTATCTTTGCAATTGAGAAATTTCGTCCGTGGGTGGAAGGAGTTCGCTTCACAGTTGTCACTGATCATTTTTCGTTACTTTGGTTGAGTAATCTTCAGAATCCAACTGGAAAACTTGCCAGATGGTCAGTTCGATTAAGGCAACATTCATTTGATTTGGTGCATAGGAAAGGAAAGTTTAATATAGTCCCAGATTGTCTTAGTCGTGGTGTTCCCTTAGAAAATCCAGAAGTTAAGTTAGTAGAGATTAAACTTGATGGCGTAGACTTGTGGTATGAATCTTTGAGAAAGAAAATTTTGTTGTCGCCCAAAAGCTACCCACAATGGAAAGTGGAAGATGGGTTTATTTATAAGTTTATACCTTCCTATTACCGCATTCGGCGAATGTTGTAGAGTGGAAGTACTTAGTGCCAAAATCTCAGCGTATAGATGTCATTAAATCATGTCATGACCCCCTTCAGCAGGACATTTTGGTTCTTTAAAACTTTGTCTCGTGTCCAAGAATTATATTATTGGCCAAAGATGATCTTTGACGTACGTAAATTTTGTAGGAAATGTTTGATTTGTGGTGCTCAAAAACCACCCAATAAAGGCCCCCTTGGGATGATGGGAAAGGAGAAAGAGGTTGGACTACCGTTCCAAACCATTGCCTTAGATTTGATGGGTCCGTTTCCTCGTTCCAAACGCGGACATAAATGGCTTTTAGTTGTTGGTGATTGGTTCTCGAAGTATTCGATTTTGCAACCTTTGCGTAGTGCCACGGCACATTTGATTGAGAAATTTTTGGAGGAAAAAGTATTTCTTGTCTACGGTGTACCACAGTTTGTTATTTGTGATAATGGTCCACAATTAATTGGACGTATTTTTAAAGCTTTGTATGCAAGGTACGAAATTCAAAAGATTTGGTATAATGCTGTTTATGCTCCCAATGCAATTTTGTGGAAAGAATCAATAAGACAGTTGGTACAGCAATCCGTTCATACGTAGAAGGACATGATACGGGGATAATGAGATATCAAAGATCCAATACGCAATCAACTCAGCAAAACATGAGTCCACCAACTATTCTCCAAATTTTTTAGTCTTTGGTCGTCAGGTACCCTTAAGTGGAAAAGCTTATAATGATAATTTTAAACCTGGTGAGGATGTTGATGTCGTCTCCAGCAGTAGACCGTCTTATGTTCTGGATCGTCAACTTTTGTTTGATATTTTTGGAAATGTCCGTGAAAATTTGCATGTAGCTTATCAACGTTCGTGTAAACGCTACAATCTTCGGAGAAGAGACATTTCATTCCGAGTCGGAGAGTATGTTTGGAGAGCTAATAAGGTCCTCTCGAGTGCTAGTGATAAATTCTCCGCTAAGTTAGCGCCGAAGTTTGTTTTGAGTAGAGTTCGAAAAAAACATTCCAATTTAGTGTACGAGTTAGAGAACGAAGATGGAACTAGAGCAGGGAAATGGCACGTAAAGGACTTGAAACCAGTTGAAGCATCGTATCCAAATGAAAATGATGATCCTGACGATTAGTTCCGGTCCGGTCATCTCTTTGATGTTAAGTAATACAGTAGTGGTTTGCTTTGTTTTATTCCGATTTTTGATTTAGTGTCGTTTCACTAATTTTAAGTATTTTGTTTGAAAAGTGAAATAAGTGGTTAGAGATTTTGTAGGTTTTAGGTTTTGTAGGTTTGAGGTGTGCCTTGGTGTGCACGCTGGTCTTTTGCTCGCGCGTTATTCGGAGATGTGTTTAGAAGATGTCTTTAACAGATATCTTTACAATGTAGAAGTAGGTGGGCTATTTAATTGTTAGTCCTGATTTCTACATATCTAGGTAGAGAGAATATTAGTTTATTCTTTCCTTGTTTTTTTGACCGTTCGAAATTCTTTGGTTTGATAAGGTCAAAAGTTGGCTTGGTGAGTCTCACCATTTAGTCCATCACTAATGAGATCTGTTGTTTGTTGGAACTTAGTGATAGGATAATCAGTAGGGCGTAGGAGATTACAGCCCTATCTGGTTCAATTTTGTATTTGAATTTGTTAAGTAACCTTATGGTTAGGTTACCTTCGTTTTGATTATCTCTTTGTAATAAAGTGATAAAACTTTGTATTTGAATTTGTTAAGTAACCTTATGGTTAGGTTACCTTCGTTTTGATTATCTCTTTGTAATAAAGTGATAATATTTTGTATTTGAATTTGTTAAGTAGCCTTATGGTTAGGTTACCTTAGCTTTGATTGTCACCTTATAGTGATAATATTTTGAATAGTTATGCTGTTTTGATGAGCAATCACTCCTTTTTTTGTAGAGGGAGAGCTAATTGAGCTCCAGGAAGTGAAGTTTTTTGTGGAATTTGAAATAAATTGTAGAATGTTTGGTTACAGGTAGTAAATATTAGCCTTGTTAGAAGTAAGAACCTCAAGTTAAAGAATTATTGTGAATTTGAATTTTTTGTCCCGTGGAGTGTTTGACTTTCTAATTTGACCCTCCCAATTTTGATTAATACCGATTGTGACTCGATTTTGTCTCCCGATGGACGTCAGGTACACGTAGTTACCAACACACTCGCATTTGTAAATATTTGTCTCCCCATTTGAATAAATTCATAAAATTGCATTGATAATTAGGAAGATAGAAAAGGCTAGTATAATTATAATAAAAATAAAAAAAAAAAATTTTTTTTGTATTTGTTATATTTGAAGTTTATTCCTTAAAAAAAAAAAATTTTTTCTTTTAGGAAAGGGGTAGTGTAACAATTTTATTTTCGAATTAATAATTCTCTTCATTAAAGGTACAACGAATATTAAAACACCTTTATTAACTAAAGTAGTAATACGGGTAACAATCAAATTTTTACATTAAAACAGTATCTAGATTTGTTTTGTATGTCGGTGTATTCCACAGCCACTTGCACGCGCGTTGAGAGGATTGACAACCCCCCTCGGGATCCTCCCACCATGCAAGAACGCGGGAGAGGCACTCGTCGTTAGGTAAAAGCAGCAACAACATGTTTAGGAAGACAATGGCGAGTGACCTGCGGGTCGCATTAATTGTGAGACACACTTTCTGAGTAACGGTTGGTAATGTATACTCATTATCATAGTATCTAATTTGAAAATTTGTTTAGCGCAACGAAGACTTACAAACTACGCAACGAAAACTTATAAAACTACGTAAAGAAAATTAGCTACACGCAAGGCTTAGGAACGCAAACTTAAACTTACAACTAAGATTAGACGAATTTAAATCAATGTTAAGAAACCCACTTCACTTCAACACCTGTATTTAGAGGATGGAAAGCAGGAATAATTAGTTGCAGATTCCGCACGGCGATGCAGTTCCCAATCTAGCCAAGGAAAGCAGCCCGGGGTTTGGTTCGTAGTAGCTTTAAGAATTTCTTCTGTGCTTCATTCTGAAAGCACGTTATTTCGTTTTGTTACATAGAAGTACGAATTTGTTATTCAGTTTATTTGTTGCTGAGCTGGTTTTCTCCAGTATCAAATTTAAATTTCACTTAGTTTAGTAGATATGTGACAACACGTGGCTTCAGCATAAAATAACAGCTGCGGCTACATCACTTGTTTGTTTGAAATATGCTGTCAACAATTGCACCATTGCAAGCAGATGTTTAGTATTACATTACTACCACCTTTGATAAAAAGAGAATATCTTCGTGAACATTTCGACTTCAAATCGATTTTAGTACTTTTAACTTAACGAGAAATTTTGTATATTAATTTGTAACTGACCTAAACAGATCTGAATGGGTTAGAAAACATTAGTGTAACCAGTCACACTGTGTTGTAATATATTTGAGTAAGAATCAAGTTGATAAACCTTACGTTAATTTTTCAAGTAATTCAAGTATTCATTTAATTTTATCGCATTGAATTTTATTTACAGAAACAAAAAATTCTTTCTAGTAAATTAATAATCCACGCTTAAAGTCTTTTTATTCTGATCTAGTTTGATCAGACCTGACAACCAAAAAGCAATAAGAATTAAATTTTGATGCTACCCTTATGTAGAAAAGATTCTTTTGCATTTTTAGGCATATTTGAGGACACAAACAGTGTTCCCATTTTCTATGTGACTTAATTATTATTCTTCCTTACAGGAACAGCGTCTTATTCTGTTAAGACAGGTTTTTGTCAGCGAAGGCGATTTTTTTTCTTTGGGTCTCCACGTCCGCCCTTAGAAATTTGCCATGCCATTAACATGAATCAATCTGGACTTGGTGGCGCCTGTTTGTTTTAGTTTGAGTGTGACCCCCACAGATTTCGACTTACCCCCATTGCTCATAGCTCTACCCAAGGAATAGACCCCTAGTTACGTCGGAAGACTTTGTTTTGCAGACACCTAACTTGGAGCGTGGTAATTATAAAGTAGGAGAAGAAAAAAAAAACGGCAGCAACTTTTCAAATACTAGATCAAATTCCGGGTGTAATTATATCATTTAATCCAAAACGAAAATACCGTATTTATTTGCCTAGATGAACTACGATTTTGAGAGTCTTCGGTAAACTCGTGAATCATCTGTAAATACACTAGAAATTGCTAATTATTTTCCGTAAATGAATAAACGTTCCAATTCGAAGAAACGCTACTACCAAGACAACCATAAAATAAAATATATAACGATTTCAATAGCTATACGTACTACAGAGAGGGGACGGTGACCATTGACATCGTTAATTAGCAAAGAAGGGAAAAATTTTCCGACCATAATAATACCACTTAATTAGGTCATTAAAACGTGAAATACCCATCTTTATTACATCATCTAGGATGTGTCATGCTTCTAAATAAATCTAAAATGAATTTCGAAAAATGACGTATTCAGAACTTTTATATATAAAAAGGAAGTGGTTAAGGCTCGGGTCATTTTTTCATAAGTTAAACAATATGTAAGATTCGAGCAATTTTATTCTTTAATTTATTTTTACGACATGAAACATATACGTTTCGAGTAATTAATAAACTATTTTTTTGGCATTCCACAAGTAATAGACGTTATCAAAAGTACTTAATCAAAGAATAATGAAGATTAATCACAATAATATGAATAATCTTGGAACACCATCACAACTGCTGATTTAATAGATTAAAAATAAATGCATTTTGTAAACTGATATTTTATCGTCACATAGGATTTGAAATAGAACCAGGGAAATGAGATTTAGATAAGACAATAACATGAGCAAGTATAATTTGTTTTTTAGTAACTTATCCTGGAATTGGTTAGACGCGTATCTCCATTGTTTCCTATTCTCAACTAACCTACACATTTCCTTGAAATTCCCAGTCTGCATCTTTCACTATCTGCGTGCAATAGTCTGATCTAGGTCTACATCTATTTCTCTCTTTTTCTATATCTGCTTGTAATGTATCCCGTACTATTCCCCAAAAGTGCTTTAGAATATGTCCTGCACTTCTATTTTTATTTGTTTTCCACAGACATCCTTATTCCCCTACTATTTACAAAACCGCTTTGTTATTAACTTTGTATATCCACGCTATTGTCATCATACATCTGAAGCACAACATTCCGAAAGGATTCTTACTTTTCCTGTCTGCTTGTCCTACTGTCCCTTTTTCATAGACGTACAGCGCTGTGCTCCACGCATATGCTTTCAACAATTTTTTCCTTGTTTCTATGGTTGTTGCTTTTGAACACAGCTGCTGCTCTTTCTTGTTAAATACAGTTCGGTTCCCCTTATATTGGTAAATATATACCCTATTTTACCAATATTCAGTGATATATGAAGGGGGTTAAGCAGTCTGTGGCTATCAACATCTTACAACACAGACATGTGCCGAATTAATAGTTTTCGAATAAAACCTTTTGCACAATCAAAATTAGTTGAAAATATTGTAAAACTAACACCTGTAGTTGTTTATAATAATCATCATGTTTAAGTGCATTTAAATTTTCATGATTAGGTTTCCGTCTTGAGGCTGGTTGGACGCATACCTCCTCTGATTTCTATTCTGAGCTACCCTGCACGGTTCCTTGAGATTCACACAGTCTAAATACAGCTCAGTTCCCCTTCTATTGTTAAGTAAATATATACCCTATTTCACCTAACTCAGATGAGGTGAAACATCTGAACATTCTTGGTATAGCTCAATAGTGAACCATCACAAATGTAGCAATACTCCTTAATGTTACAAATATAGCTAAACCGGTACACCTTGTTACGTGCCGAAATCGGCCGTAAACATTTCGAATTTTAGTTTTAATTTGTAAGGATTTCGCGCCAATAATTTTGAAAAGACGTGTGTGTATTTCCGTCACTTCAGACAGTGCGTTTGCGCGAGATTTGGCCGACGCTGTGTGCCAAGAAGGAAAGTGGTGGATTTCCGGGAGACGTGTCTGGACTGGTGACCGAGATGCGAACGAATATAGTTATCTTTGTGTCTTATCGTGTCTTCTTTTTTTCGATATGTAGGTTTCCTGCTACACCCAATTATCGTTCATCCTTACTTGTCTTCCTTACCGTATCTCTACATAGGAAGAGAAAGAAGACAAATTTAATTTGGTTTCAACCGAGCCCAACAAATTATCCACGCCTGAAAGATCAACGAAGCCCCGCGCCGTCATTATGGAGTAATGCTGGAGAAGCCCTACAGTTTACGTAAGTACTTTTTAGGTTTTTATGTGATGGAGTAATTTTATATAATTACGTGACGTAATGTCTATTTTGCAATTATTTAGCGTTGCTACCAAGTGACTGTAGTGGCTCGTACCGCACCGGCGGGGGTTTAATAATGGCACCCAACGTGAGCGCCACTATTGTACACCCGCCGGTGCGGTACGCGAGCCACTATAGTCAGTTGGTAGCAATGCTAAATAATTGCAAAAATGATACGCAGATAAGACATTAAGTCACGCAATTATATAAAATTACTCCATCACATAAAAAACCAAAAAAGTACTTACGTAAACTGTAGGGCTTATCCAGCATTACTCCATGATAGCGGCAGCGGGGCTCCGTTGATCCTTTTCGCGCGTGGGTGTTCGTTGGGCCCGGTTGAAACCATATTCCAATTCGTCTCCTTTCTCTTCCTATGTAAAGGTACGGTAAAGAAGACAGGTAAGGATGAACGATAATTGGGTGTAGCAGGAAACCTACATATCGAAAAAAAAGACACGATAAGACACAAAGATAACTACATTCTTTCACGTCTCGATCCACAGTCCAGACACGTCCTCCGAAATCCACCACTTCCCTTCTTGGCACACCGCGTCGGCGCAATCTCGCGAAAACGCACTGTCTGAAGTGAAGGAAATACACACACGTCTTTTCAAAATTATTGGCGCGAAATCCTTACAAATTAAAACTAAAATTCGAAATGTTTACGGCCGATTTTGGCACGTAACAACCTACGCAAAAGAGCTAAAAGGAAATTCCATTTGGTCATTAATAACCATGTAAGAAACCCACCGTTGCACAGAAAATGTAAATTTTTCGGAGAATGCGTGCGTCACTCTTGAAATAATAAAATCAGTAAGGCAGAGAATACATGCCAGGACTAAATGCAGAATAAAATTGAACCTAATTTAGGAAACGATATGATAATTGATTAAAATATTTGGATACCACATGTCAAAAGAACTATGTAAATTCAGAAAATTGCCCAATATAAAAAAATCGATTTTAAATACAAAGGAGGTCGGAATGAGTTAAATATAGAAACAATAATGTAGAATAATAATGAATTAGAAAGGACTAGTGTTATAGAAGTATAACATTAAAATGTCAAAGCATTAGAATCGACAGAAAGAATGTTTATCGGGATAATGCATGCATGGATTGTATTAGAATGAGTTTTATGGGAACAAGTTGATTTATTAAAATATAATGCGTTATCAGGTGCGTTTCCTATAATAGGTTGTTATACAAAATGTCGAAGTGGGAGTGTGTGAATATTTAAGAAGGTCATAGATCGAACGAAAATATATAGAAGTGTAAAATTGAACGTAAAAAGTTCACTGTAACAGCAACTGACACAAACTTGTGATGGACAATGCCTTCGATATCAAAAACCACGACAAATATGGCTTTGTTGTCTTTTAATCTGTTGTACTTTTCTCATTTGTGGTAATCGTGGACTTTTGCATTGTGACCACTGCTGTTTTGATTTACTAAGTTTAAAACAAAACATAATGCAAGTTCCTTGCTCGAATTTATCAGTCATGATAAAATTGGTAAGTGAGAGTTAATACGTAATTCCAAAACACAACGCGTAGAACGAACACGACCTCTCAACGCAACGTAACCTAAGATATTTATTCATAAAGCTTGCGTACCGGCTTGTACAGTTTCGTGCCATGTACAGTCCGAAAACATTTTGATAGCACCCCGTTTCTTTAGCTGAAACAGGTCGGTATGGTAAATAGGGCGCAGATCCAGACTAACTGATATGTTTACAGCCAATTAGATAAATTTTAACGCTTTATTAGACCGTTTATTCTCTATATAAAACACTACAGGGTGTTGTATTCCGCAAATTACATAATAACTGTTCCGTTTTATTCTATAATTTACCGCTTAGTTTATTTTCAAAGTGGGAGATTGTTGATTTTTTACGTCCGTCCGGTATATTAAAATGTTATTGTGTGTCGTGACTTACTTCAAACACAGGGCCTGCACAAAGTGCCGCGATATCGTTAAACTATGCTCTTCGCATGTACAAGAAGTTTCTTATCACCTTGGTGAACACAAGAAGCATTGTAGTATCGATTTTCGCTGTAGAAGACCGCAAAATTCATGTGCTACGCTTCAACACGTAGAGAGTCGACTTTTGTTATCTGTACTTGACGGACGCATTCAACAGAGTTTGTTTACTTCGTTATCCGTTTGAAAAGCCGCATGAATATAAATGTGCTTTCACTACGCTCGCATACAAGGTAAGTAATTCTTTATTTGTATATTATCATTAATTTTATTTTTTCGTATATATGTCCACTTTTTCTCTACCATCAGTACTATCGAAATTACCGCAAAGACTTACATTGGTTCACTTCTAACCGAATCTGAACAAACAACAAATTTTAATTGATAATTAGATTCACGTTAGCAAACCTCTTATCAAAACATTGCCAGTTTTAATTAACATCATTTCTATCCTTTCAGTTGTTTACGAGCCTTTCTTTCCTGGTAAAACACTTAATTCAACGTTTATGGTCGTTAAAATTAGAATGGGATGCTCGTCCTCCCCGACTTCCTCTGTTTCTGGGAAAGATACTTGCATGAGTTACCGCTTCTTTAGGATTTCGCTTTACCACGCTTGCTAATCCCGCCACAGTTTACTACGTTCGAAATTCACTGCTTTGCTGACGTTTCCGAACGTGGCTACTGTGCTGTTGTTTATTTTCGCTTTGTTACCCCTTCCGCCGTTGAGGTTCGCTTAGTGTGCGTTAAGTCTAAAGTCGCACCTCTTCGTACAATCTTTTTGCCCGGGCTCGAATTGTTGGTCGCCGCATTGGCATTCAAACTAACATTCTTTGTCCTCAAAACCTTTGATTCTAACCTTACTATTCAAAAAAATTTTCTGTTGGTCTGACTCCATAGTAGTACTTTAGAGGATTCGTTCCCCGCCGCAACGTTAGAAGGCTTTCGTCGCCAGTCGTGTTGCTTACATTCAGGAAAACACGTTTCACGCCTCTTGGCATCACATCACCTCCACCGGGAATCCTGCCGATGTCGGGTCTCGTGGTTTACTTTCTACCGACTTGTGCCAATGTTCTTTATGATATGCGGCTTCACCAACCTTGTATCAGTCCTTCGATAATTACAGTCCACATGTTCCGCCTTCAGATACTCCTGAAGTTCTCACTGAACAACGCTCTATTGTTTTATCCGTTACCGTAACATCCTGTTGGATTCAATCAACTCAAGAAAATCACCCTTCCTTTCCTTTTATTACGCGCATTGTTGCTTGGATTCTCTGTTTTCGTCATAATCTATGTCACCCACTCGAAAGGTATTCCGGACCTTTTCATCTTCTGTGTTGCACAATGCTTTGATCCCTTTGCTTGCCTATATTTAACAATCTTATTTTGCCATCGAGCTTAAGGCCATTCATTCCGGATCCCCTTTAAAAAAAGTTTTTGCAATCTTTTATTTGTGATAGAATCTTGGGGTCGGGAGTCGCATGGCTCACGCGCCTTTATCCTCTGACCGTAAATTTCCCGCTTTGTTACCTAGCAAAAGTTGATTTACTGATTTTTATGTTACATACGTTCATTTAAAATACTTCCCCGTGGGTGCTCAAACGGTCTATTTTCTCGCCAATCAGCACTTCTGGATTATTTCTGGAAGGCAATCTATCCGTCGTATTTTGAGTCATTGTCCAACGTGCTGGAAGACCAATCCGGTCGCATTGCAACCTCCTATGGGCAACCTGCCTTCATGTCGAGTTACTCACGTCAAACCTTTTTCGTGTTCGAGCGTTGACTTCGCTGGTCCCTTTTCTATTACCATGTCGATTACGGGGCGCCAAAGTATTAAAATCGTATTTATGTTTTTTTATTTGTATGGCTACCAAGGCGCTGGACCTTGAAGTCGTATACGACTTGTCAACGAACGTCTTTCTAGCGGCTCTGCGCCGATTTAATGCCAGGCGTGGCCGTTATAATTACCTCTACAGTGATTGTGGCACAAATTTAGTAAATGCTCATAAACAGTTAATTCATCTCGCCAAGCTTGCTGCTTTTAAGAACCATAGTGTAACATGTTTAATTTCAGTAATAATTATTCGCATTGAATTACGAGGATAATGCGCTAAGCGTGCATTATTCCTTATTAATCTTCTTATATTAAAATATCTGCGTCACATAAAGTTATTTCCACGCGCATCTCTAGTTGTTTCTTTCGTATTCCACACATCTAATGTCGTTATCATTCGGTACTCGCTTCGTCAAGTTAGTCACCCGCTAGCAATCGCCTTATTAATATGTATTCCCGGCTAGAGGCAGGCGACCTTCGTATAAATTATTCTTGTAAGCAGGTCAGGTCGTGCTAGACCTGAAACTATTTTTGATACTTTTTACTAACGGTTGGTAAAGTATATATTTTACGAACTAATTTAATTTGGTTTAATTTGTTTAGCGGGTCATGTAGGATTCGTCATGTAGGATTCATCATTTGAGATTTGTTAATTTGGAATTTGTCTACTAAAAATTTGTTAACTAGGAATTCGTCTACTACGAATTATGAATGTTGGTTTTGATTGCAGTTGTCCCCAAATTAGAAATGGCCAGTAACCTTGCTTGAAGAATATGAATTAAGCAGTTTGGTTCGTTATTAGATATAAGATATTTCATGCATGTGTTTTGAATGTTATAAAAATTTGAGCACGTAAAGTTGCTATTATGTTTTCAACATGTAATCTGTGTAATTCTCAATTATTGTTAAACTGGTTTTATAAGCCGTAGAACAAAATTTTGTCAGATTAGGTTTTTATAATTACAAGCTTTGTTCCATCTGAACCTTAGATAATTTCAACGTATGTTTTCGACGTCATATTTTTTTTTGTTGCACAATTGACAGATGTTGTCATGAAAACAAATGCTTCGTGCAGCTGTCATTGAGTTTAAATAAAACATTCCTATTTTTGTGATTAGCATTTATTTCTACGTAACTTAAAAAATTTAAATCTGAAAATTTAAAGACACTCAGAATAAGATTCTAGAATTGTAATCCACCTGAAAAGATTTGCCCAGGTTAGAACGTAATTCAGTGTATTATGCTTACAAATTATTTTCACTCAAATATTTATAGCAAATTAATATTTAAAGTATAGTTGGTTGTTTTAAAAAGTCAAAACCTTGACTTTGATATAGATGTTAAAGATAAAATTTTGTTACTTGTTAAAAAGTTCCGATATTTTGAAAGAGAGTCTTTTTTAGTAAACGATTAGTTCAACTTTGAGGCTTTTATTTTGGTCAAATGCGATCAAATCTAATTACACAAAGGTAAAATTTTTGAGTAATAATTTGGTGCCAATATCATATTGAATATACATTTTTTTATTATTTTTTTATACTTTAATAGGACACAAATGGTGTTCTACTTTTTTATTTATTTAATCTTTGCAATTTCTTACAGGAGCTGCGTCTTATTTTGATAAGACAGGTTTTTGTTAACGAAGGCGATCGTTTTATCTTTGGGTTTCCAGGTCCGCCCTTAGAACTGTGCTCTGCTATTATCCTAATTATCTCAGGACATGGTGACGCCTATTTAATTTAGTTCAGCTTTGGTTTGCAAACAGAATTCGATTTAAACCCCCCACACACACTTCTTATTGCTCTACCCGGGAATAGACCTTTAGCTATGTCGAAAGATTTTGTTCACTGGCGCCCATTAAGAAACATAAGTTACACTAGCGCCTCAACGTAGAAGAAATAACGTTTCAGTGGTGCCTTCTGTAAAACAAAAGTCGTTTCAATATTTCGTGGCATTTTATACTGCCGGCTTTACCTCATTTTGGTGGCTTATGGGAAGCGGGAGTGAAATCTGTTAAAACCTTGCTACTGCGTACTATTGGCGAGCAAGCGTTGACGGTTAAGGAGTTGCCCACCTCTTTATCCAAATTGAGGCCATCTTAAATTCACGTCCTCTTACCTCTTTGAGCACTGACCCCCAATGATTTGAGCTGTCTTACGCCCGGTCATTTTTTAACTTTGGCCCCTTTAATCGCCATCCCGGAGCCCGCTCTTACTCACTCTCCACTCAACCGCCTCTCTCGCTGGCAATTGCTCCAGAGAATTCAACAAAACTTTTGGCCTCGTTGGTCCAAAGAGTATTTGCACTCGATACAACAGCGCTCCAAGAGGCACACACCGTCTTCTAAAGTTGTGTTAGGTACTTTAGTGCTGATTAAGGTCGCTAACGTTCCTCCCCTTTGTTGGTCCCTCGGTGCTGTTGTGAGGCGCCCTGTGCCACAGCTCTACCCTTTGCCCTCAATGTAGAAAAAAATTCTTTTTCTTTTGTTTTTTGTAAATCTTTTTTTTTGCTTTTTCATTCCTCCCCCCCCCTTTCATTATTTTTATCTAAAATGCCTTGCATTTTAGTGGGCGGTATGTTCCGTTTTTATTGTATAATTTACCGTTTAGTTTATTTTCGAATTTGGAGTTTGTTTATTATTTACGTCCGCCCGGTATATTAAAATGTTACTGTGTGCCGTGTATTACTTCAAACACAGCGCCTGTACAAAGTGCCGCGATATCGATAAATTATGCTCTTCGCATGTACAAGAAGTTTCTTATCACCTTGGTGAACACACAAAGCATTGTAGCATCGATTTTCGTTGTAGAAGGTCGCTTTTCCGCTATGCTTCACCACGTAGAGAGTCGACTTTCGTTACTTGTGCTTGACAGACGCATTCAACAGAGTTTGTTCACTTCGTTATCCATTTGAAAGGCCGCATAAATATAAATGTGTTTCACACACAAGGTAAGTGTTTGAAGTAATTCCTTGTTTGTTTATTATCATTAATGTTATTTCGTACATATGTACACTTTTTCTCTACCATCAGTAGCTATCGAAATTACCGCAAAAATTCCAATAATATTTAAAAGTTTATTACAGTGAGGGTGCTTAATAATTTAACCTACTAACCCAATGTGTATGGTTTGAATAACGACATTATTTGTTCATGAAATAAATTAGAAAATGAAAAATTATTAGAACACTAGGGATTTGATTCCAAACCCCAAACAACTATCTATTTAAAGCTTACTTCAAAATACTAATCTGCTAATTTTCACTCCCTTGTAATTTTGATTACTCCTCTTTTGAAGTATCGTCTATATTTGCAACTGGCCAAAGTATACATTTCTGAGACTCGCTATACAGAAATGTACTACAATACAGTTTTAACGTAAGTAAGTTCATTAAATACGCAGAAGTTCGTTAGTACAACCCTTGTAGAAAGTTGTAACATACCCTTGTGTATTTAATTACCTTATAAAGGCACATACCTAGTAAATTCATTCATCTGTAGTTAATTATTTTGAAAATACCCAACTATGTTTTGCAACTTAATTGTCTATCAAATTTAATATCTTGTTTGGAAACTATATGTAGACTTTATTATATTACCTGAATATTTTCCACTTCAAGGAACTGAAAATACTTTTGCTTGTCAGTGCAAATCTAACACAAAGCACAAGTGTTAGAAGCAATATCTAATCATCAGGCTGTATTAATGTATACGGCCTTGCAGAATAAACTCTTTCTGTATGTTATCAATATTTGGAATTTCTTAAAATTTCCAAGTTTTCTTGCGATGATGAGCATACACACGCTATGCATATGAATTAAACGAAGGAATCTACTACCAACGTACCTTTTTAACACTGAAATCTAAGTATTCTGTTTACAAATAACGCCCAAAACCAAAATCACCCTTAACAAAAACCACTTTAACCTCAGCTAAAGAAGCTAAATACCAGTCAACCCTTAACAAGGTTTCCGCATTACCCTTGTATTATGTTTTGCTTCGACTACAACGGACAGCAACCCTTCGTACTATCATTAATATCAGCTTGGCTCTTTAAGCAATCGTCCTGCTAATCACATCAAGCTTTAAGAGTTCTAACAAGTTAGATGGTATGTTAGCAATGCTATTTTGTCAGCACTCTGCGCTATCTAAAATGGGAAGAGTCGGTGATATAACGATAACTAAAAAGAATGCTTTTGTAGGGTTGTTAGCAATTAGAGCCACTCAAGTAACTATCATTTTGAGCAACAGGGTGATAGAAATATTATAAAATTTATTTAGTGAGGAATTGAAAATGCTAAGAGAACCGCAGTGTGAAGTATGTGGTTCGATATGCGCTAGACTAAAGACTTCAGATTTTGACAATGCCTCAACACAGTTTTCAAATGAAGCAAACATAGTTTGTATAATTATAAAGTATTATTTAAACGGCAAAGTTAAATGTCTTTCTGTGGTTTATTTAAGATGGTCACAAGATAAGTTTTGGGCCTTTGGGAGCTTCTTTTTAAAAACATTTTTTTCCCAAAAACACTTCTATTAAATTTATTTTTAAACAGTAATTACAAAAATGATTTAACAACTTGTACGTTGTGTTCATTAACGTGACTTTTAGTTTAACAAATTAAACAAAGTTAATATTTTAATAATTACGGATGAGTAGCTTCAACTACCAACAATGTTAAAGTTATTAAGTTCGAGAATGACTGACCATCAGGGACTCCTCAGGGTATTTATGTAATCCCTGCTCTCACATCATCTTGTGAGAAAGGGCAGATCTCACCGTCTGGTATTTCTTGATAACATACAATATCTTGTTCTAAGTAATATTTTAATTAAGACTGCTTTAGTGCAGTTCTTTGTATCTGCATCTGCAGTATCAGGATGCGTCTGGAATACAAAGCAGTTGCTTCTGTTCTCATGTCTGGTATGAACTCTGATTTACCTTCAATATTGTTACCTTCAATTATACAATGTAATATGCTATTACTAAGACACTAAATGCATTAAAATTTTTATACATATTGATATGGGGGATATGTAACTCACACCATTTGTAAATTTTTAGCAACTTAGGTCTTTTTAAAGAAATATACTGAAGCTTAATCAACCTACTACACAAGGCTGTGTAGATTGAAGGTCATCATAGAGTACAAATATATACGTGCTGTTTAACTACATATAAGGACTAGGTTTAAGTGAAACATTCTGATTTAGAGGGATGTTATAGAATTAGACAATATAAGCTTTACAATTCACAAAATTTTAAAAAATTTTGTAGTTAACGTTATCGGACACAAATTGCCTAATAAACCTGCTTTTGAAACCATCTTTACTGTTTGATTTCAGAATATTTGCTGTTAATGCATCTTAAAATATTACTCAAATTCACTCAAATTATTCCGAAAAAAAAACAGTTTGCTTTTATACTCTATATTGGAACCAGATTTTAATACGTTTTTTTAAAGAATTTGTTGTATACCTCTGCTATAATTTCAAGAATTACTTATGTTATAATTTCAATAGTTACCTAACTAATGTAAAGTGTATAAATATAATGTGCAAGTATCTTGGCCCCTGTGATCATCCCCACCTACATGACACTATAGTTAAGTAAGGGATGAAGCTTTCTCCTCTCTGAGATGTAAAGCCAGTGCGGTTCTAAAATTTGCTATGAAAGGGTTTATGTAAGTTAAAATTAATGTTCAATCAGTTATAATTAAAACTACTTAAAAAATATGTATTGTTTTACTTTAATCAATAAAAACGATGGTCCTTCGAGCCGGATTTATCAGAGCCAAAACAATAGTATGATAAACAATTAATTAAAAATTTAGAAAGTTTCGAGTTCATTTCTACTAAAGTGTTATCCAGCTTGCAAACCCTAAACGAACTTGTTTCTATGAAACGAGGAGTGCATTGTTTAATGAGTCATCTCTACCTAAAGCATCGTTTAACTTGGAATGTTAATTGTTTAGAAGCCTCAGGATACTCAGATCAGTTCTCTGTTTATTTTTGTACACAATGACAAATTTCTATACCTACCGGGCCTACAGTACTATCCACCCATTTGCTGTTCCAAAACCTATTAATAACCCATTACCACCTTCATTTATAATGTAAACAAGATTAACTTATACACTAACTATTTCTTATTTTCCATTACCTTTACTGCAATCGCTTATGATTAAATAAATTAAATTGATTGATTACTATAAAGTTGGAACTTGATATCTATTTTTAATTATTCATTGTTGGCTTAAAAGCGTTTTGGACATATAAACAATAATTATAGTTTTATATTTTATTGACAAATATGCTTTATTCAGCAATCTAAAATATTTAAAGTACATTACGCATCACAATTACTAAACAAAATCAAACAACAGTAATTCTAGCTACAGCTCGCACTCTAATTGATGATTTAGAATATTTTAAAAGATATTTAAATTCAGTATGCGTGTGAAGTTGGCACTTCATCTTTTAGCACCGCAATTTTTATCAATAGTTCTATTTGCACCCCCAATAGTTCTACAGTCCCTGAGAGGTTATATCAATAGCTCCGCCAAATTAGTTACAAAAACGGCAAATTGAAAATATGAGTTGCTGGCTTCCCGTAACACCGCAACTTTTCAAAAAAGGCTTTGTAAATACAAAATCTTATAGTTCCAGAAGAGTTCTACGGCTCCTGATACATTTTAGGAATACTTCTGACTTCTACCTATTTTTAAAAAATTCCATAAATTTACCGCAAGCACCGCACCGCGCACAAGAGTAAAGTATCAGTTTGCCGGCAGTTCCAGCCAACTTTTTGGTACTCTTCTATAGTTCTACATCAGTTTTAACGACTTATGTGGGTGTGGTCCGGAGTGTCGGTCTATAGCTATTTTTTACACATTTTTGAAACTTAGCGCCAGTATCGCACACAAGAGTAAAGTATCAGTTTGCCGGCAGTTCCAACCAACTTTTTAGTGTTCTTCTATAGTTCTACATTAGTTCTAACGACTTATGTGGGTTTTGTCCAGACCCTCGGTCTGTAGCTTTTATTTACACATGTTTGAAACTTAGCATCAGCACTGCACACAAGAGTAAAGTATCAGTTTGCCGGCAGTTCCAGCCATATTTTTGGTACTCTTCTATAGTTCTACAATAGTTCTAACGACTTATGTGGATTTCGTCCAGACTTTCGTTATATAGTTATTATTTACACATTTTAGAAAGTTAGGGCCCGCACCGCACACAACAGTAAAGTATCAGTTTGCCGGCAGTTCCAGCCAACTTTTAGATGTTCTCCTACCGTTCTACAATAGCTCTAACGATTTACGTGGGTTTCGTGCAGAGTTTCCGTCTATAGCTATTATTTACACATTTTTGAAACTTAGTGCCAAGACCGCAGACAAAAGTAAAGTATCAGGTTGCTGGCAGTTCCAGCCAACTTCTTGGTGTTCTTCTATAGTTCTACAATAGTTCTAACGACTTATGTGGGTTTCGTCTAGACTTTCGGTATATAGATATTATTTACACATTTTTGAAACATAGCGCCAGCGCCGCACACAAGAGTAAAGTATCAGTTTGCCGGCAGTTCCAGCCAACTTTTAAATGTTCTCCTACCGTTCTACAATAGTTCTAACAATTTACGTGGGTTTCGTGCAGAGTTTCCGTCTATAGCTATTATTTACACATTTTTGAAACTTAGTGCCAAGACCGCAGACAAAAGTAAAGTATCAGGTTGCTGGCAGTTCCAGCCAACTTCTTGGTGTTCTTCTATAGTTCTACAATAGTTCTAACGACTTATGTGGGTTTCGTCTAGACTTTCGGTATATAGATATTATTTACACATTTTTGAAACATAGCGCCAGCGCCGCACACAAGAGTAAAGTATCAGTTTGCCGGCAGTTCCAGCCATATTTTTGGTACTCTTCTATAGTTCTACAATAGTTCTAACGACTTATGTGGATTTCGTCCAGATTTTCGTTATATAGTTATTATTTACACATTTTAGAAAGTTAGGGCCCGCACCGCACACAACAGTAAAGTATCAGTTTGCCGGCAGTTCCAGCCAACTTTTAGATGTTCTCCTACCGTTCTACAATAGTTCTAACGATTTACGTGGGTTTCGTGCAGAGTTTCTGTCTATAGCTATTATTTACACATTTTTGAAACTTAGTGCCAAGACCGCAGACAAAAGTAAAGTATCAGGTTGCTGGCAGATCCAGCCAACTTCTTGGTGTTCTTCTATAGTTCTACAATAGTTCTAACGACTTATGTGGGTTTCGTCTAGACTTTCGGTATATAGATATTATTTACACATTTTTGAAACATAGCGCCAGCGCCGCACACAAGAGTAAAGTATCAGTTTGCCGGCAGTTCCCGCCAACTTTTAGGTGTTGTTTTATAGTTCTAACCACTTATGTGGGTTTCGTCCAGAGTTTCGGTCTATATTTGACACTTAGCGCCAGCACCGCGCACAAGAGTAAAGTATCAGTTTGCCAACAGTTCCAGACTATTTTTTGGTGTTCTTCTATAGTTCTACAATAGTTGTAACGACTTATGTTGGTTTCACCCAGAGTTTCGGTCTTTAGCTATTTTTTACACATTCTTGAAACTTAGCGCCAGCACCGCACACACGAGTATAGTATCACTTGGCTGGAACTGCCGGCAAACTGATACTTTACTCTTGTGTGCGGTACTGGAGATAAGTTTCAAAAATGTGTAAAAAATAGCTATAGACCAAAACTCTGAACGAAACCTACATAAGTCGTTAGAACTATTGTAGGTCTACAGAAGAACACAAAAAGGTGGCTGGAACTGCCGGCTAACGTTTCTGCGCGAATGGACATGAAATTAAACCATTTGTCCAATTATATATTTTTATATTTTTCTTTGGAGTTGTTAGATTCGAAAACGCGACAAGAACTTGAAAAGGATTATTTAGAACAAGAATTTCTTATATTTGAGGATCTATTGCAATTCCTGCGTAACAAATGTTCAATCTTTGCTATGATTGGAAGTAGTACTGCTTGTCCGTTAAAAAATATTCCTAACGCACCTCACAAATCTATTTCACATTATTTTGAAGCAAGCGATAAACGTATTGCTATGACTACACAACAAATTAATGTTATTGCACCCAAAGTAGTCATATCCTTTTGTCCTGCTTGCAACGAAACCCAAAATTTATTAAATGTCCAAAGTTATTGGCACTTTGGCCTAAAGATAGGTATGAAAAAGTGAAGCAACTACGCAGATGTTACGTGTGTTTGGCGCCACATAATGTTGCTTCATGTCGGTCCAAATATCAATGCCGTCATTGCGGTAGCAAAAACATAATTCCCTATTGCATTTTAACGGGCCCATAACCTTACAGTGTGGGCCTACTGCATCGCGCTCTGATGAGGATAGCAGTTTAGTTTCCCATAATTCGAATAGTTTAGAAGAAACCCCCTTCTGCCCCTATTCCTTTGGTTCATTCTAGTGCCAATGAAAAGGGTACCGTTGCGCTTTTAGCCACGGCAAAAGTATGGATTTTATCTTCCGATAATAATTGGCATCGATATCGGGTAGTTTTAGACGCCGGGTCTCGTTTCAATTTCATTGCTGCTTCTTTGGCAAACAGTTTAGGTTTGAAACGTAAAAATGTCTTCTTGAGACACGCGTGGGAGGAGAATCCGTATTAAACAATGTAGGCGGTCTCGTTGATTGTAAAATTTCGTCTCTTGTAACGAATATATATTCTATAGCACCATGTTTGTAAGAATCGCTTCAGCATAGATTTATTCTGTGGTATTTAATTCTCGTATTTGATGCTATAATGTCTAAAAGAAACAATCCTATCTGAAAACGGGAAGCCATGTTCGCTTAAATAACTTAAATGCTTTGCACGGAGGTATTTGATAGTATTATAATTTTCAAGGAACGTATTTATATGGGGTCTAGTAGTTTGTGTTGTCTACCTTACAGGCGAATTCTTCCTCTTTATTCGGTAGAATTAGGATAGCGCGTGCGTGTACTAGTCACGAGGTATTGCGCCACGCAAATAAGGTGGCGTACTAACGAGGACGGCGATTGCTTTTTCTAAATGTAGTCGAGTTGGCAGTGTGTTTTCTTAAGAAGGATGAATCTCCATTCTTTGCAGAAGTGGGGCCTACGGATTGGCGTGGGGTGGATTAAATAGGGGGACGAGTTGCCTTGGGACACGGTACGAAGCGCCAGGCTCCTGTGACACCGGCAAGGCAATGAAACGCGCCGCCCCTTATTATTATTGTGCTAGGATTTGTTAACGCGTATGACAGAACGGAGAATTAAAATGATGGACTAGAATGTAGGAGAAGTATTTTTAAATGTTGCAATAACATTATGATATGGTAGGACGGTGTTATAGTTGAATCCAAGGTTGGAAAGCTGTTCATTTATCAGCGCAATTACAGCCGTGATTTAATGTTTCGTCACAACAATTTGATGAACACATTTCGAAGCATGTACGTCGACGTTTAATAATTAGATTTGAAAACATCAACACCTACAGGTATCAAATCTTCTTTTTTGCTTTATTTGTGAGAATTCGTGAATGCTTACATAAATAATTTTCAAGGATCGTTTGGTTAAGTTGAATTTTGTATGTATAGAACAGCGTGTGAGAAAATAGCCACGAATTACTACAGTAATAGTTTTGTAAAATTTGCATAAATTCACTTGCTAACAATATGATATTTTAAAGTCCATTTCTTACTTTTAAAAAATTTATTTACACATATTAAAATTTTAATAAGCCTCTAATACCAGATTTAAATGAAAAGTTGTTTGTCTAAGTTAACTACATGTGATTCGATTTTTTTTAGAAATAATGTTTGAGACACATATGTGAACCAATACTCAGATCTGAATGCTTGGTGCCAAAACTTGTTTTGATATATTATTAACTTAAGGTCCTGTTATGTTAAAGACAGATGTATTGAAAACCCAATTTTATTTGTTCATTTTGTAAACATATTTAAAGAAAAAATTCAAGAAAGAGAAACTATATTAAATTTCATTTTAGACTCAAGTTTTTTATTCCATGCATAATTAAATTCACTAAATTTTAAAGTAAATAAGTTTGTTGATCTATGAAATTATACGAGGCTGAAGTAATTTAAAAAGCCCAGATATGCTACAACTGGTTTGTTCTAGGTATTTATTTTTGATTTAAATATCTTTGGTGTGGTAATCTCAATATTATCCACCTGTAATTATTGGCATGTATTTTTATTAGAAAGCACAAACTGTGTCTTTCTAATAGAGAATTTGTTGTGTATTTTTTTTCTTCCAGGTTCATCGAGATCGGAGAGGTCGTAAGTATGCTTCAGAGGTTTCCAGATACATTAGTTTAGTAAGTTGTAAGTTTTTATTGCATTTATATCCCGTGAGTTTCTGTATCTTCTCATAGGAGTATTGAATCTTTAGTGTAACCGTTCATACAGATACAGTGGCGCTCAACCCATTTTCCTTTTGTTAGTTTATTGTAGAGTTTAGACCATCCCCACACCCTTTTCTCA
The DNA here is from genome assembly GCA_036346225.1 of Platerodrilus igneus. Classification (NCBI taxonomy): domain Eukaryota; kingdom Metazoa; phylum Arthropoda; class Insecta; order Coleoptera; family Lycidae; genus Platerodrilus; species Platerodrilus igneus. The sequence continues at coordinate 3,233,501 of JARFIW010000822.1, forward strand.
TTGCTCACCCTTGCGGTAATTCCCAGACTTAGCCGCGAATAATTAAAGCTTCACTTTATCCATCAACAAGGAAGCTCAAAAAAAAAATAAACGCTTGACTCTAAGCCATGGCGCTTACCTTAATTTACAAGCTGTAGTCTTGCCTCACATTACCGCTGAGCTACCTACAGTAACGATACCGATTCAGCTTAGACAGCAATTTTCGTCGCGTCAATAATCTGACCGAGATTGTCAAATAAAATCCCTCGTAGACATTTTGTTGGGGATACAATCCGTTTTAGATATTACCCCCACCCAACCGTTGTATTTAAAAAAAATCTCACTGCGGTTGATACGACGTTTGGTTGGATACTTACGGGTGAAGTACCCAGGTTAGCTCATGCTCCTGCGGGTGTTTTTTTACACATTAACCTGTCGGAGAAGCCTTCGCTCAACGAAACCATACGTTGATCTTTTATTCTCCCTATGGGGGCGGTAACCCTGGGTTGAATTACACTGGCCTCATTAAAAAGAGGTTTCTTCCGGACTAACTCGGGGTCTATTCCTGCAGAGGCATGAAACATGCAGGACGGTGTCTAAAATATACTAAGCAAATATACCGCTGATCTGATTGACATAAAACTTATATGGCGCCACTGCGTCTGATCCAAATATTTGATTATTTAAGGGAGAACGCAGAAAACCCTCAAATATTTCCTTTTTACGAAACCTCAAATTTCAATGAATAAAACACTGCTGTATTACCACAGGACCTGTAATAAATGCATGATTATAATTACAAAACAAAAATATATAATAGGAGCACTCTTTGTGTTCTCAAACAAAACACAGCCAATCCTTATTCGATGATGTCATCAAATAAGCAAATCACTTGACCTTTGTACCAATAATTTCATACGTGAATTCAGAAGGAAATAAACACGCAAAATTAATGTTTCTTTATTAATTTCTATCGTTATCTACAATTACTTTTCACAATGTTTCATATTATTATATTCAATTGGAATTAATCCTTTTACCACTTTAATGGTTCCTTTTAATATATTTATTTACTTTTTTTTTTATTAAACAGACCACTGGACTATTCATCAAAACTTTCTTTGCCTTTAATACTTACTAAAAAGTCATAGACTTGAATAATACAAATACTAACTCTTTATGCAAATATAGTAATGCTTTCTACCAATTTATTACTGAATTCCTAAAAATTATTAGATTTATCCAACCAAAGATCTTTGATAAGGATGAACACGGTTAAAAAATATATAAGCAGCCAAATATATGAAAATATCTTTAAAGCTATTTCTCAAACAGGTTTCTTATATGCTTATGTTTAATTTAAGTTTATCAATTGACAATTATTACCCGACCAAATTGGAATTTGCTTTGAAATTTATTTATTTCTATAAATTCAGGATCGTAATGAAATGTACGAAATGTATGCATATTATATTATAGACTTTAAATTTATCCGATTGGCAATAATTAACATCCCAAAAATCAAATTTCAAACGAATTGCAAAGTTCGGCACTATTAATAGAAATGTAATTTTTAAACACAAGAAACTGGCTGCTCTCTATCAAGTGAACGATGTAGTATTTATGCCAAAAATAGTTTTCTACTCACCAAGCTTTCTTTTTTATAATGGTTATAGATGTAGACACATTACCTATGTCGCAATAGAAGCGGACCTTGACCTGATATTTAGTCCTTATACTTGCGGACCAAAACATCTGTTGCCCTTGTATTTAACGAATGTGAAATCTTCTGTTAGATGTAAAGACGACCAATAATATTACATATGTCGAACTTTACCAAATAGCTGCATTAACTTACAAGAACGGAGAATTTTTAGCATATCATCTTTTATTTCGTAGGATAAATTCCAAAGACATCAAAACTTGAAACATAGTTCGGATCAGCCCATAAAAAGTCGCATCAGCTCATAAACCAAAAGAAATATGTATATAATACTCGCTAAATCAAATTTGTATATGCTACCTCGTTTTAATGGATTTATACCAACCAATTCTAAACTAAAGTATGTGTTTGTTTCTACATAATATTATAACAGCAATATTTAATGGCAGTTCTGATTGCCCACGCCAAACACTAAATCATCGTGCTTTCTTGCACGAAATTATTATTACCTTTTCTGACTACATTCGGCAAGCAAGTCTTCGAAACTACGTATTATCTGGTTGTGTTATTTGCTGTATCAGTGGGGGTATTAGCTAGTTGCAACATTGGCAGCGCCGATACATTTATTGTCGCATTTTCCGTTGAATAAATAGTTTTAACACATAGCAAGTTTTATTGAAATGAACCGTGAAAATTTGACGCGGTACAACGTTCTTTCTGGGAATCAGAAAAAATAATTTTCCCACAAATATTTCACCGGAAGAAAGTACTTGCAAAAAATATTTCAAGTCCACAACAGAACGCACCGATTGCGGTCGATATATGGTTCGTCTACCTTTTAAAGAAAATATTTCTCGCGAATAAAACTGGAAACGAGGTTCCAGCATGATAGAGAATATTATAAGTTGTATTCAGAAAATATGTCTGATTACATTTTCCAGAATTATTTGACTCCTGCTATAGTTTCATCTCCTATACTATGACTCACCACGGAATTGTAAAGAAAACGCCACTTGGTACCCAAGTTCGTGTTGTGTTTAGTCCCACTGATAAGGACATAAATAACTTAAGCCTTAACGACATTCTTTTAGCGGGGCCTAAATTACAAGCTGATTTTAGGTTAACGAAATAACTCTAAGAGTAAATTTTTATAACGTGATCATGTCACCTTAAGAAGGCCCTTACAATAATTAAAGAAGTAAATAACTGTGATATTATTAAAGTGCATGTTCCATACCACAATTGTCTCAAATATAGGAGAGCTTTTACAATTGGTAGTAGAGCGAAAAAACATTAACGTTGCATGGAAACACATGCAGTTATAATACAAAGTAATTCCCAGGCAATATTATAATAATACCCGTATAATGTAGTTAATTACTGCTTACTTAGCAAAACTCACAAATATCAGGTTACACATAATCTTGACAGAAATATAAAATAAATATAATGTAAAATGTTTTCAATGTATCTATTTAGATTGCTGAGGACATGAAATAGCATTGGGCATGTGAACTTAACATGATGAACCCATATGCGCTCGCTCATTTTTCATGTGACTTAAAACATGATCAATAGGAATACTTTAGACTGACGTAACCCCACGAACATATGAAAAATGAAAAAAATGGCAAATGCTAAAGAGTGGGCGGAAAACAATTAATTAATTATTTGCGAGCCATAGAAAAGACATCTATGAAAGTAACCTTTGAGAGGGTTGTCTACTAAATCTCTTTGAATTCGCAAACATGGGTTAAACAAGGTAATATCTGCAGATTTTTAACGAAACTCAACAACACCAATAGAATTAGGGCGGATTAGATATAAAGCAACAAAGATTGGAAACGATGAACACGCAGAGCATCAATTTAATCCTTTCTCTACGGAATTTTTATCCACAATAAAATTTAACTGTAAGTTTAGTAGCTAATTAGGAATTTCTTATATTGATTATTGGTAGGTTTATGTATGATGGTAGTTTAATTAAATATTCTTGCAATTATACAACATTTACCAGTCTAGAATGTTCATTTTATTAGATGTATAAAACGTGGATGTTGCCAGTTTAATTGAAAGAATAAGAACGTGTTTTAAATTTTTATAGTTGGATCATTAAGATTATGACTAATTGCATGTGAACTGAATTATATAATTTCAAACTTCTGTGTGTGTACCTATTTACAGGGATGTTGATATGTTGCTGGTATTTAAATTGATTTAATTACCTCTACAATTTCGCATGTATACCTGTTTACAGGAATAACGATATAATGCTGTATTAAAATAGATGTATGTGTTTTCTTATTTTAGTTTAGAACTTTGTAAAAAGAACAAACTTCAACAGGAGGCTTAGGTATTTAGCTTTCCCAGAAATGTTATTCGTTCAGAGGATTAACGCTAGGCTAGAGGTGTTGGCGTTCATAAATTTACGACAGTGTTGAAAGCCGCTCAAGGTAAGTGTTACTGGTGACGTAGCTTGAAATTGCACCTACTAAATTGTTACATTTATTAAGCTGTGTTCCATTTTTTAATTGTTTCTACAGAGAACCACTCTTGAAGCACCGTAGTTAGCCTGTGTACCTTCAATTTGCAATTTCAAATTTAATAATTTAACGCTTAATTCACCCGTAACAAATAGTTTAAATTTCAATTTTAATACACTACTTTATACCTTAAACTGCGAAGATTTTGGAAATACTTTGTTAAAAAATGGAAACGTGTTACGTTCCAATTTTGTTTTTAAAATTTTTTTGTTGCTAATTTATTATCCGTTCGTCTAAATTCCATGTCTACTGTTCAATTAAATCATTTACATCCTATGTATAATAAATACGCTTTCTACAAATTTTCAAGTCGAGCTAATTTAGTTTGAAACAAAAAATTTATGCTACAATTAAATAAATCAATGTCCTGTTTTAAGTATCTCGTTATACCTTGCGATAGTATATCATTACTTTCTCTGTGGTTTCATTCTAAACTTCCGTCGAAATAGTATATTGAACTATTCCGACATAACCCGGGTTTTCTAGTCAATCGCGCTTCGATAAGCGTGGATGTTTGCTTTTCGAATTCGTGTTACTTTGAACTCAATTTAAAATTGGTCTCTGTAGCTTGTGCGTTGATGCACTTAGTTTATCCGTCGGATATGTTTTAGATTGTTACTTTCTACCAATTTCTTCCTTGTCCGTATTCAAAATGACTTCTTTTTCGGCTTCCCATCAAGGTCTTCCAGTGTAGGAGTGGAATTTAAAATGTTCTGGTGCCCCAAAGCACTCTTATCGTACATGATTTTTTGAGACGGGTCGAAAAACTCCAACAAACTCACCATGTATCCGAATTGCAGTTATTTGAGTCTGCAGTGGATTTGTTTGAGTCTATAGCGTTACTTTGGTATCGTGGTTTTCGGCATAGGTTTTCTGAAGGGAAGTCGTCTAATTTACTGATTCAACATTTTGAACCTCCAGATTTTGCGTATAAGTTTGCTACTACTGAGGAAAATACTTTTTCTTTACATGGCCGAGTTGTTAAGATTTCTCCGACGCCTACGAGTAGATCCGATACTTTTTCCGTACGTTCTACTGTTCTTCCTCCTACTTCTACTTCTACTCGTCAGGTCGTATGCTTTAATTGCGACAAACGTGGTCATGTTTCGACATGTTATACTCGTCCTCAAGTACTCCATTGTTATGGTTGCGGATATAAGGGAGTTTCTCGCCGTAACTGTCCGAACTGTCATCCTACTATCAATCGTTCTTCAAATAATCCTTCATATTCTGCCTTCACCTCTAACTGCCTAATTTCTTTTGCTTCTCACTCTACGTTCTCTTCTGTCTCTCATCCAGGTCACCCTGATCCTACTAGCAAAACATACCCTTTTTCGGCAAATATAACTTCGAACAAAATTTCCTCCGTTTCTAGTTCTACATTCTATTCTACTCCTCCTTCTTCTTGCCTTACTTATTCACTCTCACCCCAGACTGTGCCTCCGCCACCATTATAGACGATGCTTCGAATCAGTGACTTGCAGATAGCTTCTCAACAGTTTCTTCTCGCTTTCTTAAATTGTTCTAGTCAAGAAATTCCTGTCGTGTCTGTAAGCACACATGTCGCTGAAGTGACGATAATTTCTAGTTCAGTCAGCGAAGGTCCTGTTGAGGCTGTTGAGTCCGTAGCTATAATCCCTGCTGTTGTCGTTGTCCAAGTTTTACCTGATTCTGTTTCGTTACCTACTCTTTCTCATTGCTACTACATTGCTACTACATGCTACTTGCTTCTGGTCTTTTAACTAAAGTTGATGAAATTCTGTCTGGTGCTGCTCCTTTCTTTCATGTTATTATATTTTCTTCGACTCCTTTATCTAACATTGGCAAAGTTCTACTTGATATTGTTTGTTCTTGTAACGTTGATGAACTTCTACCCGATTCTGTTCCTTTATGTAATGTTACTGAAGTGTTATTGAATTCTGTTCCTTTTCCTCAGGTTGATATTCCTACAGCCAATGATGTTTTCTAGTCCTTTATCTAACGTCCTTGAAATTTTATCTGCTTCTGTCCCTCTAGTTAACGTAACTAAAGTGTGCTCCACTTGTGTTTCTTTTCGTAAGCTTGATTTTCTTACAGCCAATACTTTTTTTCTACCGTAGATATTCTGAAAACCCAAGATGTTTTCTTTTCTACCGTTGACTTTCTTACCTCCTATCGTCCTATCCTAACAACAAGCAATTTTCTTTCTTAACTCATTTCAAGTTTCCTAAACTGCCCTCGCCAGCTCCTAAACAGCGTGCTACAACTGCTACACACCCTGCTGTCCCTGGTTCGAGGAAAACTGTCCCTAAGAGGCAGAAATTTGTATATACTAATTCAGAACCTGAAGATGTTGGTCGACGAAATCCTGATGTCTGTGATATCGTTTTGTTTTCCTTCTGGCGGCGCAAACGCCTCAAATCCAATACCTAGTCCTCGCGCCCCAGATTATGACGACTTTGTTCTCCTTCGGACATGTTTTTTAGACTTTTGTTTGTTGCTACAATTTGTGATTCTCGCTCTACAGGTGCTTCGGGTTATACTTCGGTAGTTATTACTACGACGTTGCTGGTATTTAATGTGTAAATTTAACCCTTATAATATTGAGAGAAACAGCCTTCACTATTTTTAATTTTAACATGTTGCTCTTGATATTGAGAAAACCTACATTTAAACTTTGCTATCACTATTGTTATTGCGAAAATTTTAAACATTAATTTTTTTTTGGTTCAATGAATTTTATTACCTGTTAGCCGCGAAATGCGCACTTCGAGGATCCACTATCAAATTTAACATTTACAACATCACTAAAATTTAATATTATTTATTTGTCTATGCGAATTAAGAAATTTTGTTTGTTTTTATTTATGTACAGTTGTTAATAGATAAGCGTGGGCAATTTGTTTTAATTTTTTTTTGTGTGCTTAATTTTTATTATTTTTTTGGTATTTAGGTGATTTCCCTCACTCTTCGCGTTTTTTTTCTTCTGGCTACGTCATTGCACGTAGCATAAATTATTGACGCCCTGGCGTGGAGCTGCGATTTGGTTTTAGTTAATGGTCACTCCATTTTTTTATTAATTTCTGATCCGAGTTTGCTTTAGTTAATTTTTGCTCCAATTTTTCTTTTGTGTATTATTGTTAGTGCCTAAGTTCCTACATGACCCGCATTTTCTCGGCCTGATATTACCTATGTTTTGTTCCTTACGTTCAATATTATTGGTTGGCTTATTTCAGACTATTGGTCTTGTGTTTTCGCCAATAATCCTAGTCCATTGAAAACGCTGGCGCCCAAGATTTTTCTTTTTCTTTCTTCCTTTTTTGTATATTTTGTTCTTCCCAACAAGTCTAGAGTTGGCTTTTTCTCTTTTCCTCCGATTTTTTTTCCTTTATTCTACAGGCCTATTCTAATTTCTATTTTGCTGTTTCGCTTCCATTGTTGTTTCTGAAGTTTATCCGTCGGATATGCTTTAGATTGTTACTTTCTACCAATTTATTCTTGTCCGTACTCAAAACGACTTCTTTTTCGGCTTCCCATCAAGATCTTCCAGTGTGGGAGTGGAATTTAAAATTTTCTAGTGCCCTGAACACTCTTACTGTACATGATTTTTTGAGACGGGTCGAAAAACTCCGACGAACTCACCATGTACCCGAATTGCAGTTATTTGAGTCTACAATGGATTTGTTCGAGTCTAAAGCGTTACTTTGGTATCGTGGTTTTCGGCATAGGTTTTCTGACTGGAAGTCGTTATCTAATTTACTGATTCAACAATTTGAACTCCCAGATTTTGCGTATGAGTTTGCTACTACTGAGGAAAATACTTTTTCTTTACATGAACTAGTTGTTAGGATTTCTCCGACGCCTACGGGTAGATTCGATACTTCTTCCGTACGTTCTACTGTCCTTTCTCCTACTTCCGCTTTTACTGGTCACGTCGTATACTCTAATTAGGACAAATCTGGACATGTTTCGACACGTTGTACTCGTCCTCAAGTACTCCATTGTTATGGTTGCGGATATAAGGGAGTTTCTCGCCGCAACTGTCCACACTGTCATTTTACTACTAATAGGTCTTCGAATCATACTTCAAACACTGTCCTCACCTCTAGCGGACTAATTTCTTCTGCTTCTCACACTACGTTCTCTTCTGTCACTCATCCAGGTCATCCTGCTACTACTATCAAAACACACCCTTCTTCGGCAAATGTAGCTTCGAACAAACTTTCTTCCGTTCTATTTTTGCATACTATTGTACTCCTCCTTCTGCTCGCCCTACTCATTCACTCTCACCCCAGAATGTGCCTCCATCACCATTGCAACCCATACTTCGAACTAGTAACTTGCAAGTAGCTTCTCAAGAGTATGTTCCCGCTTCCTTAAACGATCCTAGTCAAGAAATTCCTGTCGTGTCTGCAAGTACACAGTCGCTGAAGTACCGATAGTTTCTAATTCAGTGAGCGAGGGTCCCGTTAAAGTCCATTAACCCGTATCTTTAATGTCTGTTGCTGTTGCTGTCAAAATTTGACATGTTCCTGCTTTCTTTAGTTGTTCTACGCAAGAAATTTCTATCGTGTCTACAATAACAGATGTAGTTGATCCTAGTTCGCGAGAAATATTTTCTTTAAAGGGTAGACGAACCATATATCGACCGCAGTTGGCGCGTTCTGTTGTGGATTTGAAATATCGTTTGCAAGTACTTTCTTCCGATGAAAATATTGGTGGGATAATTATTTCTTCTAATTCCCAGAAAAAACGTATGATTTCGTTGAGCGAAGGTTCCTCCGATACGTGTAAAGAAACTCCCGCAGGGGCGTGGGTACTTCACCCATGAGTACCCAACCAAACGTCGTAAGAATACAAGTACGAACAGAAAATGTGGCGCACACGCCGTGCATCTACCATACCTTACGAAGTATCGAATACGAATGTTATTTTATATTATTTATAATATTGGACCACCGGTCAAAAAATGTGTTGGGGTAAGGGCGTGAATTACTTCTTCGTCTAGTGAAGCAGAAAGTGTGCAGAAGAAGCGAGAATTTCAAATATCTTCTATCCTCGTCATAGTAGTGATAAATTCTTCAAGGGAGAGAGAAGCGTTGCCTACTATTTGTTTTAAGTGGTATTTTGCGCTTTTGATCCCGGTCTTCCATAGCCCGCCAAAATGGGGTGCGTAAGGAAGATTAAAGCACCACTTTATACCTTTGCTGGCTAAATAATGGGCTACATCCGGATTAGAAATATTAAAAGATTTAGAAATTTTGGATATTTTTTGAGCCATATAGGTTTTTGGGTCTTTGAAAGCTTCTTTTAAAAAATCTTTATTTCCAAAAACACTCCTACCAAGTGTATTTTATTTACACAGTAATTACAATAATGATTTGACAACTTGGACGTTATGTTCATTAACATTTTAATGAACAGATATTCAAAGTTTCTAATTACTAATGAGTAGCTGAACAACCAACAATGTTAAAGTTATGTAGTTCGAGACTGATTGACCATCATGGGCTCCTCAGGGTATTTATGCTATCCCTGCCTTCGCATTATCTTGTGGAAAGTGCAGATCTTATGTCTGCTACTTCTTGATACAATACATTGTATTACTTCTTAGTAATCTTAATTCTAACAATTGCTTTCTTATAGTCTATTGTGACCTGCACCTGCAGTATCATGTTTCGTCTGGAATATAAAGTAGTCGTTTCCTTTCTCACTCTGATTATGAACTCTTATTAACCTTTTATAATGTGTCCTTCAATTATACAATGTAACAATCTATTTCTTAAGATAGTTGCATTTGAATACACACACACACACACACGGCGAGTTACATATCCCGAAATTAATATATATATATATATATATATATATATATATATATATATATTAATTTCGGGATATGTAACTCCGCTAAATGGCTATCTTGGTCTGAATAAACATTGATCTGTAATCCACATCGTAAAATGAATTGATCTAAAGAAGCAAGCCAAGCCTCTGTGGTCAGAGTGGTAACCACCTCGATATGAATGGCGCGAGATACCATGCATGTAAATAATGCTATATATACTTTATTGTATGTAGCGGTGCGTTATAACTGTTTCCATTTCATTAAAAGCCGCTTCTTCCTTGCTAGATGCTAATACCGTTATATTATCTGCAAATCTAAGCATAGCAATTTTTTCTTCCTGCATAATAATTCCAATGTCTTCCTGCATTTCACAGTATTCATTGCATCTTCGATGGACAAGTTACAAATTAACGGAGATAGGGCACATCCCTGTCTCTTTCCTTTTATAATATTTACTTGTCTATGTTCTTATTCTAATTCTGTTAACCCTGTTTGCTCTTTGTATAAGTGATGTACTATCTGCCTATACCTAAAACTTGTTCCAATCCTTTTGAGTATTTTGAACGTTTTCTTCCATTTTACGTTGTCAAATACTTTTTCCAGTTCTACAAACCCTATATACTTGCTTTCTTTTTTTTCTATTGTTTTCTCCGTTATCATCTTCAGAGCTAAAATAGTCTCCCATGCTCACCTGTTTCGCCTAAACCCAAATTGATTTTTTCCTAGTATTTCTTCATCCCGTTTTTCGATCCGTCTTCAAACAACTCTAGTTAATATTTTTGATGTTTGCTGTCAAACTTAATGGTGGCCGCAAGTATAGCGGCCCACACCTATATTATACTGTCTTAAGCCACCTATCAGACTAGTTTTAAGTCGACTGTAGGGTCGCAACTGTAAGCAGAACTCAGACCTTTAACATCATTTCCACGACGCTCCTGTTTCACGTTTTAATTTCAATTATTTTTGCTCTAAAGTTTTGAGCATTTTTTATATAACTCATAGTTCAAACTTACGGGAACCATATTCAATAAATTTTTATAATGTGGTCATTTTATCTTATGAAAGCCCTTACAATAATTAAAGAAGTAAACAACTGTGACATTATTAATGTTCCATGCCATAATTATTCCAAAATATAGGAGAGCTTTTTACAATATGTAGGAGAATAAAGAAACATGACCGTTACATGGAAACACATGCAATTATAATACAAAGCAATTCCCCGGCAACATGATAATAATATCCGTACAATGTAGTTAGTTACTGCTTACTTAGCAAAACTCACAAATATCAGGTTACACATAATCTCGACAGAAATATAGAATAAATATAACGTAAAATGTTTTTAATGTATCTATTTAGATTGCTGAGGACATGACATAGCAATGGGCATGTGAACTTAACATGATGAAATCTCATGCACTCGCGCATTTTTATGTGACTCAAAACACGGGCAATAGGAATACTTTATAATGACGTAACCCCACGAACATATGAAAAATGAAAAAATGGCAAATACTAAAAAATGGCCGGAAAACAATTAATTAATTATTTGTAAGCCTAAGAAAAGATACATGTGAAAGTTACCTTTGGCTATGAATTCTCAAACATGAGTTAAACGAGGTAATCTCTGCAGATTTTCAACGAAAACCAACAACACTAAAAGAATTGGGGCGGATTCAATCTAAAGCAACAAAGGTTGGAAACGATAAACCCGCGGAACATCAACTTAATCCCGGCTCTATGGATATCTTTAGCCACAATAAAATTTAACTGTAAGTTTAGTAGCCAATTAGAAATTTCTTTTATTGATTGTTGGTAGGTTTATGTATGACGCCTTTTCAATTAAATATTCTTAAAATTATACAACATTCACCAATGTAGAGTGGTAATTTTATTAGATGTGTAAAACGTGGATGTTGCCAATTTAATTAAAATGTTAAGAACGTGTTTTAGGTTTTTATAGTTGGATCATTAAGATTTTGACTAATTGCATGTGAACTGAATTATGTAATTTCAAACTTCCGTGTATGTACCTATTTACAAGGATGTTGATATACTGCTGGTATTTAAATTGAGTTAGTTACCTCTAAAATTTTGGATGTATACCTGTTTACATAAATAACGATATGATGTTGTATTTAGATATGTTTTCTTAGTTTAGTTTAGCATTTTGTAAAAAGAACTGACTTCACCAGGGGGCGTACGTATTTAGCTTCTCCAGATACTCATCGTTCAGAGGATGAACTCTAGGCTAGACGAGTTGGCGTTCATAAGTTTACGACAGTGTTGAGAGCCGTTCAAGGTAAGTGTTACTGGTGACGTAAATTGAAATTGCACGTACTAAACTGTTACATTTTTCAAATTTTGCTCCATTCCTTTAATTGTTTCTTTAAAAACCCACTCCTGCCGCACCGTAGGTAACCTGTACACCCTTAATTTTACACCTTAAACTGCGAACGTTTTGGAAATACTTTGTAAAAAAATAGAAGCGGAAATAGAAACTTCAGAAGAAACAAGCTACGATAATCGTTTCCCTAAAGTTCTTAACTTCATTAATAAAATTCAGAATTCGAAGCGATATAAAGCATTCAAGTCGATTACTTCCAGATTGTTCTTACGCCTATTACTATAGTTATATCGAGCTTGGTTTATACAATACGTAGCTATTCAAATCTCTTATATTATTTTGAATTACGTATTTTGGTAAGCTATAATTAACGACCAGGCGTTTCGTCTCATTAATATATGTAAACATTGCTCTTTAGTACATTAGCTATATATCGCTTCAAGGGGATTGCTTGATGTTACGTAAACTTTAAACATTACCTGTAAAGTAGTTAGTGAACTGAATAAGCGGTACCATACAATTTTACAGTTGATTTTGACATTAAACCAAGCATTCTTAATAAGCGGAAAGCTTGTAATAATCAAGCTTAAATTGATTTTAACGTTTCAACGGGCTTGTAAATAAATTGAGTTCCTGGTTATATTATTTTGATTCCTTTACGTTTGATATATTCCATTCAAATGAGCTGAGAAGTACCGCAATATTATTAATGTCGAAGGAACCCTTGTTATTCCTAAAAGAGCTAGCATATGTTAAATATTGTATCACAAAGGGCTTAGTATTTGCCGTGTCGCACGTACTAGTTGACAGCAGACAACTCATCTGAAATGACAGAATTACTAACAACCCCATGTTACTTCTTACAGCATATAAAACGTAAGCTACTTAGTATCAGACTTTTGAACTTTTGAAATATTCAGTAAATTCCGAAGGATTCCTGCCATCAAATCTGAAAGTTCTCGGAAAGTTTAAAGGCGTTACAACAGAAGTGACAGATTTGACCAATCAGCCACAAGAATATTCGATGAAACGCCTTCAGCGACCTCTATTTAACCTCACCGCTGCTAGGATTATTACTTTGTACTCTTTGCACGACGCGCTTCTGTATTTGTCAACTTGATGCTTTATGAAGCTGTACTTCAAAAACAAACGTTGCGAAAGCTCTAAGCTTTTAGAATGAATCGCGCGAGACTTGACAAGTTTAATTTGTTTTACCAAAGTTTTCACTTGAGGTATGACGTCACATTATAGAAAGATTAACTTGTTTGCAGATACTTTAATAACACGAGTAAGGGGAAGTTTTAAATTTTGAAGAAAACAATTTAAGTCTTACGTCTACTTATCTTTTTCACAGAAACATTTTGAACGGTTCAGGGACTACACAACTTTTGTTTTCAGTGTTGTATATGAAATTCGTTTATTTTTAAATGGTTTCAAGAAATTCTTAGTTCCATTTTTGCAAAAGTTAATAACGCTAACAACTTATGAAGATATGCCATTACGATAACAATTCCTTTACAGTGCTACGTGGCATCATTGAGAAGATTTTACTAACTGAACACCTCTTGTGCCCTTGCAGTATCTGGCAGGATACTCAAAAATTAAGGAACAGGCGTTCAACAATTTATAGGTTCGTGTTTTTGGTTTTGAGTATTGGAAAGAATTTCCACAGAAAGTACTAAAATATTTTAATGCTGCAAAAACTGACATTGAAAGAAAGTAGTGGTAAAAATTTAGTAAATAGCTCTAGAAAGTCTCTATAGTAGGGGACAAAGAATATTACTATAGTAAGCCTGCTTATCGTAAAAGGCGATTAAAAAGCCCAGCTAGGGGCATCAGCCTTGCTGGCTAAAAGATGTTGGAGGAGAGTCGGTTGGTCTCGGGCGATCCTCTATAATTTACAAGGTTGTTGGGGATTTGCCGTGACAGATAAGGTTTTTTGCTAAAATTTTTAAAAACTGCGTTGTGCAAAGATATGGGAACCAACCACAATATTTCCCAGACATGCGTGGCCTAAAACACGAATTATGTATGATGGAGAGCTCACTGGAGGTAAAATAGCACCTCATTCAGATCTCCGGGAGGAGGTACTTGGGGCTCGTCATCGTAAGAATTTAAAATAATCGTTCGATTTAGTGATAGGGACTTGGAATGTAATGTCATTAGAGTAGATAAGTTAACGAATTTATTAGTCGAAATGAGAAGAGAAAAGCTCGACATTTTAGGCATAAAGGAGATCCTCTATAATTTACAAGGTTGTTGGGGATTTGCCGTGACAGATAAGGTTTTTTGCTAAAATCTTTAAAAACTGCGTTGTGCAAAGATATGGGAACCAACCACAATATTTCCCAGACATGCGTGGCCTAAAACACGAATTATGTATGATGGAGAGCTCACTGGAGGTAAAATAGCACCTCATTCAGATCTCCGGGAGGAGGTACTTGGGGCTCGTCATCGTAAGAATTTAAAATAAATGTTCGATTTAGTGATAGGGACTTGGAATGTAAGGTCATTAGAGTAGATAAGTTAACGAATTTATTAGTCGAAATGAGAAGAGAAAAGCTCGACATTTTAGGCATAAAGGAGATCCTCTATAATTTACAAGGTTGTTGGGGATTTGCCGTGACAGATAAGGTTTTTTGCTAAAATCTTTAAAAACTGCGTTGTGCAAAGATATGGGAACCAACCACAATATTTCCCAGACATGAGTGTCCTAAAACACGAATTATGTATGATGGAGAGCTCACTGGAGGTAAAATACCGCCTCATTCAAATCTCCGGGAGGGCGTACTTGGGGCTCATCATCGTAAGATTTTAAAACAATCATTCGATTTTGTGATAGGGACTTGGAATGTAAGGTCATTAGAGTAGATAAGTTAACGAATTTATTAGTCGAAATGAGAAAAGGAAAGCTGGACATTTTAGGCATAAACGAGATAGTAATGACTTTTGGAAAGATAATTATAGAATAATTATAACTTCTTCAACTAATAGACAGGCAGGGGTAGGAATACTGTTGGGTTAAAGATTAGCACGTAAAGTTAAGGAGTACTTACGTTGAGTACGAAATCCAGACACTGTTTTAGTACAGGTTTGCATGCCAACAACTCAGTACAAGGATGAGGATGCAGAAAAGGTATACGAGGATATAAATAGTATAGTGAGAAATGCAAAGGGAGATGAGGATTTAATAGTTATGGGCGATTTTAATGCGTCACTGGGAGAAGGTAGTGATGGAAAAATGGTAGGAAAATTTGGGTATGGTAGACGAAATGATAGAGCAGAAAGATTAGTTGAGTTTTGCCAGGAACATAGATTAGTAACTGTAAACACCCTATGCGAACAACGTGTTAGAAGAAGGTATACCTAGAAAGCGTCCAGGTGATAGGGCTAGATACCAAATAGATTATATTTTAGTTAAACAAAGATTTAGAAACCAAGTTAAAAACTGTTGTAGTTACCTAGAGGCTGACATGGATAGCGATCATAAGTTAGTTAAAATGAAGTGTAATCTAAAATTCCAAAAATTGAGAAAGGCTAAAAGAGAGTAATAGAATATAGGTAAGCTTAATGATAGTGAGGTAAAAGAGGAATATAAACAAGTATAAGATAGTAAGATCAAAGAGATTGCTGTAGGAGGGAACATATAAAATAGATGGAAAGAAATAAAAAGGGCTGTACATGATACTGCAACACAGACTATAGGTAAGAAAAAAATAGAAGCCAGAAAACCCCTGGGTAACAAAAGCAATATTAGATTTAACAGAGAATAGAAGAGAGCTTAAGCCTTTCAGAGAATTGGATAGTGAAAGTAAACAAAAATATAATAAAGTTAGAAATAAGATAGTACATGAGTGTAGAAAAGCTAGAAATAAATGATTGGAGGAGAATTGTAAGGGAATACAAGATGATTTGAGAGTAGGTAAGACAGACAGGGTTTAAAGCGCAGTTAAAACGTTTTTCGGGGAAGATAGGAAAAATATAATGGTATTAAAGACGAGAATAATGAGCTTCTAATAAATAAAGTTGAGGTATCAGATACATGGAAAAGATATTTAGAAGATTTATATAAGGAAGACGATATGGATGAAGTAGAGAACGACCAAGAGGAGGATGTAGAAATAGGGTTCTCTATATTAAGAGAGGAATTTGATGGACCTGTTAAGGATCTTAAACTAAATAAAGTGCCAGGGATAGACAATACACCTGCAGAATAAATAAAATATGCAAGTCAGAAAACTTTAGATAGAGTATATGAATTAGTCAAAGTAATATATGACACAGGTGGGGTCGCAATAGATTTCGAAAGAAATATTATTATCCCAATCCCAAAAAAGTCAGGAGCTGATAGGTGTGAGAATTTGGGGAACGCATAGTTTAACTTCCCACGCTTTCACAATACTAGCAATAATAATTAAAAGAAGAGTAAAAGCTTTGACTGAGAATTATTTAAGCGAAGACTAATATGTTTTTTGTAAAGACAGAGGAATTGGAAAACCGATACTAATGATTAGGGTAAATATCGCAAAAAGGTTACAAAAAATAAAAAGACTCATTTGGCGTTTCTAAATTGAGAAAAAGCATTTGATAGGTTTAATTGGATGTTATGTTCAGGATTTTGAGAAAAATAGGAATCTCTCATAGGGATAGAAAAATTATATACAGTCTATATTAAAACCAAAGCGTAGTAATTAAATTTGATGAAATAGAAAAGGAACCTAAGATTAGAAGTGGTGTTAGACAGGACTGTATACTATCTTCTTTGATTTTTAATGTTTATATTGAGGAAGCTTTAAACTTAGCTAGAGAGAGAAAAGTGATAGATATTAGTGTACAGGCACATAAAATAGACATGTTACGTTTTGCAGATGATATAGCCATTATAGCAGAGTCTAGAAAACAGTTAGGAGAGCTTTTAAATACTTTAGATGAGATACTACAGAGTAACAATAATATGAGAATTAGCTCAGGAAAGACAAAGATATTGACAAGTGAGTTACAGCCTAGTTCTAAACGAAAATTAAAAATAGCTAATACCAAGTTAGAGAAAGTAGATGAATTTTGCTATTTAGGTAGTATAATTACAAAGGACGGACGTAGCAGAAGGGATGTAGTAGCTAAAATAGCTCAAACTAGAGAAATGTTTTTAAAAAAGAATGACTTGCCAATAGCTAATGGTATTAGTTCAGATAATAGAAAAAGTTTCTTAAAGTCGTGCGTATGGGGCGTTCTATTATACTATAGTGAGGCTTAGACAATTAAGAAGATAGATAAAAAAACAGCTTTTAAAACTGGGTGTTATAGAAAATGTTTAAGATTAGTTGGACAGATAGAGTAACAAATGAGGAAGTTTACAGAAGGATATGTGAGGAACCCTGTATGTGGAAACAATTAAAGTTCAGGAAAGATAGAATGATAGGGCACCAATTAAGACATAAGGGACTATTTCGTTAGGTCTTAGATTATAGACTACCAAATAAAAATTGATGAAGACCTGGACAAAGCTATATTAGTCAAATTATTAGAGATTTAGGTTGTGAAGGGTATGTAGACCTTTACATACTAGCTCAAAATAGAAAAGAATTTAGAGCTGCGTCAAACCGACCTTAAGTAAGTTCGAAAACAAAACAAAAAAGAAACAAATAAATAAAAATCAGTTAACTAAATGTCATGACGACATAACTCACAATTAGTTAGTGATCTGGCATATTGGCAGCGATTCGTTGCTGTAGCCTTACCATAACATATAATTTAATACTTTTCCTTTTTTGGAGGGGATAACCAGGTAATATTTCATTTTTTTATAAATGGGAATCATGTAAACGTGTTGGAGTTTTTTAACAACCAATAGGTTACTAATATCTATGTAGAGCCATAGGGTGGTCACACTTAAAACCACTCATGGTGAGCTGAGACGTCCTGTGTCAAAACTCTGCCCTTTGCTCTCAATGTAGAAAAAAAGTTCTTTTTTTTGTTTTTGTAAATCTTTTCTTTTCGCTTTTTTATGCCGCCTCCCGCCTTTTAATTATTTTTTCTTTAAAATGCCTTGCATTTTGGTGGGCGGTATGTTTCGTTTATATTGTATATAATTAACCGCTTAATTTATGTTCCGTTTATATTGTATAATTTACCGCTTAATATATTTTCGAAGTTGGAATTTGTTGATTTATTTACGTCCACCCGGTATACTAAAATGTTATAGAAATGTCCCGTGTATTACTTCAAACACAGCGCCTGTAGAAAGTGCGGCGATATCGAATAAACCATACTCTTCGCTTGTGCAAGAACATTCTTATCACCTTGGAGAATACACAAAGCATTGTAGGATCGATGTTCGTAGTAGAAGGCCGCCAAATTACATGTTCTAGGTTTCACCACATTAGAAGAGTCGCCTTTTGTATTCCGTACTAGACGGACGCCTGCAACAGTGTTTTTACAACCGCATTTCGTTCAGAACGTTCGCTATAAAATAAATATGCTTCGTTTCGTTATAACCACAAAAGTAACTGTTTGAAGTAATTGTTTGTCTTGTTTTAAAATTCTTAATTAATTGTTTTGGTTATTATCAGTTATTTTAATTTTCGTATAAATGTCCACTACTCTCTACCATCAGTAGCTATCGAAAGTATCGCAAAAGTAACAGTGTTGTATCATACACGCACATGCTTTATCTACTGCGGGTCCTTTGACACCAAGGGCGTCATAAAAGATCTCAAGCTCGTTACCAAGTTCGGGTAACCATTTTCTACATACAGGGTGCCCACAATCTATCTCCGTATATGGGTAACTTTTTTATTATAGAAGATACAATGTTGGTTAAATTAGCAAAGTTGAAGAGAAATTTACGAGTAGTATGATGCTTTTTTGAAAACTCACCTAGATGCTCAACTTTTTTAGATATTTGAAAAAAACTGAAATTTGCCATTTTCTTCAAACGCTAATAACTTTTTAATGGTTTAACCTATAGAGAAAATAAAAACTGCTTGTAAGGTAACTTTTTACGTAGAATTCAATAGCGTATATGACAATTTTAATTGGAAATGGGTTTTCAAGCTACAAACATAACCTCACTTTTTTTAAATGGAAACCATAGTTCAATATAACCCAAATGGAAAGGTTTTTCTTTTCTGATTACCCTGATGTAAGGGTTGATGTACTTATTTTCAGTAGTTTCTTCATAATAAAGAAAAACGATTTATTTATTTGCGGGCATCAAGGAGTCCATGGATACATATTTTAAATAAACAAAAACAACTGGCAATTGTCAGATATTATTAGTTAAAGTGTTTATTTGCTCTGGGTTGCAAATTTTGTGTAGAAGACTTTTAAATTTATTTGATTATAATAGAGAATGTATACAAACGACGAAAAAATGACATGCTCTTTTGTTACTATGCCTGTAACAGAAATTGTGATGCTACTGGTGATATGTATTATGAAAGATATTTGGAAAGAAGGCAGCCAGATAAACGATTGTTTTCTAAATTAGAAAACAATTTAAAAGGTTTGGTGCTTTTACAAAACCCAGTACTGATAAAAGAAAATTCAAAACTGATGATGAAGAACGTGTGTTAGCCTACATAAATTTTAAGCCAACAGCGTCCACCGAGAAACTGTAATTGAGTGCGCTACTTCTACAGAAAAAGCTCGCCTAATTTTAAAACAAAACCGCTACAAACCATACAAAACCCATGTTAGCAATACACTGTATCATGGGGATTGTGAGAGAAGACAACAGTTTTGTAGGTGGTTTCTTAATGAAACAAATAATAATCCTGGTTTTAGTCACACTATTATATTTACCGACGAAGCAAAATTTACTAACAAAGGCATGTTTAACAGAAAAATACAGTCTACTGGAGTCAGGAAAATCCCCATTTAACAGAAGAAAGGCGGGATCAACATCAATTTTCGATAAATGTGTGGTGTGCCATTTTGGTAATAAAATACTTGGGCCTTTCTTCTATAATTATAATTTAAATGGTGTACACTATTTGAATTTTCTACAAAACGAATTGCAAGAAATGCTCGATAATTTGCCACTTCATTTACTGCAAAACTTAAAATATTTTCAGCATGACGGTGCACCTGCTCACAATGCTCAAGCCGTTTCTGAATATCTTGATAATAGTTTTCCAAATTGGATTGGCAATGCAGGTCCTGTTCCATGGCCGGCAAGCTCACCAGAACTATCGCCACTGGATTTTTTTTTTGGGGCACTGTAAAGGATGTAGTGTATGCTAAAAAATCCAATAACATTGAGCAACTCAAAGATAGTATTACAGCAGCTATTACAAGTATAAAACCACAAACGTTAAATAAGGTGCACCAAAACCTAATTAAAAGGTGCGAAATGTGTTTGCAAGCTAATGGAGGTCATTTTGAGCATATGTTAATGTAGGAGTGGGCATATTCGCATTAATTAGTTTTTGTTTCCTTTGATTAAGTTATTTGTATTGTATGGATAGTTTATTTTTTAAGTATTTCATTTTTCTTAGTTTATAATAAATTTAGTTACAATAAACTTGTGTTTCCATTATTGATTTTTACACATTTTGTTTGTTTGTAATATGTATCCATGGACTCCTTGATGCCCGCAAATAAATAAATCGTTTTTTCTTTATTATAAAGAAACTACTGAAAATAAGTACATCAACCCTTACATCAGAGTAATCAGAAAAGAAAAACCTTTCCATTTGGGTTATATTGAACTATGGTTTCCATTTAAAAAAAGTGAGGTTATGTTTGTAGCTTGAAAACCCATTTCCAATTAAAATTGTCATATACGCTATTGAATTCTACGTAAAAAGTTACCTTACAAGCAGTTTTTATTTTCTCTATAGGTTAAACAGTTAAAAAGTTATTAGCATTTGAAGAAAATGGCAAATTTCAGTTTTTTTCAAATATCTAAAAAAGTTGAGCATCTAGGTGAGTTTTCAAAAAAGCATCATACTACTCGTAAATTTCTCTTCAACTTTGCTAATTTAACCAACATTGTATCTTCTATAATAAAAAAGTTACCCATATACGGAGATAGATTGTGGGCACCCTGTATACGGTTAGGAATGAGGGAACTCGGTACGAAAGTCAAAAGCCTGGTCCGGCCCGGCCGGACCCGATTTCGGGTCGAGTTTTTGAGCTAGGCCGCTTATGCGCACGGGCCGGGTCAGACCGCGCTTTTTATGTACTCGAGCTGGGCTTTTCAAAAAGCTCGGTTCGGCCCGGCCCAAAATCATCCCTAT
The DNA here is from genome assembly GCA_036346225.1 of Platerodrilus igneus. Taxonomy (NCBI): domain Eukaryota; kingdom Metazoa; phylum Arthropoda; class Insecta; order Coleoptera; family Lycidae; genus Platerodrilus; species Platerodrilus igneus. Next base: position 3,255,105 of record JARFIW010000822.1, read on the forward strand.
ATAGATTGATGCTTGAAACGCAGAATCTGTGTGCTTTTAACTAAAATTCAATTTAAACGTACCTTGTTTTTAGTAAGCCTGTACGGAAGGCTAAAAATCACTTTCTACAATTATGGTTAAAAGGAAACCGAAATATATGGAAGGGCATGGATTCAGTCTCGTTGTTCGTCCTCCATAATTTTGCTTATCATGAAATGCGTTTTAAGTTTTTGTATAGATATTTATAACAAACTGTTTTAATGAAGATATATAATGAAATATTTAGAACGCAGATAAAAAGATCCGTCTTGTTTATTTTTAGTGTCCTATGCATATAGTGTTTACATAGAAATCACGTATTGGATAGAATTAACATTGGACCTCAAAGAAGTGTTTTGACGTATGTACAGACTTCCATAACAATATAACAATCATCAACAAACGGTAAATGTCAATTTCGTTACAATGTGTTTAATTCAAATCGATGCAGTTAAAGCTGAAACACCGTGTAAATAAATAACGGATGCAGCTTTATTAATACTAAAGTTTTTAATAAAAAAATCTGATTTACACGAAACCGAAAAGAACGTTCTACAGTAAACATATACAATGTGTCACAATCTAAAAGCTTCTTCTTAAAATAAATAAACAGCTACAATTAAATTTTTAGAAACTGAAGCCACCAAATGCAAGGTGTTTCATTTCAGTTGTTTTCATATGTGATTTTGATGCTGTTGGAGTTTTATCAGGAAAACTTTTGCAACTAAATTTACTTGATAAACACAATTTCTCTAGTTAGATATTTCTTTTAAATATTAACAACTTGCTATTCCTATTAAAATGACGTATAATTTTTATAAGTATGCAGGGTACGGTTTCGCTCAAAATAGTTTGTGTTTTAATATCAATCTACATAGATTCCAGAAATATGCAAGGGATAAACGGGGTGCACGTCTGCAGCATATGCCGAGTATTCATCTAAAACTGAGCTATGTACAGTTTCAGTCCAAGGGTTGGAGTAGATATTTCACATAGAAATCTTGTGAAGTACTTAGTTAAAAATTCTGTAATCTGTAAAATTACTGATAACCTCGACTGTAACGCAAGATAAATGTTACCGACTACCTTGCTACCAGGGCGGGTAGTGGTATCTAGCAGGGCACACGACTGTAACATATGGGGAGGACTGGGAGAAAAGGAAAACATTTTAACAGGTGATTGTAGACCTAAAAACAAAACAAAATGTTCATATAAACATGTGTCCGGAAATGCTTCGTTAGCGAGATAAGGCTAGCGAAAGATTTCACCCAGTTCCCCCCTCGGGGGATTAAATGATACCAGACTGAAACCATTAGAACGGCAATTAAGACAAACATTTGATCGTTTTGTTACGTTTATCGTGGCAGCACGTTGGGCGCCAAATTTATGCTACGTTGGCTCGTAGCCGTGCGTAACACGAAGAAAATCAAAGAAATGACCGGGCTCATTCGGAGATTAGGGGGGGTTGTAGAAAGCAGACCAACAGATAAGGTACGCGGCTGTAAGGAGTTAGTAACAATACCTGCAATAAAAAAATTAGAATAGCAAACCTGCAATAAAAAAATTAGTCCTGCAAACCTGAAATAAAGAAAAATCATAGCATGCTGATCGAGCATAGATTGTTCAGTACTTTGTAGAATGTAAAAAAAACTGTTTGGATAATCTATATTATCTAACAACGGTAAAAGCAATACAAAAATTTTTAGTACAAAGTGAGGTAACATTGGGGAGTAGCGGAAACGTTTCCTCACACACCAATTAAACATAAATCAGACAAAATTTTAACAAAAAAATCAATAGGTAAGCACAATTGATATGAGTCATCCAGTATTGTTGATTCTTCCTTTTTTTTTCAAATAGCATGCAAGTCTATAGTAAAAGGTATCAGAACGACAAAGATATGGCAAAACAACGGATAGATATTTAAAGTAAGAATAAATAGGAAATAGTTCAACTTACAAAAGGTCCTTCAGTAACGCTTCCTTGCAATTGAAGTGTGGGATTCACGATGTCCGGCACTAACGCAGCACTTCACCCTTGACTGGGAGGGTGTGGATGGAACTTATCACACGTTACCCTAATCACACCTACGTATTTCACTGGTGTTAGCAGCAGACATTATCACGCGACGGAACTATGTAGCATTGATAAATTTCTTGTTAATTCTATTTCCTGAGACAATAATTTCGAAATATTCTGTAGCACTAGTTTAATTTCAACTGGGACCAAATGTATATTATTTTCATAAACATCCAAAAAGCAGTGAGAAACTTCAACCAATACCTTTGTAAACCGGTAATCTGTTATATTTCGCAAATAACGAAATTTGCGCAAGCAATAATCTGTTTTAGATTCTTTGGGGTTAGAAAATTCAGAAACTACAGTATCAACTGTATTTGGATAATCCAAAGTATGCACTACTCTGATAAAAAAAAGACCGCGAAACTAGATCGCACACACAGTTTAAGTATCAAAAGACAAAGCACAAAAAAAACCACAATGAGTAAAGCACGTGTATCACTAAAGTAAGTCCGTAAAATGTTCCGTAAAACACGTGCGTCGACCAAACACGTTCGCCTATCAACCATACTACTTCAATCGGAATTAGCACTACACTTTCTACAGTTAATATACAACTTTTATTTCACAAAAAAACAACTAAAATCGTGCCGTGCTTGTTCATGAACAATTCGAAAATTCATACCGCATTAATTCTCACTATTGTCAAAGCAAAAGAAGAAGCAGTATTTTTAACGTAATTAATATATAGGAACCAAGAACAAAACTACAACTACTCATCTGTTTATTCAACTCGTTCTATTCCAACCACCTATCGTCTATTATCTAGACTTGTATATCCACATAAGGAACAAAATCTATACGAACGGCAAGACGAGAACGATGCAATCCACGCATTATAATACGATGCATTCGCCTAAGGAGTTAATAAATATAAAATATAGAAATAGTAGTTACAGAAATGTATTTACTGTGGGCACCCTGTATACGGTTAGGAATGAGGGAACTCGGTACGAAAGTCAAAAGCCTGGTCCGGCCAGCCGGACCCGATTTCAGGTCGAGTTTTTGAGCTAGGCCGCTTATGCGCACGGGCCGGGTCAGACCGCGCTTTTATGTACTCGAGCTGGGCTTTTCAAAAGCTCGGTTCGGCCCGGCCCAAAATCATCCCTATATAGATTGATGCTTGAAACGTAGAATCTGTGTGCTTTTAACTAAAATTCAATTTAAACGTACCTTGTTTTTAGTAAGCCTGTACGGAAGGCTAAAAATCACTTTCTACAATTATGGTTAAAAGGAAACCGAAATATATGGAAGGGCATGGATTCAGTCTCGTTGTTCGTCCTCCATAATTTTGCTTATCATGAAATGCGTTTTAAGTTTTTGTATAGATATTTATAACAAACTGTTTTAATGAAGATATATAATGAAATATTTAGAACGCAGATAAAAAGATCCGTCTTGTTTATTTTTAGTGTCCTATGCATATAGTGTTTACATAGAAATCACGTATTGGATAGAATTAACATTGGACCTCAAAGAAGTGTTTTGACGTATGTACAGACTTCCATAACAATATAACAATCATCAACAAACGGTAAATGTCAATTTCGTTACAATGTGTTTAATTCAAATCGATGCAGTTAAAGCTGAAACACCGTGTAAATAAATAACGGATGCAGCTTTATTAATACTAAAGTTTTTAATAAAAAAATCTGATTTACACGAAACCGAAAAGAACGTTCTACAGTAAACATATACAATGTGTCACAATCTAAAAGCTTCTTCTTAAAATAAATAAACAGCTACAATTAAATTTTTAGAAACTGAAGCCACCAAATGCAAGGTGTTTCATTTCAGTTGTTTTCATATGTGATTTTGATGCTGTTGGAGTTTTATCAGGAAAACTTTTGCAACTAAATTTACTTGATAAACACAATTTCTCTAGTTAGATATTTCTTTTAAATATTAACAACTTGCTATTCCTATTAAAATGACGTATAATTTTATAAGTATGCAGGGTACGGTTTCGCTCAAAATAGTTTGTGTTTTAATATCAATCTACATAGATTCCAGAAATATGCAAGGGATAAACGGGGTGCACGTCTGCAGCATATGCCGAGTATTCATCTAAAACTGAGCTATGTACAGTTTCAGTCCAAGGGTTGGAGTAGATATTTCACATAGAAATCTTGTGAAGTACTTAGTTAAAAATTCTGTAATCTGTAAAATTACTGAGAACCTCGACTGTAACGCAAGATAAATGTTACCGACTACCTTGCTACCAGGGCGGGTAGTGGTATCTAGCAGGGCACACGACTGTAACATATGGGGAGGACTGGGAGAAAAGGAAAACATTTTAACAGGTGATTGTAGACCTAAAAACAAAACAAAATGTTCATATAAGCATGTGTCCGGAAATGCTTCGTTAGCGAGATAAGGCTAGCGAAAGATTTCACCCAGTTCCCCCCTCGGGGGTTAAATGATACCAGACTGAAACCATTAGAACGGCAATTAAGACAAACATTTGATCGTTTTGTTACGTTTATCGTGGCAGCACGTTGGGCGCCAAATTTATGCTACGTTGGCTCGTAGCCGTGCGTAACACGAAGAAAATCAAAGAAATGACCGGGCTCATTCGGAGATTAGGGGGGGTTGTAGAAAGCAGACCAACAGATAAGGTACGCGGCTGTAAGGAGTTAGTAACAATACCTGCAATAAAAAAAATTAGAATAGCAAACCTGCAATAAAAAAAAATTAGTCCTGCAAACCTGAAATAAAGAAAAATCATAGCATGCTGATCGAGCATAGATTGTTCAGTACTTTGTAGAATGTAAAAAAAACTGTTTGGATAATCTATATTATCTAACAACGGTAAAAGCAATACAAAAATTTTTAGTACAAAGTGAGGTAACATTGGGGAGTAGCGGAAACGTTTCCTCACACACCAATTAAACATAAATCAGACAAAATTTTAACAAAAAAATCAATAGGTAAGCACAATTGATATGAGTCATCCAGTATTGTTGATTCTTCCTTTTTTTTCAAATAGCATGCAAGTCTATAGTAAAAGGTATCAGAACGACAAAGATATGGCAAAACAACGGATAGATATTTAAAGTAAGAATAAATAGGAAATAGTTCAACTTACAAAAGGTCCTTCAGTAACGCTTCCTTGCAATTGAAGTGTGGGATTCACGATGTCCGGCACTAACGCAGCACTTCACCCTTGACTGGGAGGGTGTGGATGGAACTTATCACACGTTACCCTAATCACACCTACGTATTTCACTGGTGTTAGCAGCAGACATTATCACGCGACGGAACTATGTAGCATTGATAAATTTCTTGTTAATTCTATTTCCTGAGACAATAATTTCGAAATATTCTGTAGCACTAGTTTAATTTCAACTGGGACCAAATGTATATTATTTTCATAAACATCCAAAAGCAGTGAGAAACTTCAACCAATACCTTTGTAAACCGGTAATCTGTTATATTTCGCAAATAACGAAATTTGCGCAAGCAATAATCTGTTTTAGATTCTTTGGGGTTAGAAAATTCAGAAACTACAGTATCAACTGTATTTGGATAATCCAAAGTATGCACTACTCTGATAAAAAAAAGACCGCGAAACTAGATCGCACACACAGTTTAAGTATCAAAAGACAAAGCACAAAAAAAACCACAATGAGTAAAGCACGTGTATCACTAAAGTAAGTCCGTAAAATGTTCCGTAAAACACGTGCGTCGACCAAACACGTTCGCCTATCAACCATACTACTTCAATCGGAATTAGCACTACACTTTCTACAGTTAATATACAACTTTTATTTCACAAAAAAACAACTAAAATCGTGCCGTGCTTGTTCATGAACAATTCGAAAATTCATACCGCATTAATTCTCACTATTGTCAAAGCAAAAGAAGAAGCAGTATTTTTAACGTAATTAATATATAGGAACCAAGAACAAAACTACAACTACTCATCTGTTTATTCAACTCGTTCTATTCCAACCACCTATCGTCTATTATCTAGACTTGTATATCCACATAAGGAACAAAATCTATACGAACGGCAAGACGAGAACGATGCAATCCACGCATTATAATACGATGCATTCGCCTAAGGAGTTAATAAATATAAAATATAGAAATAGTAGTTACAGAAATGTATTTACTAATTGGGAAAAAACGTAAAATGTTAAGCTATAAAAATGCACGTTACAGTTTTATATGAATTTGCACCTGAAAAATTGAATAAACTAGGTCCCAGAAGTGTAAGTCCTCTAGTTTGTAAAATAACTTGCTTAAAACGCAAAAAATTACTGTCAAAAAACACGTTTTTTATGTTTGAGGCGCTATAATTTCATTAAATGACTAACAAATGTATAATCTCCATGAACAGAGATTGTAGAAAATTTAATTCTGAAAAAATGTATGTATATAAAGTTATCTCCTTTAGAACATTATCATGGTACATTTAATTTGTATCAGATTAAATTTTTTTAAAACGTTTATTACAATAATACATTATGGTTACTTTTTTGGAAGGTAATTTAAGTTACAATTAAATTTGAATTGATTAATTTAGAATTTATTTACTATTGACTTTATTTACATGCATTTTCTCAGAATTAAATTCTCTACAATTTTTGTTCTTGGATTTTTATGCATTCGTTAGTCATTTAATGAAATTATAGCGCCTCAAACGTAAAAAACGTGTTTTTCGACAGCAAAATTTTTGCGTTTTAAGCAAGTTATTTTACAAACTAGGAGACTTACAGTTCTGGGACCTGGTTTATTCAATTTTTCAGGTCAAAATTCATATGAAACGATCAAACGTTTGTCTTAATTACCGTTGTAACAGCTTCAGTCCGGTTTCATTTAATCCCCGGAGGGGAAAACAGCTTTCATATATAAAAACATAAACATTCATACATATAATAAATGCTTAAATTAGTTAATAGCAAGTACAGCTGAATATTTACAGGATTAACACGAGTACGTGTTAATGAGCACAAGCCAGAACAAATCTTCAAATATTTTTTGTAAAACAAACAATTCAAGTTATTAGAATATTACTAATACCATGATTAACACGAGGAAGTGTTAATGAACACAAACTAGAACAAACTGTTGTATATCCTTGTATAATACAAGCACTAACACGTAAGTAACAATAGTATTAAGGCAGTTGAAAACAAATTCAGTATATACAGGAAAAACGCGGGTGCGTGTTAATGAGTAGAAACAAGAATAAATGCTAAGTTAACATTGACAAGTACTAAATCCTCGTAAATACAAGATTAACACAAGTACGTGTTAATCAGCATAACGAGAACAAACGGGAAATAGCCGAGAGAAATAAAGGATTATTATTAGTCCAAAAGGAGCTGCAGGTATTCAGGATGTGACTGTCGGCATGTTGCAGGAGTACGACGTGGATCCGCTAACTGGCTGACGACGCCGGCGGGGTGGTACTTTGCTTTCTAACTGTATGCGTGTAAAATAGAGTGAGGATGTAGTTACCGACCGTATAAATGAATGATTTTGTGCCACCAGGATACAAATCATTGGCTGTGTAATGTTGTGGTAATAGTATGTTGCCGGAATAAATATCACCTACGGTGTAGTGTTCGAAGTAGGATAAATAATCGCCAGCGGTGTAATGAAATAGTAATGTGTTAATCAGAATCATAATCACTGGTTGTGTGTAGTGTGATTTAAGTAACGTAAGCTGGAACGTAGCAAAATACCAGATTACTTGGTTAACAATCACAAGCGTGCTAGTATGTACTGTTGCATGAATAAAAATCGACAGGACTGAACTTCTGGTCAATTCGGAGCTGTTTGTAAATGTTTTCCTTTCTGATTACAGGCGTGGTTATCGTAATGGGGGCAAAATATATCATGTTTGTCTAAGTTTTTGTCTAATAATAAAATTTTTAATATCTAGTAAAATTTCCCCTCGCTGAAGAATTTATTTTGGACAGGTTGACAGCAAGAGGTGCTGTGTTGTGCGGGGTCGACCTCGTGCCATCGACATGGACCTTCATTATTACGCCGCAAGAACAGTAAGTAAGAGAAGTATTTGGTTTTCGACCCGGGTGATCGGCCATGGTCTCATCCATTTGGTCTGCAGTTGGGTATTCCCTACTTGGTTTCTGATCATTGCTATGGAGCGGTAAGACCTTGGTTGATGTAGCGGTTTAGAGAGTTACTTTCACGTTAGTTAACCCTTCAGATACGGTCTTCCCTTGCTAGTCCGTGGTTAGGTACCGACCTTTGGTTTATGTCCCCAGGTATTGGTAGTTCGTACTCTAAAAATGCTTCGTTACAAGATGTGCCAGCAACTGCGTTCTTTTACTTAGAAATTTTGAATTTTTGCTGTTCGAAGCAAGGTAAGGACCCTTAAAGTGCGTGACAACACTCACAGACGGTATCTACATTTTGCTCATGCGAACGACGGCGCATTTTGTGAAAATAACTCGCTTTTAAGCGGTCCATGTCAAGAATCAAACCCGTTGCCTTAGGCTCAGAAGTCACACGTTTGTCAACTAAGCCACAAAGTCGTCTTTGCTTGAGTAGACAGTATAATGTAAGTAAGGGTCGCTACACTAGCGGCCAATTTACCAATACTCCAGCCAAAGATACTACATTTGGTTTAAAAGCAAAAATAAACGTGCATCAAATAAATCTGATTTTAAAATTAATTAATCATAAATAAAATATTTAAACTAAAGTTAAAGTTGGTGTTTAAATAATGGTATTCCTAGCGTTGACTTTGGAGTGTGTCTGATCAACAAGACACTAACAAAAAGTAGAAAGGGAGGGAGCTGTACTACCGAATAGCAGCCGTCAGCTCCGCTTACCAATGCGACCTGCAGGGTCGGCTTAAAACTATCCAAATCTAGCTCACTAATACTTACCAATGGATTCGATTTTCTAAGCATACGCCAAATTTATTAATAGCGAATATAGCTATTTGTTCCTACTTTATAGATTTACAATGTCGTCCTCCTTGGTCTAAGTATCTTATTCTAACTTCAGCCTAAATTCGTCCCCAACATTCACTATCGTTCCCTCTCTGACATATTCTAATTTCAATCTTTCTTCCTATAGATATTACAACCAAAAGTAAGCGGCAAATTTCAAACAAAACAAATCAAGCCACAAAATAATAAAATATATAAATGTACTATGCAGGCAAAAAATATAAATATAAAAATAAATATCTAAAAAGCATTACGCATGTAACAGCTAAATTATCAGGTACGTTAGCATAAGTATTATGTCGGTCAGCGCCATCACTAAAACCATACTATTTATTAATACAAATCAATGCTTATGTGAACACAGCTGTCAGGATATTTATACATGCCCCAAATATAAATTTCTGTAGTATCCCAAGAAATGGTCGTCTACCTACATCTATTTATTTCTTACTGCTAAAGGGAGGTGTGTATGCGCTACTGCTAAAGTCCTGGTTTGTATGCACTAAATGTCGTGGGGTTTCACAATCACTATCACATTTAAGTCATGGGGGAATGCGCGGTGTTACTCTATTTTACGTTCATAGTTTAATTGGTTCTCTTGGTTGAATGAATTTAATTAGAGTTTCTGATTTAGTTTGTAATTTATTAGCCCGATGCTTAAAGTTTGGAATTAATACCTGATATTCCGCGCGTTTAAAAAAAGACAGTGATTGAATTAGTGTGGGGTTTGTCGTGCATACTAAGATATTTGTGTATTCAATTTTTTTTTAGTTTTTTTTTTAATTTTAAGTTGTATCATGTTCACACATCATGCCGTCAAATTATCTCCTACTAAAATTTTCCAATCCCCAACACCACCAGCAGATTTACGCGTGGTTATCGTTAAAAACTGACCAAAACGCTTCTGGTTAGCTACTTCCCTGACTTCTAGGCTTTTAGTTCATACTAGTCCTTCAATAACTGGTTTTCTATCAGTTTGCCATCTCGAGTGGACACTCAAATAGCACGTCCTCAGCGCTTTCTGCGCTCTTACCGCATTCGCAGCGATTGTTTTCGGTCAACACGAATCTTCGCAAGTGGGCCTTCTGTTGTATCATCTTATGATCGAACTTCACCTACATCTAATCTCTAGCTTCTGTGTATAGTATAAATTTGTGTCAACCTGCCCGGAGCAATTTTGCTTCACCTCTCTCCCCACTATCGGATTGATCTTTCTCGCAGCCTTCTTTTAATCATATACCTCGGTATCGACGAGTGTGATATTCGGAAGTCAGTTGTCGCTGCTTTGGCCAACTCATTTGCTCTATCGTATTTTAGTAGACAGTATAATATAAGTAAAGGCCCCTACACTTAAGGCCATGTCCTCAATGCTCCACCCGAAGATACTACATTGGGTTTAAACAAGAAAATAAACACGTTTCGAATAAATCTGACTTCAAAATTAACCGATTGCAAATAAAATGTATAAAGTAAAACTAAAGTTGGAGTTAAAATAGTGGTATCCCTAGCGTTAGCTTTGGAGTGTGCTCAATCAACAAGACACCAACAATAAGTAGAAGGGGAAGTATCTGTAATACCGGATAGCAGCCGCCAGCTATGTTTACTGGGACGACCTAAAGGGTCGACTTAAGACTATTCAAATCTAGATAACTTATATTAACCAATAAATTCGAATTTCTAAGCGTACTCCAAATTTATTAATAGCGTATCCAGTTATTTGTTCCTACTCTATAGACTTTCAATGTCGTCCTCCCTGGTCTAAGTATTTTATTCTAAGTTCAGCCTTAATTCTAATTTTAATCTTCTTTCCTATAGATACCGCGATCAAAAATAGGCTATTTCGTGCGTTTGGGTGAGACGGTGATTGATTCAGTGTGGCGTTCGTCATGCATTTTTGACATTTAAATATTTCTTATTGGTTTTTGTTATTGAGTTTCTTTTTAACTTTTTTTTAAATTGTATAATGCGCAGATATCATCATGCCAAGTCAACCCTACCTCCTACTAAAACATTCCAAACCTCCCTCCACCCTTCCGATTTACGCGTGGCTATCGCCATGCAATCTCTCAACTGTCCCTGCAAGTTCTTTAAGAGCTGCCCAGCACGTCTTTTAGTTAATCACTTACCTGACTTCTTCTAGACTCTTTGGCTCTAGTCCTTCAACTAGTTTTCTATCTGCTAACCCCCTGCTTGCCATCTCAAGTGGGCAGTCAAATAGCACGTGCTCGGCGCTTTCTGCGTTCTAACCGCATTCGCAGTTGTCGTTCGTAGCTCTCGGTTAAGCCGAATCTTTGCAGATAGGCTTTTAGAGTGCCGTGTCCTGTTATTAACAAAAAAATCGGAGCAACCGTTTTACTTATTTTAGTTATAAATATGCAGGACCGTCAAAATAAAGGTAAAGATTTAGAGTAACCTTTAAACAACTTTTAAGAATTAAATTAGTACTCTACTATTCTTTAGTTATAAGTAAAGGCAACCTAAATAATTTAAATCTACTTATTCGAATAATAAACATATTTTTGAACACGAAGTGTACACTACGCTTACAAAACGTAAGAACTTGAGTGTAGTCTTACTTAGTGTAGTTGAAACTATAACACCCTTTAATTTTTGTAATATTAAAAATGGTTAGAATAAATAGAGTAAAGCGTAGTAAAAATTTCGAACAATAGTAACTAATTCGTAAACAGGCTAAATTAAAAATTACAAGGAACAATTTCTAAAAATTTTTTTAGTAAAAAACCACATCTCAAACAATTAGTAGAAAAAGCGTGTAACAATAAAGCGTCTTTGGACTATAGATAACAATTAAATAGGTTACCTCCTGCAATGTGTAGCTTATCTCTCGCAGGAGCAAACCAATTTCTTGATCCAAACTTAAACAGCCATGTGTTTATTAGCATAGTATGACATAAATTGCACAAGTGCCCGATACCGTTGGTAAAATTATTCGTTATTGCTTTTGGAGTAATTCCAAAAATTGCGTTTGGAATAATTCCAAAAATATTATTTTGAAATAAAATGTTTGTCATCTTTTACATGAACCAGAAAGCTTAAATTGGACTACTACATAATGTTATAATTTAGACCTCCACATACAAATTAAAAATTAACAGAACATATTCAAACGGTTGTGCAAAAATATTAAGGATTTCTATCACGGAAGAAAAATCAGAAGATTGTAAGATCGGACCATCTCGAACTTAAAACATTGCACCTAGAAGGTATTTATTGCGACCACTTTTGCGTCCCTTAGACACCACTGAACTCCGCTAAGAGTTAATATGTAATGAATTGTTCCTCAAACATCAACTGCCCACATCAAATGACCATCAAAACCATCTCCATGATATGTGGTACATCTTGCAAAAAAGCCAAGTTAGATAATAAGATAACGCCACAACAAAATAGCACGTTAAAGAGGCCCAGAATAGAAAAATTAAAAAAATAAAACAAATTGTTTGCGGTAAGTAAAACCAAGGACTTTGAGAAATGTTTCAAATTTTTAAAAACTGCAGATGGCTGAAAAAAGCACGCCACACTCATACTGAAGTAAATGAAAGCGTTCCTTGTATAGCGATGTTTTTCCGTGCAATTGCTTTACATTGATAACAAAATCACCGCCACAACTCGAATACATGTCTAGCAACTCACAAATAAAATATGAAATTGAATAAGTGTCTGTGAATATGTGTGAACCGTCCTCTGATTAATTACTACATTGTCGTATGCATGTGTGTACTTTACCTTCAAAGATCAACTTTTCTAGAAAAATTTTATAAGAATAATTCCACCTGTAACTCGGAAAACTCCAATGTATTCAAATCATATTAGCATGTCTGTCAGCTGGAATAAATGACCTACTTGGAGATGATTAAAATGCTGGGACCATTGCATACTTATACTGACTTCCGTATTGTGCCCATACTGGAATTCTGAACTATCTTAGAGCTAGTTTTGATATACGCCAAATACACACATTTCTAATGCATTATTCATTGAGTTGTAATATGCAATACCCGATATCAAATAAAGCAAAAAATGTTAGGTGTCGAGAGGAGAAAATGGAATGCCTTAAAATGCATTTCCGATATCTGACGAATGAATGGACGCCCCTACATGACGAACATTTCAAGAACACAATATGTTATTTTAACAAACTTCGAAATTTGATGAATAAGGAATCATATTCTGCTAGTCCATACAATAAAAACTTTGTATTTTGCGTGTACTTAGATTTAGGTACGAGAGAGTGCGAAATTGAAGGTGTGTCTGTAAAATCAAAGATACTAAGAATTTCAAAACGTCTTCTAAAGTGTTCTAATTAAATTAAATGTTTTAAACTGATTTTGCGCCTGGTTTCACTTGAAGTATTCGCCATGTTTATTAACTTCCAGTTTTAAACTCGATCTTGTTTTCTCAATTACAGAAGGGGCGAGAAATATAAAACAAAGCGCGTGAACGCTTTAATGATTGCAACAAAATTTACGCCGAAGGTCAAAAAGTTCAAGAGTAATTCCACAATATATTGACCTACATAAACTTCCAAATGCTATGGTATAAAGAATTTTCTTGTACGTATACCAATAACCGTTTAAATACTTCTTAAAGATATATTTTTCCTAAATTACCTCTTTGAATTGATCAATAAATGCAGCCTTTGCATTTGAATTGAAAGTGACAGTGTTTCGGTAAAAGAAAAATCAAAATGAAGTTTATTATAATCTTAAGCATATTCTATTTTTGTTCTTGTAGGGACGTTGATGCGAATTATATATATATATATATATATATATATATATATATATATATATATATATATATTACTCATATTTAGACCAGGGTAGAAAATTAAATAATCACATCAAATAATTTTAATCACCGTGTATAAGGAATTCTATTAAATAATACGCTTTATTAAAACCATGAAGCATAAATAAATTCGGTCGTTTCAGTAAAAATAAGAGATCTAAATCATGGACAAGACGCTTTACATCAAAAGAAACAGTATTAACAAGCTCTACGTAAGAAACAAATGGAAATTACGTGCAAAATTTATATTAATTAACCCTATTTTAAGTAACCGGTAGTAAAACAAAGTGTACACATAATAATTAATATTTAACTTGTATTCGCTAAAAATGAAAGGATAGAAGTCAATTTTAATTGAAGTTAATTGAATCGTTAGTAACAGATAATATCTATAGAAACTTGTAAAAACCCAATAAAATGCAAATCCTAGAAGTGTTACTTAGAAGTAGGATGTTTGAACACACCTGCGTATTTTAAAAGGCAATTTCAGTTTAATTTGTTTAGATAAACATGTCGATTCTAAGGATATTGGAAACGGTCAGATGCTTTAGCACGAAATACAAAACAGGGTTTATTTAAAAAGCTCATTCGGCGAAAATTTTGCAGATAATTAATGTTTACAAAGAATCTTGAGAAACCGGGGCTTAATATTCACGAGAAGGTGCGATACGGGGTTATTAAACCCAGATAGTCCACATGGACTAAAATATAATGGATAATAAAGAATATCAATTTGCACCAATACGAACAGGTTAGAAAAGGAAAGAGAAAATGCGTCAAGCAAAGACACATATAGTAAAAGGCGTGATTTAAGCAACGTCACGAGGGTCACAATTGGTTGAAAATAGGATGCAAATATCAGAGGTAGAAACAACAATTTCTGTACAAAATTAATTAGTTTTTCTCGGACATGTTTGCGTGCCGTGTGAGAATTTCTGAGATTTAAATGGGGCGAGTGAAAAATTCGTCAAAACCGACGCGCGAGCGACGGACTGGGAACATGGCATGAGAAATTCTTTAGAATTACCCGTTTTGGGGAACAGACCGACAGACAGGCTTTTTGCTATATATACCGAGGTGAATATAAACAAGCTCTCTTAGACTTTTGACTATTCGATGCGTTAAAAGCTCTTACATCCGCGACTTGATTCAAGATGTTAAACAGTGCATTTTAGTTTGATAAAATAATTTAAAATTTTGCTCGTATATTTTAGTGATTCAAAATAGTTTGTTATTTACGTGCTAACATGAATGTACTTCAGTGCACTTAGATACAAGATAATAAAATTTAGTATCACTGTACCAATTAGCAAAATTTACGACGACAAATGTATACACAAAAGTAGGCAGTTTTGGCGTATATTGGTGAAAGACGCATGAATTTCTCTGCTATTTTTCGGGGTGTTAATAATTAAATGGTTCAAATACGTGTCTGGATCCACGAAACAAGGGTCAGATATACACAGATGAGTTCCGGAAAAGCCCAGAAACAACTTTAAATAAATGGTGATGGAGAAAATTTTAAAAGCGTTGAGAATTAGAAGCCGTAAATATAATCCTGTTGGAATGGTGTGATTAACTGAAGGGACGATGTACATTGAAGCTACGAGGACAGTAACCTTCAGGTAAATTATACTATTTTGTTTGACATTTTTGTGTGTGTTGAATAACTTTATAATTGATTTACTTTAAATGGACATTAGTGAAATTGTACTAACCATAAAATTTTAATTTTAAAATGAAATTTGCTTGTTTAAGTAGAAAGGGGTATTTAGTATTGATGTTCTGAATTATGATGAAACTTTGGTATGTCTTTGAGCTCAATTAGACGAACCTGGTTAATTAACGTAAAGGGTGGTAGATGCTCCTTTATACTCAGACTCGGTCTGCTTATATTGTTATATTAATTAGTAGGCATCCAACAAGGACTTTAATTCTGGATGCACGTTAAAGTGATAATAAAATTAATCTTGAAATTCTTTTTAAAACTGAATTTTATGCTGAAATTTAATTTGAAAATTTAATGTATTCTGAATATTGATGTAAATAGAGTTAACGTTGATGTTTGTGGTAGGAATGTGTTGTTGAATTTTATGAATGAGGAGGTTTATAAAATTAGGTGAGCAGCTGAAGCGAAACCAGGATCACAGCAGTTTATGACGCCCAATCGGTGGGACTAGAATTTTTTTGTTGAAAGGACCCAGTTCCCGCATTCAAAGGAGAATATCACAGCAATATATAGATATATATGTATATATATATATAATGCTGTGATATACCCCTATATTAGGCCCCACGACTTAGGCTTGTCATTAAATGCTGTGATTAATTCCGCCTCACGGTTGGGCAGCCCATAAAATGTCGTGTTCCTTCCGCCCCACGGTTGGGCTTGTCATAAAAGCTGTGTTAATCGAGCCCCACGATTTGGGCGTACATGAAATGCTGTGATACTTCACCAGCCCCTTCGATGTGCGTCCTAAAATGCTGTGTTATTTTTTTTATATTAATCAAGCACTTGTAAAAATGTTAATTCATAAATCTCTTTGCCTCAACTAGCTGATTCAATTAAATAAAACAATTCTACAATACACTATATAATGATTAATTATTTACAACCTTTTTATATATCTTCCCCTTTTTAAATTATTTAAATCTGTCAGATTTTGAGAAAATGAAGGCAGCAAAACGAGCTTTTTATTGTTACATTTAGAGACCTTTTGAAACGTTTCAAAATGTCTATTGCCTTTCATAAATTTATCAAAGAACCCCAGTTTTCTCGGCTCTTACATTTTTGAATTATTATTGAAGTAAAACAGTTTCCACAAATAAATCATATCAAAATATCTAATCTGGAGTGGTTCAGTAGCTTCTCTGCATCCCCATGAATTTTCGTGTCCAGTCTGAATGTTTTGAGTCGAATTTGAAAGTCGACATCCAACCAAAATACTATCCAAATCGTTATTAATAAGTTTATTCCAGTAAAAGGATTTTTATCTCCGTAATTAACGAAACAGTAATAGAACATTTACAATTGTCAGAGATTACCAAATTAATTTAACAGGCAGTTATCTCCACAGTCTTCCTGACTCGTATCCAAGAGTATTACCCAAGAGCCCTGTTTTATTTATTTTTAGAAACTGTATAATTTCACTAAATCTGGTTTACTTACGTCTGTAGTAGTACGGCTCGCTTACACAATTTTTACACACTTATAAAATAATTTTCACTTTAATTTTAATCAACTGTTTGCGTGAATAATTTAGCACTTTTGAGTATAGTGACTACCAAGTTTCGAATGTATACTAACTCGTTGTTCAATTGTTATCATATTTATAGCCTTGCCCCATTGTTTGCGATTCGTTGATTTCACGTGCTGGGCGACACCAATTGTCCTATCTCTTGTGTTATTTCGGAAACTTTACCAATTGTGCAGTTTAACTGCATGGAAGAACGCTCAATTTGTCACGTAATTCATTCATATACATCACATTTAATTTAGGAATTCCAGAAACCTTCGTTGATAAAATCACGTATTATTTTAGTTTGCTTTATTCTAATCTAAATAGAAATAAATTTGGTGTTTGTTTATTTCCTAGTTAAATTGGATTTTTGAACAAATGTAATACTTTTCTAGCACGTACGCTTTTCAAATAATACATAATGTCTGCCTGCGTATGAGATGATATATTAACGCACTTGTTGAATATTTATCTAGCGAATTCATACAGGTTTTCCATTGATTTAATTTCGATGTATTTCGTTACATTTTTAAATTCTTATCTTTGCTCGTAGCTACTCTTGGTTATGCGTTTAACCGCTTTTACTGTTATATGCAGTGTGCTCTCAACTAACCATATTTATAATGACCTATTTACTCTTCTAATATCTGTAATTATGTGCGTTTGTTACTTGGGAATTTCTTTTGTTTATTCTACGACCCGTATGACTTAACCTACCCTTAAATCAACCCTATAATTACAGCAATATATATATATATATTGCTCTGAAAAGGCACCACGATTGGGCGTTATATAAATTGCTGTGAAATCACCCCTACGTTGGGTGTTATATAAATTGCTGTGAAATCGCCCCTATGTTGGGTGTTATATAAATTGCTGTGAAATTGCATCTCGATGGTATGTCATGACTTTGCTGTGAATCGCCCCTAGTTGGTCGTTCTATATAAATTTGCTGTGAAACAAACCCTTGAATGGGTGTTCTATAAGTTGCTGTTAAACACCCCTTAGGATTGGAAGTCGTATTAATTTTGCTGTAATCTCTACCCACGATTGTTTCATTATACAACTTTGCTATGTCACAGTCCCTAACGTTGCCGTCGCCTATTAAAACTTTACTGTTACGTTCGTACTCGGCCTCGTTTCTCTGCGTCTTTAAATCCTATAATTCCTTGAATTTGTATGTCTCGGGGTAGCTCAATCTATTAAACACAGAGTGCCCTACGTCACGACAATAAAGATTGTTTAACCTCTTTTCTTTCTATTACCTATCCGGTAAAATAATGTATATGAAAAATAAAGCTATCCAAAAAGATACATTACAATAATCGATAATATGTACACTTTTATGTCAATAACTTATTAATTTGTTTAATATTCAAAAATTAGCCCCTAAATAAAATATTGCTATATATCTGATTCCACCAAATTTTATGTTCCCTGAAAGCTGGCAAAAAAATTACCACTGTAATTACTTTTAAGTACCTTTTGAACGTTCATAGTGATCCTTTCTCTATTTTTCAAATTCTCAAATGATTTTTTGATGACCCTTACAGATATTTGACTTAGCACATACTAAATTTTAACATTTTGAAAAACAGTCTTATACTAATAATGAATAAAATCTCTCACCTGTGTTTTTCCTGCTTGGTTGTAGGAACTGAATATCGATAATCAGCACCCTCTAAATTGTTACAGCTTGACTTATTAGCGTAGTTCCTTCACTTGTTGACCAGAATGATTAATTAATTGTGCTCAAATTCTCCTTTCGGATTTTGAAATAACTTGAAATTTATTTGTAGTTTAATTTGAGTATCTTGACGTTTATTTTGTTTCTTTAGAAGTATTTTTAGAAAATCTTGAAGTTTATTTATGTTTCCTTGTAAGTTTATTTAGAAGTATTTTTGGAGGTACATCCAGAGCCCTAAATTTTTTAAATATTAAAATTAAATTCAATTAATAGTTTACCTTACGTTTTAAGATCAAAACGGCTACTTTTTGTTGTATAAATTGGCACTTTTAATTTTCACTGAGTTTAATAAATTATTAGTTCTCACTAAGCACACTTTACGTAATATTTTACTTTCCATTGACGTGGTTGGTGCCTTGGTAAAAGAGATACTGAATGTTTATAAGTCTCCCACAGTATTTATAGACTCCTTCTATATATCTTTTCTATTGATGTTCATCGTTTGCTTGATGATAAAGGCGTCGTACCTTGCGCTCATCTCTGCAGAACTTGGTATTTCTAAAAATTCCCTGTACCGATCCTTAGTCAGACGCTTCATTTCACACGCAGACGTTTAATTTTGTGTGGCATATTTCGTAGAAAGTCCAAACTTTCATTGCATTTTTGTCACGTCATTCATGTTTGTGTTGATTATAGTCCAGTCTATATCATACCATAGACCGTCTGTTATTTATTGTTTGTTACTCCAAATATGTTGGATTTTATGCAATACAATGTCTTTGGTCACGTATTCATTTCTTACTATGACGTATTTGAACGCGTTTACTTATTTATGCGTTGATATATTTAATTATGTTATTAAATAGCTAGTATGCCAGGTTGTTTATCTTCACCGATTACGTGTTTATTTTGACGAAATTTGATGCGTTTAAAACCTAATCTTTGCTCGTTTCTTTCCAGTTCTGGACTTGTATATTTAACTCCGAATGTATTATACGACGTACACATTATTATTTTTGCTAAATAGTATCTGATTATTAAATAATGAGCTTCTTTCTTATGAATTAAATTGTTTATGATTTATATGCAGTGTGCTCGCTATTGACTTTATGTAAACTAGTCGATTTATTCCTATTTAATGGTGGAATTGTTTGGTTTTCTTAACGTTAATAATATTTACATTTATAAGGATTTTTATAAGGATTTGTTGGTTTCAGATCTGCTGGATTAAAGAATACTCTTGTTTATCACCTAAATTTTCGGATATATTTCTATCCTTTTTCAAAGGTGCTACAATAAGAAAACGCGATTACAATGTTAATCATTAAGGTACCTACTAAATTGAGGTTACTAATAAATTAGCGTTGTGTAAATATAAAAGGCAAGCACAATTCTACAAACTAAAAACATTAAAAACATAAGTATAACATTAAAAATTTTATTTTTCTGTATATAGTGACAATTTTTTGAAAGTTTGATTTTGTATACAAAACTTTGTTTACTAATTATGTGCGAAATGTGTTGCTAGATTTTTTAAGTAATAAGTATGTATGTATGTGAGTGTATCAATTTCGATTACACCATTTGGTTAGAGTAGGATGTAATAAATATGATTATTTTGGTATAGTACTTGTATTTGAATTATTATCAAACTGTAAACGTAATAAATATGTGTATATAGTACTCAAATTATTTATATCTGTTCTTCTATTCACGCTGTTAGGATATCTATAAATGTAGCACATTTCCTGAAATTCTCTTTTTTGTTTATTGCTTACCATATTTAGAATAACTGGTTTTGAAAAGTAAATCCTATAAAAATTATTTAAATTTGCATGGATACTCAATGCACATGCATTAGGTTTAACGCGGATGTCACTTTTGTGTTGAATTATTCTCTGTTTATTATTTATTATTGTGAACGCTAGGCTCTATCTAATCGAGCTCCTCCGTTGGTAAGCCATAATTGCTGAGAGCTCCACATCTTAGCCCCTCGAATGAGCTGCCGTAATTGCTCTGGAATTCAAGTCCTACCACCTAGACTTGCATTACTTATCACCCTATAGTAATACCCTTTAAACGTGCTTTCCAATTCGAACGCCAAAACCACCAGTCTTTTGCTCAGTTTCCTCAGTAACTGGGCTTATCCCTAAACTTTACTTTAAACCCCAGGTCCATTACGAGCTCATAGTAAAAACTTTTCTGTACCTATGTGCTAATTCCTGCATTGAAAAATTACCAAAAACCCTTTACTTTGTATAAAAACCTATATTACACCTTCATTTCATAATACCAAATTTTACATAAATACCCTTTCTGAAAGTAAAATTGTCAATTAAAAATGTCCTAATAGTACAACAAAATCCACAAAAATCACCAAATTGTCATAATCACCAAGAAAATCACAATATTCAAAAATTTTATAAAAGTTGAATTACCTGGATTAAGCACCACCAGCTCTAAACGTCGAAATCATCTCCGATGTGGTCATCCCTCGTTTAAGAATTGCTCCAGGTGGCCTATCACCATTAGGAACTGCACGCCCCCACTCAGATTTCTCAGCTGCTAATGCACGGTGCTTCCCTGCTCCCGTACATCTGCTACTGGTCCATTATCATACTCGACTTTTACCAGTGCACACCGAGCACCTCCAACCATATGTAGTAAAAGGACAGCTTACTTTTCTACCAGCTTCGGTTATCAACTGTATTTTACCTATTCAGAATTTCAATATTACCGTTGCACCAACTTGTGCATCTTAATTGTAATAACAAGAATTTTAACTCACTTATACACTATTACACGAAGCTTGGTTGACGATCAACAAAAAAAGAAAAGAAAGAGAGCCCTAACTGCATCGTCGTTGTTTATATAACCTCCAAATTCCACCCCTGAATCATTACACGCCATGCCCAAGCGCACTTTTCTCGGTAAACTTTTGGATCGTTCACAGATTTCACGAATTCCTCCACTCCACAACAACTAACAGTCGTCTCATTCTGCAAAACCAGCCATTATCCTTGAGTCTTTCTCCGTAAACTTCGCAACCGTCTCAAAAATCCGAGAATTCCACTTGCAAAACAAGCATTTTAATGCGAACTCATTAAAAATATCTAACGGCTGTCACTTTCTACGAAACCGTCCGGCAACTAACTTCCACCCAAGCACCAAAACACACCTCTTTCATACGCGCATATCCAATCGCCTAATTCTTACTTGCATTCAAAATATCGTGTTCATTGTCTTGTATCTTTCCCCAGTTTTCAACGTTCGTTATCGATTTTTGTGTATCCTTGTCTTACTTGTGTATTATGTTACCTTACCTTTATCCCTGCTTATTTAGAAGTCTTAGCCCAACCAACCAGTCTACATTATTGTCTTTGTTGCTCTTATACATGCAGTCTAATCGTACAACTCTGTCTGTAGCCTCTACAATATTTTCCATTACCCTCTTTAACAAACATCTTATGCAAACACGTAGAATCTTCCGCGCACTTATTTACCTTTAAAAATCTCTTTGTCTTACAGACGTTTCAATGTCAACGACAACTCACCGTATGATATCTTCCGTTCTTTGCTATCTCATTAAAAACATAGCCTTTCGCTTTTTTATTATCGATCCATTTCTATACTTGCAGCGATCACGCCATATCTACCCTAAACCAGCTGTTTGTTTTCAAACTATCTTTTACTACGAATTCTAACGTCTGTCGACAAGCTTTTAAACTTAATACCAAGAACGTGTTTGCCAAGCTAAACTTTTACTGGAAATATTTTGTTTTTAAAGCGCTTCCTAATGGTTAACGTGTTTCTTGACTACACTTTTATATTTACAATGCTAAAACCTTTGAAACTATCAATGCTCCAGCTTTATATTACCTTAAGCTACGTTATGTACACTAACAAAATAATTACGCTTTGAATATTTGTTCCATAAAAATGCACCCTCCTTAATTATCGATTTTTTGCTACTACTGACAAGCACGATTTTGTGCTTCTTATCTCTTAATAACCGTAATTACTTTCTACCCCAATACTAAATGAAGTAAAATTTATCGCAAAGCTTATCTTAACTAATAAATACGTAAGTTCTAGCTTTAAAATATTCTAAATAATTTCTGGACTGCTATATACATGGTGTGCCCTATTCAAATGCCTTACTGACATATTTTTCACCATTTTTAACCTACAAATCCATAGTAATATATATATATATATATATATATATATATATATATATATATAAATATATATTGTTGTGGATTTAAAGGGGTAAATAGGTGTTTGCAATAAAATTTCAGCAACCATGTATATAGAAACGAGCAAATTATTTACACGCCAAATTAATTTAATTCATTTAGTGAAAACGAACGAGTATTAAGGTATTTTTATATTTAATAATTGGAAAGTTAGAATTACATGAGGGAAGAAAGCTTTAAAGCATATAGAAGTTCAAGGATACGCATAAATAATCATAATTTATTTTAATCAAACGCATATAAGCAAAAAGGGAGCGTACTTGCATAAGAAAATCAATAATTGCTAACGCAAATATAGTCGTTTTAAATCCAACGGTCATTTTATCAGATACTAAAAAGCAGAAAATCGAGGAATTATTATGTTCAAACGGTCGATAATTACAAGAAACGCCTGTTTGTTAAATGTTACGTTCAGAGAATTTGAACGTACGTTAATATAGGATTCCATAGAAATTGTTTTCAACGGTCAATTTGTACAAACAGCTATAGTAACAAATATCTTAAGGAGCGAGTGAAATGAACAATCAGTAATATACAACAGATGGAGACAAATTTAGAGAAATGTTGGATTGAGAGTCACGTAAGATATACACGTGGAGTTGATGAAGGACGTCAACAATATCGATTTTCTGTAACTCAAGTGGGGTTTGGATGGAGACAGCAAACATGTATAGAACAAAGATGAATGGCAATTAGGCGGAGTTTGGTGACGATAGAAGATTTTGTCATTGGTTGAGAGCCAACAGTTTTCGAAAAAAACGCACACGGAAGGTAGAAAACAAATTGTAGGTATATAGCACGTAGGACGGCAGAAATTTTCCGAATTTAGCGACGGTTACGCTCAAAACTTTTAGAAACCGCTTTGGAAAATAAGTTTTTTGAATAAAACGGGTCCGATAGGGGGATGGAATAATGATGTAAATACCCGAGCGAAAATATTAAAGCCCTCTTCTCTTTTGCTTCCATCAAATGCTGAATACTGTTTCAGACCACCATAATAATAAAGTTTTTGGTCAGTAGTTTGTATGTGTAGTAAAGTTACCTTTAATATCGTAGTTGAAAGTATAAAACTGTAGTAGCGGACCTCAAGTTATTAACGTGATGTATGAGGTAGTGCGTATTTAAATAAAAGGTACGGATACTACGACAAAAATTATTAAATAGATGCATGATATATGGGGGTAAGCAGAGCTGGTAATCAATTTTGTATGCGTGATATATGGGTATGGAATGGTACTATGAGACGAAGCGACTATCTTGCAGATGTATCAGATGGTAGAGGCCTGTGGATCCGGCAAGCAGCATAGTAAATGGAAACAACGTCGAGACGTTTCTGGTAACCATCTCCGACGGAAATCAAGAATGAAGGTATCTCCAGGTAATTACTTTGAAATTTCTGTTGTTATATAAACATTTGTGGAAATTTTGTGTTGTGTGTTTGACTTTTTGATGCCATATTTATGGTTTTAGAAACTTGTTTTAAAAGATACATGTACAGGACAATTTACTAATTTTGAGTACTGAAAAAGGGTGTATTTAGAATATACCAAAAATTTATTCAGGATATAAATTGAGTTGTAAAGGGTAAACGGGTCTGTAAATTTGTTTTCATTAATGCAAGGTTTAAAAGGCATATACAAACAAAACTGAGTTATAATGAGCTCACAATACTCTAGTGTGAAGTCAATTTAGGGTTACATGTGGGGCCCATCTACTTATATCTAATCGAATTTGTTTAAAATCATTTTAAAAATCAAGGACTTTAAAATATCCATTAAATTGAGTTGGTAATTATTGTATCAAACTGTTTGGACACATGTGTGAATATATTTTATCTGTTAATATGTGTAAATAAAAGGTTGTATAGTTGTCGTATTAATTTGGTAATTTTATTTGATGCTGTGTGAGTGTGACAGAGGTATGTACGTTAAAAAATAGGTATTCAAGAAGTGGCCGATTGCTGAGCTAGCCAGGGAAGCAGTAGAATTTGAAGGCGTCTTAATAACAGGGTAAGGAATTTTTTTTTATTTTTTTGAAAATTTTATGTTGGCCCAGGTGAAGGCTCGATGTTAAAGCTAAACCCCGACTTCCACGGCACTTTTATGACGGCCCAACGCTGGAAATCGATTTGAAAACCTTAGTTCCCGACTACCCAAAGGTTCCACGGCAATATATAAATATATATATATATATATATATATATTGCTGTGATATACTCCTTTGAATGCGGGAACTGGGTCTTTTCAACAAAAAAATTCTAGTCCCACCGATTGGGCGTCATAAACTGCTGTGATCCTGGTTTCGCTTCAGCTGCTCACCTAATTTTATAAACCTCCTCATTCATAAAATTAAACAACACATTCCTACCACAAACATCAACGTTAACTCTATTTACATCAATATTCAGAATACATTAAATTTTCAAATTAAATTTCAGCATAAAATTCAGTATTAAAAGAATTTCAAGATTAATTTTATTATCACTTTAACGTGCATCCAGAATTAAAGTCCTTGTTGGATGCCTACTAATTACTATAACAATATAAGCAGACCGGAGTCTGAGTATAAAGGAGCATCTACCACCCCTTTACGTTAATTAACCAGGTTCGTCTAATTGAGCTCAAAGACATACCCAAAGTTTCATCATAATTCAGAACATCAATACTAAATACCCTTTCTACTTAAACAAGCAAATTTCATCTTAAAATTAAAATTTTATGGTTAGTACAATTTCACTAATGTCCATTTAAAGTAAATCAATTATAAAGTTATTCAACACACACAAAATGTCAAACAAAATAGTATAATTTACCTGAAGGTTACTGTCCTCGTAGCTTCAATGTACATCGTCCCTTTAGTTAATCACACCATTCCAACAGGATTATATTTACGGCTTCTAATTCTCAGCGCTTTTAAAATTTTCTCCATCACCATTTATTTAAAGTTGTTTCTGGGCTTTTCCGGAACTCATCTGTGTATATCTGACCCTTGTTTCGTGGATCCAGACACGTATTTGAACCATTTAATTATTAACACCCCGAAAAATAGCAGAGAAATTCATGCGTCTTTCACCAATATACGCCAAAACTGCCTACTTTTGTGTATACATTTGTCGTCGTAAATTTTGCTAATTGGTACAGTGATACTAAATTTTATTACCTTGTATCTAAGTGCACTGAAGTACATTCATGTTAGCACGTAAATAACAAACTATTTTGAATCACTAAAATATACGAGCAAACTTTAAATTATTTTATCAAACTAAAATGCACTGTTTAACATCTTGAATCAAGTCGCGGATGTAAGAGCTTTTAACGCATCGAATAGTCAAAAGTCTAAGAGAGCTTGTTTATATTCACCTCGGTATATATAGCAAAAAGCCTGTCTGTCGGTCTGTTCCCCAAAACGGGTAATTCTAAAGAATTTCTCATGCCATGTTCCCAGTCCGTCGCTCGCGCGTCGGTTTTGACGAATTTTTCACTCGCCCCATTTAAATCTCAGAAATTCTCACACGGCACGCAAACATGTCCGAAAAAAACTAATTAATCTTGTACAGAAATCGTTGTTTCTACCTCTGATATTTGCATCCTCTTTTCAACCAATTGTGACCCTCGTGACGTTGCTTAAATCACGCCTTTTACTATATGTGTCTTTGCTTGACGCATTTTCTCTTTCCTTTTCTAACCTGTTCGTATTGGTGCAAATTGATATTCTTTATTATCGATTATATTTTAGTCCATGTGGACTATCTGGGTTAAATAACCCCGTATCGCACCTTCTCGTGAATATTAAGCCCCGGTTTCTCCAAGATTCTTTGTAAACATTAATTATCTGCAAAATTTTCGCCGTACGTGATATTTAAACTACGCAGGTGTTCAAAATAATATTAATTCTCAGAGCTTTTTAAATAAACCCTGTTTTGTATTTCGTGCTAAAGCATCTGACCGTTTCTAATATCCTTAGAATCGACATGTTTATCTAAACAAATTAAACTGAAATTGCCTTTTAAAATACGCAGGTGTGTTCAAACATCCTACTTCTAAGTAACACTTCTAGGATTTGCATTTTATTGGGTTTTTACAAGTTTCTATAGATATTATCTGTACGTTTTGTTCAATACCGGTTACTTAAAATAGGGTTAATTAATATAAATTTTGCACGTAATTTCCCTTTGTTTAGGAATAATTACATTACACGCAGAGCTTTTTAATACTGCTTCTTTTGATATAAAGCGTCTTGTACATGATTTAAATCTCTTATGTTTAATGAAACTAATAAATTTTTATGCTTCACGGTTTTAATAACGCGTATTATCTAATAATATTCATTATACACGGTGATTAAAATTATTTGATGTGATTATTTAATTTTCTACCCTGGTCTAAATATGAGTAATATATTGATATGATAACGCCGTACTCGGTGTTATGATGTTTTTACTTAACGCCGCTGTTCTGTGTTCTCACTTCAAATTTTACTAATTTTATTAATATGCCACTGCTAGCCCTTTTTAATCTACACAGAGTGCACAATGTTACGATGATCAATTTTTCTCTTCTCCACCCCTTTATGATTACCTATTTGTTTGAATTGATAAAACGAAGTCAATTAATTTCATATAATGAAAAGAAATATTATTTACAAATTTTTGAAATTCTTTAAATAGACTCCTCAATCAATCAATATCAAATGTATCATTTATCCCAAAATTTATATACTTTGAATTCAATCTAAAGTCGCCAAAAACTACCTTTTTACCAAAGAAACCTGGAACGTTCTAGACCTCTCTATAATATATTACGTAAGTTTAACGTATGCAATGTTTGTTGTTGACTTCATTACAAGTTTTATATAACTTGAATAAATTCAGTATTAAAATTTAAATAGAAAAATATCTTAAAATTAAATAGATCTGACCTGCGATATGTTGTTCGTGTTGTGGATCAACACCCCTTTGTTGTCCTCATTTGTCTACCAATGCTCTGCTTAGTTGAACCGATATTTGAGTACAGTTACCCCTTGTTTCCCAAAAATTACTTCGTATTTCTCTTTATTTTATATGCCTTGAATCTCTTCCCTTAAATGCTTTCGACGCAAATCAAAATTGTACCAGAATTGAACCAAAATATAATTGTCGACGCTGATTTGAATTGTCCAGAAATATACCACAAATATAATTGTCGATGCTGAATTGAATTGTTCACAGACTTGAATTATTATTGTCAACATATACTTGAAATATTATTATCGACGCAACTTGAAATGTTACATCAACGCAACTTGAAATGTTACATCGACGCAACTTGAAATATTATTATCGACGCAACTTGAAATGTTACATCGACGCAACTTGAAGCCCTATTATTATAAATGTTTAGTTTAAATAAATTACCCAAATTCTACTCACGTTTTCTATAAAAAACAACAAAAAAAGTCTTCGTAATTGTTGCACTATTATCTCTGTAACATAAACTTGATATTCTGATTTATTTATTCACTGTAACATAACTTGATATTCTATTATACTTTATTTAAATTATGCGCGACTTTCTGGTTAACAGTGACGCAGCAGTGCATTAGTTATGAACTGACTAGTGTTATCACTGCTCTGTGTTATATAGGCTCTTTCCACTTACATGTGGGCTGGGTTTTCAAGCAGTTCTGCAGATATCTCAACCAACCAGGCGCTGTGATTGATTGATTAAATTGGGAAGGGTGACTTAAAGCCACGCGCACTTAGGCCTCCTGGTGGGCCCATTGTGCTGCCTTCCTTGCCCTAGGTTGGCCCTTCATTGCTCAACCACCCGACCTTGCAGGTGAATTTGAGGATGTCAGACCAGGGAGTGTCTCGAATTCCGGCCTTCTCGGGCCAAAAGTCCCCCAGCATGGATCCTCGAAGTCGGGCGAGTACCGGTCAGGTGCACAGAATGTGCTCCGCCGTCTCATCCTCCTGTTGACAGCCGCGACAGGTGGAGTTGTCTGACAGACCCATCCTGTGCAGGTGCTTCCTTAAAGTGCAATGCCCGGACAGAATACCTACTAGTAGCCGTAGTTTCTGTCTTGGCAAGCGTACGACAAATTTTTCTATTTTGGTCATGGGAGACCTTATAAACATTTTTGCCTGCCGGCAGCTTAATGTACAAGCCCACCTATCCTTGTGACGGCGGTGGGTTATTTGTCTTATCATGGAGAACACCACCGATGGCGCAATAGCAACCGATGGCTCAGGGCCGACAAAACCCCGAGCCGCTCCCTGCATCGCCAAAGAATCTGCCTGTTCGTTACCATGTACTCCTGAATGCCTTTTGATCCAAACCAGTTCAAGGGCGTTTGTATCAGAAACGAGCTCAAGAACACGATGGCATTGGTATACCACCCCCGAGAGAAGCTTCTGCTTGTTTAAGCTCAGAAGAGCTGCTCTACTATCGCTCAAGATGCGTATAGCTTTGTTCTGGATTCCACGTTCCAGTATGGCGTTAGCGCCGTGCATGATGGCTATGACCTCCGCTTGGAAGACAGTTACCAGCCTTCCCAGCGCAACACTTTTATGAAGGTCTAGGTCATCGGAGAAAATGCCTGCCCCGGTACCTTCATTTGTTTTGGAACCATCTGTGTAGATGGAGATCTCCGTTTAGGAGGCGTCCTCAGTGTTTAGACAAACCCCAAAGCGCTTCCTGGAAATCATTATGGGTGCGATCGAATCAACCACTCCTCCCAAGATAGGGGTGTTCTGCACCGCCTCTCTTAGTATGTTGTGGTGTCTACCACCGCCTCCCTTATCGATCCATAGACCTTTGAACCGCAGCCTCATTGCCGCTCTCAAAGCCATCTCCTCCACATGTAGGTCCAGCGGAGTGAGGCCTAAGATGGCTTCTAAGGCTGCAGTAGGTGTGGAACGCAATGCACCTGTAATGTTTAGACAGGCCACCCTTTGGATATGAGTAAGGTCTTTGACTGTATGGGCCAGTCTGGTCCTGCGCCACCAGACTACAGCGCCATAGCAGAGCATCTGCCTTACTGCCATGATGTATAGCCACAGGACAGCCTTTGGTGGAAGACCCCAAAGTTTGCCTATGGCACGTTTGCATTGCCAAAACACTTGGTTGGCTTTGCTAGTTTTCATTTGTAGGTGTTTGGCCCAGTTCAGTTTCTTATCAAGTATAATGCCCAGATACTTGACTTCTTCTGATAAGGGCAGAGAAGTTTGGAAGAGCATTGGCAATTTAGTTACCGTCAGCTTCCTTTTATTGGAAAACAACACCAACGCCGTTTTGTTGGGGTTGATGGTTAAAAAGTTATCGGAGCACCAGAGCTCCGTGATCCTTGGTGCTGCTTGCATCAAATTACACAGCACTTGTTCGAATTTGCCGACTATTAGAATAGCTAAGTCGTCGGCGTAACCTATCGTGTAGAAACCTGCCTCATTAAGACGTTGGAGAAGGCTGTCCACTACTAAGTTCCATAGTAGCGGTGACAGCACGCCCCCCTGGGGACAGCCTTTATCCACCACCCTAATTACTGAGGTTTCCCCCACATTTATGTGTACCCGTCGACATCGCAGAATCTGCATGGTAAACTGCCGAAGGGTGTCCTCAGCTCCATGTGTCCGTAGAGCTCTATCGATGCTTGCGAAAGTAGTTTCGCTGAACGCACCCGGAATATCAATAAATGCGCCTAAGGCGGACATGTTATTGTCTAGGGTTTTTTCAATCCGTCCTACAACAGCGTGGAGGGCAGATTCCGTTGATTTTCCTGGTATGAAGGCGTGTTGATTTGGGTGAAGTGGATAAGAAAGCATTATCCTCTCCCTCATATCATTGTCGCACAGTCTCTCCAAGGTCTTTAGCAAAAAAGACTTGAGACTGATCGGTCTGTAGGATTTAGCCTGGGAGTAGTCCTCCGGCCTGGTTTAGGAATGAAGACAACTCTAACTCTCTCCAACTGCTGGAGATGTATCTAAAAGCAATACAGCCCCTAAAAAGTACCACAAGGAACGGTGTCAGCCTCTCCACTCCCCACTGTAGTAGGGCGCGGAAGATGCCATCCCTTCCAGGGGACTTAAACGGTTTGAGAGTTGAGATAGCCCATTTAATTTTCCTTTCATCCACTACCCGGTTTGAAACCTCCCAGTCGGCCCCGTTAGGGGCCGAGCTGGGTTGATCCAACCCGTATGACAAAGATTGTGTAACACTGCCTAAAAAGTGCGTGTTCGCGAGTAACTCCGCTTTTTCTGCCCCGTTGGTGGTGTATGTACCATCTACACGTTTCAGACAGCATGGTTGATGACGAGGGTCTTTGGACAAAATCCTGTTCATGCGAGAGATTGCATTGGTAGACTCGACTGAGTTACAGAAGGTCTTCCATGAGTCTCTCTGTCGTCTTCTAATTGTCGTTTTGTATAGTCGCTGGTGGCTGTTATATGCCTCCCAGCCAGCCATACCAGGCGCTGTCTTCAACATTCCCTGCATTTTGAAGTGGTTTTTGATGTAATTTATTCGGTTTTCCGTGTAATGTTTATTTGCTATTGATACATTGTTATCTTTGCCAGACGTTCAACTTTAAGTCTGTTGTTTTGTATAGATATTGCCTTTTGGATAATTGAACAAAATAAATAATGTAACCTTAATGCTGTTTTTGTTCATGTATTTTTATGCGTCTTTAAAACTGCGTTTTCTTATCAAAAATGTTTGTTGTTTTAGCGTAATTGCATAAAGCTTTGTTAGGTTTTATCTTTTATGTTCGGCGTCTTTATTTTATAAATTGTAGAACACTTTTCAATTACATGTACGATTATTTCTCTGAATACGCGCTCTATTGTTGAAAGATATGCTCACTGGCATTACTTAAAATTAATAACGGTTGTTATACAGAGTGTTAAATGCTTGCTATTTACATAGTGTATGAATTACCTATTTTTCTCCTAAATACGCGTTCTATTGTTGTAATATATGCTTACTTGCATCGCTTAAAGCTAATTACGGTCTATATACAGGGTGTTAAATGCTTGCTATTTACATAATGTACAAATTACTTAATTTTCTGCTAAATAAATGCAGTTTTCTGATTCCTATTGCAATTTATGGTTACTACACGACCCTTACTACCCAATACACCCCTAAACAACCTGTTATCACAGCAATATATATTATAATTATTTCAGAATCTAAAATAACCACCTCTTTATAATTTGGAGTGTGAAGGGTGTTGCTAACGTGTTGACATAAAGCACAGCTTTCTTAAGTAATTTAGCATTCAACCTGTGTTGAATACGATTTCTTAACCATTGAGTGGTGTTACCGATATAGGTCTTTCCACAGGAACAAGTTATTTTATAAATAACATTACTTCTAACTAGTATGTTAGTCTTGTCTTTTAATTTTGTAAAAAGGTTTCTCACCGATTCTTCATAATTACCTACTATTGAGAGATTTGGTTGACGTAAAATTCTTGCTAATAAAGGAGTTAAAGTTCGTACAAAAGGCAATTTTTTTATAAATTAAAGTGTTAGGTTTGGGTTATATATTGCCAAACCGTATGTTGGTGTAAACTAATTTTTTAACCAGTTATTTGGGGTAACCATTATTGCAAAGGGTCATTCTAAAGGTTGTAGGTTTTTCTTTATAAACTGTGGTTCTGCGATCATCTGTATCCTGTGTTTTAGAGCAAGTGCAGTGTTATTCTTATGGCCAAAAGAATGATTGGAGATATAATCTATATACCTTCCAGAGTTCATGGGTTTTGTATAACAATCAAATAGCAGCTCATTTGCTGATTCTCGGATGACTAGAGTGTCTATAAATGGAATTTTACTTTCAACTTCCTGTACATGGGTAACTTTAGATGTTGATTGAAGGTATTGAAGCAATCTATAGTAGGTGGTATTTTTTCAGGGGTAGCTACACATACGATGTCATTCACATATTTCACAAGAAAAATCATGTTAAAAATCAAATTAGGTATAACAGAGTTCAGCAAATGATCCATTATTATTATTTGGGGCAATTTAAGTGATAGTGGAGAACCCATATGGGTACCAAACTTTTGCAAATAAAAAACGTCTTGGAAAACAAAATAAGTGATATTGAAAATTAGTGTAATAGATGCCAGAAACAATGATTTTGAAAGGGTGGTGTGTGTGGTTTGATGTTATCCCATTTATTAGAAGTTAAGTTCAATGTCATGTCTAAAGGTATATCAATTCAAGCGGTCGGTCACATATAGTTCACATTCAGCAGCTTTGAACACCTGCAACCGTTTTCTGAAATGATCCTGGACGTCGACTAACTGAATTGTATTGAATCAGGAAGTGACCGATGATGTCTATGTGTGCGTTTGTAAAGACAAGAGCGCCCTTAAAGCTTATGATCTGTATCGCTTTCATTATTAATTCGCTATCTTTTTGTGATTTTAATACCAACTCAATAACTTAATTGTAAATAATCTTCAATCTACGCAACAAGCTCTCTCTACACCTGGAACCAACAAAACCAATAACAACACGTGTAAAAGTGCATCTTTCAGAAAATATTAGGAATACTTTTAAGGCGTCGATAAAGAGAATTTTCCTGGAACAAAATTTATCCTTTTAGTATGGTAATACATAACGAAAAGAGCTAATTTTTTTGTACATCAATGATTGTACAAAGAAACTGAATTCGAAATCGCATTCTTATAGATATTAAGTATGCAGCAGGATCGCAGGAAAAAAGATTAAATTTACTTCTTTTATTTTATTCATACATTTAGAGTGGATTTATACTAAATCTAAAAAATTCAGCGAAATTTTCCAGACATGTCGCAAGGAAACGGTAGCGCTAAATTATAAGGGTACAAATTTCCGCTTTAATATTAAAAGTCGTAATTTTCGATATAGCGGGTTTTTACTTTGAACACGGTGCGATACAAAATATCATAGGGATAATATATGACAAGCTTTATAGGAAATACGTAAAAGGATTTTCACGTTTGCTTATACATTAAATATATAGCGGTGTCAGTTACAGGTAACGTATCACCGATATAAAAATAACTGTAATTAGATGTCACTAAAAAATTGCAAAGCCGATTACAGACAGCCATAGAGAAAAGCGTATAGCTAATGAGCATCAAAAAAATTTTGCTATCGTAATTTGTAGGCTACGTAAACGGTAAAATGGTTTGCACAATCAAATACAATTTATGCAGTAATGAATTAGATAGGTGGTGGAACCGGTGTGTTAACAGCGGGGTGTAACAATATGTCAACCGATAAAATGAACGTTGCTATTACCAAGCGCGGGTCAGCGAACATTGGTAACCGGACATTTGTCTATTTCAGACCCGTAGCCGCAACTAGACGGCTGCTGTGATTTTTAGCGGTGTTAAATTGTCCGCAACTGGCAATATACAATCAGTACCGACCCCTTGAACTTTGCTAAAATGTCGGTCTGAATATCCTTTTCGTGCAACACATAACAAGGCGAAATGATTTACAGAAACTTTCAGAAACCTTGCAAAAAGCGTTGCGTAATTTCAAAGGGGCTCGTCAGATTCGCTTTGAGCCCACGTACAAATTACGCTAATGCTGCTTACTTTTAGAATAGCTTAACGAATTTCTTAGTAAGGAAATAAGAAGCAGCATGGAATGATTTGAGCAAATGCTGTTTTTTGATGCCGATTTTGTGATTCTTATCAATTGTAAAATTTAAAAGCCCTCGTCTTTGCTTATGAAGTTTTCTATTACGATGGAGGTCTACCATTTACAAATGTCTTTGTTGTTGCAAGAAGGTTCAGAAATAGCAACTTAGTTTTTCGATCTTAATCCTGGAGTGCTGTAGTCGTCCGCTATCATAAAACAGTCACCTATTTCGTAATATAAGCAAAAACGACATTTCAACAATGTGCTTGCACATCTAAGAAAAAATAGTTATTAAACAATTTATTCCATTAAACTGTAAGTGTAGTCGCAATTTAGCTATATTTTCTGATACAAACAGTGGTCAATTAACGCGATAGTTAGATCCCTATTCCCAACAGACGGACCATTTGTAAAAGCACATGAAGTCATATGCTAACAACCTATCATTTCAATCTAACTGGCTCGCTTAAAGTTATGTAAAGACAGTAGTTACATCCTAATTTAAGATTTTCTACATACAACTTGTTACGTTCAAAACCCTGCAAACAATTTTTTCTGCATTTATTTTTAAAACGCCCTAAAATTCCTTAACAAACTCGATTTCCCGCCATTTAATTAGTGTTATTTTATAAAATTTTTCAAGTAATTACTCTACACAAAAGTTTGCCTTATAAAATCAAACAGCTGCTTAGGAAACATTGCGTTACAAAGTAGTTGCAATATTTCCTAGCATCTGCAGTGATTACATTTTAATTAAAAGCTGCATGTAAATGCGTAGCTTCTTATAAAAGATAAGACCATTTACCACCTGCCTACATCTGCTTACAATGGATTTGTTATCTATAAGTATACTGGTATTCTGCAGCTGTTAAGATGTTACAAAGTAACAAGATTGTTTTCCTTTGTCTAAAAATCTTTTGAAAATTGCGTTATCTGCTTGTTGGAAAGCTGTTGCAGTTCGTATTTTGGCAGCTGTAGTCTGGGAATTTTGCAGACTTGATTGTTTGGCGATATCTTTGAAAGCCAAATACCCTACCCCACACATGATTCTGTCCTTATAAAATAGAGACCTTGCTTTGAAAGACAAGATTGAAGACATCTTCTTACCGAAGATACATGTTGTAAAGTCGAGCTCTACTACGCCCAAGGTCCCGGGTTCAAATCCCGACACGGTCCGCTTGAAAAATGTTAGGCGAGCATTTTTCACAAAAAAACACCCTCGTTCGGATGAGAGGTAAAATGCAGGTCCCGTGTCTGAATGTTGTCACGCATGTTAAAGATCCCTACCTTGCTTGGAACAGCAAGGGTTCGGCAAAATTCCAAATTTTCCTGATAAAAAAAAACTCGTTTCCTGGCCAATGTAGTACCTTCGGGTGGAGCATTGGAAAATCACATGTAATGTAAAGTCGCGCTACTAAAATGCTTTCTGTGTTAGCAAAAGTGAAGTTGGTGGTTCCAGCATGCAGCCAATAAAGAATGCAGTCGAATTTTTCCATTCACAACATGATACGAAGCCAAATAGTTCAAGTTACAGTTTTCTATTTTCGTAATTCTTTAATGCTGCTGTGGAGAATATACATTTTATTTGCTGCTACTCATGATTATCCGATACATTACCAACACCACGTTACCAAACACATTCACAATGCACAAGCGACGATGTAATAATCATTCTTCAAATTAAAAATTAACTATTCAAAGTTTCTGGTAGAGTCCGTTTTACTGTTTCTTTTGTTTTTTAATTTAAAAGTAGTTAGTACTTGATTAATTTAAGTAATAAAGTCTAATTTTAATGTTATACTATTTCTTGAGGAGGTGCACTTCACAAAGCAGCATGTATATATAACTTATGTAGATTTCTTTTCCTGACGTACTGTATAGTTTATGTTTTATTTTCTTTTATATGTATTTAAGGTGAACCATTGTAAGTATTTAAACTATAAGATGTTATATACTTTGCTTACCAATTTTATATGCTTATGTTATGACTCTTTATTTACCAGCACGTAACAAACGATTACGCAACTTATTAGATTTTATTGTTTTGTAGTCTTTCGCGATTGGATGTTAACAATATAGTTTTACAGAGGTTTCCAATGTATTCTTTCTATTTCACCTACGCCCCTCTACGACGTTTTTGAGCTAGCCCGAATTCTACCATTCTGTCCCCGTTCTGTTGCGGTAATCGACATAAATAATTTCTTTACTTACTCTTACTGTTTTCTTTTGTGTTTGCGCGAGTTATGTATCCCCCAATTACCTATATATATTGATATATTGAATCTAATAGGAATTATTAGAAATTATTAAGTAAAAGTATAAGTTCAATGCAACATTGTAACACAAGGATAACCCAGAGAGGTTATCGACAGTTCATGAGAACGGACATGCAACTTTGCATCCGTGAGGGCAGTGATACTGCAGGTGGCAGGTCACAGGCGGTTAACAGACCGCAATTACTTAGAATTAAGATTGATACATTGTAACAAAGAGAAACGCAGACATGAGATCTGCAAGTTCCCACAAGCCGTGTGAGGGGCAGGTTATTATAAAAAGCCCGGGAGCTCAATGCCCGTCAGTCAGTCTTCGAACTCCATACTTCGTTGTTCAAGCTACTCAACCGAGTCAGTCTTGAGTTTACAGCTTTTGCATTGTTGTCTACCTAGGCTACTCACCAGTACAATTAATTTTTTATAAAGTTACTATGTACAAATTATATTAAATTAAATTTGTTAAAGTGTCGAAGTTTTTTTAAAAAACCAGCTCCAAAGGCCCGAACTTTAACTCGCGGAATACCGTAAAAAGCTTATTGATTATTCTGTTACTAAAAACGTAGGCTTGCTTGAAACTTAAAGTTTCTCATATTAACGTACAATTCATATCTTTATTCCATACCAGACGAAGACCATTGTGTAAAAAAAACATACAATCCGGTACGCACGAACGACCATTTTATCCAAATCTATGTATATGTAAATCAAAGTTCAAAATGGGAATTTTAAATTTTAAAACCCTATAAATATAAACAAGATAAAGCCTATATAATTTTAAAAAAATGTCATCTTTATGTTCGTCAGAAAATGATTACCTAGAATTAAAATATCCACATTAAACCTAAAAAAATACTTTAATTAAATTAGAAACCAAAACAGCATCAACCGAATATACAAATAAAAGAGTATCTTCTGAAAATATTGAAAATATAGATTCACAAACACTTATGGAATCATTATCTAAAGCTAAAATATATTTAAAAATATTGAGACTCATACTTCAAGGCGCTAGAGTTGCAGTTGGAGAAGAATTGTCAGATATACTAAGAAATGTTACAATACAAAATAATTTTTAATCATGATCAAGCCTTCTTCTTTTTTCTGTACGCGTTCTTCATATTTAAAAAAAATCAAAGAAAGTCTCTCTAACAACAATCGTAAAGAACAACTTGGTTTATTTTAAACAAAATGACACCGATTATTTAAAGTTCTTTATCGACAATTCATGTGAATCATTAAAAAAATCTTCTCCTAAAAGATCTTCTATGAAAGAGGGAACAAGCAAATTGTGTAAACAAGTAACATAAAAATTATCGGAAGGTGGCGTTAGAGGTGCAACTAGGCTTATTTGTTCAACCGAAAAAATTGCAAAAAATTGTCTTGAGACATGACTTGCTTAGAATCAAAACATTATTCAAATAATAATGATACAAACTACGCACTTGGTCCATCTGATGATTTTATTTCTCATCATCATTAGGTCTTCAGTCCTGGAACTGGTTAGACGTGTACCCTCATTGTTTCGTATTCTGAACTAAGCTACACATTTCCCTAAAATTTGCACAGTTTGCTTCTATCACTAATCTGATCTAGGTCTACATCTACCTCTTTTTTCATATCTCTGCTTGTAATATGTCCCATACCATTCCCGAAAAATGCCTTAGAACGTATTTTGCCCTTTTATTTCTTCAATTTTTTCCCCCAGATATTCTTGTTCCCCTACTACTACTATAACCTATTTCTTATTAACTTTGTCCATACTATCATCCTCATACATCTGAAGCACAGCATTTCAAAAGACTGCTACCGTTTTTCTGTCTGCTTCTCGTACTGTCCTTATTTCATCGATATAGTGTGGTGTACTCTACGCGTATGCTTTCAACGATTTTCTCCTTGTCTCTATATTTGTTGTCTTTGAACATAGCCGCTGCTCTTTCTTGATAAATGCAGTTCGGTCCCCTTCTATTGTTTTATAACTATATACCCTATTTCTCCGACATTCAGTGGTTGTGAAGGGTGGTAAGCAGCCTGTGGCTGCCAAGTTCCCACAGCACTTAAAGATTTACCGATTTAATATTTTTTCTAATATAACTTTTCGCACAGTCAACATTAGTTGCAGTTATTTCACAACCAACACCTGTAGTTGTTTATAATAGTCATCAGATTTATCTGCGCTTATTTTTTCGTCATTAAGTTTTCCGTCTAAAAACTGGTTGGACACGTACCTGCACTTATTTATATTCTCAAAAAGTCTACACAGTTCCCTGAAATTATCGCACAGCCTGTATACAGCTCGGTTCCCCTTCTATTGTTTTCTAATTTTATGCCCTATTTCACCGAGATTCAGTGACGAGGGTTAAGCAGCCTGTGGCTGTCAAGATCCCCCAATACTTAGACATTTGCCGAAATAATAGTTTTCCAGTAAGTTCTTGCACACAATTAACACTATTCGAGAATATTGCCCAACCAATTCTTATAATTGCTTATAATAATCATCATGTTTAAGTACAGTTACTTTCTTCGTCATTAATTTATCCACCTTGGGACTGGTTGGATGCGCACCTCCATTGATTTCTATTCTGAACTAGCCTACACATCTCCC
The DNA here is from genome assembly GCA_036346225.1 of Platerodrilus igneus. Lineage (NCBI taxonomy): Eukaryota > Metazoa > Arthropoda > Insecta > Coleoptera > Lycidae > Platerodrilus > Platerodrilus igneus. Next base: position 3,294,626 of record JARFIW010000822.1, read on the forward strand.
TGAAACTCCTACAGCCTACATCTTTCACTATCTGTGTGCAGTAGTCTAACCTAGGCCTACGTCTTCTTCCCTTTTTTCCTATCTCTGCTTCTAATATTTTCCGCACTATTCCCTCATGCCGTAGTATGTGGCAAATCATCCAACCTCTCCTATTTTTTACCGTTTTCCACATATTTCTTTCTTCCCCTACCATTTTTAGTATCTCTTCGTTCTTAACTTTGTCCATCCATGATATCTTCATCATACGTCTGTAGCATCACATTTCAAAGGCTTCTACCTTTTTCTTGTCCGCTAGCAAAGTTACTAATACAGCTATATCATCTGCAAATCTAAGCATATCAATCTTTTGTCCCTGCCTTCCTGCATTTGACAGTATTCATTGTCACTTCAATGTACAAGTTAAAAATTAATTGGGATAGGGCACATCCATGGCTCACCCCTTTCCTAATGTTTACTTCTCTACGTTTCTGCTCTAATTCTATTACTGCTGTTTGCTCTTTGTATAAGCTATGTACTATCCCTCTATCCCTAAAACATTATCTTTTTGAGTATTTCAAACATTTTTTTCCGTTTTACATATTCGAATGCTTTTTCCAGATCTACAAACTCTATATACACGCCTTTCCCTTTTTCTATTGCTTTCTACATTATCACTCTCAAAGCTAAAATAGCCTTCTGTGTTTTCCTGTTTCGCCTAAACCCAAATTGGTCTTCTCCTAGTATTTCTTCAGCTCGTTTTTCCATTCTTCTTTGTGCAATTCTAGTTAATATTTTTGACCCGTGTGCTATCAAACTTATTGTTCAAAAATTTTCACATCTATCAGCGCCTTTTTTTTGTATAGTTACTATGATGATACGTTTGAAATCTTTGGGTATTTCGCCTGTCTCATACATATTGCATACAAGTTGAAAGAGACGTTCTGTTACTGCTTGTCCAGCGGCTTTTAGAGTTTCTGCTTGTACCTTATCTGTACCCGGTGCCTTACCATTTTTCAGACACTTTAATGCTAATTCAAACTCATCTCTAAGTATAGGACGTCCCAAGTCATCATTTTTAATGTCTGACTCCTGTTCTAATGCAGTTAGTTCCTCTCCTGCATATAAATTCTTTATATATTCGTGACATCTACCCACTTTCTCTGCATTTTTTTTAATGACGTTTCCTCCCACGTCCCTTATGTTTTTGCTATACAGTTTTATATCCCTAAAATTGATCCTAATTAGTTTGAATGCTTTATCTCTTTCCTACGTCCATCTTAGTTTGTATCTTTTTGCACTTTTTATCAATCCAGTGTTCTTTATCTTTGCTGCATTTGCGAATAATTTCCCATTTTATGGCTTTGTATCTTTGTTTCCTGTTTCGTCTGATTTATTTTTGTATTTTCGCTTTCCTTTTATTAAATTCAGGATATCTTTTGTTATCCATGGGTTCTTATTTTCTTTTTGTGTATACCTCAGAATATCTATGACCGCCATGTTTAGGCTGGATTTAATTCCATTCTGTTTCTACTATCTTAGTATTAGATATTTTCTTGTTATCTTTGAGCAATTCATTTGACTTTTTTCTAATCTTTCTTGAATATCTTTATCTTTTAGTTTCTTTAAGACCAAGTGCCTTTTTCGGTTTCTATTTTTCAAATTTTTTGAATTTAAATGCGGCCTTCATAGTTACGATGTTGTGGTCAGTGTCGAATATCTGCTTCTGGGTAGCTTCTACAGTCTTTTACTTCATTCCTAAACCGCTGTCTAACAAGAATGTAGTCTATTTGATATCTTCCTATATTTCCTGGCATCTTTCACGTGTATCGTCTTCTAGCATGATGTTGAAATGATGTGTTTGTGATGATTAAATTGTTCTTGTCGCAAAATTCTACAACCTATTTCCCCTGTCGTTTCTCGTGCCTAAACCAAATAAACCTACCATCGCTCTTTCCCTACCTTCACCTACCACTGCATTAAAATCCCCCGTAATTATTAAATTTTCGTGTCTTTTTACGTATCTCAATATATCTTCGATATCTTTGTAGATCACTTCTACCTCTTCGTCACTGTAGGTAGAGGTGGGCATGTATACTTGTATTATTACTGGGTTTACCGGTTTAGATTCTAATCTAACCATGAGTACTCTTTCGTTCCTTTGTAAGTAACTTTCTACACAGTATCCTATCTTTTACCGCATAACTATCACCACACCCAAATTTCCTTCCTCTGCTCCTGTATGAATTACCCTGAAGTCTCCACTCCAAAAATCCCCCGCCCCTGGCCACCGAACTTTGCTGATCCCTACTATGTCTAGTGATAACCTATTCATTTCGATTTGTAGGTTCTCTAGCTTACCTACTTGTTTCATACTGCTAACATTCCACCCTCCGATTCGCAAAATGTTCCCTACTTTTATTTTTAACTTTCCGATCGCATCCCCCGAAGTAGTCCCCTCCCGGAGATCTGAATAGGGGACTATTTTAAATCCGGAATCTTTTACCGCAGAGAATGCCATCATTTTATTATAATTTAGGTACACCGTGTACTTGGGAGGTAATGTGGTGGTTTCCCGTTGCCTTTCACATCGCGGTAGTGTGTCTTAGACTGTCATACTGACCACTATGGTCTCTGACACTCTAAGTACCGAAAGAGCCGCTGCCCTCTTTCGGAGACCTGTTTTCGTCTGGTTCCTCACTAACGACCCTACTATTTTGGTTGGACCTGTAGTTTGGCTCTAGTTCATTAGAACACGCTAGCCATTTCACCTGTTCTAGTAATCTAGAACTTCGGCTAGGTGCAGGTCTATTTGAAATCTCATAATGATCTTAAATTAACCACACACGACAATTATAAAAAAAGCAATTAACAGTTTTCCAAGAAGCTTCGCCGGTGGAATTGGTTGTCTCAGACCAAGACATCTTGCTTTTATAATCATTAGCAAAATTCATCGACAAAGTTTTAGAATGTAAATTACCAAAATCAATTTTACCAATATTCTATGGCGCCTCATTGCTGCCTTATTAAAAAAAAGAACCGAGGAATACGACCAATTGCATGTGGTAATACATTGCGACGTATTACTGCTATAGTTGCTTGTACTACGGTCCGTGAAGCTTCAAGTATCAAACTAAACCAATTCAACTTGGTTTTGCTATTAAAGGTGGAGCAGAAGCTGCTGTACATGCAACTCCTACTTCTTTGGATATTAACAAAGAAGCTGAAGTGATCGTGAAGTTTGATTTCGCCAATGCTTTCAACACCTTACAACAAGATTACATCCTATCTATTGCACATTAAGAGATACCAAGTTTATATCCATTTATATGACAATCTTATAGAAACCATTCAGGTCTAATATTTGGCGACAAATTTATAAAATCTGAATGTGGTGTGCAACAGGGAAATCCGTTAGGACCCTTGTTATTTAGTTTATCTTTAATGACTTTAACACATTCTTTGAAATCTGACCTTAACATATGGTACCTAGATGACGATTTTTTCCGGGGACAGTGTAACATGCCATTTGGCTGACGCCTAGCCATGTTACAACGCGTCCGCTTTTCACTTATTTAATTCGATCTTAGAGCGCTTAGAATTCTTATTCTGTCTATTCACAATACCTTATATTACATAAAGAGTCCCTATTATTAATCTTATACTACGTTTGGAGGTTAAACATTAACAGTTACCCTTGATTTATATTTAAAAACAATTTATTTGTAACAAGTCTTTGTTTGCATTTTTTAGATAATTATCTTATTGGTCGATTTAAGTGAAACGCTCAGTTTGACATAAATGTTGCAGTTCTGAAGGATCAAGAAATTGTCGGTTAAGCAGCCGATAGGTCGCTCCCTTTCTCAACCTGTTAATACATTTTACTTGTACTTTGATATTGTTCTTTCCAGCTTTATCTGCCAAAAAGAACAACTGAGTAACAGTAAAATGTTGTCTTGTACCATGCGGTCCAAAATGGTATGTAATTTCTTCTAATTAAAATGAAGCTTTTTATAACAAGATTATTGTAGGATATTTACCTGAAGCAGTTTTGTTTCAATTGTGTTTATATGTTCGACCTTTAACAAAAGATGGTAAAATGTTTTAAGATAAATTTTCGCTAATGTCTACTCAACATGTGGTTTTACCTAATCACTAAAATATACCACATTTTAGGGTTTCATTTTATGGATAAACTTCATTTATGGGATGAACTTCTATTTTTAGGACGGATTTCTAATAATGGAAACGTTGTTTGAATGTTGCATTTAATGTTGTAATTTCTCTATCTTCTTGGACATGTATTCATATCGTCGTGTCGCCTAATATGGATATCTATTATTGGATATTCCTGAATGTTTCTTTAGTTTGATATTATGGTCTGTATGTCATCTGGTTTGTGTCTACTTCAGTACGATTTAACTTAAGTCAAACTTTACGTTGTGATTGAAGATCCTGATAGGCAACCGAACACTTTATGAAATGTTGAGTAAAATCGAGACGCGGATAAGAGTAACAATTTACACTTAGTAGTTATTCTATATCCAGGTATGAGATTTCATTTTAAAATTAAATTATCCATTAAATAGTGTCTGTACTAAGAAGTATCAGTAATGATTTTGTGTTATCTTTGCGTCAACGCAAACTATAAATTACCGTAACTTATAGAAATTTTATTCAATATGCCGTTACCTGTTTATTTAAATATTCAAGCTAGTTCTAAAATGTGAACGGATTGTTTCATGAAACTTTTTGGGTATTAAAGGTGTAATTAATATTAACTCAATGTAAATAGCTCACTATATTTTTGTTTAATAAACTTAGAGCAATTCATTTTATGTTGTCAAAACATATCATAAAATTTAAATTCAATATACACTTGCGTTACTAAACGTGCTCTTTGCTGTTTTGTCATTACAGTTTCTCAGTAAGCATTGGTATAAAGTAATTTAGTAAGTCTCCTTACAACTAAATCGTTGCTCTTAACCCTGATACTCTTGATCTCTTGCGATCACCGCAACTTCGAAGGTCAAACTAGCTTTGCCAAAGTCATACTTTGTTGTTTGTTCTATGTACTCTACCTAGGTAGAAGATAGAGAAACGGAACAACTTTGAACAAAGACCAACAAGCATTACCTTTGATATTTGCCGATCATAGAAAAAATGTATTTAAAGCTTATGAAAAATTAAAGATTACTACTATCTTTGTAAAAGAGATACTTTTTTTGCATTGAGTAAACAATTGTGGAGGAAAACCACCATATATCTGATGCAATTGAAAGGTTTTCTGTTAAACTAGCTTCCAAATTTATATTATTTGAAATTTCTTGCGTAATTTTTCTATTTATTTAGGAACTACAAGATTCGAATGGCGAACCTCAAGAGCACTTGCATATTAAATACCAACAAACATTTTGGTCTGTTTCTAACGAGTAGTATTTACTCATACCTGTGTTCGTACCTTAATCAAAATATATTTACTTTTCTCTAAAATAATTGAATCAAACTTATGTTTTTTAACGTCGTCTTATGAATATAAATATATCTTTACATTGAACTTTCATTTCGCTAAATTCTACCTAAATCCAATTTATGTCTTTTGCACTTATCCTGTTCGCTATAAATATATCTTGCCGCTGAACCTCGAATCTTTCCAAACCTTTTTATTTTAGAAATAGCTGATACACCACAAAGTAATAGCTACATTTTTGTTTAAAAAAATTTTTTTATTAATAGTTACACTTAAATAATTACATTTGTTAAATGTGTAACTTTTATCTTGTTGTAATTCGTATTATTATATAACTCAGCGCATTCTTTTATCGCGGATGGTATTTCTTTAGTTTAAGAAGGTCAGCGAATCCTTAAGGCGCATACTAGCTGATGTCGGATTGTTGCTTTACTCTCTAGATTCACATAGCAAGCACAAATATATATATGCAGCAAAAAATAGATTTTTACAGTTAGGACTACCAGAATTTATATTCGATATGTTTCGTTTGGCAAATACTTCAACCACCTTTTATACATTCTGTTATCAATCGTTTATATATAAGGAAAGTTAATACATTTTCTTCCGGTTTTTTCCTGAACATTTTGCTGAGTGGTTGTCGCCTTTGTCGTTTTCAACGCTATTCATTATTGTTTGTGGTGTACTGAAAATTTCTTTACTTCTATCTTTGATTGATCGTCTATCCTATAATTATTTTTGTATGACCGTGGTAGTTATTTTTCTCTGAAATTACTATGTGGGTATGTATAAGTTGATCGTGCTACCTTTCTCAGATTTTATTATCGCAGTGGATGCGCTCGGTAGGAAGACGATCTGTCTAGGTCTCATCTGGAATCTAGCTGCTTTTAATTATCGACATAAATATAGCTTATTTAGTCATTAACGTTGCAGGTAGTTTTTCAAACCAATCTGTTTTAATATGAAAATTCTCTACTCTTAACTGTTTCTTTAGGATGTTTATCATAAAGTTCTACTTTCTTATATCACACTCTTCTGTTTCCAACCTTATTTTTTTTCCTTTAGTGGACCTGCCTTAGTCCAGAAACAACCGTTCAACACATAGGAGTCGGATTGCTGATTATATTTTGACTGGACCAGTAGTGCTTCTCTACCCACCGTTTTCCTATCTCTTTTGCACAATGCGAGCCCTGTTTCTTCTCTCTTCTACTGGTTTGCTATGAAGCTCCAATTTTTCCATTTCCCTCTTTATCTTTTATATTTTTTCGTTTACTTTCTAAGTTGCTGCATAGCTAGAAGACTGCTACGTCGCGATATTGGACCGTGAGCGTGACGGACCTCTATCAAATGATCTGTCGCCACTGGTTTCCGCTGGATCTACGCAAAGCCGTCGACAGTAAATTTGTTATTGATTTAACCAGCGAACTGGTCCTCTCTTCATCGACGCAGAGGTGTAGGGAGTGAATCTCTATTTTTCAATGGTCCTTTATGCTATTCTTATAAACTAGTGCCTTTTCACAAAACTGCTCGTTTTGGAGTACATAAAAAAATCCTTTTTCAGGATCCTACGGAATCACTATACTCTCTTGTGAGTTCCCTTTCTACTATATATAATTATAGGAAAGGCGGTGTGCTTTGCCAAGTGTATAGGGCTTCCAAAACAAAACAATTGTTACATTATCTTTTTCCTTTGAGTTTTGTTCTTAAGATCTTATAATATCTTATTATCAGGTTAAACCTTTATCATTTTGTGTATATCTTTTTTTTGAAGATATCTTGAAGATCTTATCTTATCTAATTAGTATATGAAACCATGAATGGTTATTTATTTATCTCTTTCCTAAAAATTTCTTAAATATTTTTTCTTACCTAAGTAATATTTCGAAGCGCAAATGGTTTGCTACTCTCTCTCGTAAAATTTTCTTCGAGATTTTATGTTATCCAACAATATTCTAAGCCATAAATGGTTAGGTATTTATCTTTCTCTCTGAAACTATCTATGGCATCTTACTTTATCTTACCGTTGCTTTCAAGCAAATAAATTATCTATATCATTCTCTTTGATAAATACCTTTTGAGAACTTGTCTGTTTCATGTTCTGAATGTTTGGTATTTATGACAACAGATATAATTTATAGTAAATAGTATTGGGCAACCTGTCTTTTTATTTTGAATTTGATGGGGTAAGATTAGTAAACTATGTATCATTATTGCAGTAGTACTGGTTAATTTGTTAATTTACAGTTTTTACAATCGCAACGTATTTTGTTTCTATCTTGTTAAAAGCCAGTGTGTAATTTGTTTAACCTAAAAGAATGAAGGCATTAATAAAAATTTGTATGCACAAATATGCATTGATACAAAATGAACTTGTATTTAGTTTTATAGCGAATTAAAGTGTTTAGTTTTAAGTATTTGAGTTTAATACATACCGACTAATTTTTTGCGGTCGGCGTGACGGCAAACAATACCCTTGGACGCTTAGATGATGTAGCCTAAAAATCAGGTGACTACTTATTTGCGTTTCCAGGTATCTGAAGGGTTGCTACGGTTTAAAGACCAGATAGCGCCTACTGACGCTAATTAATATAAGTTTTTTGTGCACGTGAGCTCTTATCTAAATTTTTTTTTATAAGCTTTGACGCGATTGTTGCGCCTTTTTGGCTTCACAGCGTTTTACTTTAATATGAGGTATAAGTGATTCTTTTAATCCGAGAAGGAAAAACTTTATTTCCGTCATTAATTTAAGTAGTATAAATTAGGTTATAATGCATAAAATTGTGGTTTTTAAGTTCTCATGCACTGTAGGAGAATAACCAGCAGTTTATCTATGTACTTCGTTTATCAGCTTTTTCAGATGCATTTTCTTACGTCTGAAGGAGTGCGTTGTTTTTGTTTTAACCAATGAAAATGTTTTACGGTTGCTGTGGGACGGCAAGTTCCGTGTGAAAGCGCGTGTCTAATGGACTTTTTCTTAAACTATCAACATATTGAACATTTAGTGCATGAGATATGCAGTGAAGTTTAACTGTGAATTTTTTACCTCTCTCAGATATCTATATCAATACCGTCTACTCAAAATTGTTGTAGGTTTTAACAATCAAGCTTACTGCAAGCAATTTGACAAGAAAAACTAGCATCCATACACCACAAAGAACCCGTTGCACATTTAAACGTCAGCGTAGTTTTTCCAAAAACCAAGGATGCAAAGGCGTACCTTAAACTACAACTATTGACTAGAAGTAAGCCGCTTCTTTGTTTAGTGTGGAAATTGCCCTTTATTATATTAATGGTTGTATAAGATTGTACCCTCTGCTGATCCACGCTTAGTACTAAATGTTTATTTATAACTGTCATTTGACAGTCATTGCTGTTTTTGCAACCTCCCTATTGTGACGCTATGCAACCTAAACTTTTTAACGATGCGGATTCTTTGACATTCACTGAGGCGAATGACTTTGTCGGGTAATCTTGTGCGGTGTTATTGAGCGGATGACCTTGTTGTATGACTTCGTCTTATGCGGATAACTCGTACCGATGGGCTGGCTTGAATGCGCGATCTTCCAACGAATACCCTGTCTATGCAACATTGTTAGAGCCTTGATTCTTTATAACTATAATTTCATTTTGTAACGTACCTTGGCTAATTGTCAGTGCGGTTCCTTGACTAATCACTGTGATTATACTAAGTGAGATTTGGATTTTTCCGTCAACAGCACGAGTCCATGTAAACGATGTAAAAGACAGGCGCATCTCTTAATTTTTACATTTTCCATCAGCAAAACCCCCACAAGGAAACATTTTACAAGGAAAATAATAGTTGATCTGTTTACAGTGGCTGTGCAAGATCTTAAAATAATAAACTACCGTTTAGTTTAAGTGACATCATGACTCGCTCTAGGAACCTAAGCGAATAGTAGGACTATCCTGGGACGTTGGACTTAAACTTGTTACATCATATATTGAATCAATCTTTTGACACAGCCGAATGTGTATACGTTAAAGGAACTTAAAACGCACACAGTTTCATAAAAAATTTTTTATAAATTCAAATGGCAGGACAATATTAAACTGTTGATGTGAAAACAAACATCTGAATTCTTCACTCCTCAAGTACTGATATTAAATATTACTTATGCTTAAGCAGCAATCAAACTGAAAGGTGTTCTGTAAATAAAAAAACTACTTCATTATACACCCCTTAAATATGGCAGCATGCTTTTAGATATCAAACTAAGTGGCAATTAATCACTGTAACTAATAGCATACTAAATTGACACAGCAAACAACTAAGTAATCACATATACGCGCGGCATAAGCGTACGAATCAAATCCAAAGAGCACTATCTATCTACTTAGTATATCTGCAGACGGGTTCGTTATAAATAGAGACTACTGAAACATAAAAACACAAAAATACATCCTTACAATAGTACATGTAGATGCAATAACTAATTTATTGAGCAAATCTTAGAGTATAGAATAGTCCGTCCCCACTCTTACTCATAAAAACTTTTGACATCTATTGAATGTAGACAATCTACGTACCATAAGAAGTTAAGTAAACAGCTGTTGGTCAATATGATATGACGCTCCTTCACGCATGCTGTGAAGAGTGCTGGTAACTTTTCAACTGGTAATAAACCGTTACACACAAAGGAAACACGAAGTATTAATATTAAAACCTAAAACATACGTTTGAAAGCGTTGAAAACTGTATTTCAATTTTGTAACGGTATAAATTATTACAGTTTTAAGCATTATATCAAGAAGATTGATAATAAACCACGTGTATATTTTAATGGTATTGTAACCTAACTTGTGTATTCACTTGACAACAGCATAAAGGCATTTATTTTCAACTGTCTTGTTGGGTTTCCAGTCAACAAGCCATACCGCCGTGAAAGAAATAACAATCGCACTTTTATTTAAATTGTTTGTTTTATGTGTGACAAACAGAAGGTAAACTTTATAAAGAAACTTACAGCAATGTTTTGGTAAAAAAAAACCGTAAAGAAACAATAGTTACAATTTTCATATAGTTACTCGTTTTATGTATTACTAAAATGGCTTCATTGCAAAAATAACAGACAAACATATAATTACAACAGACCAACAGAAAACCAAAAGTGATTTTCGATTATATTTTAATACCGAAAAATACGAAAAATTCAGGGAATTTTTGATTATGAAAAACACATGCCTAGATAAGGAACTGGAAAGTATAACATAAACATGCAGAATTGCAAATTAAATAAAGGACTAGCAAATTGGGTTGCCTAACTAAGTGATTCCGAACTAGAAATCATACAAGTGCAGCGAACCCGTATATTCAAATAAGCAGAAACTAAAATGGATTATAAAACAAGAAGACAGTAAATTTATAAGTATGAAATGGAACGTAACAACTAGTATGTACAATCGTCTTATTCATGAATGCTGACTAGTTATATTGAATTTCTTTCACTACTAACCTAATTAAAATGTTATTGCACTTTTATTAAAACTAGACACAGTTTCTGATCTAAACTTAACAATTCTGTTCATAGGCACTCTCTGAGTTTTATCTAAATTGCCCTCGGTTTTAGAGTTAGGTCTATTGCATGAGATAACAGGCCTATTGGTTTGATATTTCCGACAATTGGCTGTGTATGGTGCCACATCCTGTGATATTTCTTTCCAATTATACACAGTTTTAATTTTTTAATAATCGTTTTTTACTATAATATTCTCCGAAAATTGAGTTTTCGTGAAAAAGTTTTTGTAATTTCTGTAGTTGCTCCTTGTTTTCTGCATTCATTGCTTTTGGATATAGTATTACGCATACCATACTCTATATAGATGACCCCGATTTTTTGAATTTATTAATTGTACATTGCTCAAAACTACTCTCCAATGTGCCTAATGTAATATTTGGATATCCTACTTCCTCAGCTCTCTTTTGCAACTGCAGTAGAAGTTCCTCAAGTGGAAAGGTTCCCTTAATAAAATAGATTTTTTCATCTGATTTATATCTACCATGTTTGCCAAAACGCATACTTATATGGTATGGCGGTACACTAAAGCTAACCAACGGTATGTGGATTAACGCTGTGTCGTTACATTTTATTTCAAAAATTTTTACTATAGCTGAAATCAGCTCTCTGAGCTTTTTCGCATGGTCTTATTTCTTTGTTTACAATATTTGGGTTGGCTTAGGGCCTGGGTATGGCACGTGTTACAATCATAACTTTTTCTAATAACTTCATTTGATCACTCTCCGTTGTTTGCTCGCCTCGCCGAGTTATCAATATTGGCGAGCTTGCTCGTTTCTCTGGTCCTACATTCCAGAATTTTTCGATACATATTTTACTTTAAAATTTTTACTTGTGACGATTTAAAAAACAAAAATCGCATACTTTGTGAATCGCTCTTATAATCAATCTCCAATAATTCATAAAATTGTTCTAGTTTGGTCAACAATTCCTGAAATTTTACCCCTATTGGCGACAAAGTATACTCGTTTTTTGATCGGTAAAAAAAGAATCTACTCAATGTTCGACAGTTTCGCTACAACTTCTGTACATAAGCTGTCTACTCTTTATATAAATCTTAAATTGAACCCCCATTGATTATTAAGACCTTGAAAGATATGAAGTAATTAAGTACGTTGATTAAATCAAAAATATTGCAGTTTAGAGAGTGCAGCAAATAAACTGGCTGCAATACTTTTGCGCAGAATTACATCTGACTAATTTAGATACTGTCAAAAAGTGACGAAGCTGAAGAATCTGTATACGTACTTCTTATATATCTTGTCGTATATGATATTATACATGCTATTTTCCATCCCCCATGCTATGTGGAAAATGAGACTTCGGATATTAAAGACGAAATTTACTTTCCCGTAACACAGAGCAACAGTTTTTCGTGCTACCTATCTTAGCACTGTGCTGAAATTTTTAAGTTTAATATAAATTTACTATAAATGTATCATAAAACATAAAAGACGTAAATTTAGTCGTTTCTCGAATGATCTTCCGCTCGACGGCTCAGCCTTTATAAAGGAATACGATTTGGAAACACGTTTTCGTGTATTGCCAGTGATGAACTAGGCGATCAGCTTCTCTCCAATGCTATTTGTTATAACTAGGGTGGAGACGAATTTCATTTCAGGAGAATTTTGCACAATTGGCATCCTCATAATATCCGTAATATTTTCAATAGAAATTCATTTCGCTTCGCTTGCGCTTGGTTTGTGATAATGGGATTTTCACACAAATTGTTTGTAATGATAGAGATTATCGGCACGTCTAAAGATAATTAACTGTAGTAAGAGTTGCTGTTGCTAAACTGCTATTGTTTAATTTGGAAATATAACAGATCTATAGACGATAGCTATCTGATGCGATTCGCTTGAAGGCATCATTCAGTTTCTAATTATACAAAATCGTTTGTTGAGAATGCTATTGAATTCTGAAACTTATAGACAATTTCTAACAATTGAAGGTATATTTATACCTTATTTTTTTCACATACACCTCCAAGTTATTGAACATTGTGTATTAATACTAAAAACAAGTAAACATTTATATTTCTGCTGTAAGCACGTATACCAGGGGCATACGAGAGTTGCTGTTACAATTTTGAAACGGACAAAAGTAAAAATATCTGTAGTTAAAAAAATTTCGAAACGGACAAAGATAAAAGTATCTGAAGTTAAAAAAATCTTTGTCCGTTTCGAAATTTTAACAGCAACCCTCGTATGTCCCTGGTATACGTACTTACAGCAGAAATATAAATGTTCACTTGTTTTAGTATTAATACACAATGTTCAATACCTAGAGGTGTATGTGAAAGAAATAAGGTATAAGTATACCTTCAATTGTTAGAAATATATATATATATATATATATATATATATATATATATTGCAGTGGAAGTCGGGACGGTCTCTGGATTACTCGCTTCAGCTCCTAAAAATCATTCGAGCCCCAGCGTTGGGCCGTCATAAGAGTGCCGTGGAAGTCGGGATTTAGCGTAAACATCGAGCCCCACGAATTGGGCGTCATAAAATTGCCGTGGAACCTCAGTAAAATTCGTGCCCCACCTGGGTAAAAATATAAAAATTTCAAAAAAAAATTCAAAAACTTAAAACTTCTTACCCTATATTACGACGCTTTTGAATTTCTTCTGCTTTCCTGGCTAGCTCAGCAATCGGCCTCTTCTTGAATACCTAATTTTACATACATACCTCTTTCACACTCACACACCATCAAATAAAATTTCCAAAATAATACGACAACCAAACAACCTTTAATTTACACATATTAAGAGATAAAATATATTTACACGTGTGTCCACACAGTTTGCTACAATAATTGCCAGCTCAATTTATTGTATGTTCTAAAGTCCTTGATTTTTAAAATGATTTTAAACAAATTTGATTAGATATGAGTAGATGGGCCCCACATGTAACCCTAAATTGACTTCACACTGGAGTATTGTGAGCTCATTATAACCCAGTTTTGTTTGTATATGCCTTTTAAACCTTGAATTAATGAAAACAAATTTACAGACCCGTTTACCCTTTACAACTCAATTTATATCCTGAATAAATATTTGATATATTCTAAATACACCCTTTTTCAATACTCAAAATTAGTAAATTGTCCAGTACATGTATCTTTTATAACAAGTTTCTGAAACCATAAATATGCCACCAAAAAGTCAACCACACAACAGAAAATTTCCACAAATGTTTATATAACAACAGAAATTTCAAAGTAATTACCTGGAGAATTCTTCATTCTTCATTCCCGTCGGAGATGGTTAGCCTAAAACCCCTCGGCGTTGTTTCCATTTACTATGCTGCTTGTGGATCCACAGGCCTCTACCATCTGATATCTCTGCAAAATAGTCGCTTCGTCTCCTAGTACCATTCCATACTCATATATCACGCATACAAAATTGATTACCAGTTCTGCTTACCCCCATATATCATGCATCCATTTAATAATTTTTGTCGATGTAGTCGGACCTTTTATTTAAATACACACTGACTCGTACATCACGTTAATAACTTGAGGTCTGCTACTACAGTTTTATACTTTCAACTACGATATTAAAGGTAACTTTGCTACACACAGAAAGTACTAACCAAAAGCTTTATTATTAAGGTGGTCTGAATCAGTATTCAGCACTTGATGGAAGTAAAAGAGAAGAGAGCTTTAATATTTTCGCTAGGGTATTTATATCATTATTCTATCCCCCTATCGGACCCGTTTTATTCGAAAAGCTTATTTTCCAAAGCGGCTTCTAAAAATTTTGAGCGTAACCGTCTCTAAATTCCGCAAAACTTCTTCTTTTCTACGCGCTATATACCTAGAATTCGTTTTTTACCTTCGCGTGTGCGTTCGTTTCGAAAACTGTTGGCTCTCAACCAATGACAAAGTTTTCTGGTGTCACCAAACCCCGCCTAACCGCTATTCATCTTTGTTTTATACATATTTGCTGTCTCCCTCCAAACCCTACTTGAGTTACAGAAAATCGATATTGTCGACATCCTACATCAACTCCACGTGTATATCTTACGTGACGCTGCTCTATATTTGTCTCTATCTGTTATGTATTACCGATTGTTCATTTCAGTCTCTCCTTAAGATGTTTGTTCCTATAGCTGTTTGTACAAATTGACCGTTGAAAACAATTTCCATGGAATCCTATATCAACGTACGTTTAAATTCTCTGAACGTAACATTTAACAAGCAGGTGTTTCTGTTAATTATTGACCGTTTGAAAATAACAATTCCTCGACTTTCTGCTTCTTAGTATCTAATAAAACTGAGCGTTGGCTTTTAAAACGAATATATTTGCGTTAAAGATATTGATTTTCTTATGCAAGCACCTTCCCTTTTTGCTTATATGCGTTTGATTAAAATAAATTATAATTAATTATGCGTATCCTTGAACCTCTATCTGCTTTGGAGTTTTTTCCATTCATGTAATTCCAACATTCCAATTATTAAATATAAAAATACCTTTAATACTCGTCCGTTTCCACTAAATAAATTAAATTAATTTGGCGCGTAAATAATTTGCTTTTTTCTATATCCATGATTGCTGAAATTTTATTGTATACACCTATTTACTCTTTTGAATCCACATCTATATATATATATATATATATATATATATATATATATTACTCATATTTAGACCAGGGTAGAAAATTAAATAATCACATCAAATAATTTTAATCACCGGGTAGAAGCTTTGGGAAAAGGTACGCGTTATTAAAACCGTGAAGCATAAAAATTCATTCGTTTCATTAAAAAGAAGAGATTTAAATTATTTACAAGACGCCTTCTATAAAAAGAAGCAGTATTAAAATGCTCTACGTGTAACTTAATTATTTCGAGTAAAGAAACAAATGGAAATTACGTGCAAAATTTATATTAATTAACTCAATTTTAAGTAACCGGTATTAAACAAAATGTACAGATAATAATTAATATTTGATTAGGAGTCACTAAAAATTAAAGGGTATTATTTTTAATTGAAGTTAATTGAACCATTAGTAACATATAATATGTATACAAGCTAGTAAAAACCCAATAATATTCAGATCGTAGAAGTATTATGTTTGAACACCTGCGTATTTTTAAATGTTTTATGTTCTGCGTAAAATTTGCAGATAACAAATGGTTACAGAGAATGTTGGAGAAACCGTTGTTTAATATTTACGGGAAATGCTAATAAGGTGGGTTATTTCACAAGTCCACATGGATTGAAAATAACCGATACTAAAGAATATAGATTTGTACCACTCGGAACAGGGTAGATAGAGACAGATAATATGCGCAAGACAGAGACACATATAGTAAAAGGCGTGAGTTGAGCAACGTCACTGGGTTGCGATTGGTTGAAAATCAGAGGCAAACAGGAGAGGTAAAAATAACATTTCTGTATAAAACTTAATTAGTTATTCCCAGACGTTGCGAGCCGTGTCGAAATTTCTGAGATTTAACTGGTGCGAGTGCAAATTTAATAAGAACCGACGCACAGGCGGTCGAGATGGGAACATAGTATACGAAATTCTAGAAACTGGCCGTTTTGAAGACAAAACCGACAGACAGGCTAACCGCTATATATACCCGGGTTAATATGAGTTTCGCTCTCTTAGATTTTCGAGTTGATTCAATGCGTTAAACAGTGCTTTTTAGTTGTCCGATTTTGATTGAATAATTTAAACAGTTTGCTCGTATATTTTGGTGATTTAAAACAGTTTGTTCTTTACGTGCTACAATGAAAGTAATTTAGTGCACTTAGAAAAGAAGATACGAGGTAATAAAGTCTAGTATCACTGTACCAATTAGTCAAATTTGCAACGACAAATGAATACACAAAAGTAGGCAGTTTTGGCGTATATTTGTGAAAGAAGTATGAATTTCTTTGCTATTTTTCGGGGGTGGTAATAATTAAATGATTCGTAAACGTGTCTGGATCCACAAAACAAGCTTCAGATATACACAAATGAGTTCCGGAAGAGCACTGAAACAACTTTAGATGAATGGTGGTGTAGAAAATTTTAAAGGCGACCAGCAATACGAGGACCTAAACATAACCCAGTTGGATTGGTGTGATTAACAGAGGACGATGTACATTGGGGCCACGAGTGCATTAACCTTCAGGTAACTTATGCTTTGTTGTTCGATTTTTGATGTTTTGGTGTGTGTTGAATAACTTTATAATAGATTTACTTAAAATGGACAGTAGTGAAATTGTACTAAAAACAAATTTTTAATTTTAAGGTGAAATTTTCTTGTTTAAGTAGAAAGGGGTATTTAGTATTTATGTTCTGGATTATATTGAAAATTTGGGTATGTCTTTGAGCTCAATTAGACGAACCTGGTTAATTAACGTAAAGGGGCGGTAGATGCTCCCTTTGTACTCAGACTCAGGTCTGCATATATTGTTATATTAATTAGTAGGCATCCTACAAGGACTTTAATTTTGGATGCACATTAAAATGATAACAAATTTAATCTTGAAATTTTCTGATACTGAAATTTATGCTGAATTTTAATTTTGAAATTTTAATGTATTGTGAATATTGATGTAAATAGAGTTAACGTTGATGTTTGTGGTAGGAATGTGTTTGTTTTTTTTTATGAATGAGGATGAAGGTTTAACTAGGTGAGCAGCCAAGGCGGAAAAGAGTAAAGAGGCAATTAACAGAAGATATTCAACGGACCAGTTAAGTTAATAGCTTTTTGTAGGTTTCACAGCATTCTTGACGCCCAATTCGTGAGGCTCGATTCTAATACATGGATCACAGCATTCTTGACGACCCAACGCTGGGGCTCGATTAGAATATATGGTTCACAGCATTCTTGGCGACCCAAAAGTGAGGCTCGAGTTCCAAATAAAATTTTTGTGATTTTATTCCAGGAAACTGGCGATCTGAGAGAGAGAGTTTCTGTGTGTGTATAAATTTAAGAGTATTTTGAGAGTGTGTGTGAGTGATTAGAACGTATGCAGAGAAAAGAGTGGTTAAGGAGTCAAGGAGTGGAAATTGGAAGTGACGATAGTGCATTGTGTGAGAAAAATTCTAAAATGGAAGAAGCTGGAGGCAGTAGAGATCAATCGAGGACGAAATCAGGGGATCAAGGAAACGAAATGATAATGAGGATGCTTGAAAGAATGAATGAGACGTTAAGCGGGTTAGAGAGGACTCAAATCGAAAATTTGAGCAAATGAGTGAAGAATCGAATAAGAAATTTGACCAATTAAATCAGGAATTAGGGGATAAAATAGAAAAATCGACGAAAGAATTTACAGAATTTAAAAATAGTCTTACCGTGAAAATGGGGGAAGTAGAAAGTAGGGTTGATAGAAATGAGAAAAACATTACAGGTCTTCGACAGGAAATGGGATATTTAAGGTCCGAAGTACGCAATTTTTGTGAAGAAGAAATAAATGTAAAAATGACTGAAGTAACGGACTCATGTAGAGATCAGTTAGGCAGGGTAGAACGTGAAGTTAGTAGTATCAAATACAACATGTCAAGTTTAATGGGGGATGGTCCCAGATTTTCTACAGGTGGAGTATCATTGGACCAACACATGAAGTTTTATGGCGATAACAGGGTAAATCCACAAATTTTTATTAATGGTGTAAGAAATCTAGTGGGAAATTTATTTGACGAACAGACTAAACTGAATACGATAAAGGCTTTATTGAAAGACAACGCGGAAGCATGGTACAATTTAGTAGGACAGGAAATTGACACCTACACGGACTTTGAAGACAGATTTTTAAAGCACTACTGGAGTGACCACAGACAAGACCAGGTACGAGACGACTTAATCACAAGGAAATTTAAGGGAGAATTTTCAGGAAGTAGGGAGCAATATGCTATACGCAAGTATAGCATAGCAAAGCAACTGAACCCACCACTGACGGACCGACAAATTATCAAGTATTTATCACGACACTTCGAGGTAGAAGTAAGACAACACGTAGCACTACAGAACATAGTGGACAGAGAAATGTTTTAGAATACCTGCAGAGGTACGACGACGTAAGTAGTGGACGACCTCGGGATAATAGGGAAAGACAGATCAACACAGTTAGGTTTGACAATAGACGGGACAACTATGCTAGAAGGGGGAATAGTTACGGATACCAGCGACAGAATTGGGAACAGAGACGACCATACTTTAGAAGTAATAGTTTAGGAAGGGGACCTGCACCGAGACCGGAACCTACCAGAAGGAATAGTTCACCGGACATGAGGGGGACTGCTAATACAGACACGGAACGAGTGGAAACGCCTAGGACATACGATGAGGTAACGGCTAGACCAGGACCAAGTAGGGAAAACAGACCTGGACAGGATTTTTAGAACGCGACAGACCACTAGATTTTAGTGTAAATGTATATGAACATCCACGTGAATTTTTCAAAATTGAGGAGGAAGTAGAGCCAGAAACTGAGGAAAAATTATGTTTGCCAATTGTTAATATAGGAATTTTTGAGAATAATGTAGAAGTATTACTTGATACAGGGGCAGAGGCGAGTTTAATATCGGAGGAATTCGTCAGCAAAATTAGGGATAAGGTTTGTGATAGAATTATGCCTATAAAGCGTAGCCATTTAGTAGCTCCAAATAAAAAGAAGTTTGCTGTAGTGAATTGTGTTGTGGTGCTTAGGATAAATATAGGAGGTTTAAGCTGTGAACAGGAGTTTGTAATTGTACCTGGACTGAAGTTTCAGAGCATTTTAGGTGTTGACTGTATGATGCAGTTAGGGGTTTTGATAGATATGGAAAGAAAGGTAGTAAGGATTAAGGATAGGGTAGTGCCATGGAAAGGCAGTTATGAAGTCACAGAGGATGATGACACGGGGTTTAGTATTAATGTAGTAGAGGTAGAGGATGATGAAGTTAAACAGATCAGCACGATAAGATGTCCAGAGGATAGGAGAGTAGAGGTTCAAGCTTTAGTACAAAAACATGCAGAATTAGTGGGGGTAGAAGCAACAGCAGCATATCGGGAGCAGGTGAAGGCAGAATTAAATGAAGATGCACGAAAAATTAATCAACGGACCAAACCGCAATTCCATTGTCCAACATCCATGGACGCACTTTTGACGAGGTTAAGTGGCAAGTTTGTTTTTAATAAAGTAGATTTAAGGAATTCATTCTGGCTGATTCCATAACACAAGGATTCTAGAAGGTACATAGGATTTTCCGTAGAGAGAAAAATCGATAATTTTAAGGTAGTATCGTTTGGTTTGTCGGCAGAAAAGAAAATAAGAATAAATAAGAAACATACAAGTGTAGGAACTGAAGAAGAAGTAATATTTAAGAGTCAGGATAATAGGGATGATAAGTTAATTGTATGTGAGATAATAGGGATGATAAATATAGATATAGAAGGGGGAGAAATAGGGATGAAGAGTATTAGGTTGGTGAGAAGAAAGACTTGGAGGGTCAAGAAGAGAGTTAGATTTAAATAACTTAATGAACAAAGGATAGAGATAGGTGAATTTTAGTATAGATATAGAATAGAGATTAGATATAGGTGTATAGAGAAGAGTATAAGTAAGTGTTTAGGGAAAATAAAGCTAGGTATAGGATAAATATGGGGGATAGTTAGAAATAGGTGTTTAGGATGAGAATAAAGATTAATTGTAGGAAGAAAATAAGATAGGTTAAGTATAGATATTTCGTATAAGATTAGTGGAGAGTTAGGAATAGAATAATAATAGGATAGGTATATAGGATTAGGTAGGGGGAAGTGAGTATAGTTGAGAGTTAGGAATAGGATAGGGATATAGGATAGGTGTAAATATTTTTTTTGGATTGGAGATAAGGTAGGTAAGTTAGATAGATAAGGGTAGAGAGAGATAGGCAATTTTTTTTGTAAATTTTGTTTGCGGTTTAAATGTTTTATATTTGAATTCAAATAAGTGGGATTATTTGTATTCAAATAGGGGGAAAATACTCATATTTAGTCCAGGGTAGAAAATTAAATAATCACATCAAATAATTTTAATCACCGGGTAGAAGCTTTGGGAAAAGGTACGCGTTATTAAAACCGTGAAGCATAAAAATTCATTCGTTTCATTAAAAAGAAGAGATTTAAATTATTTACAAGACGCCTTCTATAAAAAGAAGCAGTATTAAAATGCTCTACGTGTAACTTAATTATTTCGAGTAAAGAAACAAATGGAAATTACGTGCAAAATTTATATTAATTAACTCAATTTTAAGTAACCGGTATTAAACAAAATGTACAGATAATAATTAATATTTGATTAGGAGTCACTAAAAATTAAAGGGTATTATTTTTAATTGAAGTTAATTGAACCATTAGTAACATATAATATGTATACAAGCTAGTAAAAACCCAATAATATTCAGATCGTAGAAGTATTATGTTTGAACACCTGCGTATTTTTAAATGTTTTATGTTCTGCGTAAAATTTGCAGATAACAAATGGTTACAGAGAATGTTGGAGAAACCGTTGCTTAATATTTACGGGAAATGCTAATAAGGTGGGTTATTTCACAAGTCCACATGGATTGAAAATAACCGATACTAAAGAATATAGATTTGTACCGCTCGGAACAGGGTAGATAGAGACAGATAATATGCGCAATACAGAGACACATATAGTAAAAGGCGTGAGTTGAGCAACGTCACTGGGTTGCAATTGGTTGAAAATCAGAGGCAAACAGGAGAGGTAAAAATAACATTTCTGTATAAAACTTAATTAGTTATTCCCAGACGTTGCGAGCCGTGTCGAAATTTCTGAGATTTAACTGGTGCGAGTGCAAATTTAATAAGAACCGCCGCACAGGCGGTCGAGATGGGAACATAGTATATGAAATTCTAGAAACTGGCCGTTTTGAGGACAAAACCGACAGACAGGCTAACCGCTATATATACCCGGGTTAATATGAGTTTCGCTCTCTTAGATTTTCGAGTTGATTCAATGCGTTAAACAGTGCTTTTTAGTTGTCCGATTTTGATTGAATAATTTAAACAGTTTGCTCGTATATTTTGGTGATTTAAAACAGTTTGTTCTTTACGTGCTACAATGAAAGTAATTTAGTGCACTTAGAAAAGAAGATACAAGGTAATAAAGTCTAGTATCACTGTACCAATTAGTCAAATTTGCAACGACAAATAAATACACAAAAGTAGGCAGTTTTGGCGTATATTTGTGAAAGAAGTATGAATTTCTTTGCTATTTTTCGGGGGTGGTAATAATTAAATGATTCGTAAACGTGTCTGGATCCACAAAACAAGCTTCAGATATACACAAATGAGTTCCGGAAGAGCACTGAAACAACTTAAGATGAATGGTGGTGTAGAAAATTTTAAAGGCGACCAGCAATACGAGGACCTAAACATAACCCAGTTGGATTGGTGTGATTAACAGAGGACGATATACATTGGGGCCACGAGTGCATTAACCTTCAGGTAACTTATGCTTTGTTGTTCGATTTTTGATGTTTTGGTGTGTGTTGAATAACTTTATAATTGATTTACTTAAAATGGACAGTAGTGAAATTGTACTAACAACAAATTTTTAATTTTAAGGTGAAATTTTCTTGTTTCAGTAGAAAGGGGTATTTAGTATTTATGTTCTGGATTATGATGAAAATTTGGGTATGTCTTTGAGCTCAATTAGACGAACCTGGTTAATTAACGTAAAGGGGTGGTAGATGCTCCCTTTGTACTCAGACTCAGGTCTGCATATATTGTTATATTAATTAGTAGGCATCCTACAAGGACTTTAATTCTGGATGCACATTAAAATGATAACAAATTTAATCTTGAAATTTTCTGATACTGAAATTTATGCTGAATTTTAATTTTGAAATATTAATGTATTGTGAATATTGATGTAAATAGAGTTAACGTTGATGTTTGTGGTAGGAATGTGTTTGTTTTTTTTATGAATGAGGATGAAGGTTTAACTAGGTGAGCAGCCGAGGCGGAAAAGAGTAAAGAGGCGATTAACAGAAGATAGTCAGCGGACCAGTTAAGTTAATAGCTTTTTGTAGGTTTCACAGCATTCTTGACGCCCAATTCGTGAGGCTCGATTCTAATACATGGATCACAGCATTCTTGACGGCCCAACGCTGGGGCTCGATTAGAATACATGGATCACAGCAATATATATATATATATATATATATATATATATAGATTGTCCCGAATTTCCCTTTGGAAGAAGCTCCACTGTTGGGGCGACATAAAAATGCTCTGAGCTTTCCTCAAACATACGCTTACTTCAAGCCCCACCGTTGAGCTGTCATACAATATGCAGTGGATTACCTGGGAGGAAGCCTTAAATTCATGCCCCACAGTTAGGGCGTCTATAAAAATGCAATGGATTCCTTTCGAAATCGGGCCCCTATATTTGAGTGTCATAAAAATGCATGTTTTCTCAGGAAGTCGGGCTCCTTTTTGAGTTGCTATAACCCGTGCTGAAAATAATAAATTAACTCCACCAATTTTCCACATAAATAAATTTTTGCATCTCAGCTTTTATTACTAGATGTTTTGGTTTAGTACCTTCTGAAAATGCTTTTCAAACTGATATTCCAGGGCTAGCTCTGCTCACCGCGTTTTCAGAGATTCTCACCACAGCTAATCCCTCTTTCAATAGCCTTTATAATTAATACAAAAAAATAAACAAAAAATTCGACAAAACATAAAACCCTTTTATTCTAACAAAATAAAAAAATTAATTCACACCATCTCAATAAATACAATATGAATCTACGTTACACATTTTTCATAACCCTACTCGGTATTAAAAAGAAATCAACTTAATATCTCCCCAATTGTATGCTCCTGTTCCTTTCATTACGTTAGTGCAAAGTAGATGGGCCTATCCTGGAACCTTAATTTACTTTCTCCTGGTCTATGGTGAGCTCAGTATAAACTTTTTTATATTTATGTGCTCAAATTTTAGCACTGAAAAATTATGTAAAAGACCCGTTTACCTCTTACATCAGTAAAATATTATACAAGCATTTTCACCCTCAGATTTATAATAAAAATTGTCCTTTACATATGTCAATAAATTAATTTTCAGTTCATAAATATTTTCACCAAAATAAACTAAACTCTCTAATAGTTAAATAAATTCACACCAGCACAACAGTTTCAACAAAAAAAAATTGTTACCTGGAGAGTATAACTGCTTTCTGATCACCACCTCTGTAGATGCCTTCCACAAGACTGCACGTGCCAGGATCACTCCCTGTTACTGATTTCCATTTTGAACAGCAATTCCATCGCAAATTCGTTGTTCATCCAAATCATCAACAATTTTTGCCGCTCCAAATCCAAACATCACCTCTTCGTCCACGCAATGTGCATCAAGCACCCTCGTTCAATTTGTAAATAAATCTCTACTTCAATTATAACGATTTACTATGGCTCACTAAGTTTTAAATTAACTTGCACCTACTTGTGCATAAAAACACCTGTAAATCTTAGGTCGGACTGCACTTTTCACGTGGTTTTAAGCTGGGATGATTTTCTTGTAGACTTGGAAAAATAAAAGAGAGCAAATGCCACCTTCAGCAACGCTCATATAATCACCACCCCACTTCAGTTGTCTGTATTTGTGTTATCCATTTCTCGTAAACTTGCAAACGGCCACTCAATTCTACAAAATCCCCTTGCACGTAAATACAACGGTCTTTCAAAACATGACACTTTATTACCGCAAAAAACTACCTAACCAAAACCAACCGTTCAACTATCCTTTGAAATTTTCCCTTTCTGTCACGTTCACACAAATACAATCACGCTTATCGTGTGCACGTTCATCCAATTATCCTCTTGCACTCTTATAATAACATCTCTCAGCTTTGTCTATATTTCCTACTTAAAGTGTTTACGTTATTTCTCCCTTTCTGGTATCTCTTTCTGTCCTGTGTTTTATGTCTTGCTTGTAGCCCCTCTATTACAATATTGTTCACGGTTATTTCTCTCTTCCTTTAGGAGTGTCTTGAAAAATTGATACCGTCAACAAACATGTCGCAGCCTAGTCCTTCTTATAGCCTTTTAAAGTATATTTGTCTAACACGCGCTTGAAAATGTTTGTCAGTTAAACACCTGATATCTTTCATCTGCCTCTATTACGTATTAAACATTGTCCGCCTCTTGATTGTATCAATCTGTTTTGCACTAGTAGACCGTTGTTGTTAGCCTTGGATTTTTCCGTTAACACAAACTACCTCGAATTGTTCACAACGTAAACTAGCTTTTACAAGAATTCTTTATTTACTCCAATCGTCTGTTCTATGAAATTCTCGAAGGTTTTAACGTGTTTTTCAATATTAAAGCTTGTAGCGTTCGTCGAAAGCTTTTAACTTATGCTATATTTAATAAATGTACTTTGCGTAAATTATTAATTTTTATAGCGAAAAGTTTTAATCCTATTGATCTTTGTACACGATTTTCGACCCTGTTATCGATTTTAATTGTTGTCCTTGTATTATATTAACGTATACAACATGAACATACATTATAATATGTAACTTAGTCCCACTCTAATCATTGAAATGTTTTAAATAAATTATTGATTTCTATGTACAGGGTACCTACAAATAAATAACTGCTTGGCCTATTATTTGCCTACCCAATCGCAGTAATATATATACTTTCCCATGTAAATATATCAACTACTACTGCATTTTACATTTGGAGACGATACACTAAAATGTCGTTCCTTTATGGGATCTATCGTGTGGTGGAGAAACACTTGACTAAGAAATTGATTTTCGATATTTTTGAAAAGGTATGGAAGTTACTAACGTAAGTCATGAGTAAAAAAGTTGAGACGTGTTGGTCGCCTGTTTATACAGAATAAAGCTATATTTTGTATTGCGTCATTGTATAATAGTTCTACTATTCGTTTTATAGCAGAAGAGTGACTTATTTCATGTTATGCCGATATTGTAAACTAAGTAAGTAAATTTTTCGGGTTCATTTTATGTAATAATCTAAAGTATGTCGTTACTCTAGATAAAGTATTTGTTGTTTAGACACGGTCTGCATGTTTGATTTTGAATCGGCGTAATATCAGGTCCACTAACACGCACCGAACGAATAATGTTAGCATTGGCAAAGCAAACGGGGGATTCAAAAATTACAAATTTATCAGGATATTCTACGGTAGAAAATAAAAAAAAAACTGGCGGCTCCGTGGCGTAATGGTATGTGTGTGACTGCTACGCCCAAGGTCCCGACACGGTCCGCTTGAAAAATGTTAGGCAAACATTTTTCACAAAAATACACCCTCGTTCGAATGAGAGGGTAAAATGGAGGTCCCGTGTGTGAGTGTTGTCACGCACGTTAAAGATCCCTACCTTGCTTGGAACAGCAAGGGTTCGGCAAAATTCCAAATTTCCCAGGTAAAAAAACTAGCTTCCTGGCCAATGTAGTACCTTTGGGTGGAGCATTGAAAAATCACATGTAAGGTAGAAAATTAAAAAAACGGGGCGTAGTTGGTATGCGTGTGACTACTACGCCCAAACTCCCGGGTTCGAATTCCGACACGGTCCGCTTGAAAAATGTTAGGTGAATATTTTTCATAAAAATACGCCCTCGTTCAGATGAAAGGTAAAATGGAGCATTGGAGAATCAAATGTAAGGTAGGAAATAAAGCGATTGTACGTACTGCTAAATCCCGGAAAACAAATTTGACATTTAGTTGTAGTTATCTCTCTAATAATTTATGAATTCAAAATCAAATTATACCATCTGTTGAGAGTTAAAGAAGTTTAACAGATATATATACTATATATATATATATATATATATATATATATATATATATATTGTTATGTATGTTGATATTTTATGTGAAATGCTGCTTTAATGTACGAGTAAAAATAATAGGTGCAACCTGTAATATGGTGTTAGTCTGTAAATGATTAAATTAACACTCTTTCAATTCAATTATGCCACGGCTTTTTGAAACTCTCTCTCAGGGAAACTGAATCTAGTATTTTAACTCTGTAAGGAGAACTGGGTTCTTTGTCCCCTTACAGGTATTGAAACACAGGCACCTAAAGCGTATGCGATCAAAATCAACTTAACCTCTAAGTTGTGCTTACGTATACCGATTAGACAAAGATTGATAAATCTATTCTGCAATTATTATTCTAGTTAACGTTTGAAATTTAATTTATTCCAAATTACTTAATATGAAGAGTAGATAACATTAACTTTTATACATGTAACTCCGTTGAATGTGTCTGGGTGTACAGGGTTGGAAACAGGATACACAAAGTTGCCTCGAACGCTTTCAGTGAGTACCTAATAAATATATGTTTTAGTATAAAATACAATAATGTTTTTCCTCTAGTTTTAGGTTCTCTTATGGAAACTACTTCAACCACTATATGTTTTAATTGCTCTACAACTACGAACACCTTATACGTCACCAATTAACTGATCTGCAAAATTCGCTATTCCAGCTGCACTCTTTAACTACAACAAAGGATGTCCCGATGTTGGTATATTTGAATTCTTCTTTCTTTAATTAATTAATTTTCGTCGTTTAACTTTCACTTTCCTTTTACTAGATTGAAATGAAATGCATGCACTTTAACATGTATATTTAATTTTATCAAAATTTTCAGTACAGCTCTTAAGCCAAAACAAATTTATCAAGGTACAAAAATTTATGTGTTCAAACTTTTTCAAAAAATTTTATAATTAATTAATTTAAAAACAATTATCACCTATAACAACAACAAAAACCAACTTATTTCTAGCCTACTAACTAATATAACATAAGGGATGCATTCAACAAATTCAACTTAAATCTACCTAATTACTATTTTAGAACAGCTTTGTTTATTTTTACATTTTATTTGACATTTCAAAATTTTTATGTTGTTTTATAATTTAAATGTATTAAACATCTTTCATTTTAGGTAACTCAAACTTATAAGTGCCTACAGTATCCTGCACAAATTACAAATGCTAAATTGAAGACAAAACCTATACACATTCAATCGAAGATGCATTAGATACCCTTCGTATATGCAAACAAATGAAAATGCGTTTTAAACCTCAAACGCTGTATCACTAGTACATAATATCTTATATATGCTTTCAACAAGTAACTATTCATCAATCTTTGTTAACTGTAGTGTTTTTAACTTTTAGTATAGCTTGATAAAATGGAAAATTTATGGTTTTATCAGTAGCACTAACGAACTACCTTTGTAGAACCTTTGATAAATGTCAAATGTTATAATATATATATATATATATATATATATATATATATATATATATATATATACCTTTTATACTTATTATTTTGTTTGCAGAAGTACAATAAATTCATACTTTTAGTTATGCGCATATTTTGGAAATATCAAATAGTCGTCCACCTTTGGCTAAAAATTTATGTGTATTCAATGGACCTGGAGGGTGCCTCTTTTGCAAATTCTCCAATAGCCGAAAATCTTGTTCAGAATTTTCAACCTCTAAAAATGAAGGAAATATAATATTCTCAGATTCAAATAGAAATAATAAATTTGAGAAAATTATAACTTGTTTTTTCTGTATCCTTGTCTGCTTAAAATAAACCGTTTTGTTTTGTATGCATTCTTTGGTTTTTTGACTGTAAGTAGTCATGTTTTTTGCTCTATTTACTGATTAATTACTACTTTTATTATTTCAGATGCACAACTAGACACAAGTGAAAATAATTATAAGTATCTGCAGCTAGTAAAAGTTTATTTAAAAGTCTGAACAAACTTCATCTGAATCTTCTTCACAAAGTGATCTATCTATGTCAGAATATAACGATGATTTTTAGATATAGATTGAGTTTCACCAAAGAATAAGGAAACTTCAGTTTTAACCGAATCTATCACTTCATCAACAGATTACAGAAGAAATAGCAGTAAATCGTTTGATGATAACAATCAGTTGACGCAATCTGTATTAGAGGAAGAAGGGGCGATATAGAGGGTACATAAACTTTCTTACGTTCGACCGGTAAACCATCTAGGTTAACAACATATTCAAGGTAATAGAATCCAGGAAGGCAAAAGTGGTATTTATGTTGATGTAGGGAAAGGCCAGCAAGAAAGAAACGCGAAAAGACTAAGTGAAGGATGCGAAGGTGGTCGTCAAATGAAGTGTAGCTGTGATAATATCGTTAAGATAGGCAAAGCAGAAAGGTTAAATATCAGGATCACTGACTTGATATATAAAGCGTTGAAAGGTAGCGGAAAAACTATGGAGTCCAAATGGGAGGCAGCAAAATTGGAATAAACTATGATGAGAAACGTGAAGACAGTCATGTTTGGATTCGAGATCGAGAGAATTTTGTCAGTAGGCGGAGCGGATATATAGGCAAGAGAGAAAACGAACATCACGGAGCCTATCTGGGACAGTGAAGATATTACGAAGAGGATAGGCATCTTTCTAGGTGACTTGGTTGACTTTGCGGAAATCAATCCAAACCTATAGGAATCGCCAATAGGACTGGACCATGTACTTGCTGAAAGTTTGACAACTCCAAGACAGAGCATCCCGTCGAGTTAGGAATGAGCGATCTTAAAAAGAGGAGGGTAAAGGGGATAAAAACTTCAGATTCTTCAGATGCGCGGTTATGATATTGGATAAGGGTAGCGCAACCAACACCAGGAGGCTGCTAGGAAAATGTAGTGGACATAAGGGGTTTTAAACGATGTTGTAGTTCGGGAGTAAGGCCGGACACAATATGAACAGCATCAGAGGTGGTTATGACTAATGAGGAAGTAGAAGTAAAGATCAATAAGCCATCACGAAAATTAGAAATACATTATACCGTCTTCTAAAAGTCGATACCCAGAATAAGTTGATGAGAAACTTCAGGAATGACTAGAACATCTAGGGTAGTGGCGGAATTTTGAAAAGTAATTGGGGGGTTGTGGTGGTGGTTTCTAAGATGGTACATTTAGAATTATCAGCAATACTACAAAGAAAATGTGAAAAGAGAAGTGTTGAGAACGTAAGCGGTGCCAACCGGGACCACCAAGAATAATACGAAAGGCTTCGGAGTCCAAAAGATTACTGAAAAAAGTTTCAAAAATTCGGCGTTAAAAAAATCAGCCAAAAATTCTCATGCAACGAAACAAGGAAATGAGACGTGACAGAAAGATGTGTACAAAAAATCTGGGCGTCACGTTGATATACCAAAATATGTTACGGTATTTCGTGCAGACAAGAGGCAACGAAAGCAACGTAAGTAGTCCGCACCGATTACCACAGCACAAAAGAAACGTAAGAATGCCGTGCTAACTAAAAAGTCGGAAAGTAGTAGTGGGGTGGGGTCCATAGAAGAAAAAATTCTTAATACCGTATCGCCCCGAAGGATTTCATACAGTAGTTCAAGTTGAAGTTGTCATACTTTCCATCTCCGAATATTTACCCATTACCCACCTTTTTTAGTTTTAGTATTCTGTGGTTAATCCAGTAAAAGGAAAATTACACAGCTTCATTCGTTCTTATAAAATAAATGTCAAGTATATAAGCGTAGACAAAACAAATATTTCTTACCGTAATGATCCACCACTTAAGCGTTGTCAGTAACTTCCTGCCACATCCGTTATTGAAAGATTAATAAAAACTGCCTACTGACAGTGGCCATAATGCCATATCTTATTTAAAATTGTTTTTATGTTTAAAATCGCAAACAAACATTATACGATATCTCACTCAGAATTATTTTCATGTTTAAAACCACAAACAACACTTATTTATGGAAAAACTACTAAAATTGGTGCAGCACAAGATAAACAAAGGATGGAGAAAATATGACTTTTATTTTTAACGGACAACTTTTAACTAAAAAGAGATCGTACTCTATCTCAACCAACAAATTTCTAACAACATACATGAATCTTTTTAAATTACATTTGCAACTAAAGTACCTTTATCCCACTAACAGTTTTTAAAATTTCTCACCATCTGAATCCGGGATGACCATATTCTACTTGAAGCACGCGTAATCGAGTTTACAAGTCAGATAAGTAACTCGAAGGTGCAAACCTGAACTTGTAGACTTTGAATTAAATAAGGAACGCGTTATTTTGGTTGCCTATCTACGCGGTTTGAATTTATATAAATGTAAATTGAATGATTGGAATTGAATGCTTTTTTTAAATTTAACGAACGAAATAGTGAATTATTCTTTTAAATATGAAATGGAACGTAACGGACGCGTTTTTCTAGTAGATCCTAATTATTTCGGCCATTTTGTGTAATGGAGTTGCTTTTACAATCAATCTAACCTATGGTTTAAACAAAGAGAATTTTTTCCTTTTCACTGCGTCATTTAATTCTGTCTAGACACAATAGTCATAGCATCATACCTGTAAATAGGCACAAACAAATTTTAAAATACACAAATCATCTAACACTAACTTTGATTCATCATTGCGTCGTAATTCCGATTCATCATTTCGTCGGTATAACTAACTCTTGTAATTTAGTTAAATCTTCAAAATTTCAAATAATTTCTAATATCCTGTTTTTTTATAATGAGAAAAAACAATATTATATACAATTATGGTGAACATTTCAATACTTTATCGCTGTCTATCTTAGCAATATTATTTCACCAATGCCACCATGAACCAAAAAATATTAATAAAATAGCTTAGAGTGCGAGCGTTTCGTCTGCCATCCTAAAATGGCCGTCATCGAACCGGACTTTACTCCACTATTCTATGGGTAATGAATTTCCAACCACGTTGTTTGGAACAATACTGTTCAACTTGTCTTTGTTGGTTGGGGCAGTTGTCGATTAATCAGAGTACTCTAACGTGTTATTCACCTGCTCAACGAGAATTAATTTCTTTTTTGTCGACTGTCAAGCTCTTTCGTTCTAATTCCACCACTCGCTATGCATTTGAGCGGTATGACAGTTTCACGCTCACTCATCGAACTGATGTTTATTCATACATTTAACATGAGTCAATTCTATAATTGGATGTTTTCCACGGTGGTTACATTGTAAGAATTAATATAGTATTTTTTATGTTTCTCTGTCTGATTCCACCGTTATCTTATCTTTATAGTTTTCACATAAAACATCTGCTGTCTATAGGTGGTCTAATTATATAGTACCAAAATTAATTTTGTTTTGTCTGGTTACAATTTTAACAATAATTACATTTGTTTGCTTCAATGTACGTTTAAAATTAATCATTTCTAACGGAAGGAATCATAGAGCTTTCCATAAATACGATGCAATTATAAAAACATGACATAAGTATTGATAGTTTCACTGCTATATAACCATTTATTATTTCAAAAGCTCCTGACCAATAAAATTTATACAGACCGTATTATACTATCAACCCTACGTTTAAAAAATACCAGTTTACCCCTATTCTCACTTTAAAATAACGCGATAGCGTTTCAATGCTTTATTTTTATATAAAAATAGCATAGGATTTTATATTACCAAATGTTTTAAGCAATACCATAAGCAAAACCGTGTAATGTAATGCCTAAGTACACTCCGTGGTCAATTCAATGATAAGAATCTTTTGCACGTTCCGTTACTTTTGAGCGTAGGCACCTTAAAAAATACATGCAGTAACTATTTAAACAAGTATGACGTGGGTATCCTGCTACATCATGCTCCGTTTTGCTAAATGCTCCTTAAGGCATCCTTTAGAATCTAATTTATTAGACAGATGCCGGGCAATAGCACCTATATAAATACGTTTAATTAGGTGTCACAAGAAAATTACAAACCTTCGTCACAAACCTTTCAGGCGTAGTAAAACCGCCGCTCGCTTTTTTTACGATTTTCAGTTTTCTGATTTCCTTGCTGGTGTCAGTACTTTTATAAGGCAATTGGGATTTTCGTGTACGGGGATGCTTGCACTATCAAAATGTATGAACGCTATATATTCGGCAAGTTTCAGAGCCACATTAGTATATTTATGAATTGGCGAATAAGAATTTCATGTTTTTTGAAACGATGAAATTGTATATTCTGAACCCATAACTCTGTAGTAGGAAAACCTTTATGATAGCTAACTATTATGGCTTTGCCGTTCAACTGTCAGTAGACAATTGGCATAGATCTCGTTAACTTGATAAAATACCTGTCTGAATATCATTTTCGAGTAGGATAAATAACAAGAACGAATGAATAACAGAATGTTTCACATGTTATGGAAAAAGCACTACGCAATTTGGAAGACACTTGTCAAATCTGCTTTGTACCTCGTTCTTCTATTATACCTGCGCTCGTTATTTTAGAAATAGCATTAGAAAGTTTTACAGAAAGTGAATCAGACGATGAGAAAGAACTCCTTTGAGTTACAATTCTACTTCAAATCGAGCTTTGCAGGATGAATATAAAGCTAATTTTCTAATTTCGAATTATCAATATAAATTTGCGAAGGCGGGAGAATTGGAAAAACGTACTTCGGAGACTGAATATATAACAATTGTGTGGTAGACGTGGAATTGCTACTAGTTTTCTTATAAATGCTATGTTGACATAAAGAAGTGCATATAGAAATACACGGGCCGTCCGGAAAGTAGTACCCTTTTTTGAATAAAAAATAAACTAGTACATCTTAACAAATTTTAATGTTCTATTTAAAAAGAACAAACCTTACACTACTTCACATAGTCACCTTGCAAATTTAAGAATTAATCATAACGTGAGGCGAGTTTTTGTATGCCAGCTTCGTACTCCTCTGCCGCCATTGTATTGAGATATGTAGTCACAACTGCTTTCTGTTCATCATCACTTTCAAATTTCTTTCCTGCCAAAAAGTCATTGACTTTTGTAAACAGATAAAAATCTGAGGGTGCCAAGTCTGGGCTGTAGGGTGGATGGTTAAAAGGTCTCCATTTGAATTGTTGAACAAGTTGTTCTGTTATTCGAGCAGTATGAGGCCTGGCATTGTCGTGGAGTAGAAGGACGTCGCTAGACAACAGACCTCGCCGTCGATTTTGAATTGTTCGCCGTATTTTCTCTAATGTTACACAATATGCATCAGCATGATTGCCTTTTACTTGTAGGTGTTGCATAACAAACCCATGTCTCGTCATCAGTGACTATGCGAGTCAAGAAAGAGTCCCCTTCAAGAGAATAACAATCCAAAACGTCAGTGCTGCAGCCATATGGGTGGTTTTATGTTCGTCAGTAAGCATTCGAGGGACCCATCTTGCACAAATCTTCGCATAATGAAGGTATTCCTTAACAATTTCATGAAACATTTCGTGAAACATTGCTGAAATTTTCACCGCTCTCATCAATTGTTACGCGCCGATCGGCCTTCACGAATTCGTTAATTAAACTCAGCAGTTCGTCCGTAATTACTGACGGTCGTCCGGAACGCTTTTCATCATGGGTATTGTCTCTGCCCAAACTGAAATTACGACACCAACGCCGAACTGGTAACTCATCCATAACATTGTCTCCATACACTTCCTTTAGTTGACAATGAATATCGCAAGTTTTAACATTTCCTGCATTGAGAAATGTAATCATTGCCCTAATTTCACGACTGGTGGCGTTCGCTATTTTTTTCAACAATATAAACACTCACAGAAAGATAGTCAGTACCAGCGAGGCGTAACTTTGCACATAGACAGCTGCAATATAACTAAATGTGTTATAACTAGTCCGGATGCTACTCCACTTACCAGCGCTCCACACGGTATAAACGGGTACTACTTTCCGAGCGGCCCTCGTATGTGAAATCCTGACAAGAATTATATACAACCCTTATATCACTCCAAAAAAATCGAATTTAGTATCTACATTTCTATAAACAAATCCAAGTACATTCTGTTCATTTTTGGAAGGCACAAAGTCATTCATCTGACTCTACACCGCTGCTACATATAACGCCAAAATCCACTTGTCTATTATCCGCCACTAACTTTTTGCTTCACGTTTTAATAGCAGCTAATATAGTGCATTAGCGACCACAGCGATTGAACGCTAAGCGCCCAACTGCAGTCAAATTTGGTGTATAGCGGCCGCTACTAATGGAGAAAGTTAATTAAAAAAACATAGCGATCATGTGAAACCACAGTTAAGTGTATGAGATACGTAGCA
The DNA here is from genome assembly GCA_036346225.1 of Platerodrilus igneus. Lineage (NCBI taxonomy): Eukaryota > Metazoa > Arthropoda > Insecta > Coleoptera > Lycidae > Platerodrilus > Platerodrilus igneus. The sequence continues at coordinate 3,329,703 of JARFIW010000822.1, forward strand.
GCGTTTGGTGTCATGAGACAAATGACTTTTGTATCTTCAAAGACAGTGCTTTCCAACCGTTTTTTATTTGTTATTCTATTTAGATTTTTCAAAAATGTTCAGGACTCCCTTTCCCGCTGCCATATTTGATCAATTGGCAAATTTCTACGTAAACACAACATCAAAACAATCTATAAACCCACTAATAAAATTTCACAAATATGACTAACCCCAAAAGATTCCTTAAAGCACCAGGCGTATATAGTATACCTTGCAGCTGCGGTGTAGTATACATAGAAGAAACAGGACAGTCAGTACAGACTAGAATAAACGAACATAAGCGATGCTTAAGAACAAGCCAGTACAATCGCCCAGCGGTGGTCAAACACCAACATGAAACAGGCCATACCATTAACTGTGACAATACGAAACTAATTGCCAAAATTCCATTTTTCCATAATAGAAAAATCAGAGAATCCGTAGAAATCACTAAAATTCTGACAACCTAAACAAAGACGACGGCTACTACCTTTCCCCCATTTGGAAAACAAGCTTATGTTCACAAAAGCAGAACCGTGACGTTCACTGATTCGCTACGACACTCTTTTCTATTCATGATCACTCATGCATCAAGTTCTCGCCCTATATAAACTACCACTTTCGCTATTTTCACCAGTTACTTTGCTACAAGTCACTTTTTGGCTTAAATGAGCTAGTGAGTCTGCTAGTTCAGAAGTAATTTTACTTACTTTTTACACTTTAACTTGTTTACTTAATATTATCATTATTATTTTTATTATTATTTTTTATTTTCTTTTCTTGTCCTCATGAAACCCTTTACAACAGTGGGCGAAACGTCGACCTTAGTTTATAAAATGACACGGCTCCAACCCGGATCCATAAATATTTAAATTTATAATATGTTGCATTGTCAAATAACTAAAATAACTATAATAACATTTTAAACAAATAAATTTAAATCAAAAATACAGCGCAACTAACAACTATAGCTAAAGTAATAACAGGTCACATAGCGAAAGTAACATGGTTACCATGGCTAAACGAAATTAATATCGCAGTTGCTGGACACGACGCTACCAGCGTCGCTATAGTGCCTTGTAACTCTAGAGTTTTTCGGCTTGTAGATGTTGTTGTTTCTTGAGTTGTGGTGTTTCTATCAGGTTGATCTTCTTAATTAAATAAATAAATATATATGTAGGACTGGATTCCAAGAGCCTGGAATCCTCTTGTTTTGGTGCAGTGAGCAGTTTCCCGGATTTTCCCCTTGGTTGTCCTACAACTACATAGTATTCCGGATCCTGGGTCCACTGGCCTGTGGTTTTCGACCGACAGGATGGCTACTTACCACAGGCCGCTCCATCGTCAGGTAGCTCGTCTAAACAGGACTGACGGATGTGCATCCCCGATAACTTCACTTGTGTACCCATTCTCGGCTTTCCGCATAGCTGGAGAACTCTCTCAGGACGTCACCGTTCCGCTGCTCACCTTTGATCGCCCGAAGGCGGTGGTCGGAATACGTGAGTTGCTACCTCGTCGGCGTCTGGACAACAACTACGAAATTAAGGAAGTTGTGTCTGTATATAAGAGGCAGAATATAACTCAAGGACAAATTAGATCGCGTACACCGATATACCCATATACTAAAAATCTTTCCTACCTGCGAATACACCATTATCATTTTAAGAGAGGACCTGCAATTTAATTCAAAATTACCACCTAGTACGTGCAGTTACAGTCAAAACCGCCACGAATGTTTATAGGCGACCAGTAATTAAACTATGCCTTTTGCCTTCAGATTTACTTTTGTCATATTTTTAAACAGTACACTTTTGATACATTAATTTTCTCAATTTCGCTTTTCTGATGTTTAAGTTCTTCGCGAGCAACCATGTTTAGGCAGTATTGCTATATTGTCAAATATTTCATTTATTCAAAATTGCCATTTATTTAAAGAAGGTGTGAACACACGCCCAGAGAAACAAAATGAATAATGTTTGCGTGTGTGAGGGACTTGATGTTTGAACGTGAACGAGGAAAGGCAGAACTCTCGAACCAGCTAGGGCAAAAGTGCGTTAGTGCGGTTCATTTCATTTTTTTCTTTTTTCCGCATATTCCGTTCCCTAGCCGACAAAAGTGCTACCGTTTAAGACTGCAGCTGTATACTGCCGTAAGTGTTTGTTACAAACTGTTTTAAATTATCTTCTTACTTACATTCGGATTTTTTGGTTGATCAACGTGCAGCTAGTAAGCTATTATAGAAGAAAACTATTTATTTTTAAAATTTCTGCAGGGCGTTATTGCTACAAAACTAGCTGTGCAAGGCATATTTGATTAACTTAATAGGTTATAGGTTATAAGTAATAAAAATGATAAAACTTTATTATTAGAATATAGTTTTGTAGAGGTTTAAATTAATTGATTGAATTTTTATCCAAATTAAAATGTAGAATGTTTTACTAGTACAAGCAAAATTTCCAGAAAGTAATTTGAAATAAAAAATGTGTAGCCAAAGAAGGATTTCGTAGTCGGTATGAGGTAACGAAATTTTGTTATTTCGTTATATGCAAATCTTGGATAGTTTTAAGTTGCTTCTACGTGTCTTTACAACCGGCGAAAACACCCGGTATTCTTGTAAATATATGTAATTCATAAGTGATTAGGAAGAAAAAGATTATAGGAAAATATTAATTTTTATAGATAACTATACTATATATATATATATATATATATATATATATATATATATATATATAATTTGCTGTGAATTCACCTACGATTGGTCGTTCTATTAAATTGCTGTGAATACCCCTAGTTGGATGTTCTTTATAAATTTACTGTGATATTCCCTATCGTTGGGGTGTCATATAAATTGCTGTGAAATCCCCTACGTCTTTCTGTTAATATAAATAAAAATAAAAATGAAGCAATACAAAATAACACAATATAATAATCGATAATATGTACACTTATATGCCTATGAATTATTAATTTGTTTAATATTCAAAAATTAGCCTCTGAATAAAATATTGATATTTATCTATTCCACCAAATTTTATGTTCCCTGAAAAACAGCAAAAATTCCACTGTAATTACTTTCAAGTACCTTTTGAACGTTCAAAATAATCCTTCCTCTATTTTGAGAATTCTCAAATGATTTTTGATGACCCTTACAGATATTTGATATAGCAAAATATTAAATGTTAAAATTGAAAAACAGTCTTATGCTAATAATGAATAAAATCTCTGACCTGCATTTTTCTTGTTTGTTTTTGCCTCTGAATAACGATGGTCAGCACCCTGGATTGTTACAGCTTTACTTGGTTCACTTGTTGACTAGAATGATTAATTAACTGTTACTTAAATTTTTTCTTTGGATTTTTGGAATCACTTGGAGTTTGCTTGTAGTTTAATTTGAGTATCTTGACGTTTATTATGTTTCCTTGGCTTATTTAGAAGTATTTTTATAATGTTCTCGAAGATTATTTAGTGGTACATTCAGAGGAACACTCAGACGTTTAATTGGAAGTACACTCAGATCTGGAGGTTTATTTAACGGTACAATCACACGGATACTTTTTTAGAGGTACAATCAGAGCCATAAATTATTACATATTAGAATAAAATTCAATTAATAATTTACCTTACGTTTTAAGATCAAAACGGCTATTTCTCGTTGTATAAATTGGCCCTTTTTAATTTTCACTAAGTTTAATAAATTATTAATCTTCACTACGTTCACTTTTACGTAATATTTTATTTTCAATTGACGTAGTTAGTGCCTTGTACAAGAGATACTGAATGTTTACAAGGTCCCCATAGTATCTATAGACTCAACCTATCAATTTTCTTATTAGTATTCAACGTGTGTTTGTTGATCAACGCGTAGTACTTTGTCCCTATTTCTGCAGAAATCGGTATTTCTAAAAATTTCTTGTCTCGATTCTTGTTTAGACGCTTGATCTCACACGTAGACGTTCAACGTCGTGCAGTATATTTCGTAGAAAGTCCAAATTTTATTGCATTTTGGTCACAGTCACATCTTTCTGTTTGTGTCGACTATAGTCCAAACTTTACCAAAACGCGAACCGCCTGTTATTTATTTATTTGTTACTCCAAAAATGATGGATTTTATCGAAATACAATGTCTTTTGTCACGTATTCATATTTTTAATAATGACGTATTTGAACGCGTTTACTTATTTATACATTGATATTTTAATAATCTTATTAAATAACTAGTACGCCAGTTTGTTTATCTACACCGATTACGTGTGAAACTCGATGCGTTTAAAACCTTATTTTTACACGTTTCTTTCCAGTTCTGGGTTTGTATATATAACTTAGAACGTATTATACGGCATACACATTATTATTTTAGCTAAATAGTATCTGACTATTGAATAATGAGCTTCTTTCTTATGAATTAAATTGGTTATGATTTATATACAGTGTGCTTGCTATTGACTTTATGTAAAATTGGCGATTTACTTCTATTTAATGGTAGAATTGTTTGGTTTTCTTAAAGTTAATATCATTTACATTATCCTACAACCCCTACGACTTATCTACTCTTCAACTAATAAAATACTCATATTTAGACCAGGGTAGAAAATTAATGAATTACATAAAATAATTTTAATCACCGTGTATAATGAATATTATTAGATAATACGCGTTATTAAAACCGTGAAGCATAAAAATTTATTAGTTTCAGTAAAATAAGAAATTTAAATCATGTACAAGACGCTTTATATCAAAAGAAACAGTATTAAAAAGCTCTGCGGGTAATTTATTTATTCCTAATAAAGAAACAAAGGAAATTACGTGAAAATTTTATATTAATTAACCCTATTTTAAGTAACCGGTATTAAACAAAGTGTACACATAATAATTAATATTTAAGTTGTATTCGCTAAAATGAAAGGATAGAAATCAATTTAATTGGAGTTAATTAAACCGTTAGTAACATATAATACCTATAAAACTTGTGAAAATCCAAGATTAAAATACCACGGAATAAGGCTCTGAGAATTAATATTATATTTGAACACCTGCGTAGTTTAAATGTCACATTCGGCGTAAAGTTTGTAGATAATCAATAGTTTCAAAGAATGTTGGAGAAACCGTCGCTTATATTAACGGGAAGGTTGGATACGGGGTTATTAAACCAATATAACAGTCCATGTGGACTAAAATAATCGATAATAAAGAATATCAATTTGCACCAATACGAACAGGTTAGAGAAGGAAAGAGAAAATGCGTCAAGCAAAGACACATATTGTAAAAGGCGGGATTTAAGCAACGTCATGGAGTTGCGATTGGTTAAAAATAGGATGCAAATATTAGAGGTAGAAACAACAATTTCTGTACAAAATTAATTAGTTTTTCTCGGACATGCTTGCGTGCCGTGTGTTGAAATTTCTGAGATTTAAATGGGACGAGTGAAAATTCGTAAAAATCGACGCGCGAGCGACAGACTGGGAACATAGAATGAGGAATTCTTTAGAATTACCCGTTTTGAGGACAAAAGCGACGTGCCGGCTTTTTGCTATATATACCGAGATGAATATAAACAAGCCCTCTTAGACTCTTAGACTTTTGACGATTCGATGCGTTAAAAGCTCTTACATCCGCGACTTGATTGAAGATGTTAAACAGTGCATTTTAGTTTGATAAAATAAATTAAAATTTTGCTCGTATATTTTAGTGATTCAAAATAGTTTGTTATTTACGTGCTAACATGAATGTACTTCAGTGCACTTAGATACAAGGTAATAAATTTAGTTTCACTGTACCAATTAGCAAAATTACAACGACAAATGTATGCACAAAAGTAGGCAGTTTTGGCGTATATTGGTGAAAGAAGTATGAAGTTATTTGCTATTTTTCGGGGGTGTTAAGAATTAAATGGTTCAAATACGTGTCTGGATCCACGAAACAAGGGTCAGATATACTCAGATGAATTCCGGAAAAGCCCAGAAACAACTTTAAATAAATGGGGATGGAGAAAATTTTAAAAGCGTTGAGAATTAGAAGCCGTAAATATAATCCTGTTGGAATGGTGTGATTAACTAAAGGGACGATGTACTTTGAAGCTACGAGGACAGTAACCTTCAGGTAAATTATACTATTTTGTTTGACATTTTGTGTGTGTTGAATAACTTTATAATTGATTTACTTTAAATGGACATTAGTGAAATTGTACTAACCATAAAATTTTAATTTTAAGATGAAATTTGCTTGTTGAAGTAGAAAGGAGTATTTAGTTTTGATGTTCGGTAATATGATGAAAATTTGGGTATGTCTTTGAGCTCAATTAGACGAACCTGGTTAATTAACGTAAAGGGGTGGTAGATGCTCCCTTTATACTCAGACTCCGGTCTGCTTATATTGTTATATTAATTAGTAGGCATCCAACAAGGACTTTAATTTTGGATGCACATTAAAATGATAATAAAATTAATCTTGAAATTCTTTTTAAAACTGAAATTTATGCTGAGTTTTAATTTTGAAATTTTAATGTATTCTGAATATTGATGTAAATAGAGTTAACGTTGATGTTTTTGGTAGGAATGTGTTGTTTTTTTTTATGAATGAGGAGGTTTATAACATTAGGTGAGCAGCCGAGGCGAAAAGAGGATCACAGCCGTTTATGACGCCCAATCTGTGGGACTAGAATTTTTTTGTTGAAAGGACCCAGTTCCCGCATTCAAAGGAGAATATCACAGCAGTTCATGGCGACCACAACGTGAGGGCTCGAGTTCCAAATAAAATTTTTGTGATTTTATTCCAGGAAACTGGCGATCTGAGAGAGAGAGTTTCTGTGTGTGTATAAATTTAAGAGTATTTTAGAGTGTGTGAGAGTGATTAGAACGTATGCAGAGAAAGGAGTGGTTAAGGAGTCAAGGAGTGGAAATTGGAAGTGACGATAGTGCATTGTGTGGGAAAAATTCGAAAATGGAAGAAGCTGGAGGCAGTAGAGATCAGTCGAGGACGGAATCAGGGGATCAAGGAAACGAGATGATATTGAGAATGTTAGAGAGGATGAGTGAAGAATCCAATAGAAAATTAGAACAGCTAAGCGATGAATCTAATAGAGCTAGGGAAGAATCGAATAAGAAATTTGACCAATTAAATCAGGAATTATGGAATAAAATAGAAAAATCGACGAGAGAATTTACAGAATTTAAAAATAGTCTTACCGTGAAAATGGGGGAAGTTGAAAATAGGGTTGAAAAAAATGAGCGTGATATTACAGGTCTTCGACAGGAAATGGGACATTTAAGGTCCGAAGTACGCATTTTTTGTGAAGAAGAGATTAATGTAAAATGACTGAAGTGACGGACTCATGTAGGGATCAGTTAGGCAGGGTAGAACGCGAAGTTAGTAGTATTAAATACAACATGTCAAATTTAACGGGGGATGGTCCCAGATTTTCTACAGGTGGAGTATCATTGGACCAACACATGAAGTTTTATGGCGATAACAGGGTAAATCCACAAATTTTTATTAATAGTGTAATAAATCTAGTGGGAAATTTATTTGACGAACAGACTAAACTAAATACGATAAAGGCTTTATTAAAGGACAATGCGGAGGCATGGTACAATTTAGTAGGACAGGACATAGACACGTATCAGGACTTTGAAAACAAATTTTTACAACATTACTGGAGTGATCACAAACAGGATCAGATTAGGGACGACTTGATTACAGGAAAATTTAAGGGAGAGTTTGCAGGTTCTAGGGAGCAATATGCCATCCGCAAATACAGTGTGGCCAAACAACTGAATCCACCATTGACGGACAGACAGATAATCAAGTACCTATCACGACATTTTGAACTGGAAATTAGACAACACGTGGCCTTACAAAACATCACAGAACGGGAGACATTTTTAGAGTATTTGTAGAGATATGACGATGTATGTGTTGGACGGACAAGAGAGATACGAGAACGAAACGTTAACACACTTAGGTTTGACAACAGGACACCGAATTATCCGAGACGGTCTGACTATAACAGAAATTTTCGACAGAATTGGGAACGACGAGGACAGGAATACAGAAGTAATAGTGCGACTAGGGGACCGACGCCAAGACCTAGTTACACGCGACAGAACAGTTTACTGGAGGTAAACAGGACTGTGACCAGCACGCCGAATAGAGACAGGGACACGGATATTAACACGAGGAGGACGTACGCACAGGTTGTAGAAGGACAACCAGGACCAAGCACGGAAAACAGGATGGGACAGGATTTTAGAACGCGACAGACCACTAGATTTCTGTGTAAATGTATATGAACATCCACGTGAATTTTTCAAAATTGAGGAGGAAGTAGAGCCAGAAACTGTAGAAAATTATGTTTGCCAATTATTAATTTAGAAATTTTTGAAAATAATGTAGAAGTATTACTTGATACAGGGGCAGAGGCGAGTTTAATATCGGAGGAATTCGTCAGCAAAATTAGGGATAAGGTTTGTGATAGAATTATGCCTATAAAGCGTAGCCATTTAGTAGCTCCAAATAAAAAGAAGTTTGCTGTAGTAAATAGTGTTGTGGTGCTTAGGATAGATATAGGAGGTTTTAGCTGTGAACAGGAGTTTGTAATTGTACCGGGACTGAAGTTTCAGAGCATTTTAGGTGTTGACTGTATGATGAAGTTAGGGGTTTTGATAGATATGGAAAGTAAGGTAATAAGGATTAAGGATAGGGTAGTGCCATGGAAGGGCAGTTATGAAGTCACAGAGGATGACACTGGGTTTAGTATTAATGTAGTAGAGGTAGAAGATGATGAAGGTAAACAGATCAACACGATAAGATGTCCAGAGGAAAGGAAAGTAGAGGTTCAAGCTTTAATACAAAAACATGCAGAAGTAGTGGGGGTAGAAGCAGCATATCAGGAGCAGGTGAAGGCGAAATTAAGTAAAGATGGCAAGTTTGTTTTTAATCAAGTAGATTTAAGGGATTCATTCTGGCGGATTCCATTACACAAAAATTCTAGAAGGTACGTAGGGTTTTCCATAGAGGGAAAAATCGATAATTGTAAAGTAGTATCGTTTGGTTTGTCGGCAGAAAGGGAAACAAGAATAAATGAGAAACAGACAAGTGTAGGGACTGAAGAAGAAGTAATATTTAAGAGTCAGGATAAGAGGATGATAAGTTTATTGTATGTGAGATAATAGAGATGTTAAGTATAGATATAGAAGGGGAGAGATAGGGATGAAGAGTATTAGGATGGTAAGAAGAAAGACTTGGAGGGTCAAGAAGAGAGTTAGATTTAAATAGGATAGGGATAGCATAGGTGTATATAAAAGAGTAGAAGTAAGTGTGGATAGGAAATAAAGCTAGGTATGGGATAAATATGGGAGATAGTTAGAAATAGGTTTAGGAGCAGAATAAAGAGTAAATGTAGGAAGAAAATAAGATAGGTTAAGTATAGATATTTCATATAAGATTAGTGGAGAGTTAGGAATAAAGTTAGAAATAGGATAGGTATATATGATTAGGTAGGATGAAGTAAAGTATAGTAAAGATTAGTTAAAAGTTAGGAATAGGATAGGTATATAGGATGTATATAGGATTAGATGGATGAGTAGGATGAAGTTAGGGATAATTGCACTTTATAGAATGAGGTGAGAGTTAGGAATAGGATAGGGATATAGGATAGGTGTAAATATTTTTTTTTCGATTGGAGACAAAGTAGGTAAGTTAGATAGATAAGGGTAGAGAGAGATAGGCAGTTTTTTTTGTAATTTTTTTTGTCTAAATGTTTTATATTTGCATTCAAATAAGTGGGATTATTTGTATTCAAATAGGGGGAAAATACTCATATTTAGACCAGGGTAGAAAATTAATGAATTACATAAAATAATTTTAATCACCGTGTATAATGAATATTATTAGATAATACGCGTTATTAAAACCGTGAAGCATAAAAATTTATTAGTTTCAGTAAAAATAAGAAATTTAAATCATGTACAAGACGCTTTATATCAAAAGAAACAGTATTAAAAAGCTCTGCGGGTAATTTATTTATTCCTAATAAAGAAACAAAGGAAATTACGTGAAAATTTTATATTAATTAACCCTATTTTAAGTAACCGGTATTAAACAAAGTGTACACATAATAATTAATATTTAAGTTGTATTCGCTAAAAATGAAAGGATAGAAATCAATTTAATTGGAGTTAATTAAACCGTTAGTAACATATAATACCTATAAAAACTTGTGAAAATCCAAGATTAAAATACCACGGAATAAGGCTCTGAGAATTAATATTATATTTGAACACCTGCGTAGTTTAAATGTCACATTCGGCGTAAAGTTTGTAGATAATCAATAGTTTCAAAGAATGTTGGAGAAACCGTCGCTTATATTAACGGGAAGGTTGGATACGGGGTTATTAAACCAAGATAACAGTCCATGTGGACTAAAATAATCGATAATAAAGAATATCAATTTGCACCAATACGAACAGGTTAGAGAAGGAAAGAGAAAATGCGTCAAGCAAAGACACATATTGTAAAAGGCGGGATTTAAGCAACGTCATGGAGTTGCGATTGGTTAAAAATAGGATGCAAATATTAGAGGTAGAAACAACAATTTCTGTACAAAATTAATTAGTTTTTCTCGGACATGCTTGCGTGCCGTGTGTTGAAATTTCTGAGATTTAAATGGGACGAGTGAAAATTGTAAAATCGACGCGCGAGCGACAGACTGGGAACATAGAATGAGGAATTCTTTAGAATTACCCGTTTTGAGGACAAAAGCGACGTGCCGGCTTTTTGCTATATATACCGAGATGAATATAAACAAGCCCTCTTAGACTCTTAGACTTTTGACGATTCGATGCGTTAAAAGCTCTTACATCCGCGACTTGATTGAAGATGTTAAACAGTGCATTTTAGTTTGATAAAATAAATTAAAATTTTGCTCGTATATTTTAGTGATTCAAAATAGTTTGTTATTTACGTGCTAACATGAATGTACTTCAGTGCACTTAGATACAAGGTAATAAAATTTAGTTTCACTGTACCAATTAGCAAAAATTACAACGACAAATGTATGCACAAAAGTAGGCAGTTTTGGCGTATATTGGTGAAAGAAGTATGAAGTTATTTGCTATTTTTCGGGGGTGTTAAGAATTAAATGGTTCAAATACGTGTCTGGATCCACAAAACAAGGGTCAGATATACTCAGATGAATTCCGGAAAAGCCCAGAAACAACTTTAAATAAATGGGGATGGAGAAAATTTTAAAAGCGTTGAGAATTAGAAGCCGTAAATATAATCCTGTTGGAATGGTGTGATTAACTAAAGGGACGATGTACTTTGAAGCTACGAGGACAGTAACCTTCAGGTAAATTATACTATTTTGTTTGACATTTTTGTGTGTGTTGAATAACTTTATAATTGATTTACTTTAAATGGACATTAGTGAAATTGTACTAACCATAAAATTTTAATTTTAAGATGAAATTTGCTTGTTGAAGTAGAAAGGAGTATTTAGTTTTGATGTTCGGTAATATGATGAAAATTTGGGTATGTCTTTGAGCTCAATTAGACGAACCTGGTTAATTAACGTAAAGGGTGGTAGATGCTCCTTTATACTCAGACTCCGGTCTGCTTATATTGTTATATTAATTAGTAGGCATCCAACAAGGACTTTAATTTTGGATGCACATTAAAATGATAATAAAATTAATCTTGAAATTCTTTTAAAACTGAAATTTATGCTGAGTTTTAATTTTGAAATTTTAATGTATTCTGAATATTGATGTAAATAGAGTTAACGTTGATGTTTTTGGTAGGAATGTGTTGTTTTTTTTATGAATGAGGAGGTTTATAACATTAGGTGAGCAGCCGAGGCGAAAAGAGGATTACAGCCGTTTATGACGCCCAATCTGTGGGACTAGAATTTTTTTGTTGAAAGGACCCAGTTCCCGCATTCAAAGGAGAATATCACAGCAATATATATATATATATATATATATATATATATATATATATATATTATAGGTAGTTTTTTACACAAGGCTAAGTTGATAATTACTAACGTATTGCAATTAACAAGATGAAATAATAACTTAGACTTTTTAAGCAAAGCCCAAATGATCATTTCAAATCGAGCTAGTAATTGAAAGAAGGAAAATATAAGGTCTTTGACAGGATTTGAACCTGCATCTCAGTTTTGCCGGAACTGTGCGTTTACTAATTACACTACTGAGAGCGATGGCTATAATTGGGAAATTTACAAATCTAAATCGTGTACAGTACCATATATAAACCTAACTTTCAATTACGTTTAGTTAGGTTTATATATGGTACTGTACACGATTTAGATTTGTAAATTTCCCAATTATAGCCATCGGCCTCGGTAGCGTAATTGGTAAACGCACAGTTCTGGCAAAACTAAGATGCAGGTTCAAATCCTGTCCAAGACCTTATATTTTCCTTCTTTCAATTACTAGCTCGATTTGAAATGATCATTTAGGCTTTGCTTAAAAAGTCTAAGTTATTATTTCATCTTATTAATTGCAATATATATATATATATATATATATATATATATATATATATATATATAATGCCACCAAGAAGTACAAGCTCCGCTGACGTTTACCATTTACGGGTCTTATTTTAGAATTTCTAGCTTCGAGGTTTCGTGTTTGGTATTAGTAATTTTACCTCTCATAGGTATTGTGCGCACTAGAAGTCTACCCTTACAAAATGCACTAAAGCGATATAATTGGTCTAATCTGTGAAATTGAATTTACTCTTCTTTAGAGGAGAGGCAATTTTCCGTTTCAAAATCCATTTTCCTGTAGTAGAATATTCGCTTTCACTATCAGTTGTAATGGCGTCGTCACATTGCTCTGAGTGACAATCAGCATACATCTCTTTAAATTGATAAAATACCTGCCCGAATATCATTTTCAAGTAGGACAAATAACAAGAACGAATGAATAACAGAACATTTCGCAAGCTCTGCAGAAAGTATTGCGTAATTTGGATGACACTTGTCAGTTCTGCTTTGGACCTCGTTTCAATATTTTACTAGCGCTTGTTATTTTTAAAATAGCATTAGCAAATTTCGCAGAAATTGGATAACGCGACACGAAAAGGTTTCTGTTGAGTTATAATTCTACGTCGAATTAAAATTTATTATAAATATAACTGTTTTAGAACGACGAAAATTGAAAGAGAAAAGTATTTTTTATGGACCGTAATCATTTGAAATGATCAAGAAAATCTTAACTATTTCGTTGGCTCATTTTAAGCTAACACCAATATTGAGTGACTGGGAAGTTGTATGTGGAAGCGTATCAAATTTTGGTATACTATAGAAGATACAAAACTTTAAGGAATAGACTACAGCTACTTAACAGGGATTGGTACAGAAAAAAAATAATAGAAATTTTGTTATTTATTCAACGTAATCTCATTTATATCAATACACTTATTTCAACATTCTACAACTTTCTAAAAACATTCGGAGAGCGCATCCGAAGAAACTGTGTTTAATTCTGGTGTTACACTTCACTTAGTACCTTCTGTCTTGAAATAGTTTCCCTTTAAAGATAATTTTTATCTTGGAAAAGAGAAAACAATCCACTGATGCTAAATACAGTCAATAGAATGGGTGATTAATAGCCAGAACTGACCTCACAATTATTAAAGTGTGTGAGATTGTATTATCATGCAAAAGAAACCAACTACCCCTTTCTCGAAAGTGTGGCGTACTTGATTGAGAAACGTGTTTCGGTAAACTTTTTCATCATTTCAAAGTAGTACTCGTATACGCTAGTAACTGATTGATCTTCTGGTAATATTCTTTATGGATTATACACTCTTGTTATCAAAAAACATTACATCATAGTTTGTATTCTGGACAAAACTCTTCGGCTCTTGACTCCAGCGTTTCGTCTCATGATCGTTCCGAAACACTATGTTACGGGTAAAATGAGTGTTACGTTATACATATAAATTTGCTGTAAAGGCGCGGTGACTATGTAGCAATTTTAGGGTGCAACGCCTAACTACAATGGTGCAGAAGTGAGTTCCTATGGAAGAAATAATAAAAATATTTATAAAAAAACCAAAAATAATAAATAAAGTAGCGGAAATACATCACAAACTACGTTGCAATATTCATTTACCCCGAAAGGCTTTATCTGATGTCATAATTAAAGGGCGCAAAACCGTTTTACTTGAACAATTCCTTCTATATTATTCCTATACGGAAGACGGTTATTCCGATGGCCAGTTGGTCAATCTGCATTTCTTTCCCTTAAATACCTCTTGGTTTCCGCCTTCATCCTCTCCTGTCGTGATTTTACCTTGCCCTTTACGATTCAAACTGATACCTCCCTCTTAGGTCTGGGTGATGTCATAAGCCAGACCTCTGAATATTATTAGCTACATCGGTCGTGCGCTTTCCGAACCTAAGCTCAACTACTCAGTTACTGAGGAGTGCCTGGCCATGGTGTAGGCGATTGAGAAGTTTTTACCCTATACATCGAGGGTACCCACTTTTCCGTCATTACCGACCACAATTCATTCCCTCCTTTGGCTCAACAAACTTCCAAGACCTTTCGGCCGCTTACCCCATTGTTCCCTTCGCTTCCAGCAACATGACCCTTCCATTATCCACCGTTATGGCAAAGATGTCGTTTCTGATACACTCTCTCGTGCTGTTGCAATCCACAAATCCATCTCTCTTTCGGCCATTTCTTCTCTCGAAGTTACCCTTCTTACTCCTGACACTTGGTACAATTTTATGGCTCAAAAAGCTTGCACCCATCCTGGATGTTATCCCTTCTGGTTCGTGATAAACCACATCCTTTTCCGTCGTCACAAAGCTTCTATTGCTGCCGATTTTCCGGACGATTGGAAAATCGTCGCAAATTCTGTGCAACATAAACATCTGATATACCTTTTTTATGTCCCTCCAACTACCGGTCATTGTAGTGTGACCAAAACTTCTGCTCGTCTTTTTCGAAATTATTATTTGCCTTGTTTTGCTGAAGTCGTTCGCTACATACGACGTTGTCCTGTTTGTGTTGCTCACAAAGTTGAACAGTTTGCTTATAGAACTAAATCATCCTAGCCTTCGTAAGTCATTTTTGTGATATCGTAGGTTCTTTTCCTCGTTCCAGCCGATGTCAGTCCTATATTCTTATACTGGCTAAATACGTCACTAAGCTTTCTCTCTTCTTTCGCTTGCGGGTTGCCACTGCAATTTCCGTTTCAAACTCCTTGAAGAACAAGTTTTCCTACTTTTTTTGTTCTCCAAAGCCTCATGGCTGATAACGGTGTACAATTCAGCAGGCGTGAGTTCACCTCCTGTTGTGCCCATTATCATTTTAAAATTACCCCACCCCCACCCATTACTACCCCTTAACCAATCTTGCCATGTAATCCACCGATTGAGATATGTATAAAAAAATAGAATAATTAGGAAATTATTAGAAATGTTAAGTGAAGTGCAACAAAGTAAATCAAGAACAATTTATACAGTTTATTAACGTTCATGGGAACGGAAGCGCCACTTTGTAGCAAAGACGATAGTGACACTGCAGATGTCAGGTCACACGCGGTCACCGACGGTCACGTAACAAGATTACTTAAAAGTAAGATCGCAACAATGTATTTATGGATAAAGTTAAGAATAAGCAGACATGAGATCTGCAAGTTCCCACAGCCATGTGAGAGGGTAGGGATATTATAAAAAGCCCGGGAGCCCTGTCGACGACAGTTAATCCATCGATCAGCTTTAGCATTGCAGTTCGTTAGATTACTCATTTTAGTACAATTAATTAATGTATTTCGATTAAAGTAATATTCATCTAATTTGTCAAAATTCCAACTCAATTCTATATCAATAAAAATAAATTGTTAAGAAGTTTGAAAATGGTATTTTAAAAAGGCACTCCCAAGCCACGAACCTTAACTGGCGCAGTCGTAACGGATGTCAAGAGGTCACTAGGAAACCCAAATTTGAAGAACTGGTGGTCTGGAATTTCAATTCCGAATTTGGCAAAACCAAAACAGAAGTTAGAGGCGAAACAAGAATCGTTCAGATTCAACAAATCCAAAAACCGACGTGAAGAAAGACTCCATGAAACGAACACTATAATTAGTGTGAATTTATTTTCCTTTAAACCAATTGAATTTTTATTTTACTCACATATTTGATATTTGCTAGTTTATAATATATATATATATATATATATATATATATATATATATAGGTAAGTATTTTATGGCCTTATTTTATTATATAATATAAGTAATGGGTTTTAGGTCTGCTGGATGATTAATAAGACTCTTTTTTATTACCTAAATTTTCGAATATATTTATATTCTTCTTCAGAGGTATAAAAAAGAACATCTTAATATATACAAAGTAATTTTAGTATATGTTTCAACAGCCTTTTACATTTTTTTTTATTTATATATCTGATGCCATTACATATATCTTAAACCTCAATTTATACCTCTGAAGAAGAATATAAATATATTCGAAAATTTAGGTAATAAAAAAGAGTCTTATTAATCATCCAGCAGACCCAAAACTCATTACTTATTTATATATATATATATATATATATATTGATTATTGTTACTATTGTTTTATGCAGTTTGATAAAAATAATCCACTGAGCTATTGCAAGAGATTATCTTCAAGCTAATTTTGAATAAAATTTATTTTTGTATATAAAAACCTGATAAAATAAAAAAAGTCGCATTTCAAGCGCATTTGAGACCATATTTACAAAGTTAACTAGCGCAAAAAAAAATTTTTAGAAAAAAAACAAAAACAAATTTCTAACACGCAATACCCCAAAAATAAAGGCGAAAAATAAATCACGAAATTAAAACCAACATCTTTATAAAAACGCAACAAAATAACAAAATAAATTACCCAGATGCAAACTCATCGTATTCCGTAAAATAATAGACACAACTTGCAATCTATTACATCCTTATTACGAGAGTTAACAAAGCGCGAATCCAAGCGAAATCTCATCTTTGAACAAATCAGTCATTCAACACTACAAAACGATTATAATTGGCAACAAATATATCTAATTATAACTACGGAATAAGATCATCCAATAACGTCCTAAACTCTACAAGCTATCAAAAACATCGCGGATCTAAATATAACCATAGGAGAACCTTTCAGAAAAAGATTCAAGCATTATTAATCAAAGCAAAGCATAGAAATTACGACCGGAAACTCGTATAAAACATCATCTTAAACACGTTTAATTATTAAATCAACGTAATAAACTATAAATAATTACGATATTGAAAATCGCATATTGCAACCTCATTCAGACTTGACAATAATAATTAAATACTGCAGCAATTAACAGAATATTAATTTTATTCCAAACACGAGATTGTATAATTAAGTATTTCAGGACGAGATAATTAATTATATAAAAGACGCAATTTATCCAAACAAAAGCTTTCAGAAAAATCGAATAAAGTATAAATTGTATTAAACCACAGCAGTCACCGAATTACACCTACAGTAAATTTACAAATAATTTTGCAACAGAGACACTAACGCAACCAATTAACTGGCAACATCCTAAAGTAGATTATAATGTAATTAAAACGAGACCATTGTATGCAACTTTAAAAAACGCAAAAGACGACACCTTGCAAACTTTAAAATTAACACTTAAGTTCACAAGACAAGAAGCATCGCAGACACCTATAAATTACACAAACCTACGGGAAGAGATAATTATTACAGACAGAATTAAAATCAGCGGTATTAAAGCTTTAACTGGCGCAAAGCAAACGAAGTGAAATAAATTATCACAAAAATCACTTAGTCACATTGAAACTTCAGAGATGAAAGCCACAATAAAATTAACATCGGTAAACTAAAAATAAACGTAACCAAGGCAGTATTAAGCGTAAAAACCCATAAAATAATTACAACACCATGCAAGTAAATACAAAATAAGCAACTTAATTTTTTAAATAATCCGAAACGACCCAAGCTAAAAATAGCAAGTACCCCGGCGCAATCTAAACGGAAAATTAATAAATCCAAGCAAGGAATAACGATACAATCTACGAAATAAATCCAAATTTTTACAAAATCGGAAAATAATCAAAGTCAAATTAAAAAAATTAATTATTAGAAAATTCCCCCAGCCAAAATGAGTGGAAATATGAAGATCTACTTGGAGATGATTCCGAATTTTAATGGAAACCAATGTCTTCTCCGTAATTTTATAACAGCATGTGAAATATTTTTTAAAACAATCTATAAGCTCGGAGACAACGAAAGCAACGTATTACTCCTACGCCTTATAATCAGTAAACTAACCGGAAGGGCACTAACGTTTATTGCGAGTCGAGATGACTTACACCAATGGTATGGCTTCAGACAAGTGTTGATTGCATATTTTGGCAATCAAAGGACCTAAAATGCCTAGTACGCGTTTTAATAAACCTTAGAATGGAAAACAACCAATCCTCTTACCGATTTGGAATAAAATACCAATATGTAAGGAGTTTAATCTTAACGAAACTAAAAATTGAAAAATCCGACCCAAATATCAGACTTCTAAAAACAAAAATGTATGACGAAATGGAATTAGACACATATCTAAATGCGCCACCAGAACGACTATCAGATAAAATCAGATTTCAACATTCCCAAGACTTAGAAGAAGCTATAAACATGATAATCGAGGAAGAAAACGTAATGTACTACAAAAACAGACTATACAACCCCAACACGAATAAAGGTTATACACCAATACAAATCATACAACCCGCGAGACAAACAAATCCACAAAAAAAATTCACACCGTTCAATGCACAAACTAGCCAAACGCGAACCAATAATCCACATTTTAATAACTTAAACTTTAATAACCAATATAAACATTTTTCAAAACCAACGTTCAACCCAAATTTTACGAAGCCCGCATTTCAACCAAAATTCCAACAAAGCGTAAATCAACAAAAACCAGCATTCAACGCGACTCCTATTAAAAACTCACCAATTACAAATACTAATAATAATAATCTCAATAACTATTATAAACCCACACCAATGGATACTTCATCTGGTAACACCAGACCAAACACAAAAATAACACACATTCGACCGAACCCTAATCAAAAACACACTTTCAAATCGGAAGAACTATTTCATCAGGAAGTAGAAGAATATGAAAATGACCAGAATAATTACACTCGGCCAAGTACAGACAATGAACAAAACCATTCGAACAATTAGGAACTCGAGAAATTATACGAAACTTAAGACGAGGTGGCGAAGAAAACGCGTGCTCAAATTTTCAGATAGACCGATTTATAAACGACCAAACGTAATAAACTTAAATAATATGAATCACCTAGTACTACCCTATATAGAAATACTCCACGCTGAATTCAAATTACTAATCGATCCCGGATCCTCAAAAACATTAATTAGCCCGCGAACCGTAATGAAACATTTAAACTATGTAGAAAGAGACCCGCTTAAAATTAAAACAGCCCATCAAACAACCCTACACCAATTTGTAGCAAACATACCCTTACCCAAAACATTTAACGTAACCCAATTAACGTAGAAGAATTAAATTTTAACGAGATGGAAATAGACGAAAATTTAAACGAAAATTATAACCCCGTAGAAAACGACGAAATGTTAAGAGAAAATTTAAGTAATATCCGTTTTAACACCGATATCAATCAAGAGGAATAAAGAGCAATCACAATTTTATGTTTCGAATACCGCGACATATTCCATTGCGAAGGAATACCCCTGACATTTACGAATACAGTCAAGCATAACATTGAACTAACAGATAATAAAACTTATATTCACAAAAGTATACCGACTACCTCAGGCAAGTCAGGAAGAAGCTGAGATACAAGTAGCCGACTTACTAGATCAAGATATCATATAATACTCCAATTCACCCTGGAACAGCCCCGTATTAATAGTACCCAATAAACTGGACGCATCAGGAAAACGAAAATATAGAACGGTAATAGATTATAAAAATTAAATGAAAAAACGGTAGACGATAAGTACCCGCTACCAAATATAACTGAAATTTTAAATAAATTAGGCAAGTGCCAATATTTTTCGACATTAGATCTAGCATCAGGATACCATCAAGTAGAAATGGATAAAAAGGTCACATCAAAAACCGCCTTCGGCACACCTAGAGGACATTATGAATATAAACGAATGCTATTTGGACTAAAGAACGCACCCGCTACTTTTCAACGAGTTATGGACAATATACTACGTGGAATACACAACGAAAAAGTCTTGTGTACCTAGACGACATCATAGATTATTCAACATCATTAGTAGATCATATAGAAAGATTAAAAGAAGTGTTGGAAAGATTAAGAAAAGCACAATTTAAAGTACAATTAGATAAGAGCGAATTTCTACAAAAAGAGATAGCGTTATTAGAACATATAATAACACCCCAAGGAGTCATGCCGAACCCCGACAAAACAAACGCTGCATTAAATTATCCCATACCAAAAACGAATAAAGAAATAAAAGGATTTTTTAGACTTAGTGGTTACTGTTACTACCGCAAATTTATTAAAGGTTATGCACAAATAACCAAGCTCCACACAAATTGTTTAAAAAAAGGAAACAAAATTGTACATACCCCAGAATTCATTAAAGCCGTTGATAAAATTAAAAGTATATTAATGAATCACCCCGTATTAGAATACCCCGATTTTTCGAAACCATTAATATTAACAACAGACGCATCAAATGTAGCATTAGGCGCAGTATTAAGTCAAGGAACAGTAGGCAATGATAAACGATAGAGAAGAAATTGCTAGCCATAATTTGGGCAACAAAGTATTTTAGACCATACCTATACGTACGGAAATGTTATATATACATCGATCATAGACCATTAGTATGGCAATGCAAACTCAAGAAATCCAATTCAAAATTACAACGATGGAGAATCCAATTAGAAGAATATGACTACGAGATCATATACAAGAAAAGAATTTACAATAATAACGCAGACGCTTTAAGTAGAATACAGCTTAACGCACTAAAAACAGAATCAGTTATAGGAAACGGAGACGAAACAGAAATTACAGAAGATCCAGACAAAATGGACACCATACATTCAACACAAAATGATGAGCCGAAAACCGCGATTAAAATTTTAAATGAAGCCATCGATATGAAATCCAATCAGTTTTTAATTACCGAAGTTTTAACCAACCCCAACCCTGTAAAATACACAAAGGTAGATAACAAAAAGATATACCAAATTCAGATAACCAAAGAAACGGCGGGAGGAGTTATGTAATCCCCCAATTGAGATATGTATAAAGAAATAGAATAATTAGAAAATTATTAGAAATGTTAAGTGAAGTTCAACAAAGTAAATCAAGGACAATTTATACAGTTTATTAACGTTCATGGGAACAGAAACGCTACTTTGTAGCACAGACGATAGTGACACTGCAGATGTCAGGTCACAGGCGGTCACCGACGGTCACGTACCAAGATTACTTAGAAAGTAAGATCGCAACAATGTATTTATGAATAGAGTTAAGAATAAGCAGACATGAGATCTGCAAGTTTCCACAGCCATGTGAGGGGTAGGGATATTATAAAAAGCCCGTGAGCTCCAGTCGACGACAGTTAATCCATCGATCAGTTTTAGCATTGCAGTTCGTTAGATTACTCATTTTAGTACAATTAATTAATGTATTTCGATTAAAGTAATATTCATCTAATCTGTCAAAATTTCAAGTCAATTCTGTATCAATTAAAATAAATTGTTAAGAAGTTTGGAAATGGTTTTTTTAAAATGCCGCTCCCAAGCCACGAACCTTAACTCGTGTTAACTTCTCCTTCAAGACCATGCTTGCTTACTATATCCTTGGCAACCATCGTCACTGGGATGTCAACCTTCCTAAAATTTCTTGAGCCGTCCGAACGTTCAAACTCAAAGTAACTCAATTGATGTACTCCTTTATTTGCCATGTTCGGTCTTGAACATATCGTTTCCGGCGAGGTAATATTACTGATCTTGTACATCCTTGACCTGATCCCGAACATTTCAAAAATATGCGCTCCCATGTCTTCAAGAAACTTTCCGCAACCTACCGTAACATACATAACCGTTATAAGCTCCGTCGTCATCCCGTATCTTTTCAATTAGGCTATACTGTTTGACACCGTAATTTTGCTCTGTTCGACGCTCGATCCTAAATTCTTTGGTACTTTCTCCATCAGTAAAGTTATTTGTTCTTGGACCTATGAAATTACCGATTCTTCCGGTGCCAAGAGCATCTGGCACATAAAGGACCTTAAGCCTCCCTATCCCAATACTCCCGTTATTCTCGATCTCGCTTCGTTTTCAGTCTGGCGACAAAACCTCTTTAGTCCTCGCGTCTCAAATTTATAGGTCGACTCTGCCTTCTTTTAATATTTCATTCTCAGATTTTGTACTCGCTTTTTAATATATGTCTTGTTTTGTCTGATTTTTTCTTCAAATCACCCTAATACTAACTCATTTACGAGTAGGCACCTCACGCCTTGGCTATCGAAAGAGGCAATTAAAGCAGTCCAACACACTCTCTCTACATACTCTTCGTATACACTTTATACACACACACACACACACGCACATACTTTTTTTCTTTCGTATTTTTGCTCATACTGATCCCCGAATGGGTCTGGATTAAAATAATCCAACGCTACGGCCTGCCAAGGAGGCTCCGTGGCGTAGTTGATATGCACGTGACTGCTATGCCCAAAGTCCCAACTTCGAATTCCGACGAGGTTCGCTTGAAAAATGTTAGTCAAGCATTTTTTACAAAAATACGTCCTCGTTCGGATGAGAGATAGGATGATGTCTAGTGTGTGAGTGTTGTCACGCACGTTAGGAATCCCTACCTTGCTTGGAACAGCAAGGGTTCGGCAATATTCAAAAAAGCCAGTTAAAACACTCGTTCCTATCCAGTGTAGTACCTTAGAGTAGAGCATTGTAAAATTTGATGTAGGGTACGGTCTGCCTATCGTAAAACGCGACTAAATCGGTTCAACACACCCTCTCGATACATTTTCTATACACAGACTCATACACACTCCATACACACACAGGCATACACACATACGTAGATCAAAACGCGCACTCGTGCATGTTCAACCATTACTACACTCGGTTTCATTATTTGTATTTGTCCTCCACATCTTGAGCTGTTTCTTTTGTGTTTTTGAATTTCAGTTTTGCTTCTTCGTTCCTTTTGTTTCACATTATTTTCCTTCCCTTAGACTAGTTTTCCTTACCGGCAGTCCTCACACTGACTTCGTTACCACAAAAAGAGAAAGCTGGATATAAAATCAATTGTTTCCGTTCTCAACCCTACCGGTTACTAGCTGTTATGTGAAAAAATACTGTTGAAAGGTGATTTCTAGAAATATTTATACTTAAATAGCCTCTCCCGACTTACCAACACAAAACTTTAGCTTACAACAATTTTAACGCAATACTTTCAAAACTTAGAAAAGACGTAGTCAATGACGTTTTATAAATGTTGATGCCCATTGTATAGGTTTATATAATATTTGCCCAATTTTCTGGAGTAAACGAGCACTGTCCACTTAGGTTTGTCTTTGCAGGTAAGTTAATTAGATACCTACCTCTGCGTATAAATTTCTCGTTTAACAGGTTTTCCAAAATACACATACCCTGGAAGCATTTACTAATATGAACGCGTACATGCATAATCCCCAAGCTCTTTAGCACCACATCCAAAACTAATTATGAAATTATCGCTAATAGCATCCACCACGATTGATGCTTATTACATACCTACACCGCACTAAGGGAGTAATCTTCTGAATCACCCAATATATTTTCGCTGATATAATTGCGATTTATGTATTATTATAATATTTCAGGAAATTTTATGCTTTTGTTCTCACTATTAAATAAAACAGATTTTTATCAATGTCATAAAACGAGCATTGGAAATCATGTGCGTTTGTGAAATTATAAATGTGGATTGTGTGATTCTCACAAAACCACTTCGATTAATATTTTACGTTCGTTTTCTTAATAGCTTTAGTAAACAAACTTTTATATATGTGGTCTCGAAAACTCTTAACAAATTCGAAAGCAACTGTGTAAAATTATATTTTGCCCTCAACCTAATTATAAAACGACTTAATTAAACTTTGTAATCGAAAACATTATAAGGAAAGTGTTCCATGTTTAACTGACGACTTATATTTAAATCATTGTGCAAACAAATTTTTACTTTTTGTGCAATTAGCAAGCAGAGTCTGCTTTGTTAGATATTAATAGAAACCTATTTTCAAATAAGTAACGCATCCTCTAAGGCACAGAATTTTTAGGTATTGCTGTCGTGACAAATTTAGTCGTTACTTGATTTAACCTAATTAAAAACGTACATAATGTATTGAAACACCTTGGGTACTTTTTTGTACCTGGGTTTCGATCCCCTTATAATGAAGGGAAATCGACAGTCTTCCGGTAAAGCTAGGGGTCTATTCCTCGGGTAGAGTTTATGAGGAACGGCCGTTGGTTTTACAACTACGATTTTTTCAGAACTGACTCTTAACTACAATAATTATTGAGTGCAGGGGGGTGCCGCCAAGTCCAAGGTTTAATAAATCAACAGTGCCCTAAGGGAGAACTTGGAAACCCTCAGGGGGAATATCACTTTTATTGCGCAAACGCAGGATCTGAAAGATAATAATGTTACTAGAACAAACGATAGACACAAGAGATGCCCCCTTGCTACCTTATACAGTAAAGAGAAAAAGAGTTACTATTCATTTCAGAAATTTAAATATAAATATTAAAAGAAAACTTAAATATCAAGCTTCTTAGGAGCACTGTTTCAGTACTTCATAATTAAGTCACAGCCAATAACCTTACTCTTTATAAAAGAAAATCTATACTCTTTTAGTTTATTTTTTTACATTTGGACGCACTTGTCCAAAATAAAACAGTGGTTTCACTAACTTAAACGATTGTTCTTTAATTGAATTTATATTTTTTTGTTCTAAAATTTATATACAAAGATGTATTGTAATGATGTGGTCTTATCTTTTAGACTTCAATACGTCAATATAAAAATATTTAATAATCTCAATAATGATCTAAACAGAACCTCAAAGTTTTTACCCAAATTGCACAGATCTGTTTACCCTGGTTTACAATTATTTATTATGAACTCAATGCAAAATAAAAATAATTTTCATGATTAATTTTTGGTATTTCTTGACTTTAATAAACATGCCCTTTTTAAGTTTACTTAATGAAATCAATCATCCTAAGAAATAGCGTAGCGACTTTTAGCATAAGCAGTAATTTAGATAATAACTATATTCAAACACTAAAATCCTCTCAATTCCTCGTAATACAATTTTAAGTCCAAATTAAATTTAAGCATTTGCTTCATAGACAAGTTATTCGAAAACAGGTGTTTACAGGTCATATCCTTAAGCTAGTCACTTACCTTACTAGTTGATTGTATGTGGAAACGTCATTACAAACAACTTACGTCACTGGCCTTTCCAAACCTGCATTCCATGAAAGTGTAAATATTCTTACACGACATTTCTTCACAGATGAGGCTACGTAAAACCTTCTAAATTTAGATTTGAACTTCTTTTCTTGAGCTCTTGACGAATTCAAAATTTAAGAGAGCTATTGAAGGGAGTCATTAAACTGAATTACATTTTCGTAAACTGATAAAGTGATCCGTCGAAGTAAACCCACTATAGTAAATTTATCCATAAAATGAATTATTCAATAAAGCTATAAAGGGAGCTATTAAAAGAACATCTTTAAGTTTTATTGCTAAGTGATATAACAGAGTGAGATATCGAGTTAATATTAAGTGATATCATAAGGTGAGGTAATAAAGTGAGCGCTACAACAATATTATTTAGTTTAACTTAATAATAAATTTTGCCTGCTTACCGTTAGCAGAAACAAAAAAAACTCAAGTGCTTTTAGCACTTGAAAGTACTGCCACTTTTGGGTACACGCAAATCTCTGGCTTGGACTCTTGTAAAACCCATGTTGCTTCTTATGGTAGCTAAAGGCCGAGAGCGACTGGTACTCGGTCGACGAAATTAACTCGACGAATAAAAATTGTCTGTCATCAGAAGTACTGTTCAAACAACCATCGTTTAAAGAATGCGTCTATAATATCCCTTTTAAATACTATAGGACTCGTGATTGGGCAATACGGTACAATTCTGAATATTTATTAAATATTGTGAAATTAATTATTTGTCTGAATAGACGTTGCAGTGTATAAAATAACTAAACAATATATGCTTCTATTGGCGTCAAATAAATTGTTACACTGTTTCTCTCTAAAAAAGTATAAAATCTTTTACTCGATGAACAACACATTTTTTTGCATTATCTAAAACTCATGTCAAAATACTAATCTTTAAATTGACGTGCAGAAAAAATAAAATAAAATAAAAAGATTGGGGAGATCAACATAAATAAGAGCGAGTGTACCAGTAACTACGAATACTACACGTCCATAAGGAAACAAAATCGGTAAGACACTAATCAGAAATTGTCAGAATCAAGAAGTTCAACACTCTCACGGGGTAAAAGAAATTAATATGATCTACAGGTCTTAACCAAAACAAAATGCTTTGGGGTAATTATTCAAAACTTCCACTAACCTAGAACTATTAATCCAAAAGACTTCAACACTAATACTAAAGCAAATACCAAGATAAAGTATACAAATTTCGCAACTAAGTACAAAACTTCAGATTGAGATCACAACTCAAATTGAAAGAAATAACTAGAGCTTTTTATCAATAGCAGCTAACAAAATAATTCAACCACACAAAAATAGCGAGCATTTTTGCACCACTATTACTCCACTAAACGTAAGCACCGATTGCCTACCATAACAAACTATTTTAACAATCCACTAAAACATTCCAAACTTACTCCAAATGCGAGACCATCGCACTTTTAACACTATTTTCGCATGTGCAATCAGCACATACTCGCACCTACTAACTAAATTGTGAACAACTGGCTCACTTACTATACTGAATCTTATTCGTGACTAACTTCATAACGAGTATCACTAGACCAAATCCTTAAAACTGCATTCCATTCGATCAAGCACAAACTACTGAGCGACCAACTCTTCCTGAGTCTCGTCTAGACTTACGCACTGCTCAAAGGAATGTCTAAAATGCAACAAGAACTCTACCGTTCCTTCACCCACTTCGCAGAAAACACGACTATTTAACACTAAGACAGCCAACCCTCTACAAATCAAAAAAATTATCTGTTAACACGGTACAAATCCAAAAAAAATTTTATCTGTTAACACATTGCAAATCCAAAAAAATATTTGTTAACGGGCTGCACATGCACAAGAAATGTTCTTATCCTAACACGCTCACTAAACACTATTCTAAAACTCACAACGCCATCTCACTACATGGCATCTCAATAATCAACTAGTAATTTACCAAAACGAGAGGCTTACTAAATCCCTATTCCAAACCAATGAGGCTCTTTCTCCCATTTACAGTAAAAGAGCTAGAAGGAATGAAAACTAAACACAACTATGAGTAGGTGCACTATTCTTTCAAACTCCAATATAGAAAACAACAACTTCTCTATATCGAAACAACATCCTCTTGATCTACTGCAGAAGGAGTTTAAGATCTTTCACATGCCACTTTCCGGCTTTCAATCCATCCATGTTCGCTAAGTCATAAACCAAATTTGAAAGTTTTTTATGAACTTTACATAAAACAAATTTTTCTATAAAACTAATCATTACTATGGCTAACAATAAATCGATACTCTGGTACCCTTTCACTTTACTTCTAGTCAAACTGTCAAAACAACTGCAGTGCTTCACAACGCATACTTGCTAGAATGACAGCCTCCTTTACGAGCCTCACCTAGACTAATCAACAAAAAAAATGTACACCATCACTGACCTCAAAAATAGTGATGCGAAACTGCTAAACTGACAAACTCACCTAGGTCTCGTCTAGACTTACGTACTGCTGAGCGACCAACTCTTCACTAGTCTTGCTTAGACTAACGTACTGCTGAACGACGAACCACGACAAGTCTCACATAGACTAAACAGAACTAAATATGATGCGTTGTAACACCGAAATAAATAAAAAAAAATTGCTATCGAATCAAAAACGTGCCTATGCATAAGAGCAATCCTCGAACGATATGATGACAATACAAACTAGCGTACCAAATTATCAGAGCATTTTTTCTTAGTACACACCACAACAGCAGTCCGACCATTCGAAGCAGCACGCCAATTTCCATGCAGTCGCCTCACTTTTCTTTTGAGCACGACTGACACGAAGTTGAGGTAACGCCCTTATGTCCGCATTTAAAACAAAATATTTTTATAGGGGCTCTACAATAGCTAAACGTATGGCCATGGCGTGAACTAGTCCAACACACAAACTTGTTGACTTTCTCTACGCCTGGTGACTTCACAACTAAAGGTGTTTCTTGATTAATAACTTGGACTTGGGGAAGTGAAGACTTATTACTATAAACCTTACTACGAAATGCTGAAGTTTTCCCTAATTCTTCTTGACGTTTATTTTTAGCCTGTGGTTTAAAATTTTTACGAAACCTAAAGTTATTTTTCGATAAAGTAGCTACCACAGTCTGTCTTGACTGAACAGTTTTCTCTAACTTTTTACCTTATTTTACCAATGTGGGAATATCCTCAATTTCAGATAATGCAACTTGAGTAACATAAGCGGGTAATAAATTCCTTCTCATTATACGAACCTTAGTGATTTCTGCAGGCACCTTGGGTAACCTACTAAATAAGCTCTTGATATGAGCTACAAACAAAACTACAGATTCCTCTTTTCGCTGATGATGCGATTTAACTTTTTCCAAAGTTCTTCTTCCACATGAGCAGGAAGAAAATCTTCCTTTAACCGTCCTACTGAAGATTTCCAAACCTTTACGGAATTCCTAACTTGCCGAAACCAAACGAGGGCATTATTCACAAATAACTCTGCAAAGGCATTATACAAATCGTCCGTATTTACTCTACGTAACTGTGTTAACTTTTCGATTCGTTCCAGGAATAAATAAAGTTGTTTAGGATCTCCAGAAAACTTAACAGATAAAGTATCAATGGGTAAAGGTGGTGTTTCATAACTGATTGTATTAAGGGACACACTATTAACAGGAGAGGACATATTGACATATTAATTCAGACCACTTAGCTTATTTTCCACCTTATCAAACAATTCTGCCTCAATAATAAGGACCGTAGCTTATGTATCTTTCATAAATTCAACTGCTTCTTCTTGATTTACTACTGGCAGCTTCATCCTTTTAACTCGACCAGTAAGGTGTACTCGTCTTGACTGTACCCTTTTAAAAACAGAGTCAGAATAGTCACCTTCAAATTCTGACAAAACATTTCTAATCGACAAGACGGTGTCGTTGATTTTTTCACTCCCAACTAAAAATTCAACATTATAATCCGAAAGATGTATAAGACAACCTGGATTACATAACTCTTTTGCTAATAAACGACCTAATCTTTCGTTTGTTGACGACTAGTCTACTGCTCTCGATTCCACGTATACGAAGTTCATAATCGAGTTCATTTTTTAAAAAATACACTACCTGAAAGGTATCAGCCATATTTATACTTTTCTAAGATTTTTTTAAAACAAAACTAATAAAAATCCCGAGATTTAAGAATTTTGCAATGTTGTCTTTAAACCAAATCCAAATTTATTCTAACTGTTTATGCCTAATAAAATTTATTCAATAGATGAACAACAATTAAAACCCAGAGATCGCAACTTCACCCCTACTGATAACCAAATTACCAAAACAATTTATTGTCATATTTCAAATTAGAGAATTTCAGAGTAATATAGTACAGCAATACAACTAACGATAACAAAATTTCAATTACTACTTCTTAGCAGTTCCAAAAAATCAAAGCTTACAATGCGGTGTCAACATAACTATAATTAATCGAGGCCTCACATATTTGACGGCAGTATAACGATGGAAGCCCTACACGTTGGGCGCAAGTTGAACACCTTGGGTACTTTTTTGTACCTTGGTGTTTGATCCCTTTATAATGAAGGGAAATCGACAGTCTTCCGGCTAAGCTAGGGGTCTATTCCTCGGGTAAACCTCTTTTTAAGTTTTACATTGCTAGACACTTTTTTGGGACAAATTATTTGATATAAACAGCGACCCACGATTGTAATTTGTTTTTAAGTTATTAGCGCTACCTTTTGTTTTTATATGGCGGCCATATTGGATTTATATTTGTTAGATAGTTCTTAAAAAGTGCTACACAATGATGTACAACTTGCCTGAAAAATTCTTAGTAGAGAAAATACTAACAAAAACGTCAATTGATTTTCAATAAGAAATTAGTACGCTTTGAAATTAAACAACACCAACAAATGAAAGTGAAAAGATTTTCCAAGTAATACTGTAAAATAAAGAAACGATACTGACGTTTAATTTCATTATATACAAAAAAACAGGCTGTCCAATAAAATTAGTAAGCTATGGGATTAAACATCAATGTGATTGGGTTGTGTATTTTGGTTTTGGTTATGTTGCGATGATTGGTTAAAATATTGCAAATTTTATTTCGTATTTCAATTTTTTCAGTGACTGTTTATGTTTTGATTCCATTTGTTACATATGCGATAATATTCTCATAATTTGTTTATTTGGCTGATCTTAAAATTTTTTTACCTAGACTTAACAGTGATTGACTTCCTGCGGAATATTTTTATTTGCTAAATTTATAATCCATTTACTATATGTGTTATAATTCCGTTTGGTATACATATTTTTTTGTTTATATGTTAACCAGTTTTTTTTTAATTTGTTTATTTTTGATTCTAAAAAATATGTTATTATAGATTATATGTAGGTTGTGGTAGAATCCCCTGTATAACCCCGGCCGAAAGTTTTGTGATATTTTTCTTTTAGACATGTTAAGTTTATGGTTGATCTTACTAATTTTCGAATAGCATTGCGCTATACAAACATTTAGGCATTGCAGGTAAAATAAGCTAAGGTATTTTGAGTATTGTGTTTTAAAATTACTTTCAAATACAGTAAATTTAAGTTTAATTCTAAGAAAGTTAGGAACGACAGCTAATTTTTTGCATCATGTTAAAAATATTTTTTTGTTGTTTTCTTCTGCAAGTTTAATTAAGTAGGTATGGTATTCGTTTAACAAGTGTTGTTTGCTAACCAAGAAACGGTACAAATTGTTTTGCATTATCACCCTACGTTGTATACTTATTTACATTTGAATCCAAAAGTAATATCTTATTTTCGTATGTATCCTAATATGGAATGATAGTAATATTCTGTTTTTTTTTAATTCCAATTATAAATAAATTAATTAAGTTAACACTCTGGTGTTGACCAGTTTCAATAATATTCTTCTTTATTCCTGGACTTTGGTCATCGATTTACATGTTGGCAAAAAAACAAAAATATTTTTAACAGGATGCAAAGAATTAGCTGTCGTTCCTAACTTTCTTAGAATTAAACCTAAATTTACAGTATTTGAAAGTAATTTTAAAACACAATACTCAAAATACCCTAGTAAGATCAACAATAAACTTAATATGCATCAAAGAAAAATATCACAAAATTTTCGGCCAGAGTTTTACAGAGGATTCTACCACAAATAATCTATAATAACATATTTCTTAGAATCAAAAATAAACAAATTAAGAAAATAAACTGGCTAACATATAAACATAAAAAAGATGTATACCAAAAAGTATTATAACACCAATAGTAAATGGATTATAAATTTAACAAATAAAAATATTTCTGTTTAAGTCTAAGTAAAAAATTTTCAACATCACCGAAACAAACAAATAATGAGAATATTATCGCAAATGTGGAAAATGGAATTAAAACAAAAACAACCACTGAAAAAATTGAAATACGAAATAAAATTTGCAATATTTTAACCAACCATTGCAACATAATCAAAACCAACATACACAACCCGATCAACCAGAGCTTAATAAAAAACATCAAAAGCTTCTTACCAAACAATTAAGATATTTAATTGATTTAGATACAAAAAGTTAGTTAGCTCATTTCATGTTAAGTCTGAAAGTCGCTCCCAGGTGCATAAACATAAATTGGTAGCAATTACCCTAGTTTATTCTTTAAAACTTCTTTCTACCATTAAATTATCCATCTATTTCAAATATTTCAACCGTTGATAAATCAAATTTGTCTTTAATTTATGTAGCAACTGTCAAGTCGAAAATTGTCATTATTTTGAAAACGATCCTTGTCATTGATTAAAACATGAATAAATATACAATCAAATACTCCATGTGATTCATTCCCAAAAGGAGAAAGCTGAATTTAAGTCAATTCTTTCCGTTCTCAACCCAACCGGTTACTAGCTGTTATGTGAAAAAATTACTGTTGGAAGGTGATTTTTAGAAATTTTTATACTTAAATAGCCTCGCCTGACTTACCAACACAAAACTTTAACTTACAACAATTTTAACGCAATACTTTCAGAACTTAGAAAATACGTAGTCAATGACGTTTTATAAATTTTGATGCCCATTGTATGGGTTTATATAATATTTGCTCAATTTTCTGGAGTAAACGAGCACTGTCCTCTTAGGTTTGTCTTTGCAGGTAAGTTAATTAGATACCTACCTCTGCGTATAAATTTCTCGTTTAACAGGTTTTCCAAAATACACATACCCTGAAAGCATTTACTAATATGAACGCGTACATGCATAATCCCCAAGCTCTTTAGCACCACATCCAAAACTAATTATGAAATTATCGCTAATAGCATCCACCACGATTGATGCTTATTACATACCTACA
Organism: Platerodrilus igneus; assembly: GCA_036346225.1. NCBI lineage: Eukaryota > Metazoa > Arthropoda > Insecta > Coleoptera > Lycidae > Platerodrilus > Platerodrilus igneus. The sequence goes on from JARFIW010000822.1 coordinate 3,362,673, forward strand.
CCGCACTAAGGGAGTAATCTTCTGAATCACCCAATATATTTTCGCTGATATAATTGCGATTTATGTATTATTATAATATTTCAGGCAATGTTATGCTTTCGTTCTCACTATTAAATAAAACAGATTTTTATCAATGTCATAAAACGAGCATTGGAAATCATTTGCGTTTGTTAAATTATAAATGTGGATTGTGTGATTCTCACTAAACCACTACGATTAACCTTTTACGTTCGTTTTCTCAATAGCTTTAGTAAACAAACTTTTATATATGTGGTCTCGAAAACTCTTAACAAATTCGAAAGCAACTGTGTAAAATTATATTTTGCCCTCAACCTAATTATAAAACGACTTAATTAAACTTCGTAATCGAAACCATTATAAGGAAAGTGTTCCATGTTTAACTGACGACTTATATTTAAATTATTTAGCAAACAAATTTTGACTTATTCTGTGATTAGGCAGCAGAATCTGCGAGAGGTTGTGCTATCGTGACAAACTTTGTCCTTATTTGATTTAACCTAATTAAAAACGTACATAATGTATGGTCAAAGCAAGTCGCTCTACACCATTTCACAACCGTCAGAAATACAATAAGTAGAATTGGTCAGTTTTAAGTACACTGTAAGGCCAGTGCGCTATTCAAGCAAGCTTCAAGTAATTCAACAGAATTTATTAATTTCAGTTAATTAAATAAGCGTTAACGCAAAAACATCTGAAAAATCTAAAAAAGCTTTTGTTGTTCACATAAATAGTGTGGCTATTTTGTTACAATATTAATGTAGAACACAAAAATGAACAGGAAAGCACGAAATGTACTTTACACTCTTTGTATCGATTTGGAAAAGTAACGGTAAATAGCCAACCTAGGGGAGCGTATTCATAAACATTCACACAAGTTTAAACACCAATAGTTATAAATCGCGCTATAAAATATTAAAGCGTTACATATAAACTGTGGGCGAAATTAAGAACTCACACAAATTAAAAAAACTGAAATCATTGTAAATTACCCCATTTGAATGTAACTCATAAATTTACAATTATAAAAATTGCGTTGCGAACATGATTACCGTGGACACAAACCAAAAGATATTTAACTAAACAATAGCACGGGCTTAGACGCACAATTAGTGTGAACGAAGGAAATCAGGTAATTCTCTGGGACATGCAAGCTTTTTTATCTTCAGTTGTAGAATTCGATTGACGAGGAACTATTGACGAGCAGGTTAAAGATTCAGTAATTTAAGTGACGGTATTTTTACCTCAGTATTGTTAGAGGGGAAAGTGCCCAAATGCGAAAGTAAACGCTGATTTAAAACTTACCGTGAAAGTGCCTCTATAGAGAACGCTTCTTTTCAAAAGAAAGCTAGATTGTACGATTACCTAAAGCCCCCTTTGTCCTGTACTACAAAATTTCTTGACCTTTGTACAAGATCAACAAACCTGTAAATTAATGAATTTTTGATTCTCGTCTGCTACACATTTCATGCTGAAATATATTTAATAATTGTTTGAATAAACTTATTTTTACTAAGAGGATCTTTTACGTTTGTGCAAATTTAATTAACTCATTACCGTCTGCATAAATTTTTTTATAAAATGTTTACTTTCATTACAGCTAGTTGCTTTTCATACCTTAAAAAGCAGATTTTTTTTCAAAAAGAATCGTAGGATAGGTGGGGTGAGGTGTACTTTTGAGGGCTCAAAAGGAGGTTTGCAGGTGAAATTATATATTGTACAGTATTTATATAGGTACATATAGAAATCTAGATATACTTTGAAAATGTTTATTTTTTGATGTGGAAATTTCTGAAAGATCCTATCGAGACAACTGGAACACCGGGAACTGTTGATCTAAATATAAAGGAAATGTTTGCAGCACTAATGAGAAATGCAGAGGCCGCAGAACGAATCGTAAAACATATTGCTGATAGATTGGATGAGAAAATTGACGGAAGCGCTCGGGAAACGGCTGAAAATTTAAACATTAAAATTGAAGAAAGTGTGGTGCAAATTCGGCAGGAAATTATTGTTACTATAGCTCAAATTAAAAATGAATTGCACGATTTTAAAATGGCGATTATGTTGGATACGGCACGACAAATTGAAACGGGAAATAATAAAATTAAAAACATTGTTAAAAATAAAATTGATAAGATTCGGGACGAGGTCCGAACGGTTGTACATAACGCTGTAGAAAAATTTGATATGGGCTTAGTGGCGGTCAAAAATAGGGTTTGTAAAATCGACGAAGTCTGGGGACTAGAAAAGGCGGAAATTAAGCAGTCAATAAACAAATAAATAGTGATTAGCAAATATTGAGGAGCGTGACGGTCGCTGAAATAGATAGGATTAAATTAACCACACTATGCCAATTACACACGGTGTCGTGGAAATAGATTGTTGGAAAAAAATTTCAGGGGGAAAAGACGATGACCCAAATGTTTTCATAATAAATTTAAAAGTTAAATTAAATCACATTAACGATGAGACAATGAAATTAAATTGTGTTCGCGATCTGTTAAAGGAACATGCTGAAGTATGGTTTGGACTGATCGAATCGTCATTCCAAACGTTCTACGAGTTCGAAAAAAATTGTTTACAAAGATATTGGAACGAAAGCGAACAAGATCGCGTGCACTATAACTTGTATAACGGAAAATATAATGAAAATAGTGGTATTTCAAGGGTGGATTATCTTACGAAAGAAATTAAAAATGTCCGGAACTTGACTCCAATAATGTATGATCATGAAGTAATAAATTTACTGGCACAGCATTTTGACGAAAAAATTACTTGATTATATAATTACACACGATGGGCTTGCGGTTGAAAAGCTGTAAAATTTATTCAGCGGTACGAAGACATAATCGGTCGTAGTAGAGAATTTCAAAATCAAAGTCAAGGAACAGACAGATACAATCGAGATAATCAAGTAAACAATAGTCCACGGAGTTATAACCGAACAAACTATGAATATAGTCAACAAGATGCAGCGTGCGCTGAAGTCGAATACAAGCATAGTGCAGCAAGTCATTTACGCAGTGAAGATGCTGCACACGTATCGCGATCTGATGATTTAAATGAGAGAACCGGCGCGATACCCAAAATAATACCAGAAAATCCGAGTAGAACATCAATTTCAAAGTGGAACTGACAACAGGCTCTTTTCCCCGTGAGATACACACGATTTATTATGAACACCCGCGCGAATTTATTAAAATCAATGATCCTAAAATAAATTATTCAGGACAATGAAGATTTAAATTGTCTTCCACATGTGAACGTTAAAATAAATCAGGTAGAAATAATACGTTTAGTAGGTACAGCTTCTCAAGCTTCTTTAATTTCAGAAAATTGTATAAGAAATGGTTTTAAAAATTTTCATAAAATATTGTGCAAGTAAAAGGGATAAATTTGGTAGACACGAATAGTAGGCGTTTGTCGTCTGTGCAGAGAGTTTTAATAGGGGAAGTAATTGTAGCAGGGCAGGTCGTTGCGCAGGAATTTTTTATTGTACCCGACCTTAGGGTGGAATGTATTTTTGGAATTGATTTTATAGATAAATGTTAGATGAGAATAGATGCTGAAAATAAGTGTATTTTTGTCTGTGGGAATAAATTGGATTGGATTAGGCCCAAGAAGGCGTTAGAGCAAGGGGTTGTTTTTTTACCAAAATGAAGTGAATTTGAAACATATTGCTATAGAAGGATCTTTAGATATTAACACATCCTTACAAGTAGATTTCAATTGTCATGCGGACTGGAGTGAGCTAGTAATGAGTATATTTAATAAATGTAGGAATTTGGTTAATGATGAAGTTTGTGTAGCCAGTAAATATGAACATAAATTAGAAGTTTTAAAGAATGAGCTGTTCAATTGCAAAGTTTATCCTATACCTCATGCTTATAGAGCAAAAGTTAAAACTGAAGTGCAGGGTATGTTAGCAGGAGGTATTATCGAGAGGGCATCGACGAGTTTTATAAACCCTTTGGTTGTAGTCAAGAAGAAGAATGATTCTATTAGATTGTGTTTGGACGCAAGGAAACTTAATGAACGGTCTCGACCGCAATTTGGAACTCCGCCCCCTATGGACGAATTGTTGTGTAAATTAGCAGGAAAAACTTTTTTCAAAAGTAGACGTTAAAAATTCATTTTGGCTTATTCCACTGCATCCGGAATCCAAGAAGTATACCAGTTTTACCATTGAGGGAATAATTTATCAATTTATTGTTGTACCATTTGGTTTAAGCTACAGCCTTGCCGCGCTAGTTAGGGCCATGCAGGCGATTCTCGTCCCATTCGAAAACTTTTGCAGTCATTATGTTGACGACGTTTTAGTTTTCAGTACGACGAACTAAGAACATTTGACACACCTGAGGTTGGTTTTAGAGGAGATGGATAACGCGGGACTCAAACTACACACTTCAAAATGTCAATTTTTCAAATCAGAGGTTTTTTATTTAGGGTACAGGGTAGGGGTGTCTGGAATTTGCGTTGATAAGGAGAGGTTGAAAGAAACAGAAACATTTTCAAGACCTAAAAATATCAGGTGCTTACGGAGCTTCGTTAATTACTATCGTAAGTTTATTCCTAATTATTCGCAGAATTGTGTTCCATCAGTTGCGTTGTTAAAGAAAGGGTCTAGGTTTATATGGAATGACGAAAAAGGAAACGCATTTGTTGCTATTAAGGAAGAGTGTTGGCAAAATTTAATGTTGAAGCACGCCGATTTTTCAGAAGAACATCTGATTTTGCGAAGTAAGGTATTCTATTATTCTATTATTCTAATATTTCTAATGATGTTATGATATTGCAGCACCCTGATGAAGATTTTAATTATAATCGAAAGCTTGGTTAAAGGCAGAGTTTTAATCTTTATAAGTAACATAGACCTAACGTTTCAATAGGGCTTTAAAGGTAATAAAATTCTCGTTTTGCTGGCTTGATTTTCTAAAAATTTGACAGATGTATATGATTTAAATAGGGAGAAGATATTTAAAAGGGTTGTAAATATTCAATCATTATACTGTGTATTGTAGAAGTGCTTTATTTAATTGAATCAGCTAGTCGAGGCAAAAGGAAATTATAAATTAACAATTTCACAAGTGCTTGAGTGGTACAAGGGTAATAACACAGCATTTTTATTGCACCCAATCGTAGTGTTATTTCTCAGCCCCTACGATTGGGTGCAATAAAAATGCTGTGTTATTACCCTTGTACCACTCAAGCACTTGTGAAATTGTTAATTTATAATTTTCTTTTGCCTCGACTAGCTGATTCAATTAAATAAAGCACTTCTACAATACACAGTATAATGATTGAATATTTACAACCCTTTTAAATATCTTCTCCCTATTTAAATCATATACATCTGTCAAATTTTTAAAAAATCAAGCCAGCAAAACGAGAATTTTATTACCTTTAAAGCCCTATTGAAACGTTTCAAGATGTCTATGCTTTTCATAAATTTACACAAGAAACCCCAATTTGTCGGCTCTTACTCTTTAAATTATTATTGAGATAAAACAGTTTAAAATAAATCATATCCAAAGTATTTGAGATAAAACAGTTTTAAAAATAAGTCATATCAAAATCTCTAACCTGAAGTGGTTTCGTACGTGCTCCTAAGAATTGAAGTCGATATCCAAATCGTTATTGGTGCGTTTATTCCAATGAAAGGTTTTTCATTTCCGCAATAGAATATTTACCATCAAATTGCTTGTACAGGCAGCATTCTCCGAAATTGTATTTCTGATTGTAGTGGCCCGTCATTTAAAGTTCTAACAGGAATCGTGACATTCTTTTGATTGTAATTTAAGATTGTAATTTAGATCGTAATTCAGATTGTAATTCAGATTGTAATTCAGATTGTAATTCAGATGGTAATTCAGATTGTAGTTCAGATTGTAATTTAGATGGTAATTGAGATTGTAGTTCAGATTGTAATTTAGATGGTAATTAAGATGGTAATTGATATGGTAATTGAGATGGTAATTGAGAGCCCTTTTTTATTTATATTAGAAATGGTATAATTTCCTAAATCTTATCTACTTACGTCTCAGAAGTACGGCATTTTTTACACAATTATACACTCTAGAATTTCACTGTTAATTTAATTTATTATTCACGTAAATATTTAGCACTTTCAAGTATAGTAACTGCCCAGTTTCAAAGTATACCAACTCGATATTCAATTTTCAAGATATTTATAGGATCGGCACCCTTTTGTTTGTGATTCGTTGGCTTTACGTGCTAGGCGAGGTCAAGCGTATCATCACTTGTATTTTGGAAAGTTTGCCAATTGTATGTATTTTAATTGCATGACGCGGAGCTCTAAGTCACGTAATTTAAATGTTATACCTCACATCTACTTTAGAAGTCCCAGAAATTTTCGTTCATACAGATCACGTAGTATTGTTTGTTGGCCTTATTCTAATCTAAATCGAATAAATTTGGTGTTTGTTTATTTCCTAATAAAATGGAAATAAATTTTAGTGGTTGCGTTTTCCACCCCTTTCCAACCATAGGGTAAACCAAATAAATTACTGAGTAAGTGTATTTTTGATAGTAAAAAATGTCACCTTAATTTCAATATTGTAACTTTTTTAGTGTTTGTAAAAAAATGAAAAACGAATTTTATGTACCCCCTTTAAAAGGCTGTATCTTAACAAAGGATGCTCCAATAAAGTTTCTTTATATAAAAGACCCTATCTCTTTTACGATGAGGAATTACCCCCTGAAATGTTTTACACTTATTTTGTTACACTAGGTATATATATATATATATATATATATATATATATATATATATATTGATATGATAACGCCGTACTCGGTGTAATAAACGTTCTACTCAACACCACCTCTCTGTGTTTCTTCTCTTATGTTCTACTTTTATTATTTTTATGCTACGGCTAGCCCTTATTAATTTACACAGGGTGCACAATATTACGATGATCAATTTTCATTTACCCCTTTGTGATTACCTGTTTAAATTGATAAAAAGAAGTCAATCAACATTCATACAATGAAGGAAATAATATTTTCACTTCGCAATTAAAGTAATTCTTTAAATACACCCTTCAATCAATTAATGTAATATGGATTATTTATCCCAAAATTTGTATACTTTTAATTTAATATAAAGTCACCAAAAACAACACCCTTTACAAAAAAATCTGGAACGTTCGAAATCCTTTTATGATTTTTACGTAAGTTTCAACGTATGCAATGTTTGTATTGACTCCTTACAAATTTTAGAAAAATTTAATATATTTAGTATAAAAAATTTTAATTAGAAAAGATTCCTTAAAACCTGATTTGTTTCGTGTTGTGGATCAACACCCCCTTATTATCCTCAATCGAATCCCACTGCTCTGCTTTGTACTCTTTATGTTGAACCAATAATTCAGTACGGTTACCCCTTGCCTCCAAAATTACCTCGTGCTTTATTCTATATTTATCTGTATATGCTTTAAATACCAATTGGAATTCGTGTGTTTCTTTCAATTATGAATTTCTCATATTCGTGAATTCGAATTAGAACCAGAATTAGAATTAAAATTGTCCCATAATTAGAATTAGAATTCGAAGTGAACCAGAAATAATCCAGAATTAGAAGCTGTTTTCTGGGGAAAAAAACCGCAAAAACTCTTCGTATATTCTTAACGCAATTGTTGCTCGGCACTATTTCATTATAATATAAATTTTATTTATCTAACGCGTAACTTTCTGATTAACAGTGTTGTGGATACGACGTGCTTCATGTTGAGACCCAGCTGCCTTATCACAGGTGGGTGTTATATAGCATTTTCCACCACATTTGGATTGGTTTTCCAAGCAGTCTTACATATTGTTGTGACCAACCACGTTTGTTTTTAATATTTCAAGCTGATTTCTAATAAAACTATATCGGATTTTATATCATGTTGTTATTTACGATCTTTGATTGCCTTATTATTTGTTATCGTGGCCGGACTTTTAACTTATGTCTGTTGTTTTGTGTAGATAAAGCTTTTGGATATTTGTACAAAATAAATGATGTAACACGAATGCTGTTTTCTTATTTATTTAAACTGATCTTTGAAAGTGCGTTTTCTTATCAAAGCGTTTATTGTTCCTTCTTTATCACAAGCTTAATTGCATGAGGGTTTACTAGGTTTTCTCTTATCTTCTACGTATTTGTTTTATAAGCTTGTTGAACACTTCTCACCTTAGTTTAATTATATGTACGATTATTTCTCTGCTGAATACGCATTTTATTCTTGGAAGATATGCTTGCTGGCATTGATTAAAGTTAATTACGGTCTATATACAGGGTGTTAAGTGCTTGCTATTTACATAATGTACGAATTACTTATTTTCCTGCTAAATAAATGCCGTTTTCTTATTCCCATTGCTATTTACAGTTACTACACGACCCTTACTGCTCAATACACCCATAAACAACCCCTTATCACAGCGATATATATATATATATAAATATACATAGATACATACATACACAGGAAATATAAGGAAATTGCTAGGCAGTAGTTTTATATTAATCTTTGTTTATTAGATAATTTTTTTAACTATTCAGTTTTTGTAAATAAATCGAAGCTGTTTTTATTCCAAATTAGCGTCATTTAATTTGTATTAATATTTGCCCTTTGTATATTCCTCTAGATTTTAGACTTATGCTTATTTATTCGAGGAGTATGATTAGTTCTTCCAAACCTTGTTCCAACCCTGCCAAGTACCTATGAATTTCATAACACGCAAAAAGTGCAGGGAATCGAATTTTTGTGTAAAAGTATAATTTTAGTTAGAAGTTAATATGGAAATGTGAGCAATTTGGCTCCCCGGTCTTGCTTTAACAAGTATATAATTTTGAATACACAAAAACAGTTTATTGGTTCCTGTAAAATTCAGTATTATGGTGCTAACGTTCTTTTAATAAAGAGGCCATGCTCCACTTAAGTTACTTTAAATTCTAAAACACTCGATTATAACCAATGACTTCTGAGAAATATTGACAACCACTCAGTTGTAGTAATTTTCAAAATTTATTGATTACGCAATTTATGCTCAATTCTTCATTGTAGAGCTTATCCCACAAATTCTTAGTAATTAAAACACTTTCGGTAAATGAGCATTTCATGATATCCTTGGTTGCTTCGGTGTAAATTAAACTCGCCTATCCTCCGCTCCAGAAATTTGTTATTTTTGTTCGCATGAGATTCCAAACCTAATATAAAATCCCTTTAAATTTCTTCGACAAAGTTTGTATGTTCCAGGTCACCAACTTTATATACTTCTTGCTCTGCATTGCAAAGCAGCTGTTTACGTTATAGAAAAACCAATCATGACTATGATCAAGCTCTGCAGAACAATTCTGAGATACATGTATGAGAACAGAAAATTGTAACAATTACCAATTAATTCTTAATTGGGCGTTTCCTCGGTGTATGATTTACTTCTTAGGTATTAACCTATAACAAGCTATTGTTTAGCTGCTGCAAGAATTGCAATACAAGGAGCTGAATGAATGTACGTACCAATTAGTGTTTATTTATAACAGGAAATCTAAATTATAGATTTTTACAGAGGGTAATGTATGGTACTAAGGAACGATTAATACTCATTAGTTGCATTTACTTATGGGAGTGTCATTGCCTATATTTAAAAACTAATTATCAACATTGAAGGCTGGATTATTTAAAACTAGACATTCATTTCAATACTTATTAAAACCCAGTTGCACGTGTAGATTCCCTGGTATGTCATGAAAAAAGTCTAATTCTTATAGAATTTTTGAATGGTGTGTTCAAAAAGCATGTTAAATAGTTTCCACTTGTCTCATATTTATATAAGTTTTACAATTATCATGAGTTCGTGGTGATCTAAAGGTCATATCAATGATTTTAAATAAACACGGAGGTTGCACAAAATAGCCATGTTTTTGGTGTGAGTAGAAAAACCGTGACAGACAAAATTCTAAATTAAAAATAATTGGCTGAAAAGGTAGCATTCGAAGCATGAATTAAGAATATGTTGCCAATTCCTTGGTTGCTGGAGAAAAAATCGTTTAACCCAAATTTTGTTAAGACATGACGAACAAGTAGAAGGTTCTGAGATCAAGTGTGCAAAACTGAAAAAAGATATTCTATAGGTAAGATATTAAAAAATTATTACAATACAAACAGTTTGAGGAATAAATGGAACGCTCTCGTTGACGCAGTGTCAAACTTGAAAATCGTGAAATCCGCAATAATAAATAATTGTGATAAACATATTGCACTAATAAAAGGATTTGAGATGCTATATTAGCTTAAAAGTGAACTTTCTCTATTCTCATTTAGATTACTTTTCAGAAAATTTGTGAGCTATCAGCGAAGAGCAAGGTGGGCGCTTCACCAATGCGTTAAATTCATGGAAAAGTATTTTTGATTTAATTGGGAAGGGTGGCACATGCCACACGCACTTAGGCCACCAAGTGGGCCCATTGTGCTGCCTTCCTTGCTCTAGGTTGGTTCTTCAATACTCAACCACTCGACCTTACAGGTGAATTTGAGGATGTCGGACCAGGGGGTGTCTTGAATTCCGGCCTTCTCAGGCCAGAAATCCCCCAGCATAGATCCTCGAAGTCGGGCGAGTGCCGGACACGTGCACAACATGCCGCCTCACCAAAGTAGCATATTTACGTTGTATAACAAAGTGGTCTTTTTAAAATTGGTTAAATTTTCTATTTTCTAAGTTGCATTGTTAATTGTAGCAATCTTCTCGTCGCGCTCTATTCAAAGATGTGTGCCGATTCCTCAAAGTTGATACGCAAATTGCCGGCCTGCAGTCTTTAGTACATCTTATCGCTTCTTCCACGTATGGCCGACTGATTACAAAACTAGCTCGGGCGACCGAGGCGTCCGAGGAGGGGACTGTCAAACCAAAACGCGCCTGCGAATAGCTGTAGAAGACACAGATATTTAACCACAAATAGAATACCAAAGCACGATGCTGCTTTAATGTATTTCTTTAGTTGTTTACTATTCTCGCACTTTTATGAAGGGATTTATTAATCAAAAATAAAATTGTTACAATGTAACCAATTTAATGTCATACGCACTAATCGCTTATAATAACACAATTCACTCATCAACAAATTTTACACCCTTAGAATTAACCTTAGGACATTCAGATTCACGAAATCCCTATGGGGTGTGAGGGGCAGGTTATTATAAAAAGCCCGGGAACTCAAGGCCCGGCAGTCAGTCTTCGAACTCCATACTTCGTTGTTCAAGCTACTCACCTTAGTACAATTATTATTTTTTGATTAAAGTTATTATGTTATAAGTTATTCAAAATTCCATTGTAATTTCTGTTTCAAGTTAAAATAAATTTGTTAAGTCTTCGAAATTGTTTTTAAAAACACCGCTCCAAAGGCCCGAACCTTAACTCGCGTAGCTGCAAATAACGTAATTCCGCAAACCGCGAGTGCGAATTGGCGTACAATTCGAGTAATATACTATACTTTTTTACGACAATCTGACAACATTTACTAGAAAAAACTAAGAAAAAATTGTATTAAAATATTTTAGTTTATAGCAAAAATATTGACAGTTTTTTTAAATAGGTAATTATTTCACTATTTCAGGTGTTAACCTGTTAACGGCATTTCCACACACTTTCGGAATCGGAATTCATTTGATCCAATAATACCATTTATTCATTGAGCAAAATCGATCTCACTGCTATTGATGACTGCTTTAACTGAAAGCCAGAAAACGTCGATAAACATTTTGCGCAAGGCATAAACCATCTTTCTTGGAGAAACAATACACAGAAAAAATATATAACATACACTGGTGGTATGATGCCTTCAAAAGGTACACTTTCCGACGTCCCATATTGGTCCATTGAAAAAAAAACTCTACGACGCTGGAACTATCTTCAAAGGAATTCAGCAAAACAAACAACGCCACTTCTACCATATGGTGCCCCAGATTCTACAATATGTTTAAAAACCGAACTCGACAATATGCACAAAGACAGATTTAAAATTTATAGCGCAGGAATATCCTCGTGTCTCTAAGCAATTAATAAAAATCAAACAGTCTGTGATGAATATATTATTGAATACTTTGTATATAGCGAAATTCACGTTCACTCGCAATCGCGTTAACTATATTTAAACCGGTATTAGAATATACCAGAGTAATTGCTTGCAAAAACTGTAGAAGTTCAATGCTGTATTTGTATGTATACAAACCGATATAAAATGCATTTAAATTATATATGTGAATTTCATTAAAAATATTTCGGAATTCTTACCGTGAAAAGTCATAGGATAGAACTGCACTTCGAAAATCATAACAAAAGCTTTTAATATTTGACATGACGTGAACTATTATCCTCATACATCTAAAGCACAGAATTCCAAAGGCTGCTACCGTTTTTCTGTCTGCTTTTCCTAGTGCCCGTATTTCATAGGCATACTGTGCTGTGCACAACACCTATACTTTCAACAATCTTCTTCTTGTTTCTAATGTTTATTGTTATTCATCATAGGCACTATTCTTTCTTCTATCACTATCTGTGAGCAAAAGTCTGATCTCGGTCTACCTCTACCTATCTTTTCCTATCTCTGCTTGTAATATGTCCCGTATTATTCCCAAGAAATGCCTTAGAACGTATCCTGTCCTTCTATTTCTCCTATTTTTTTCGTTTTCCACAGACATCTTTATTCCCCTGCTATCTCTACAACCTATGTGCTATTAAATTTATCTGTCCATGCTACCATCCCCATACATCTGAAGCGCAACATTCCAGAAGACTTCCATCTCTTTCTGTCTGCTTTTCCTACTGCTTCTATTTTATAGATGTACTGCGCTGTGCTTCACACTATGCTTTGAACAGTTTTCTTCTGGTATCTACGTTCGTTGTCTTTGAACATAGCTGCGGTTCTTTCTTGTTTGATGCAGTTCGGTCACCTTCTATTGTTTTACAGTTATATACTCTATTTCCCCGATATTCAGTGGTATGTGGAGGGGGGTAAGCAGCCTTTAGCTGCCAAGTTCCCCAGCACTTGAACCTTTGTCGAATTAATAGTTTTCCAATTTATCCTTTCGCACAATCAACATTAGTTGAAAATATTTCACAAACAACACTTGTAGTTGTTTATGATAATCATCAGATTTAAGAGCACTTATTTTTTCGTCATTGGGTTTTACGTCTTGAAACTGGTTGGATTTGTGCCTCAGCTTATTTATGTTCAGAGCTAGCCTACACAGTTCCCTGCAATTCTCACAAGAGCCTATATACAGCTCGATTTCTTTCTATTGTTTTCTCATTATATGACCTATTTTACCGACATTCAGTGGTGTGTGAAAAGGGAGGCGTTGCCGTGGATCAATGTAGTAAGCGTAAGACTACGGATCCCAAGGCCTGGGTTCAAATCCCGACACGGCCGACTGCTTGAAAAATGGTAGGTGAGCATTTTTCACAAAATTACGCCCTCGTTCGGATGAGAGGTAAAATGGAGGACCCGTGTGTGAGTGTTGACACGCACGCTAAAGATCCCTACCTTGCCTGGAACGGCAAGGGTTCGGCAAAATTCTAAATTTCCAGGCAACAAAAGCTCGCCTCCTGGCCAATGTAGTACCTTCGGGTGGAGCATTGGATAATTACATGTAAGTTGTGTGAAAAGGGGTAAGCAGCCAGTGGCTGCCAGGGATCCTCCAACATTTAGACATTTGCCGTATTAGTAGTTTTCCAGTAAATCCTTTAGCATATTTAACATTAGTTGAGAGCAATGCAAAACCAATATCTGTAGTTGTTTATAATAGTCACCATGTTTAAGTACAGTTATTATTTTTGTCATTGGTTTTTCCATCTTGCAACTGCTTGGAAGCGTACCTCCATTGATTTCTATTCTGAGCTAGCCTACACATTTTCCTGAAATTCTCACAGCCCACATTTTTCACTATCTGTGTGCAGTAGTCTAACCTTTTTTTCTTATCTCTGCTTCTAATACATTCCACACTATTCCCTTATGTCTTAGTATGTGGCCTATCATCCTATCTCTCCTATTCTTTACTGTTTTCCACATAGTTCTTACTTCCCCTACCATATCTAGTACCTCTATGTTCTTAACTTTGTCTGTTCATGATATCTTCATCATACGTCTGTAGCACCACATTCCAAAGGCTTCTACCTTTTTCTTATCTGCTTCTCCTACTGTCCAGGCTTCACAGCCATACAGTGCTGTGCTCCACACATATGTTTTAAGCAATCTTTTCCTTTTTTATATGTTTGTGGTCTTTGAGCACAGTAGTTGCCTTTTCTTGTTAAATGTAGCACGACCTTGTGCTAATCTTTGTTTTATATCTTTTGTGCTTTTCCCATCTTGTGTTATTTGACTTCCTAGGTAACAGAAATCCTTAACCTCTTGTAAGTTCTCGTTACCTATTTGTATTCTTGTTTTTGATTTATTTTCCCCTCTTTTGCATACTAGAACTATTGTTTTATTCTTGTTAATTTTCATACCATATCTTTCCGTTAGAACTGTTTCCATTTCATTAAGTGCAACTTCTAACTCTTCTTTGCTAGATGCTAATACCGCTATATCATCTGCAAATCTAAGCATATCAATCTTTTGTCCCTGCATATTAATTCCAAATGTCTTCCTGCATTTGACAGTATTCATTGCCTCTTTTATGTACAAGTTAAAATTAATGGGGATAAAGCCCATCCCTGTCTCAATCCTTTTCTAATATTTACTTCTCTACTTTCTATTACCCCTGTTTGCTCTTTGTATAAGCTATGTACTATCCGTCTATCCCTAAAACTCATTCCAATCTTTTTGAGTATTTCAAACATATTTTTCCATTTTACACTGTCCAATGCTTTTTCCAGATCTACAAACCCTATATACACGCTTTCCCCTTTTTCTATTGTTTTCTCCATTATCACCCTCAGAGTTAAAACGGCCTCCCGTGTTCCCCTGTTTCGCATAAACCCAAATTGATCTTCTCCCAGTATTTCTTCAACTCGTTTTTCCATTCGTTTTTGTACAATTCTAATTAATATTTTCAACACGTGTGCTGTCAAACTTATTGTTCGAAAATTTTCACATCTATCCGCGCCTCTTTTTTGTGGTATAGATACTATGATGTTACATTTGAAATCTTTAGGTATCTTGCATGTCTCATACATATAGCTTACAAGTTGGAAGAGGCGTTTTGTTACTGCTTGTCCAGCGGCTTTTAGAGTTTCTGCTTGCACCTTATCTGTACCCGACGCCTTGCCATTTTTCAGACACTTTAATGCTAATTTAAACTCACCTCTAAGTATAGAATATCCCAAGTCATCATTTTCAACGTCTGATTCCTGTTCTAATGCTGCTAGTTTCTCTCCTGAATATAAATTCCCTATATATTCCTGCCATCTAGCTACTTTCTCTACATTTTTATAATAACGTTTCCTCCCGCGTCCCTTATATTTTTGCTATATGATTTTATATCCCTAAAATTCATTCTAATTAATTTGTATGCTTCGCCTGTCTTTCCTATTTCCATCTTAGTTTGTACCTCTTTGCACTTGTCATCAATCTATTTTTCTTTAGCTTTCCTGCATTTGCGAATAATTTCCCATTTTATAGCTTTGTATCTCTGTTTTCCTGTTTCGTCTGACCTATTTTTGTATTTTTGTCCTTTTTCTATTAAATTCAGGATATCCTTTGTTATCCATGGTTTCTTATTTTCTTTTTGTGTATAGCCCAGAATATCTCTGGCCGCCATGTCTAAGATGGATTTAATGTTATTCCATTATGTTTCTACTTCCTTAGTATCAGAAAATTTCGCGATATCTTTCCGAAATTTATTTGACTTTTTTTTCAAATCTTTCATGGATATCTTTATCTTTTAGCTTCTCAAAGTTAAAGTGCCTTTCTCCGTTCCTCTTTTTCAGATTTTTAAATTTAAGTGCGGCCTTCATAATTACGATGTTGTAGTCAGTGTCTATATCTGCTTCCGGGTGCTTCTACAGTCTTTTACTTTATTTCTAAACCGTTGTCTAACAATAATGTTATCTATTTGATATCTCCCTATATCTCCTGGCATCTTCCACATGTATCGTCTTCTAGCATGATGTTGAAATAATGTATTTGTGATGGTTAAGTTGTCCTTGTCGCAAAATTTCCCCTGTCATTTCTTGCGTCTAACCTAATAAACCTACTATCGCTCCTTCCCTACCCTCACCTACCACTGCATTAAAATCCCCGGTAATTAAATTTTCATGTTCTTTTACGTATCTTAGCATGTTTTCGATATCTTTGTATATCGTTCCTATCACTGTAGTTAAAGGTGGGCATGTATACCTGTATTATTACCGTATTTACGTTTAGATTCAAATCTAACCATGAGTACTCTTTCCTTCTCTTGTAAGTAGTTTTCTACACGTCGTCCTATCTTCTTTCGCATAACTACCACACCCGAATTTCCTTCCTCTGATCCTGTATGAATTACCTTAAAGTCTCCACTCCAAAAATCCCCCGCCTCTGGCCAGCGGACTTCGCTGATTCCTACTATGTCTAGTGCTAACCTATCCATTTCGGCTTTCAGGTTCTCTAGCTTACATACTTGTTTCATACTTCTGACATTCCACGCTCCAACTCGCAGAATGTACACGGATCTTTTTCTATGCTTTCGGATCACATCCGTCGAAGTAGTCTCCTCCCGGAGATCCGAATTGGGGACTATTTTACCTCCGAAATTTTTTACCCCAGCGAATGCCATCATGTTTACTATAATTTTTGTATGCAGTGTACTTGGGAGGTAATGTAATGGTTTCCCGTTGCCTTCCACATCGCAGTAGTGTCTTAGAATGCCATACCGACCCCTATGGTTTCTGCCACTCTAAGTACCGAAAAAGCTGCTGCCCTTTTTCGGGTACCTGTCTTAATCTGGTTCCTCACTAAAGACCCCACTAATTTGGTTAAACCTATAGTTCGGCTCTTTAGCTCATTGAGACGTGCAAGCCATTCTACCTGTTCTAGTATTTTAGAACGTCGTCAAGGTGCAGGTCCGTTCAGAATGGAATAACATTTATAAACTGACATACGTCTTTAAGTTGCCCTATAGAAATTAAGACGAATCGCCTTTTTCTGTTCATCTTGTTTTAGCGTGGGGTAGTTGTATAGCATAGACAAAGAAAATAATATTTTCTTGAGATTTCTCGTAATACATTGCGATGAGTCATGTACCAGCTTACCATTCCCGACTATACATATATGCACGCATTGGATACTAAAACATTTTTGATTTTTGTTAACTACAGGTAGAACATCTAAAATTATCAACGTCGGGTGACTATTATTATTAATTTGAACTATTCCAACCACGTAAAATCTTATGAAGATTTAGAAAATACTTTTAATTTTTAGTGCAAAATTTTACATAAGAACTCTGGATTACTAAATTAAAGGATTCGGATATTTCTTTAAAATAGAAATTGAACAATATTTTAGTAACCACAGAGCTGTTTATACGTTACTGTACCTTGATTTATCTTAAAATTGTTTGTGTGGAAAGACGATGTATGTTTTAAAATTTAGTCCTGCCTAGGTTTCGAGTTTTATACAAACAGAGGTAAACTGTTCATAAGTAAAATATCACCCGTAAAATCACCTTATAAACACGTTGACTTTAGCATCATAAGCGTAGATACAGCGACTATAATCTCTATCCCTTTGTACGTATGGTCGACGGAATTCAAACCACAAACTACTTTGTTACGTTTAGCAATTTGATACAACGTCATTGCCACATATGAAAGCAAATCAAAGGCAATTTTGCTGAAATGAATGGTTTTTTCCTCAAATGGATCTGGTTTACGCTACCGAAGTGCTACAAAAGTCTCTTTTAAATTGTACGAAAATTAGTTCAATTAACAAGTTCCTTCAGAAATGCTGGACTAAAAGTTTTATCTTGCTTTAGAGAAGCTATCGTGTTCTACAAAGTGACATCTACTTAAGGGAAAAATAATACGAAGTTCATTTATTTTGGGCGTTCAAGCGCAATGTCGCAAAAATATTTTATCGCCTAACGCTTAAAAGCACAATAGAAAATAAATTGTAGGAATAAATCGATGTGGCAGAAATAATTTAAAGCGAAACCCCAATTATTCGTTTGTATAAAACGAACTGAATTGTTTACCAGTAAACAAACACGAGGGTTTGTTTATTATAAAGTATTTTTAAAAGTGTTGACAGGAACAAATACTAATCACTATTCAGTAAAGCTTTATCCATTTTTGTTTTTATATATTTGTTTCCAAACAAAAGCTTGTAATTTTTAGCAAAACCTGTCCGAGAGTTTATAAAATTTAAATTTTATTTAACCCATTCATATGGTATCTCTCCGCACTACATTCCTCTTCAGCTGTGCTCTTAGCCGATACACTAGTAGATCACCAACCACCTTGGGAAAATCTGTTAGGTGTGCTTGCAGTGAAAATAATGCACGGACTCACAACATTTACGAAATCATAACAAATAATAAAGTTACAGTTATTGAATCTTTTATAAGGCTGCGTTTATCGATGTTACGAAATTCGCAATAAAACAAACTTCTTGCGTAATATATGAACATCACGGCCAAAATTCGCGTAAAATATGAAAGGCACACACACATGACTTTATGTAGATCACTTTATAGCTTCTCAAAATATTCATCCTTTATGTGTAAACACTGTTAATACAACCCCGATATCGGACGAAATGTAATGTTTTTTCCCTTCGATAGCGTAGCGGACCACCGAAACGGAGCGGTATTAATGTGCGTAGATTTTAACAAAGTCACAGTTAAAAAAACGTCACTTACCAAGTTGAAGCAGCACAGGTGCAATTGATCCGATCTTCTGGAATGTTGTAGGAAATTGGAGAAAAGGACAGGAATATCTACACTAACACATAATTTAGCAGCGAAACGCGAACATAGATTTGTGATAACTGCACGGAATAATATCGAACACAAGCACGCTTTACTCCACGGAAACTCAAAGGGGACTCTCGTTTTACATATGCGCACAGATCATTGTTTATCGGTATCAGCTGGAAACGACGATTATAATAAATACACGATCGCGACTTAAACGTAATTGCAATACGATTTTTAATATTTCTCGCGCGAACAAACATTTTTGTAGTTAGTAAAACTAATCTTCAAAACACTTCTTCCACTCTGAGCGAGGTACTTCCAAAGCAAAAAAAATTAAATATTTCAACGGTCTCTTCAAGCAGTGAGAAACGCTTGCACATATTTTATTTTTAATATACCGGAATAGGAACGCTTTTGGAAAAAGATTTGAAGAATTTAGGTAATAAGTCATTAATTCTGTCCCAACTGGTTAAAAACTATGAACGTTATTACATGGTAATTGTCCCGCCGCGCCGTTTAGTCTACCTTTGATCAGAATAATACATCAGAACGTAAACGGAGTACTTGTACACACAAGTAATTGATAGCCACCCTGTGGCGTAACACCTTTAGATGAACTTTACAATTTGTAGTTTATTTAAAATTATTTAACTTAATTTTTTCATATTTTAGCAACCACAAAGATGCTATGAAAGTTGTTCAAGATTAGATTAGTAAAGGAAAACAGTAATTATGAATTCGAATTAATGCGTTTTATCTGATGCAGTATTATTAGGAGGAACTTTTGTAGCATTTCAATTATTTTTGGGTTCATTGGTATGCTGCAGGAATTTATTCTGCCTTGGTAATGAATTTCGAATGGACCTGCACCTTGCCGAAGTTCTAAATTACTAGAACAGGTGAAATGGCTTGCGTGTTCTAATGAGCTAAAGAGCCAAACTACAGGTCCAACCAAAGTAGTAGGGCCGTTAGTGAGGAACCAGACTAAGACAGGTCCCCGAAAGAGGGCAGCGGCTCTTCCGGTACTTAGATTGGCAGAGACCATAGGGGTCGGTATGGCAGTCTAAGACACACTACCGCGATGTGGAAGGCAACGGGAAACCACCACATTATCTCCCAAGTACACAGCGTACCTAAATTATAATAAAATGATGGCATTCTCTGGGGTAAAGTATTCCGGAGTTAAAATAGTCCCCAATCGGATCTCCGGGAGGGGACTACTTCGGAGGATGCGATCGGAAAGTTAAAAATAAGAGTCGGGAACATTCTGCGAGTCGGAGCGTGGAATGTTAGAAGTATGAAGCAAGTAGGTAAGCTAGAGAACCTAAAAATCGAAATGAATAGGTTATCACTAGATATAGTAGGGATCAGCGAAGTTCGGTGGCCAGAGGCGGGGGAATTTTGGAGTGGAAACTTCAGGGTAATTCATACAGGAGCAGAGGAAGGAAATTTGGGCGTGAGGATAGTTATGCGGAAAAGATAGGATACTGTGTAGAAAATTACTTACAAAAGAAGGAAAGAGTACTTATGGTTAGATTAAAATCTAAACCGGTAAACACAGTAATAATACAAGTATACATGCCCACCTCTAGCTACAGTGACGAAGAGGTAGAAGCCATCTACAAAGATATCGAAGACATATTAAGATACGTAAAAGGACAGGAAAATTTAATAATTACGGGGGATTTTAATGCCGTAGTAGGTGAGGGTAGGGAAGGAGCAGTAGTAGGTTTATTTGGTTTAGGCACGAGAAACGACAGGGGAAATAGGTTGGTAGAATTTTGTGACAAGAACAATTTAATCATTACAAACACATTATTTCAACATCATGCTAGAAGACGATATACGTGGAAGATGCCAGGAGATATAGGAAGATATCAAATAGATTACATTCTTGTTAGACAACGGTTTAGAAATCAAGTAAAAGACTGTAGAAGCTACCCAGAAGCAGATATAGATACTGACCACAACATCGTAATTATGAAGGCCGCACTTAAATTTAAGAATGTGAAAAAAAGAAACGGAAAAAGGCACTTAGACTTAGAGAAACTAAAAGATAAAGGTATTCAAGAAAGATTCAAAAAAAGTCAAATGAATTGCTCAAAGATATCGAGAAAATATCGGATACTAAGGAAGTAGAAACAGAATGGAATAACATTAAATCCAGCCTAGACATGGCGGCCAGAGATATCCTGGGGTATACACAAAAAGAAAATAAGAAACCATGGATAACAAAGGATATCCTGAATTTAATAGAAGAAAGACGAAAATACAAAAATAAATCAGACCAAACAGGAAAACAGAGATACAAAGCCACAAAATGGGAAATTATTCGAAAATGCAGGAAAGCTAAAGAACAATGGATTGATGAAAAGTGCAAAGAGATACAAACGAAGATGGAAATAGGAAAGACAGATGAAGCATACAAATTAATTAGAATGAATTTTAGGGATATAAAACCGTATAGCAAAAATATAAGGGACGCACAAGGAAACGTCATCATAGAAAACGTAGAGAAAGTGGGTAGATGGCAAGAATATATAGGGAATTTATATGCAGGAGAGGAACTAACTGCATTAGAACAGGAATCAGACATTGAAAATGACGACTTGGGATATCCTATACTTAGAGATGAGTTTGAATTAGCATTAAAGAGTCTGAAAAATGGTAAGGCGCCGGGTACAGATAAGATGCAAGCAGAAACTCTAAAAGCCGCTGGACAAACAGTAACAGAACGTCTCTTCCAACTTGTAAGCTATATGTATGAGACAGGCGAGATACCCAAAGATTTCAAACGCAGCATCATAGTAACTATACCAAAAAAGAAAGGCGCGGATAGATGTGAAAATTTTCGAACAATAAGTTTGACAGCACACGTGTCAAAAATATTAACTAGAATTGTGCAAAGACGAATGGAAAAACGGGCGGAAGAAATACTAGGAGAAGACCAATTTGGGTTTAGGCGAAACAGGGGAACACGGGAGGCTATTTTAGCTCTGAGAGTGATAATGGAGAAAACAATAGAAAAAGGGAAAGCGTGTATATAGGGTTTGTAGATCTGGAAAAAGCATTCGACAATGTAAAATGGAAAAAATGTTTGAAATACTAAAAAGATTGGAATGAGTTATAGGGATAGACGAATAGTACATAGCTTATACAAAGAGCAAACAGCTGTAATAGAATTAGAGCAGGAACGTAGAGAAGTAAACATTAGGAAAGGGGTGAGACAGGGATATGCCCTATCCCCATTGATTTTTAACTTGTACATAGAAGAGGCAATGAATACTGTCAAATGCAGGAAGACATTTGGAATTACTATGCAGGGACAAAAAATTGATATGCTTAGATTTGCAGATGATATAGCGGTACTAGCGTCTAGCAAGGAAGAGTTAGAAGCTGCTCTTAATGAAATGGAAACGGTTCTAACAGAGACATACGGTATGAAAATTAACAAAACTAAAACTAAAGTTCTAGTTTGCAAAGGTAAGAAATATAAATCAAAAACAAGAATACAAGTATTTAACACGAACTTACAAGAGGTTAAGGAATTCTGCTACCTAGGAAGCCAAATAACGCAAGATGGGAAAATCACAAAAGATATAAAACAAAGATTAGCACAAGGTCGTGCTACACTTAACAAGAAAAAGCAACTACTGTGCTCAAAGACCACAAACATAGAAACAAGGGAAAGATTGCTTAAAACATATGTGTGGAGCACAGCACTGTACGGCTGTGAAGCCTGGACAGTAGGAGAAGCGGACAAGAAAAAGCTAGAAGCCTTTGAAATGTGGTGCTACAGACGTATGATGAAGATATCATGGACAGACAAAGTTAAGAACGAAGAGGTACTAAAAATGGTAGGGGAAGAAAGAAATATGTGGAAAACGGTAAAAAATAGGAGAGATAGGATGATAGACCACATACTACGGCATGAGGAAATAGTGCGAAATATATTAGAAGCAGAGATAGGAAAAAAGAGAAGAAGATGCAGACCTAGGCTAGACTACTGCACACAGATAGTAAAAGATGTAGGCTGCAGGAATTTCAGGGAGATGTGTGGCTAGCCAGAATAAAATCAATGGAGCTACGCATCCCACCAATCCCAAGATGGATAAACTAATGACGAGAAAATAACTGTGCTTAAACATGATGATTACTATAAGTAACTACAAGAATTGGTTGGACAACATTCTCAAATAATGTTAAGTGTGTGAAAGGATTTACTGGAAAACCATTATTTCGGCAAATATCTAAGTGTTGGGGGATCTTGGTAGCCACAGGTTGCTTACCCCCCTTCACTGAATCTCGGAGAAATAGAGCATGAAATTAGAAAACAATAGAAGGGGAACGAGCTGTATACACAGTCTTTCGAAATGCTGTGCTTCAGATGTATGAGGACGATAGCATGGACAGACAAAGATAATAACAAATAGGTTATAGAAATAGTAGGGAAACAAGGATATCTGGGGAAAAAGATAAGAGAAATAGAAGGGCAGAATACGTTCTAAGGGATTTTTGGGTAATAGTATGGGATATATTACAAGCAGAGATAGGAAAAAAGAGGTAGATGTTGACCTAGATCAGATAGTGATAGATGCAGACTGTGCAAATTTCAGGGAAATCTGTAGGTTAGTTCAGAATAGGAAACAATGATGGTACGCGTCTAACCAGTTCCAGGACTGAAGACCTAATGATGAATGAAATTTAAGGTCAGACTTTTGTCCATGACACGAAGTAAGTGCAAGAAAGACAAGAAACGTTCGTTATTTGCGAGCAAAAAACACGTTTAAGATTGTGAAAATCAAACATCCTGTTTGGTTGGTCTTTTTTATTTAGCAGATGTAATAGAACGCCATAAAGATTAAGATAATTACTTACCTATCCTCGGTATAATATTAAATTGCTAAATTTCAAGTAATGATTTGCTAAAAATCTAATTAACCTTGAATTCTTAAAGCCTTTCATTATTTGATATCACAAAAGTTTGGTTATGAGTCAGTACTGCTGATAAATATTGGAAATCTTTAAAGTTGTTGTGTTTAAAGAAAATAGCATAAAGTTTTGCTTATGTTCTTGTTGAAACTATTTCTATATCGAACTCGATGCTTGTAAGCTGTAGATAAAGCACATCTCCTTTTGAACAATATTAGAGTATAACTGTAGCTTGAATTACTATACAGAGATTATTTGGTAGATCTCTAATACTTTTTTTTTATATGCCTCTTTCTTTATAATTCATATTTTTGTCATGAAAACTAACCAAAAGAAGGAAATTAGATTAAACAATTATTTACTTTTTTTTTCACAAATATTTTAAATCGGTATAAATTTGAATACCTACATAAGAGATAAAAATATTTGTCGAAGGTAAGCGGAAGTTAGTGACTTCTAAAACTAGTAGTTGTGTGAGGTATATCAAAACCAGTGAATAAGAATATTTTTGAGGTTATGTTAGCGTTGACATACTATATCTATACCCTTTGGGGGTGATACTGTTGTTAATTTCAATTTTTTAGTTTTTGTATATTAAAATTTATATAATTCTAAGAACACTTTATACTCTGTTCAACTAAACATAATACCTAAATTTCAGAAGTTGCGACCCTTATTTAGAGGGGCAGGTTATTATTCAGCAAAAGCCACTCCTTTTTTTCTGAGGGTATCCACATCCGCCTTCAGAGCGCACTTTACCTAAATAAATTTTATTCCAGAACATGGTGACGCCCTGTTTGTTGTTTTTGTTTTCGTTTGCTATCATGATTTTTATTCAAATAGAGTCATAGGAATTCACGACCACGTCTCAGATGCCTGCGCAGAGGTTAGAGCTCTAGCTAGTAGGAAGAAATCTCCTTTCATTGACTTTTAGTCAAAGAAAGAAAACAAGTCCTTTCTCCTGGGTTTTAGCCTGGGGAGTAAAAAGATGAAGCTTTACACTGGCATCCAGAACGTTAGGTTAGATAGCAAAAGCATTACACTGTATCTCATGGTCAACAACAGGAAATGGACAGCGAATTTTGTTTCTTACTGAAGGAGTTCAATTCCAGTATTGCGGAATGCTTGGCTGGTAGCTGTACGGAATTCATGGAAAAATTAAACAAAAATTATGCGAGTTTCACAGAAAAATTGCAGGAAAACTGCAACTCTTCTGCTACCTTCAAGCGGTTAATGGATATTTTCTTGCGTGGGTTATCGTGGAAAAAGTGTCTTGTATATTTGGGTAACGTGGTTGGGAAGTCATTTTGGAAACATCTAGAATATTTAAAAAGTGCTTTGAAGACTAGGAAAGTCAACCTGAAGCTGAGTTCAAAGACGTGTCACCTGCGAAAAGGTGTCATATGTAACACACGTATTTTCACGCAATGAAGTCAGGTCACATCCGGAAAAGGTTAAGGCGGTACAAAAGTGGCCGACGCCAAAAGACAAATATCAGCTACGCAGCTTTTTTGGGGCTATGCACCTATTATAGAAGATTTGTGTTCAGGTTTGTGAATATTGCCAGCACTTGACCACGCTGGTTGAAGAAAGGTGTGATTACGTTTGGAATAAAGATTGCTAAAATGCATTCCAACATCTAAGGCATTTATTTACAACTCCGATCTTTAGTTATTCTCGGTCGGAATGCAAATTTATCTTGGATACGGACGCAATCAATGTCGCAATTGAAAATGTTCTATCCCAGATGCAGGACAAGCAAGAGAGAGTCATTGGTTATTTTTATCAAGGTGCTCTCGAAATCGGAACAGTATCATTGCGTTACAAGAAGAGCACTGTTAACTGTGGTGAAGACTGTAGTATACCTTTACAAGTACGGAACAAAATTTTACCTTAGAACCGACCACACCACCTTGAAGTGACTTATACAGTTTTGCGAGTGCAACTTGCCACGTGGATAGAAAAGCTGCTAGAGTATGACTTCGACACGAAACACCGTGCTAGCACAAGTCATTGAAATGAGGAAACGCCTTCAAAATGACTTTGCCCCGATAATTGTAACCATTGCTCGCGGTTAGAAACAAAGTCTGTTTTACTTGATTGGACTACTGTGATCAATGACAATTGGCAACATATTCAGTTGCCAATCGAACAGGAAAATGGCAACGACCTATGTGTTATATATTCTGGGACGGAAAGCTAGAAGAAGGCGTCTATTCCGGCAGGATATTAGTCGGTCGAGTAGTACCCTGAAGTCGTACCGTGCATATAGGGATTTCTTAAAGGTAGATAACGGAATCTTGGTACGATTCTTGGAAATGGAAGTGAATCTGTGCATACGCTTCACGATGTGTGTCCTAAACGCCATGTGTTGGTGGTTTTAGAACATCTTTATAATGGGACCTCAAGAAGATATTTTGACGTGCTGAAGACACTGGAGAAAGTTCCGAACAAGATTATACTGAATAGGTTCCAAGGATGATAATAAAGAGTGTCGCCGCGCCGCATGTGTCAGCCGTGTGGACCATTTAGAGACCGAAAGGCTTCAACAAGGCAATAGAACGTCTGACGCCCCTTTAATGGACTGTCAATGGATATTGCCGGTACATTCTTTGAGAATGGCTCCGGAAATAAGTTTGGTGGCCGTGAACAATTTTACGAAGTGGACCTAAGCGTATGCTATACCAAATCAAGATGCTGCAGCCGTCGCTGATTTGTTAGAGAAGCAACTCTTTTCATTTTGCGAAGTTTTATGGAGTTGCACCCCGATCAGGGTAAAAATTTAGAGTAAGCGTTATTTCAAAGAGTTTGCCGTTTGATGGGGATGAGAATGAGTCGAAAAACACCATTATCTCCACAATCGAATGGTATGGTAGAGCGCATAAACCGCACCTTGGGCAAATACCTTTCCAAGGTGGTCTTCTAATATCTAAAATTGGGACCAATATTTACATCTACTTTTATTGGCAGAACGGTATACAGTTCGTAAGGGCACTGCACAAACACCTGCATATGCTATGATCGGACGCAAGATAAGTCAATCATATAACCTTGAATATGGGTGTAAATACCGAAAAAAACATCGTAGGCGAGAGCTACAACAAGAAGCTCAAGTGCAAGATATATGACACCCATAATGACATTAGAAATAATATCTAGACCGCAAGTTATGGGATGAAGACCAGGTATGACATCAAAACGCAGGGGTCTGGTTTCCAAGAGGTTGACCAACATCATGACAGCTATTACCTGGTGACTAAGCAGATGCTTTCTGGTATATTAAATTACCAAGATCTGTGGAAAGCGTTGGTAGACCTCAGTAGTCAGATGATCAAATTTAGAGACTTAAAGTTGGCCATACTTATGATCGGTTGTAGGCGCGATGGGTTGGACTAGAGGGTGGCACGAAATACGCTAACGGCACTCTTCCAGAAAACCGGAGTCCATATCTTGGTGTGTGCTTACAATCCAAACTGCACAGCGCCTACTATAAACAGTGTTGGTTGCTAGTTCTATCAACAGGAAACTGCAGAAATAGTTCAGACTATCCCTACGGTCACGGGTACTTGCACCGCCCGGGTCACTGGGCGTTATGGGCGAGAAAAATTTTGAGAGGGGGGCCAGGGTAATGCCGCGCTGTTTTGTCAACCTTTGACCAGGACAGTACATCATAACGTAAACGAGGCATTTGCACACAACAGGGAATTGATAGCCACCTTGGGACGTGATAGATTAGGTGGGCTTAGTTGGAAGGTAACAAGAGTTTGCATTTAAAAATTCTATAACCTTATAATAGAAAATCTAAATGTATTTGCTTAATTCTAGCACTTTCTAGAAATAATATAGGATAATTGAATATCACATAAATTGCCCGTTAGGAGTTTGGTAGTTGAGTTCTAATTTAAAGCTTTGATGATATTATTCCGTTTTTATTCGAGCTATACCAGTCGTAATATAAAATAAATTAGTAGCATATACTGTTAATATAAGTTGTGGTATAATTTATTGTAGTGATTGATATAAATTATTTTAGTGCTTCGTTATGAATTACTTATAGTGGTTCAATAGAGGTTATGGGGTTTTAATGGTAATTAAGAAGATAGCATAGTAGTTTTATGAAATTAATATTTGTACTGTTAGCGATTAGCTGAAAATAAATTGTCGCGAGTGCTGTAAGAATTTGACTGTAACCACGAGTTGCTGGAAAGTCGTGTAAAATGAGTTGGTAATAAAGAATTGTTGTTTTCAAAAAGAGCTTTAGTTACATTTTGATGAACACCAACTCGCAAATTAACATCCTTCGGTCTTCCAAAGCAAGAGTTCCAATGACCGCGTTGCTCTT
The DNA here is from genome assembly GCA_036346225.1 of Platerodrilus igneus. NCBI lineage: Eukaryota > Metazoa > Arthropoda > Insecta > Coleoptera > Lycidae > Platerodrilus > Platerodrilus igneus. Next base: position 3,390,864 of record JARFIW010000822.1, read on the forward strand.
AAGAAACAAGCAACTAGTTTTTTCGAATCGCTTTATGAAAGCACCACTTTTTTTGGTTTCAGTTCACTTTTAAACATCCTTACAATAGATACTGTTTCGTTTCAGGATATATGTTAAGGGAGGTATCTATTTTCGGTTCGGAATTAGAGAAAAGAGAGGGTATCTCTTCCGTAGCAGTCGTAGGCGGGTCATAAGTTTGTGTGCTAGAAGCAGGCCGCTAAGCTACATCAGAGAAATTAGCACGAGCCGAACTCTTCACTATCGCTTCAATATCAGGGCGAATGGTTTGTAAAAGAAACAAGATTTTATTTTCCCTAAGAATTTTCTCATTGGCTATAGGCAATCATTAACTCGCAACGCCGTTGGATATGCTCTCATATGGATCGCAGACGGGCAAATCTACTAACGGTGGTATCCTCAACAAATTCAACAGAAAGTGGTCCTAGCTCAGTGAGTGTGTTTTTAACAACATCTTAATCTATTGTAAAAACAATGTTTGTTTGTTACTCGCTAATTTGGAGCTAGTGAAGTTTGAATTTACTATATCCTGGAACGTAACAGAAAAATTTATGCCAGCTAGCTACAGTGGCGAGGGGGAGATTCAATGAAAACAAATTGAATCTGTTTAAAGGTATACAATTTTAACACCTGCAACCTACTTGAAAAGAGACTTCTGAACTCTCAGTACATTAAAATGCTAGGCGTCAACCTCACCTATAACTTATCATTTATTTCGCAAAACAGTGGAATAATTGTTATTAAACTCCTGCATTCAGGCATTAGTAGAGCCTCGTTTGCGTTTTCCTTTTTCTTGAAACTGCTAACTTAAAAATGTACAAATAAAAGCTTCAAGCTGTTCTCTTTAACCTATATTAACACATAATTATCGTGGTAGCAAAACAGATTGAGTAACTTAACTTTTGCTTATTTGGTCAAGTCTATGTGATGAAAAAGAGTAATTTTCATTAAATACAAGTATCAAATCAAGCTAAATATGAATTTCTCGGTTCTTTCCCTGATTTCAAGTCGCTCTCATACAAGAATGTGCCCAAGTAAAGTTTGTTTACTGAAAATTGGTTGTATACATTTAGTTATTGAAAAACATACTTTGCAATATGCAACAAGTTGAACCAATTTAATGACTTTCAGGTTTTATTTTTGCCTCGAGCAAGCTCATGTAAAATAACAGTGGGTTGATAATAAAATAATGATTTGGTTTTAACGAAATAGTGCTCAAAGTGTTTATGACTAAATCACTTTCATTTCGTGTTCGTAACTTGTTTGATTCCGCTCTTTCAAATCCGCGTCCGAAAGCTTTTCGCTAAACACACTCGAATTTATAAAGTTATCGTACTTTCAACTACTTTATCTTGTCTTTACTCGACGGTGGTGGTTATTAATTAAATCATCGCAGCTTGAAAAGTGCGACTGATTGACTGTGTTATATAATACTCCCAACAAATCATAATAATAGGGAGCATTATATAACACAGTCTATCAGTCGTCAATCAGTGGCACTAACCTTGCAGTTAAGGTCAAGGGCTTTCTTAGCGCATGGGTTGATATGTGTAATAAAATGTTCACGCGGTCTCTTTACTACTGACGCCTACGCATAGGGTTTGGCCTTTACGCAATTAAATTATTTTGTTTTATGAGTGTGTATGTCTGTTTTAATAATTTATAATGTTTTTGGTAAAATTTCAATGCATGAGAATATTTTCGATTCTACGTTTGTGAGCTGTTGCGATGAAGAAAATGAAATGTAAATATAAAAGAAATAAGATATAAATATAAAAAATAATAATAATAAAGATAAGAATCATAAAATATTAAGTAGACAACTTCAAGTGTAAAAAATATGAAAAAGTTACTTCTGAACTAGCTGACTCACCAGCTCATTTAAGCCAAAGCGTGTCTTATCGCAAGGTAACAGGTGAAAGTAGCGAAAGTGGTAGTTTATATACGGCAAGAACTTGATGCATGAGTGATCATGAACAGAGAGGAGTGTATAGCGGATCAGTGAACGTTACGGTTCTGCTTTTGTAAACACAGGCTCGTTTTCCAAATGGGCGAAAGGTAGTAGCCATTGTTCTTGTTTAGATTATTAAAATTTTTAGTGAATTCTTCGGATTCTCTGATTCTTCTGTTGCAGAGAAATAAAATTCTGGCAATCAGTTTTTTTTCTTTCCTTGTCCTTATAAAGCCTCATACAAAAATGGACGAAACGTCGACCTTAGTTTATAAGATGACACGGTTCCAACTCGGAACCATAAATATTTATAACGACACCTGCCGTGAAAGCCTTTGACAATATCAAGAATCCTAAGTACTAATTTACTGCGTTTGCCGAATACGATGACGGGCTCACATCAGTTGCAACTGCTAAACCTAGAATACAAAATAAATATTCACAAAATTGTGCTTAAACGCAATCAAACCGGGCTAAAAATATTAAAGAAACATCACCCTTTAATTACCTACCAGTCACACAAAAAGGAGCAAGTTTCCACCATTATGAGTTCGTAACTGCCCAATTGATTTTATAATATTTTTTCACAGAATAAAACACACGAACCAACTTTTGAAATGTGGAGAACTCGTTCAACAAACGTACTTATAAAATTGTTTTCTGAAGAGTACTTCACCGAAGGCACATTAAAAAATCACAACAACTTTTGAACCTACTTGTAACATCCAAATATGACATTACGGTTTTACATAATTACAAATAAACTAGGTCATGCAACTATAACAAATATCGAATGCCAACGTAACATGACGACTCGTATAATTGAGCAATTTATTAAACGTGAAAGCAAACATTTATTAAACTAGGATATCAAATGTAAAATGGTGGAAAATATTCAGACTACGATATGCATATCAAAACCTCCAAGCAAAATTAAATGGTCGGGGTAGAAAGCAGATTACAGGATCAAGCAATACTACAACAGTACGGACCGAAAGGAAACTCCTATTACAAAACAGTACAAGACCAAAGAGAAAAGAAAATCTATCCGGTTTCAGGTTTCCAAATACCGGACAAAGTCAGGAATGTGGAAACTATTAGAAACGAAATGGTGAAAGGTAGAAATCAACGAGAGGTAAATTAATATGGCAAAAATGCAAATATCTTCAAATGAGGGTTATTTTAATAAAGTAACAGTAAAGCTTTCAAATCTCAAGAAAAGGATTGACTTCTCTCAAAAAATCCAAAAGAAAGAAAATAAATTAGGAAAAAGACCAACAGTAATAGCCTAAACAAGACACAACGGTCAAGCGTCAAAGTATGCTAGGGAACGATAATAGAGTTGGGGGAAAAACTGTATTTCAAGCTATGGTGACTATAAATCATCCAAAAAGGATAATCGGGGTAAAGAAAAGCTAGATAATTCGAAAAGTCTACTAAGTTGCAGTTTCCAAAGGAAATAAGAGAGGTCTAGAAAGCAGATTCTACAGGAAGGGGTTAGAAAATTCAACCAAGTCAGCGTGAGGACCGCCAGTAAGCAAATGCAGCAAAAAAGAAGGCAATAGTATGGGGAGTGAAAGAAAAAAGAAAAAATAAAAAAATATTTAGAAACTAACACAAAATCCGACAATAAAATATTAGGATATGACAGAGTTATTATATGAATTTGGGACGTGAGGTCTCAGAACGAGGTTTACGACGTTTGCGTCACCAGAATGAAAACGGAGAGAGATCAAGAATATCAGGGTTGATAAGATGAATGAATGTAAGATCTTTTACGTATCAAATACCTAAGGATGTGCCGGAAGGATCCGCAAATTTATAGGGCTAGGGAAAAACAGCTTTACGGATAAAGGTCCAAGGGATTTAAGAACGAGTTTGGCAATAAAATAACATGGAGCGTCGGATGGAGCTAATTTGCCAGAGGGGTATGGACCACACTCACGTCATCAAGCAGTGGTCTTATGCGCCTGAATTCTGCGAATATTTGTAAATCATTGTTTTGGATGGTGCTTCATCCCCAAATAACGAACTAAGTGGTTCTGCATATTGTTATGGTACTAAATCATATGGAAAATCATAAAAAAATCATCACGCGTCTAAGTTTCCATGCATATCTGCAAAAATTCCATTATTGAATTTTGTTGAAACGAAACTGCGAGGTTTAAAATCAAATTTTCAACTGAGTTGTGTTAAAAATATAAAATTTGAAGAATGTAACAATTGCAGAACACTGGTAATACAAGGTGTACTAGATTCCACGAATACAGTGGTACCTCGACATACGAGTCTAATTCGTTCCGTAACCTTGCTCGTGTGTCAAATTGCTCGTATCTCAAAGCAATTTTCCCCATTGAAATTAAGTGAAATGCGATTAATCAGTTCCAGCTTTCAAAAAACCACCTCAGTTGTTTTTGATAAGTGTTTTTGAATAAGAGAAATGTATTTACAAGAAGAAACATTTATTTATAAATAACAAATACATATTCTATAAAAACATAATAAAAGAAAAAGTGAAGTGCTTACGGAAGCACTTAGTTTTTGTCACTGGTCTTTGTTTTGTTCGTCACGCTTTGCTCATTTTCACCTGCAGATCATTTAAAAAACTGTCCAAGAAGGTTTGTTGCTTCCTCCCTTTCAGGATATTGCGGAAATGAATTAAGCAAGTTTCGTTGAACAACTCCGATGCACGACCAGTTGCAACTTTTTAGGGGTGATTTTTGTCCACCAACTCTACAACTTTCTCCCACATACAAAAAGCAAAAAACACGAACCCAACTTATCAAAAATGCTTCGCAAACGAGGGAAACAAGCACACAGACTGAGGTCTACTCTGAGGTGGAAGAAACTGTTAGACGCTGCACACGACATCAACATGCGCCCGCATGTTGAAGCCGTCTTCAGCGGTGTAGTGTGCGATTCCTCGTATCTCAAATCTTGCTCTCATCTCAAAGCAAAATATCGCTCGCTTGGCGGCTCGTATCTCAAAACACTCGTATATTAAGGCACTTGTATATCAAAGTACCACTGTAGCTCCTTTTCCGGCTTTGTAAATCGACAATACTCAAAAATCTACGCAGATAGTTGTAACACAATTTTTTTGTTACATTATATATCTCTAAAGAAAAACAGTTCTAACTGTTGTTATTTTACGAATTTGTCATTTAGCGTGAAGTCGTTGAGTAGTTTATTTTACTATAAGGAAGAACACCTCTTTCCGTTTACATTATTTCCACCTATAAGGAGTATTTAATAGAAACTCCTATGCTTTCGATATCCGCGAATACCTTGAACGTAACTTGAGTTAAATAAGCTACAGGCGTTCTGACGTCCACTAGCGCAATTGCTAAACACAACGCCTGCGCGAAAAGTGACGCGATAGCTAGGGTGTTGGCAAGGAAGCGAACACAGCCATCTTGCAAGCAACTACGTGTAAGTACACTTCATTTTGAAGATGGGAAACTTTGGTTGTAAGTGGGAGCTGAGAATAGCTCTAGGATAATGGAAGGCTATTGGGTTGCCGCGTGGAGGCATCACGAATAAGCTCTCGTGAAGCTGCCCAGACAACCTAGAGCGACAATTACGACACGTGGTGAGGAGGCCCATTGGTGGTGAGCATTATGTTATTAATCAGCCTTATATAAAACTAATAGAGGGTTCAATTTCTCTAGCACATTTAAGAAACACGCTTAAACATGGAATTGGAATTTGGTAGTGTATTGTGAAATTGAGTATTTTAAAGCTGTCCGAAGGATTGTAACTAATAAAGGCATGTTCGTATCTTTCTGAAGTTCAAGGAGATGGAATGTTAAGCGTCCTAGTTGATCTATTAAGTTCGTCAGCATCGCCGTTGTATAATTAAAACAAAATCAATCAGGTACTTATAAAACTATTCACTGAAAATTAATTTTACGTACTAATTACGGTTAAAGCTTTGTTTTAACATTTACTAAATCGTAAGAAATTTTGTAAAGAATGTAAATTTCAAGTTTGTTTGTAAGATGTGTTTATGCTCAAACCTCACGTAAAAATCAGTTTGAAATTTATACCCTAGAAATTTGATAGGTCAAATACTTTTGTTCAGAACTAAATTTTTTATAAGAGAAATTTTGAACCTTTAAATAATTTAAAAGTTGTTATTCAAAGCACGTATATAATGCACATGTTAATTGATAAAAATATGTATAAAATCCACCTTTGATTGAAAGATGTTTTCTTGCAATATGTTGTGATTAGTAGAATACCTAAGCTGCTTCTAACATATGTTGAACTGACTTTTTTAATTTCATGCTTAAGCCATATGAACTGTTTATGTAACGAGTTCTTTAGATAAAATCTTGTAAGCCAGAACAGATCTGTTTTATGGATGTTTAAGAACCCAGACTGTATTAAATAATTTATAAATGCTAAGACCTCTCTAAGTAGAGAAGCAAATTCAGAGATTTTTTGAAACTTACTTTATGTTGATTATTTTGATTATAGAGAAACACATTAAGAAATTTTTGAAACTTATTATATATTGATTATTAATTTTTTTATAAATAATTTTTGCAACAAAAGAGAATTACACTTAAATTAAATTTTGAATTAATACCTTCGTCTTTTTATTTCACTAATTGAAATTAGCATTGTCTAAATTAGATCAGCAAAATTTTGAGTGTAGAAAAAGTTGATACAGTACCAGGTAATAGAAACGGAATAAGTAATGTCCAGTAGAGTATTTTTTTTATAGGTAAGGTGTTATTGAGATTTTGAATTCAGGCCAATCGATCTATAAAGATCGAAATATTTTGTTGTTGTAAGGCACAAACAGTGTCTTATATTTTATTTTTTTTGTGTGACATTTTCTTGCAGGTCCGACATCGCAGAAGCTGGAGCAGAGGTCCAAGAGGTTTCCAGAGGTATTGCTTATTGTAATTTGTATGTTTTTTTTGGTAATCATTATATCCTATAGGTTTCTGCGTCTTCTTGTAGGATACTTTAGTTTTGTTTATTGTCTATATAGATGCAGTGGCGTCCATTTACGTTTTTTTTGTTCTCGTTTGTAGTTGAGCCCACCCTTTATCCACGCCCAAACTCATTGCTCACCCTTGGGGTAATTCCCAGACTAAGCCGCGAATATAGTAAAGCTCGTGGGTCCACCGAGGTTTTGTTCACTAATTGACTCACTCCATTAGAGAAAAGCTTTACTAAAATACATTTCATAGTTCAATTAGGAACCTTATTACCTACTGAAGATAAATAAAAATGACGCAGAGTTTTCTAATGTAAGCATCTTTTTTATTCACTAATGTAAAGTTCTACAAACTTTTCCACTTTCCATGTTTCTGAAACTCCAGAAATGTATTCGATATCTGACGTATCAAACGTGTAACCTTTCCCATTCAGGCCATAATATTGAATCCTGATTCTTATAGAATTGCAGTACAAGTGACCGTTAGGATATATCTAAGCAATAAAGGAGCAGTGGTTGCACTTTTTGTATACAACATGCAGTTACACAACATTCAAAGAGCATTGCAACACAATTCGTATTCAAACTGTATTGCATTGAATTGGTTAAAGCTGTTGAAAGCGAGATAATATTTTCGGACGCTGGTAATACAAGGTATGCTGGATTCCACGAGTAGCTCCACGTATAACTCTTTTTTCGGTCAGATGTGAATCTTCACTACCTAAAAATCTGCGCAAATAAACAGTTCAATTAGAAATCTTATTAGTTGCTAAAAATAAATAAGAAAGAAAAGGCGTTTTTTTGTTGTTAACGCCTTATTTATTTAGAAATGTATAATTCTACAAACTTTTCTACTTTGGATGTTTCTGAAACTCCAGAGAAGGCTTCGATTTCTGACATACCTATCATGTAATCCATTCCCATTTAGCCCATATTATTGAACCTCGGTTCTTGTAGAACAACAGTAATATATGAAACCACTAAGATATGTCTAAACAATAAAGCGACATACGCTTTTTGTATACAACATGCAGTTAAGGAACATGCAAAGGGTATTGCAGCACAAATTGCATTCAATTGGTTAACGCTGTTGAAAGCGGGATTATATTGGCGGACGCCTGTGATGTTCAGTATACAAAGACGATGCAACTATGGTTAGAAAATAAAACTGAAAGCACGAAAGTGTGCTCGAGTTCAAACTGTGGCACTACGAACAGATATCTCTCTAGAAAATTGCATTCCCTAGAGGATAGATTTGAGAAACTTAAAAAGAGGTATATCACGGGTAGTTTTGAAATTATTTTGGGCAACTTCTAAATTACATACATTGTAAATAAGTACTATATTTCGATATTAAGTGCTGTTGCTTTATATAAAAATTTGCATTTTAAAAGTCTGGTTTATGAGTTTGCTGATTTATGACACCAGTAAAGAAATTTAAAAGGGAAAAGTTTGAAAGATTTAACTCGAGTAACTTAATAAGCGTAGAAATTCTACCTTAAAATATTCAACTCTTTTTTGGTAGTAATATGTACTGTAAAATTTATTTTCTCTAGATATTTGTATAAAATGGTATGTTTTCTAGAAAATAGATACTTCTAAAACACTGTTTATGATTTATTAGTAGGGCGAGCAAGATACACTAGAACAGCAGTTCACGGAACCACCAGAACAAAAATTCCAGTAATAACGCCAGCAGAAGTTAAGAAAACAGCTACCAACCTTCACGATCGAATACATCACAAGAATTTTTAACTTCAAAATCATCTACAGACACTATCCCGCAGCATGGAAATTCGTCACGGTCATAATAATAACCAAACTTGAGAATCAAGAACCGATGCCAAAACTACAGATCGATCTCCCTTTTAAATTTATTATTCAAAATCTTTAAACGACTTCTGCTGCCCAGGATAAAGCCGCTTCTTCAAGACAAACCAGAACAGACAGTTTGACTTCAAGAAAAACCATTCGATAACCCTGTAACCGATTCCGGTAATGCTCAAAATTCTAGGAATGCTATAACGGGGAAAGTGATTGACTCTGGCAAACTCCATGGACATAAAAGACGCTTTTGACAGGGTCTGATAATAGCGACTACTTTGCAAGTTGGCAGTCATTCTCGGCTTTCCGATAGACTGCATTCAACTCCTATCAAACTATTTACAAAATCGGCGCCTACAGGTTAGGGCCGAAGATAAAATACACCGACCGGTGTAAATCACTGCTGGGGTTCCCTAAAGATTATATCAACCACCCGCTCTCTTCAACGCCTGCTTGTAAGATATGCCAACCTTCAAGGACATCATATGCGCAATGTACGTGGCGCACACCATGTTTATGCCCGAAGAAAGAGGCTTTTCCCAAGCTACAGAACGACTACAAAAGCATATATATCAACTACCTGAGTGTATTCAACGATGGAAGATCGCTCTTAATTTGGAGAAATCAGAAGCGGTAAAGTATTCTCGACATCGTACAACACAAAAACATCCGCTGACGTTCGATGAACGAAACATTGAATGGAAACCACAATCTAGCCTTCACCATACGTCTAAACGAAGTCTTCGCAAAATCTCACCGTGTCCGAAGCTACCTCTCCTTTACACTGACATATCGAAACCATTTTCCACAAATCACCAGACTCCAGATTTGCAAAATGTACTTACAATCTATCGTTGGCTACTCTTCGCCGTTTTGGATTACACACCTCAACACAAACACACGGAAAATTTAAGCTTTCCAAATTGTCACTTTCTGCATCATCACAGCTGCACTATGGTTTGTCAGAAACTGTGTATTTAGGCGGTATCTATACATGGACACTCTTCATGAACACTACAAAGCGCTGGTTCTCAAGATATACGATATCATAGACATTTTAGCTGAATTCATCATACAAAACATTGTACCACAGAACGGCTCATACTTTCAAACTCTACCAAAAGAAACTACCCGCAACGTAGTTAAAAATTAGAAAGCCCAAGACACCGACCTCCTACCAAAACTATCGGACAAAGCAATAACAAGATTCCCGTAGACACTGACAAAACAGTCAAAATCCAGTCAAAAGAAAGTTAGTTCTGGGAGAAGCAGGCCGACACACTCTGACAAGCTTACAAGACTTTTGCAAGAATGGCTGTTATGTGCAGTTTTTATATTTTATGGGTCTCACGGTAGACAAATTTTTATTTATTTAGACCAAGGGTCACCAAACTACAGCCCTAGGCCACATCAAGCCCTCGATCTGATTTTATCAGGCCCGCCATAGAATGGTATAAAATTCACCTTTGAAATAATTTCCTAACAGATGAATAAAATGTTTTTAATAGATTTTAAATGCAAACTGCATAGCTATAGTTAAAGATTCTATAAATATATTAATAATAATACTAAAGCTAAAACTATATTCATCATTGTAACAAATAAAATATAAAAACGCTATTGAATATAGAAGTAACTACACACTACAAGGTCGTTGCTCTCTTATAAATTAATAATTTTTCTGACCGCTAATTATCCAACCTGGTAGTGTCATTTAAACGTTTTCAAACTAGTTTTCATAACGATACACTAGTTAGGACTATAAATATGTAGACATATGCGGATTGCTTACTTATTCACTTTATTGTTAGAAGTTGAACCGAGCGATCGTATTTGCGGAGCTCTTGGATCAACCGCTACAGGTAAGTTTTAGTTAGGGATTTTTATATTTTGGAGTTTTGATTTTTATTGTTAGTTATAGTTTTTCGAACGTGGGGCAGTGAAATAAAGCGCGTTTTGCTTTGTTTTCAACTAAAATCCGCGTTTAAAACCAAACAAAATTAAATTTCGACTTAATAAATCAAAAACACCATAAATTAGCAATCCAAAAATTTACTGCACAAACAACTTATAGGTGTTTGTAATAAATTTGGAGTTTTTATAGCAAAAATCGCGTAAATTAGGTAAAAAACAGTGTAAAACCACCAAGTAAATTTGTAAAATGTTGGTAGTTTACGTATTATAAAATAACAACCATACAATCAAAATCTAGGTACTTTTTGAATTAAATAAATATCGTAAAAACTGTCAATTTTGCATTTAATTAAATAAAAATATTTTAAATTTTAAGAAAAGTGTACTTAAAAACCCTTTAAATCAAGCTTTTTGTTCAATTAGTGGTGCAACAATATAACCTTGTACCTGCCACCGAGTGACAATGTAATTAGTAAGTTTTCGGTGTTGCATTCCTTTGCATTCCATTAACCCGATTTCTACTCGTTCGTATAAATGGTTAAGTTTGAACGAACCAACCAGAGTCGAGAATTTTATAAATTTCATTTCATGAAGTAGATTCGCTTGTTCAAACTTAAAATTTGATTGGAGGTATAAAAATTAGAATAAATAAACAAATACAAATATGATTATGATTCATTTTGAAAGTAATCGAGGTATTTTTATTAGGTCCGCGATTTAATTTTTTGTCGCTGTTATTGTGACGTTTAGTGGTTTGTTTTATTTTACGTCGTTTTTTTGAGCTGGGTTTTTGTTGTTTTTGTCTTTTGTTTGTCATCATGGTGGTCTACCAAGACGACGAACAGTTGCCAAGGAGGGAGAACAACGACAAGACAGAGTGGATCAGCTCGGAGGCTGAGGGCGCAGTAGAAAAGACACAACGTGATGCTGAAGGACGTGATGTTGGAGACTCAGGAGGAGATGTCGGAAAAACAGCTTTTGTCTACGCCGGTAGGGTCGGAGGAATTAATACCCCTTGTGAATGTTGCAGAACCGGAATAACCCTCAACATCGACAGGACAGCGTAACACTTTGACCAGCAGTAACGCAAGCGCTACTGTTGGTATCTTTGACGAGCTGAACATTTTGATGTTTCCGTTATCCTCAAGAAGATACCGAATATCTCTGAAACGATTTTCGCTGACGACATGAGGTTGATTTGAAACGCCGCGGACGAATTCCAAGATGTTGCGAATCAACTTATTTGTATGGTTAAGACTATGCGGCTTTGTGTACAGAATACTGAGAGGGCAAGGGCTAGTGCAACGTTTTCGGTGGTTAAAAATACGTTCTGGATTCCTAAACTAACAAGAAGAGCGTACTGAGCTCATACAGTTCAAATTAAAAAAATACTGTAGGTTATAGTTTCAGGAGTTGGATCACAAACATCTGTAGATATCTCTGAAACAACTAAAAGTGATGGTGTTCTGGCCTCAATTCGATCTAACCAGGTCTAAGGGGACTTCGTTAAAGAGTTGCGTGTTATTATTTGTAAGGCATTTCGCCTTATTCCAATATGAAGTTATCAACTAAAGAAACAAATTTAAAATTAAAGGTACTCAACTTGGTAGGGTATTATTCATAACTTTATTGACTAATCACAATCAGTTCGGTAACTTGTTATCTACGGTTAACTCTGAAAATGAACAAATGATCGATTACCTACTTAGTACGGGCACACTTCTAAAAAAGTGCTTTCTTAGAAGATACGCCAGTGCTAAGTATGTAATCGGTCATTTGTTTATTTTTATCTTGTGTTTTGACTAGTTATTAAAATTTGGCTGGCAATGCTATCTATCCTATCATGTCGAAGACTTAAACCAGTCACGGATAATTAGTTGGTTACATTTGGTTATTGAAGGCGCATGAGAAATATTCTGTATTTATAAATGTGCCATGATTTGAGTATAATTCAAGCTCTTGGTTAGTTGTTTTGCAGAAAGAGGTGCGACCATCTGACGAGCTGCAACAAGAGCGAAACCGGTTACAGGCTTTCTTTTTTGCAAAATAGTCAACAATTTTTACATTAATTTTCATTCTGTATTCTCTAATTATTTTCCCAATACCAGGCAAAATTATTCATTACTAGTTAACTCTACCTACTTGCGTTTTGCATGTCATCAGTTTCGATGGTAATGACGAAGTGCTCTATAAAAAATATTCTTTCCCTCCGTACACGATTCGAGATATCTTCAGCTGCGTTCGAAAAAGAAATAAAATTACCATGTGTTGTTTTTTACTATATAAAGTAGGGTAGCATTATGTTACTGAAACCTTTAGCTAGAACCAGTGGAATGGGATTTTTATTTTTAGAATCAGCATAATTTCGGGTGTGATGATGTCATAGGCTTCAACTTATATCATATTAATCAAAACAAGTGCATCATAGAACTGTAATGACTTATAGTACAAGGTAATCACATCATTCTTTACAATAAAAACAATCATAATGAATTTGACAACCTCCGATTATAAACAATGCAAGATACAAAAATAATTCCTTATATCAAAAATGCATGTAGCCGAAAAATTATATTTCTAAAAGGAAATAACCGTAACCTTATTGGTGGGATTTACCAATGCAGAAACTATTAAAATAAAAAATGATTTTAATATTACAAAAGAATGTCACACCTTTTAAAACGGCGTTTACTTAATTTTTGGCCGCTTTCTATAAAACCTTCAAAACAGCTTTTAATAGTATCGGTTTGCTATGATTAGATCTGAACTAGAAAAAACATTCATTGGCAGCAGCAAAAAAAAGTAACATGGAAGATATAAATATCCAGTATTAATTAAATCTCAACTACTTCATAACTACAAAGTAGTCAAAAATATCTCGCTAAACTTATTAGAAAAGGTGAGGCTGAGTGTAATTGTATTGATTGTTTGTATACCAATACATGTATCCACTGAATAACGACTTTGGAAGAAAGCAGTTACCTGACCACCGAACGAGACAAATTCAAACAGCGGTGAGATATTGGTATCCACCTGGGAACAACACAATGCCAACCTCGTAAAAGTGCTCCCGCCACAATAAACAGACTATAAAACTATGTTTTTCATCTTCCACTGTAATAATTCTCTTTAGCAACAGCTATGGAACCTGAAGCATTTGGGGCAAGGCAGCCACTTCCTCTCAGAATGAAGACTAAAGCAGTGGATTCGTTATAAAATCGAGGAAACAGAGCCACAAAATAACCGAAAGCTTTTACGTGATTAGAAAAACAATTTTGTTTGACTAAACGAACTGTTTATATCGTCATCTAAATGTTGAAGGAAAGAATAATCATCGCATTATTATCCCAATTAAAAATAAATCTCACAAAACTGTAAATTTTCTAGTTAGAGTTAAAATAAGAAGCTTTTGCACCATAAGAGTTCTAGTTGTAGCATTTCTTTTAGCTAATGAGTTGGTAAATGTTAGACAAGATAAAAGCAAAATCGCGTGACCCAACAGCAAGTGTAAACTTTAATAAAACTACCAGAACTTTACGTCAGAAAACGCGCAGTATTTCTTGTACCAATTACATTACATACATATGACAGATACAAATAGCTCAAGCAAGCTATAAAACAAAAGCCTTTTTCAAATGTCTTATACCTGGAGATTTACCTTGTGCATTGCTTCACATCCTGATTCATATCACCGTATAATATTGATAGATAGACCCAGATAGCGTTGAAGATAAATGACGGTATGTCTCCCTACAAATTCTATCTATACCGGGTATAATAAATTATAGGGTGCGAACGTTTCCCGGATGAGGTTTTCACTTCAAAATCAAATTTAATGCAGCCGAATTATTTTTTGATCGTTCTTGTAAGCGCATTTATTTGTGAAAACTGTTCTATATTTTTATTCTATCTCAAAAGGAAAGCCATATTAGTCAACGATGTGAAAAATAACAAACGTCTTCGTTTTTATGAAAAGACTTTGTGTATGCATAACGTAGGGATAGAAATCTCTGAGCTACAGTTCCTGGATATTCTTGAACTTAAAGAAATTGAGCAGTGGTTTAATAGTAGAATTCTATTAATACCAAAATTTCGTTACTGCAATAGTCTCCTATACGTCATATATACATTAGTGCGGTAAACCCCTCGATGGAGCGTCACTCGAAGAGTGCTGTGACAACGGCTCGCTTTGATGCGCCGCTAAAAGAGTGTTGTGATACAGGTACAGCAAATTGTAAAACTTGAAATTGTTGACTTAACTTCCATTCTAATTTTGCCTGGCTAGCTCAACGAAATTGACGGAGTTTCCAAAATGAAATCAAACACAGTAATATAAACGCATTTATATAGTATGAAAAATTTTCTCTCATCCAAAAGCATATAGAACATTTACAACATCGTTTCTTTCAAACATCAAATAATTTCCAACAGGTACTTATTTACTTAAAAAAATGTTACTTAGCTTCTTTTAAATTTAAAGAACTAACTTTCTATTCTTATGAATATTTTACCGGTTTTTTTTTATTCTCACGCTTGTAAGGTTTGTTTTGGTCAAAAAATCCTTGACAGATAATCTAGTAAAAGGCCAGAGTGTTTCGAACCCTGAACACAAACTTTCCTGATAAAGATCCTCACAAAAAAAATATTAGATGATTAACACTTATTATTCTACCTGAAATTAAACGTCAAATACTCCAATATCAGTTAAAATAAATATAAAAGTAATACTTGCAGAATCCAAAAGGCGCTCCTCCAGTTCGCAATAAGTATCTTCTTATTTTAAATTGACGTCAAATTAGCTTACAAGATTTTCCATATTTAAAATTCTCGCTTCAAACAGCAGTTACCAAAGTACATTTTGCTTAAATCTTCCTTTCAATTATTTAATCAAATTTTTAAAATAGCGTAAATAGCGTTATATTGAAAAATTTTCCCTCTTCATTGTATTTAATAAATTACTTTGTATGTAGATAAGTTACGTTTAAAACGGTACTTCTATATTTATTGTAACATCATAATTATTAAATTACAGTATGCTTACTGAATTCTTCAAATATAATCTTCGCAAAGCAACAGCTCGCGACTTAAATCAAAATAACATTTCGGGATCAAATTTATGAAATGAATGAATCTATTTGCTAAACGCTTCCCTATATATACAAAATTATCTATTTCTCAAATACACTACTACAGTATGGAACATTCTGCGCCGTAATCATGCAAGGTTTTTCAGAAAAACTTATAAGCGTCTAAAATTGCCGCGCTTATTACCTCGTAATGTCGTTCCACTTATTTATGACGCGCGCTACTTTATCTTTGTTTAACACCTAAGGTTATTGTGTCGCATCGCTATTCTTCAACAGTAATCGCGACAGGTGATAAAAAGTTCTTATCAATTTCTATTACATTTTCTAAGTTTTTAGTGTTCCGACCGCTTCTTGGAATAACCTTTTCTTTAGTAATTAATTCATACGGATGTGGCGTATACGACATGTTTAATTTAAATTCAATTTGCTAATACACAGGGTATTTAAGTTAAAGTTTAATGGATTTACAATGTAAATTTATTGCATTTTACAGCAAATATTTGCTTTCACGATAAAATGTGCTTCAAGATTAAAATTAGAGTTATAAGTACAAGATTGATTGTACTTTGTTCATGCTAAATGCGTTAAGCTAACACTATTATATGCTGTTTACGGCAAATGAAAAGCATTTTTATCGAAAATGTACTCATAATTAATAAGTGAAAATAAATGGCTTTGTATTTATCTTAAAATGATCGATTAGCGTTCGCATTGACTTTGTGTTTGAGGTACTTTGAAATTAAGTATTTCACATACACAGCTTACGTTATTTGCTGTTTATTTACAATACGCTTATATCATACATGGTGATTATTTAAACACGCGCAATTGCATTTTTCCGGATTCTATTATATTTTAGTAGGATTTATTTGTAGAATTTAGGTTTCAATGACCTCTCGTCAATATATATATATATATATATATATATATATATATATTTTATATGATTGTTTGAGGGTTATAGGTCGGCTGGAAATAACTACTCTACTTTAATACCTAAATTTTCGCATATATTTTATGCTTGATCACAGGTTTAACTAAAAATATATAAACACTGATTAATATTATAAGTATGAAAACTTTCAGCTACTCACAATGAGGTTGGTTATAAATATGATTGACAATGAAATTATTATGTGTACATTAACAGAATTTCAAAAATTTGATTAATACTATCTTAGATTTATATGTATGTATAGGTGCATGCGTAAGTAGGAGGAGGTGGCTAACTGTGTGTTTGAGTGTGTGTGTGTGAGTGTGTGTGTATGTGTGTGTGTGCGTGTGTGTGTGTGTTTTAATATGTCTGTGTTTCCAAGTAACGTAAAGGTTACTACATATAAGGGTATGTGTTTATATAATTCTTGAGTGTCCAAGGTTTTGTAGAAGTTTATTTATTGGAATTGAATTTTAGGTTTAAGAGATATGCGTATATAGAACTAAGATCACCAATATCACTTTTTTTGTTCATAGATTTTGTATTCTTATAAATATGACATATTTCCATTTAGGTATTAAAGAAGAGTAGTTATTTCTAGCAGACCTATAACCCGCAAACAATCATATTAAATTAAAACTAAAGGTCGTTAACAATACAAATTAAATTAAATTAGTTTATATATATATATATATATATATATATATATATTACTCATATTTAGACCAGGGTAGAAAATTAAATAATCACATCAAATAATTTTAATCACCGTGTATAAGGAATTTCATTAAATAATACGCGTTATTAAAACCATGAAGCATAAATAAACTCGGTTGTTTCAGTAAAAATAAGAAATTTAAATTATTTATAAGACGATTTATATCAAAAGAAGCAGTATTGAAAAGCTCTGCGTGTAATGTAATTATTTCTAAACAAAGAGAAATTACGTGCAAAATTTATCTTAATTAACTCTATTTAAGTAACCGGTAGTAAAACAAAGTGTACCTATAATAATTAATATTTAAGTTGTATTCGCTAAAAATAAAAAAGATAGAAATCAATTTTAATTGGAGTTAATTAAACCGTTAATAACATATAATACCTATAGAAACTTGTAAAAACCCAAGATTAAAATACCACGGAATAAAGCTCTGAGAATTAATATTATTTTGAACACCTGCGTAGTTTAAATATCACATTCGGCGTAAATTTTGCAGATAATTAATGTTTAAAGAATCTTGGGGAAAACGTCGCATAATAGTTACGAGAATTGCTAAAGCTGGGTATTTCACACTCCATGTGGACTAAAATAATCGATAATAAAGAATATCAAGTTGCACCAATAAGAACACGGTAGAGAAGGAAAGAGAAAATGCGTCAAGCAAAGAAACATATTGTAAAAGGCGGGATTTAAGCAACGTCACGGGGGTCACAATTGGTTAAAAAGAGGATGCAAATATCAGAGGTAGAACAACAATTTCTGTACAAAATCAATTAGTTTTTCTCGGACATGCTTGCGTGCCGTGTGGAAATTTTCTGAGATTTAAATGGGGCGAGTGAAAATTCGTAAAAATCGACGCGTGAGCGGCAGACTGGGAACATGGCATGAGAAATTCTTTAGAATTACCCGTTTTGGGGAACCGACCGACAGACAGGCTTTTTGCTATATATACCGAGATGAATATAAACAAGCTCTCTTAGACTTTTGACGATTCGATGCGTTAAAAGCTCGTACATACGCGACTTGATTGAAGATGTTAAACCGTGCATTTTAATAATTTAAAGTTTGCTAGTATATTTTAGTGATTCAAAATAGCTTGTTATTTACGTGTTAACATGAATGTACTTCAGTGCACTTAGATACAAGTAGGCAGTTTTGGCGTATATTGGTGACAGAAGCATGAAGTTATTTGCTATTTTTCGGGGGTGTTAATAATTAAATGGTTCAAATACGTGTCTGGATCCACGAAACAAGGGTCAGATATACATAGATGAGTTCCGGAAAAGCCCAGAAACAACTGGTGATGGAGAAAATTTTAAAAGCGTAGAGAATCAGAAACCGTAATTATAATCCTGTTGAATGGTGTGATTAACTAAAGAAACGATACCTTGAAACGACGAGGACAGTAACCTTCAGGTAAATTATACTATTTTGTTTGACATTTTTGTGTGTATTGAATGACTTTATAATTGATTTACTTTAAATGGACATTAGTGAAATTGTTCTAACCATAAAAGTTTAATTTTAAGATGAAATTTGCTTGTTTAAGTAAAAGGGGTATTTTGTTTTGATGTTCGGGAATATGATGAAACTTTGGGTATGTCTTTGAGCTCAATTAGACAAACCTGGTTAATTAACGTAAAGGGGTGGTAGATGCTCCCTTTGTACTCAGACTCCGGTCTGTTTATATTGTTATATTAATTAGTAGGCATCCAACAAGGACTTGAATTCTGGATGCACGTTAAAGTGATAATAAAATTAATTTTGAAATTCCTTTTAAAAACTGAATTTTATGCTGAAATTTAATTTGAAAATTTAATGTATTCTGAATATTGATGTAAATAGAGTTAACGTTGATGTTTGTGGTAGGAATGTGTTTAATTTTTATGAATGAGGAGATTTATAAAATTAGGTGAGCAGCCGAGGCGAAAAGCGTAGTTCACGGATTTGGAGGTTTCACAGCAATATATATTATATATATATATATTGCTGTAATTATAGGGTTAATTTAGGGGTAGGTTAAGTCATTGGAGTCGTAGAATAAGCAAGGAAAACTCCCAAGCAACAGAAGCACGAAATTATAGATATTAGGAGAGTAAATAGATTATTATAAAAATTATTAGTTGCGAGCATTATGTATATAGCAGTACAAACAATTAAAACACATATCCAAGTGTAGCTACTAGCAGAGATTAGAATTTAAAAAAGTAATGAAACGCATTAAAATTAAATCAGTGAAAAACCTGCATGAAGTGGCTAGAAAAACATCCATAAAGTGTGTAAAGATATTATCGTAAACGCACGCAGAAATTATGCTTTATTTAAAAGCGTACGTGATCTAAGAGAATCACAGTTGTTTGAAAACCCAATTTATTGGGAAATAAACAAATACCAAATTTATTCAATTTAGATTAGAATAAAGCTAACAAACAAGACTACGTGCTCGATATGTACGAATTTCCTGGGATTCTTGAAGTAAATATAAGGTGTAACAATTGAATTACGTGACTTCAAGCACCGCGTCACACAATTAAAATACATACAATTGGTAAATTCTCCCAAACATAACAAGTAATAATATACTTGACCTCGCCTAGCACGTGAAGCCAGCGAATCACAAACAAAAGTGGGACGATCTTATAAATATCTGGAGAATTAAATATCAAGTTAGTATACTTTGAAACTGGGCAGTGACTATAATTGAAAGTGCCAAATACTTACGTAAATAAGAAATATTTGTTAACAGTGAAATTATAAAGTGTAGAATTGTGAAAATTATGCCGTATTTCTTAGACGTAAGTAAATAAGATTTAGGAAATTATAACATTTCTAATAATAAATAAAACAGGGCTCTGGATGTCGATCAAAATTCCTCTCTGAATGTCGATCTGAATGTCGATCTGGATGTCGATCTAAATTCTTCTCTGAATGTCGATCTGAATGTCGATCTGAAAGTCGATATAAATTACTCTCTGAAGGTTGATCTAAATTCCTCTCGGAATGTCAATCTGAATTTACCATCTCAATTACGATATAAAATACAATCATAAACTACAAGTAAAATAATGTTACGATTCCTGTAAAACCATAAATTACGATACGTTACGATCAAAATACAATTTTGGAGAATGTTGCCTGTTCAAGCAAATTGATGGTAATTATTCTATGGAGAAAATGAAAAACCTTTCATTGCAATAAACGTACCAATAACGATTTGGATATCTTAGGAGCACCCATGAATATAATTCAGGTTAGAGATTTTGATATGATTTATTTTTAAAACAGACAGCTTGAAACGCTTCATTAATTCTTTAAAGGTAATAAAAAGCTCGTTTTGCTGGCCTAATTTTGTAATATTTGACAGATGTATATGATATAAAAAGGGAGAAAATAGTTAAAGGAGTTGTAAATATTCAACCATTATACTGTGTACTATAGAAGTGCTTTATTTTATTGAATCAGCTAGTCGAGGCAAAAGAAAATCATAAATTAACATTTTCACAAGTGTTTGAGTGGTATAAGGGGCTGTGCGAGTATAACAACGAGATTACACAGCATTTTATAGCACCCAATCGTAGGGGAGGCGATTATCACAGCAATATATATATATATATATATATATATATATACTCAAATTTAGACCAAGGTAGAAAATTAATTAACGACATCAAATAATTTGAATCACCGTGTATAAGGAAGCTTTGGGGAAAAAGCACGCGTAATTAAAGGCCTACTGTGAAGATTTAAATCATTCAATTAGAATGTAGGGTTTGTATAGAATTTTATTAGATAATACGTTATTAACACCGTGGAGCATAAAAATTTATTCGGTTCATTAAAAATAAGGGATTTAAATTATTCACTAGACGCTTTCTATAAAAAGAAGCAGAATTAAAATGCTCAACTTGTATTAAATTTAATTGTTCCAAGTACTAAAAATAGCGAGAAATTACGTGCGAAATTTATAGTAATTAATTCAATTTTTAAGTAACGGGTATTAAACAAAGTGTACAAATAATAATTAATATTTAATTAGTATTCGCTAAAAATTAAAGGGTAGAAGTCAATTACATTCATTATTATTTTAATTGGAGTTAATTGAACGATTATTAAGGTATAATATGCATAAAAGCTTTTAAAAACCCAATAATACCAAATATGAGACGCGTTGCTAGCATACAAATCTATCAAGAAGGTTAAAATACGTGGAATATCCAAGTCGTAGAAGTATTACGATTGAACACCTGCGTATTTTTAAATATCAAAGTTCTAATAAATTTGAATAGATAAACATGCAGCTTCTACGTATATTGGAAACGGTCGGATGCTTTATCACGAAATACAAAACAGCGTTTATTTAAAAGTCACGTCGCGAGTCCACGTGTAGTTTAGACAGCCGATAGTAAAGAATATCGAATTGTATCACTCAGATCAGGTTAGGAAGAGACGGATAAAACAGGTAAAACAGAGACACAGATAATAAAAGGCCGGATTTGAGAAGCGTCACCAGCTTTACGATTGGTTGAAATAAGTTGCAGATATGAGAGGTGAAAACAACAATTTCTATAGAAAATTAATTAGTTGTTCGCAAACGCGTTGCGAGCCGTGTGAAAATTTCTTAGATTTAACTGGCATGAGTGCAAATTTTGTAGAATCGCTGTGCCGGACTGTCGAAAAGGGAAAAGAGAATGCGAAATTCTAAAAATTTGCCGTTGCGGGACAAATCCGACGTGCAAGCGCGCTATTATATAAACCCGTGTTTATAGGAGTTTGGCTCTCTTAGATTTTTGATTTTATTGAATACTTTAAACAGTTTTGCTCTTTATTTTTTGATGTGATACCATACTTCAAGCAGAATACGTGCTACGATACAAGTTATTATGCTTGAGTGCACTTACAGAAGATAGATAAGGTAATAAAGTCTAGTTATATTTGCGGGTATTACTGTACCAATTATCTAAAGTAGTAGCGATAAATAAATACATTGAAGTATGCCGCTTTGTATAGCGTGAACGAATTATGAATTGCTTTGCTATTTTTCGGGAGTGAGTAATCAAGTATTATTAGTAAACGTGATTGGATCCACAAAACAAGATTCAGATATACATAGATGAGTTCCTGAAAAGCCCTGAAACAATTTTAGATGAATGGTGGTGTAGAAAATTTTTTAAAGGCGACCAGTAATTCGAGGACCTAAACATAACCCAGTTGGAATGGTGTGATTAACAAAGGACGATGTACATTGGAGCCACGAGTGCATTAACCATCAGGTAAATTATGCATTTTGTTCGATCTTTGATGTTTTGGTGTGTGTTGAATATCTTACTAATTTGTTTGATAAAGATGGACAGTAGTGAATTTGTATAAACCACAAATTTTGAATTTTAAGGTAAAATTTTCTTGTTTAAGTAGAAAGGAGTATTTAGCAGTTTATGTTTTGATTATGATGAAAATTTGAGTCTGTCTTTGAGCTCAATTAGACTAACCTGTTTAATTAACGTAAAGGGGTGGGAGATGCTCCCTTTTATTCAGACTTAGGTCTGCACATATTGTTAACTACATTAGTATGCATCCTACAAGGACTTTAATTCTGGATGCAAATTAAAATGATGACAAATTTAAACTTGAAAGTTTATGATACTGAAATTTATGCTGAAATTTAATTTTGAAATTTTAATGTATTATGAATATTAATGTAAATAGAGTTAACGTTGATGTTTGTGGTAGGAATGTGTTTGTTTTTTTTATGAATGAGGATGAAAGTTTTAACTAGGTGAGCAGCAGAGGCGGAAAGAGTAAAGAGGCGATTATCAGAAGAGATTCAACAGGGCGAGAATCACAGCAAATCTAGGTGCCCAGTTCCAGAGGCTCGAATATTTTTTTTTACTCTGGTGAGGCTTTTTGTAGGTTTCACAGCATAATCTTGACGGCCCAACGCTGGGGCTCGATTCGAAAACCTTAGTTCACGAATTTTGAAGGTTTCACAGCAATATATATATATATATATATATATATATATATAGCTATGATATTGACGTTCAGTTTCCTGCTGCCCGCAACCGTTCTGTGTGTCTGAATAACCTCAACTTTAAATTTTAAATATAATTCTTCTTTTTATATGCCTCGACTAGCTCGGCTCAATCCGCACAGAGTGCACGACGGTACAAAAACAAAAAAGTTATTACCCCCTTTCTCTAGCACTTTCTAACTTGAATGATTTAAACGAAACTTATCAAAATTTGTATAATGGCCACAAGCATATACACTTTACAGCCTTATAACTTTGATAGTGTGATTCACTATTCAAAAATAAACGCCTGAATCAATGTAACAATATCAATTTGCTTGTCCCCAAGTTGTAACTCCCTTAAATCAATTTAAAACCAGCAAGAATAACACTATTTACTACTGGAAATACGTTTGAACGTTCGTTGACTTTTTCCTTTTGCTCTACGTAATTTTTATAAGATTTTTGATGACCCTTTACATAAATATTTCAATATATAAAAAATGTAAATGTTCAAAATAAAATTAATGCCTTATGCTATTAAAATTGTTTTTTATTCTGACCTGTGCTTTCCCTGCGTGTTTCCAATCTTTCGTACTGCTGCTGCGTGCGGTTGACAAGTGCCCCTGGATTGTTTTCAGTTGAGTTCATTTGTTGATTTTGTAATACAGCTTGGCCAAACATCCATTCAATGTTTAGAATAATACTCCATTTACTGCTGCGATGCAAATTTAGATCCTTATTTGTATTTAGAGTTCCAGACCAATGTTTAAATTCGTATTCAAATGAAAATTTAGATGCTTTTTTACTCAGATTTTTATTTAGATATTTGTTTGGATGTTTAATTAGATTCCTAATTAACTGATTAATTAGATGGTTTGTTTGGATGATTAATTAGAGCTCTAAGTTATAAATATTAAGATTATGTTTAATTAAAAATTTCTAACTTACGTTTTTCAGTAAACAGCTACCCTCTCTCATATAATCGCACTATTACTATTGTTTTTAAACTTTTCTATCAAGACTTTCACAAAATATAATTATTTAATTTTACTATTTTTACTTCGCGTGATTTTCTGACTTGAACTTCTATATAGCATGCCTTGTTTGAAAAAAGACTTTTTGTTTATCAAATTCGTGTGGTATTTAAAACAACGCCTCTACCTGACATTATTGGTTTATTTGCATCCTTCGATCAAAGTTTGAGGCGTGCTTGTAGTAATAATGTAATTATTTGGTTAATCACTTTACCTTTCCAGTTTCCTAGTTACTAGGTTGCAAAATGTTTATTTTAGCTCTCAAATTGTTAGCTAAGTTTTGATTATAACCGTACAAAATGTAGAATTATTAAATACACGATTTTATTATTACAATCTAATCAACTAACATTTCTAATCACTGACCTACATACTATTAATGGATAAATTACTAAAACCAGATCGGCTTGATTCTGATCCATGCGCTAGTGAAGCGGCTCAAGAATAGGGGCATTGAATAGTTACGTTCGAAAATTTTCTGAAGTCAATCAAAGAGGTTACTGAGGAAGAAAGACTAATCTTGCTTATCAATCGCATTAGCCATAGCGTGCTTAGTTTTGTAGAAAACTATTCCTCTCATTGTGATGCTAAAAAAAGTCTCAACATTTTATTTAAAAAAAAATATGAAATATTTGCTAGACACAAGTTGATAACACATAAGCAGTGCGCTAGTGAAACTATAGGTCACTTTTTGAATAGTTTAAAGCAACTTAGCAAGGGCTGCGATTTTAAAGCGACGAATAATGCTGAAGAGAACCGTGATGATTACATTAGGAATGCCTTTATAAGCGAGTTGAATTCACAACGTATCCGGCAGTGTCTTTTGGAAAATGCAACTCTTACCCTAGATGCCGCGGTTACGCAAGCCTTATCTCTGGAATCTGCTCTAAAACATGCGGAAGCTTGTGTTCAACCGTTAGATAACTTAAGTGCCTTACCTGGCGAATATGATACTGCGGGCGAGAAGTCGTTGAAGCCAAAGAATAACTGTAATAACGTGTCTATCTCTTCTAAGCAGGAATGTTATTTTTGCGGGAACAAAAAACATCCTCGTGCTAATTGCCCTGCAAAAAATGTGACTTGTAGGAAATGCAAAAAGTACGGGCATTTTGCTAAACTGTGTAAATGAGGAAAGAGTATGGATAGGACGACTAATGGTTGCCTCGTCGATAATTCTGAACAAATTGTAGCTGCTGCTCCTAAATGCCTATCGAAATCGTGATTAAGATTAAAGTCAATAATTTTGATGCTGGCGCCTTGGTAGATACTGGAAGTTCTAAAACTTATATCGATAAGAATTATGTTTCTCTTCTTAATATCACTACGTATCCCAGTTCGGGCCTTATATCTATGGCTTTAACGTCACACCAATCTAGAGTCGAGGGGCACTGTTTTGTTGATTTGGGGATACTGAATCACAAGAACGCTAGAGTTAAGCTGACTATCCTTTCTGAACTTTAACTGATGTTATAATTGGGCATGATATTCTTAAACTCCACAGTTCGCTGAACGTGAGTTTTGGAGGTTCTAAAACAGTTTAAATGTATGCAGCACTACTTGTGCTAAGGTAGATCCTACAGTGTTATTTTCCAACCTAGCCTCGGACTGCAGGCCTATTACTACGAAATCGAGAAAGTATTCATGCGGGGACGAGAAACTCATCAACCAAGAAGTTATACAGCTGCTTCGAGGGTGAGTTATTGAACCTAGTCGCTCCCCTTGTCGTGCCCAAGTGTTAATCACAAAGAACGCTAACCACCGTAGAAGAATGGTGATAGACTACTCACAAACTGTAAATCGTTTCACTTACCTTGTTGCTTATCAGCTGCCAAATACAGAAAAATTAGTCGCGGAGGTAGCAAAATTCAATATATTTAGTACTATTGGCCTACGGAACGCTTATTATCAAATACCACTACGGGAAGACGGAAGAAAGTATACAGCTTTTGGAGATAACGGAAATCTTTACCAATTTTGCAGAATTCCGTTTGGGGTAACTAATGGAGTAGCTTGCTTCCAGAGAGTTTTAGACGACATAATCTCTAAAGAAAAACTTTCAGGGGTGTATGCCTATCTCGATGACGTAACAGTCTGTGGTAAGAACCGAAAACCTCTAAAATCTTCTTGCAGTTTCTCAAAATACAACTAACGTTAAATGAAAGCAAAAGCATTTTTTCTGTAAACTCCATTACGTTACTAGGCTATTACATTAAAGATAATGTTCTTAGGCCTGATCCTTCAAGACTAGAAGCTCTTTTAAACTTTCCAGTGCCTTAAAACCGTGGTTCTTTAAGAAGGTGCTTAGGAATGCTTGCCCATTACTCTAAATGGGCACCAAGTTTTTCAATAAAAATTTGACAACTTGTGTTAGCTAATAGCGTCCCTTTGTCACAGTTTGCTGTTTTTGACTTTGAAAGCTTAAAACAGGTAATTGCAAAATCTGCCGTTACATGCATTCGTAATGATATACCGTTCATAGTAGAAACTGATGCTTCAGAGCACTGTATCGCCGCGACTGTGAACCAAGAAGGAAAGCCTGTGGCGTTTTTCTCTCGTACGCTATCTAAAAGTGAGCAACAACACTCATCGGTCGAAAAAGAGGCTTATGCTATTGTAGAGGCATTGAAGAAATGGCGACATTTTCTTGTTGGAGAAAACTTTCAATTATACACTGATCAGCGGTCTGTTTCGTTCATGTTTGACCAGAAACACAGCAGCAAAATAAAAAATAAGAAAATTACAAGGTGGACGCTAGAGTTAGTCTGTTATAATTTTGACATTACGTATCGAAAAGGCAAGGATAATGTGGTGCCTGATGTTTTAGCAGAGTATGTAGTTTGTTTAACGGTCCTAAATATCTTTATGAACTACATCGAACGTTATGTCATCCTGGTATTATGAGGATGACGCACTAGATTCGTTCTAGAAATATGCCCTACTCTATACAAGAGATTGGACGCATAATATCCTCTTGTCTAGTATGCGCTGAACTAAAACCTCGATTTGTAAGAAGAGATTATGGACACTTAATTAAAGCAACTGCTCCCTTTCAAAGATTGAATGTAGATTTCAAGGTTCAAGGTTCCTAGCACCAATCGTAACATATGTTAACCATCGTTGACGAGTACTCTCGTTTCCCTTTTGCATATCCTTGTGCCGATATGTCTGCCGCTACTGTGATTAGGTGCTTTAATAGCTTGCTCTCAATTCGGTTTTTGTTACGGTCGTAATTTTCATAACGACATTTGCATTTAGCAGTGTACTTCAAAAGTATATTCTTTCCAAATTAGATTGTATGAATTCGAATAGTGATAGCACGCCGTGTTATCAGGTACCGGTTCCCGGACTAGCTTTGATGGTCTCAACACAATATTCTTGATTACACTCTTGATTCGAATCGAGCAATTTTAATTACGCCGTTGGAACGTTGTATTTCCTCCTTTATTGAAAGGGTTCTGGCGGATTAATTGAAGGAAATTATTCGTTGTGATTTGAAATAATTTTCTTATTTCCTTATTGGGGATTTCGGCGATTCGTAAGTATCGAAGAATCTTTCAAATAGATAACTTTTATGCTACTGTAGATCTAAAGTGAATCCTCGACCGTTGTATTTGGTGACCACTTGTACATTTTTCGTTTGTTGTTTTGTACTGGACCCGGAATTGACCGGTAAGAAGTCGTGAATATATTAATGGAAGTTATAGGTTATAAATTTTAGGGTTCCAAGTTCCAGGTGCCAAGTTCCAAGTTCTAAGTCTTCAAATCCCAGTTTGCAGTTTTCAGTCTCGATCTGCAGTTTTCAGTTTAGCCCCAATAATAGCTCCAGTCGTTATTTTGCCGTCGCAACCCTTAGTTGGCTTATGCTAAGATCAGCTTACAACGACTAGTGCAGCTGTGGGTGAGTCGTTCCACATTTAATTTTTCTACTGCAACCGTCTGGTTGATATTGCTTGTTGAAGATTTTTTTTCTTTTTCATTTAATAACACTTTACTGAAGACTGTTTTGTTTACACATTTATTATAGGGTGGGTTCAGATTTACTAATTTGTAATTTACATTATTCACAATTTTAACACGTGTGTGAAGTTTAGTCAATGCACCGATCATTATAGGTATAATTATAGTCTATACCAATGCCCTCAGCGTTCAAGGGTCAATCTACGAGAATCCTGGTATACCACCCTTAACATTATTTAATAGTCATTCTGTTCTGCCATCTTGGCGCAGATTTGTTTCAATAGGTTGGCTGAATTGCGTTAAATATAATAGTAAAAGTAGCAGTAAGAGTTATACAATCATGTTATTTGCTGTTTGTTTATTGGAAATTACACCATAACAAGTGGGTGGGTAATTGGAGCCTTTTTATATGTTTACTGTTGTTATAAATATATTATGTGTTTGTAGTAAAGTGTCAATACTGTATGTAAAAGATAGTTTTGTATTACTCGAGTGTGAGGTGTGAGGAGAATTTTTGCTGATTTGGGTGTTACAGGTAAGCGTGAGGATTTCCTATTTCAGTCCCGTCGGAGTACAGCTGTTATAGATTTAGGTGGCGCTCATTTGGCTGGTTGTTTATGGTCTACCCCACCCCGGCCTCAGTACTGGGTTGGTCCAGGGCATATGGACGCTGTTGACTCCGACTACCCGGAAAGGTATTATTTGCCCTTTCCTCTTTTGTGATTAGTATTGAACTATATCGAGTACGTCCCTGTGTTGTGTTGTTTTGTAGCGTCACATTTTTGGCGCCCAACGTGAAGGCTTGTTTTGTTTCTGATTTATATCGCTGGTTGCTAATCAGTACATTTGTTTTGAATTGAAGTGTTGAATTTTGTTAATCGATATGGACGTAAATCGACTATTATCTGATGAAATTTCGTATGAATTGAGAATACGCGGTCTTTGTTTAACCAAAGCCAAAAGTGATGTTGCAAAATATGTGCGTAACTGTCATACTTGCATTGCTTGCAAGGTTGAACAGAAACCACCTGCTGGATACCTTTTGGGCCGCCCAGATATCTCAAGACCTTGGGAACTTATTTTTGTTGACATTGTTGGACCGTTTCCAAGATCCACTTCCGGATACAAGTATGTGTTGAGTGTAAAGGATTATTTCAGTAAGTTTTGTATTTTTCTCCCCATGAGAGAGGCTACTTCATCCAAGCTTGTTGAATTATTAGAGGACCATGTGTTTTGTTTATTCGGTGTCCCCCGTACCATAATTTGTGATAACGGCAATCAATTTCAGGGACGTCAGTTTAAATCTCTGATGGATGCCTATCGTGTTAAGGTCAGCCATACGGCAAATTATCATCTTCAGCCGAATGCTGCCGAACGACAGCACCGTTCTCTGAAAACTATATTGGCTTCTTTTGATAAAGACAATCAACGTACATGGGCTTCGTTGCTTCAGAAAGCCGCATGCGCAGTTCGTACGTCGAGACATGAGGCTACTGGTCTCACGCCGTACTTCGTGAACTTTGGTCGTGAAATGCATCATAGGGGTGACAGTCACGATTTACCCAAAGTCCCCGTGAGTGATGACATTGGACAAGATCCTGTGCTTCCTGTGGATCGACCTCCAATTTTTGAAAAGGTTTTTAAAGATATTCGTGCTCGTTTAGACAGAGCTTTTGTACGTAGTAAAAAGGTGTACGACCTACGTCGCCGCCCCGATAGTTATGTTGTGGGCCAAAAAGTGTGGCACAAAAATTTTGTACACTCGGATGCCGCGGCTTATTTTACAAATAAGCTTGCACCCAAGTACGTAGGACCCTTTACTATATCTAAATGCGTTTCTCCGTGGACTTATCAGTTGGAGACTGATGATGGTCGTAGTGTTGGATTGTGGCACGCCAAGGATCTCCGTCCTGATCCTTGACTAAGTTTTGTTGTCTGTTGTTTAGTTATTTTGTTCTGTTCCGCTCATTGATTTTGGATTTCAGTATTTGGGATACGTTGCGTACTTTGGTGCCCTTCAGTAGTTTTGTCGGTTTTGTTCCTTTACTGTACTTTGAGTAACTTTTGTCGTCAAAGGTTACTTGAAGGCGAAGAAACTTCGGATTTGGTGTCTTTGTTATGGTTATGCGTGGGTTCGAACCCCAGCGATAGCTTCTTTTTTTGGGTAAGAAGGGAGTTGTTACGGTCGTAATTTTCATAACGACATTTGCATTTAGCAGTGTACTTCAAAAGTATATTCTTTCCAAATTAGATTGTATGAATTCGAATAGTGATAGCACGCCGTGTTATCAGGTACCGGTTCCCGGACTAGCTTTGATGGTCTCAACACAATATTCTTGATTACACTCTTGATTCGACTCGAGCAATTTTAATTACGCCGTTGGAACGTTGTATTTCCTCCTTTATTGAAAGGGTTCTGGCGGATTAATTGAAGGAAATTATTCGTTGTGATTTGAAATAATTTTCTTATTTCCTTATTGGGGATTTCGGCGATTCGTAAGTATCGAAGAATCTTTCAAATAGATAACTTTTATGCTATTGTAGATCTAAAGTGAATCCTCGACCGTTGTATTTGGTGACCACTTGTACATTTTTCGTTTGTTGTTTTGTACTGGACCCGGAATTGACCGGTAAGAAGTCGTGAATATATTAATGGAAGTTATAGGTTATAAATTTTAGGGTTCCAAATTCCAGGTGCCAAGTTCCAAGTTCTAAGTCTTCAAATCCCAGTTTGCAGTTTTCAGTCTCGATCTGCAGTTTTCAGTTTAGCCCCAATAATAGCTCCAGTCGTTATTTTGCCGTCGCAACCCTTAGTTGGCTTATGCTAAGATCAGCTTACAACGACTAGTGCAGCTGTGGGTGAGTCGTTCCACATTTAATTTTTCTACTGCAACCGTCTGGTTGATATTGCTTGTTGAAGATTTTTTTTCTTTTTCATTTAATAACACTTTACTGAAGACTGTTTTGTTTACACATTTATTATAGGGTGGGTTCAGATTTACTAATTTGTAATTTACATTATTCACAATTTTAACACGTGTGTGAAGTTTAGCCAATGCACCGATCATTATAGGTATAATTATAGTCTATACCAATGCCCTCAGCGTTCAAGGGTCAATCTACGAGGATCCTGGTATACCACCCTTAACATTATTTAATAGTCATTCTGTTCTGCCATCTTGGCGCAGATTTGTTTCAATAGGTTGGCTGAATTGCGTTAAATATAATAGTAAAAGTAGCAGTAAGAGTTATACAATCATGTTATTTGCTGTTTGTTTATTGGAAATTACACCATAACAAGTGGGTGGGTAATTGGAGCCTTTTTATATGTTTACTGTTGTTATAAATATATTATGTGTTTGTAGTAAAGTGTCAATACTGTATGTAAAAGATAGTTTTGTATTACTCGAGTGTGAGGTGTGAGGAGAATTTTTGCTGATTTGGGTGTTACAGGTAAGCGTGAGGATTTCCTATTTCAGTCCCGTCGGAGTACAGCTGTTATAGATTTAGGTGGCGCTCATTTGGCTGGTTGTTTATGGTCTACCCCACCCCGGCCTCAGTACTGGGTTGGTCCAGGGCATATGGACGCTGTTGACTCCGACTACCCGGAAAGGTATTATTTGCCCTTTCCTCTTTTGTGATTAGTATTGAACTATATCGAGTACGTCCCTGTGTTGTGTTGTTTTGTAGCGTCACATTTTCCATTGTATGTATACTTGGATCAAGGATCTTCGTTCATGTTGAATGAGCTAAAATCGCATTTAACGTTGCGCGGTATCGCGACGAGTCGTTCTTCACCGTATAATCCTTCTGGTAATGAACAGGTTGAAAAGTACAATGATGTAATTTGGAAACCTATTTTGTTTGCTCTCAAGTCAAGGGGGTTACAAACTTCCCAGTGGCAGATGGTCTTAGAAGATGCTTTACACTCTGTCAGGTCACTACTTTGCACCTCGATAAATTGCAGTCCTCATGAGAAAATGTCCAACACAGTAGGAAATCTGCTAATGATAAACCGTTGCCGTCTTAGTTACTATCCCCTAGAACTGTCCTTAGAAAATTTAATAGGAAAAACAAGTATGAACCGTTAGTAAAAGAAGTTCATCTTATTGATACTAACCCCGAATACGCTACTGTTAGACATACCGATGGCCGTGAAGCCGTAGTGTCCCTTAGGCATTAAGCACTTAGAGGTATAATGACTTACGAACAGGAAGCTCCAACTGAAGTCTTAGAAGAGGATAATAACAGGGCTAAATATCCCGGACAATCTGTCAAAAAACGACGACCCGAACCTGACACCGATTAATAGCGGTGGCGGTGTCGTTGACAACTGCGACCGTGGCGTTATAGATCGCGAGCCGATGCATGCGTCAGTTCCTGAAATGGAGGAGGCTCCCTCGCCTAGACGCTCTATACGTGAAAAGACTAAACCTAAACGCTTGGAAGACTATGTTCTTTAAATCAGCTGGGGTGATTGTAGTAATAATGTAATTATTTGCTTAATCACTTTACCTTTCCAGTTTTCTAGTTACTAGGTTGCAAAATGTTTATTTTAGCTGTTAAAGTGTTAGATAAATTTTTATTCGATTAGAACCTTACAAAAAGTAGAATTATTAAACACATGATTTTATTATTACAGTGCTCCAGGTTTATTGTCCATATCTCGGGTTTTCTGTGGTATTAACTTAATAAAAGCTCGTTGAATTGCTGGAGTCAGTCACGAATACATCCAGTTTTGTATAGTGGATTCCTATGGCCATGGTACATATGTACTTTTCACAAGTCACGTCCACTTGTTTGTAAAGGAATTTATTTAAACTTTTTGTTTAATTTATCACATAGCCAAACGCATGTTTTCTTTTTTTGTTTTTCTAATCGTTTGGATTTTATTCAAATTTTGTGATGTTTACAATTAAAAGATCCCGTAGTCAAATTTTTATGGTGACATCTTGAATGCATTTATTCACTTCCTGCGTTTATGAAACATATTTGTTTTGAATGGAATTCTTTTATTGGGGGGTATCATGGTTATTTCCTTACACTAGAAGGAATTTATTTCAATAAGACTCGTTGCGTTTAAATTGTTATCCATGCGTATTTATTTTTTGTTTTATGCTTGCATTGTTGTTTTAAAATGAATTGTATGGCGTACAAGTTATTTATCTTACCGAGTGTGATTGTATTAATGAGGAATGAGCTTCGTTTCATTGATTACAGTTAATTGTGATCCTTATGCAGTGTTCTTGATATTAACTTTTTGTTTAATTGACGAATTACTTCCATTTTATGATGAAATCGTTTAGATTTCTAAACTTTAGTATCATTTACATGTAGTGTACGACCTTTAAGACTCAATATACCCCTAAATAATCCTATTATCATAACTATATATATATATATATATATATATATATATATATATATACTCATATTTAGACCAGGGTAGAAAATTAAATAATCACATCAAATAATTTTAATCGCCGTGTATAAGGAATTTCATTAAATAATACGCGTTATTAAAACCATGAAGCATAAATAAACTCGGTTGTTTCAGTAAAAATAAGAAATTTAAATTATTTATAAGACGCTTTATATCAAAAGAAGCAGTATTGAAAAGCTCTGCGTGTAATGTAATTATTCCTAAACAAAGAGAAATTACGTGCAAAGTTTATATTAATTAACCCTATTTTAAGTAACC
The DNA here is from genome assembly GCA_036346225.1 of Platerodrilus igneus. Lineage (NCBI taxonomy): Eukaryota > Metazoa > Arthropoda > Insecta > Coleoptera > Lycidae > Platerodrilus > Platerodrilus igneus. The sequence continues at coordinate 3,424,969 of JARFIW010000822.1, forward strand.
GGTAGTAAAACAAAGTGTACGTATAATAATTAATATTTAAGTTGTATTCGCTAAAAATGAAAAGGATAGAAATCAATTTTAATTGGAGTTAATTAAACCGTTAATAACATATAATACCTATAGAAACTTGTAAAACCCAAGATTAAAATACCATGGAATAAAGCTCTGAGAATTAATATTATTTTGAACACCTGCGTAGTTTAAATAACACATTCGGCGTAAATTTTGCAGATAATTAATGTTTCAAAGAATCTTGGGAAAACGTCGCATAATAGTTACGAGAATTGCTAAACTGGGTATTTCACACTCCATGTGGACTAAAATAATCGATAATAAAGTATATCAAGTTGCACCAATAAGAACACGGTAGAGAAGGAAGAGAAAATGCGTCAAGCAAAGACACATATTGTAAAAGGCGGGATTTAAGCAACGTCACGGGGTCACAATTGGTTAAAAATAGGATGCAAATATCAGAGGTAGAACAACAATTTCTGTACAAAATCAATTAGTTTTTCTCGGACAGGCTTGCGTGCCGTGTGGAAATTTTCTGAGATTTAAATGGGGCGAGTGAAAATTCGTAAAAATCGACGCGTGAGCGGCAGACTGGGAATATGGCATGAGAAATTCTTTAGAATTACCCGTTTTGGGAACAGACCGATAGACAGGCTTTTGCTATATATACCGAGATGAATATAAACAAGCCCTCTTAGACTCTTAGACTTTTGACGATTCGATGCGTTAAAAGCTCGTACATACGCGACTTGATTAAAGATGGTAAACCGTGCATTTTAGTTTGATTAAATAATTTAAAGTTTGCTAGTATATTTTAGTGATTCAAAATAGCTTGTTATTTACGTGCTAACATGAGTGTACTTCAGTGCACTTAGATACAAGGTAATAAAATTTAGTTTCACTGTACCAATCAGCAAAATTTACAACGACGAATGTATACACAAAAGTAGGCAGTTTTGGCGTATATTGGTGACAGAAGCATGAATTCTTTGCGATTTTTCGGGGGTGTTAATAATTAAATGGTTCAAATACGTGTCTGGATCCATGAAACAAGGGTCAGATAAACACAGATGAGTTCCGGAAAGGCCCAGAAACGACTTTGAATGGATGCTGATGGAGAAAATTTAAAAGCGTAGAGAATCAGAAGCCGTAAATATAATCCTGGTGAATGGTGTGATTAACTAAAGAAACGATACTTTGAAGCTACGAGGACAGTAACCTTCAGGTAAATTATACTATTTTGTTTGACATTTTGTGTGTATTGAATGACTTTATAATTGATTTACTTTAAATGGACATTAGTGAAATTGTTCTAACCATAAAAGTTTAATTTTAAGATGAAATTTGCTTGTTTAAGTAAAAGGGTATTTTGTTTTGATGTTCGGGAATATGATGAAAATTTGGGTATGTCTTTGAGCTCAATTAGACAAACCTGGTTAATTAACGTAAAGGGTAGTAGATGCTCCTTTATACTCAGACTCCGGTCTGCTTATATTGTTATATTAATTAGTAGGCATCCAACAAGGACTTTAATTTTGGATGCACAGTAAAATGATAATAAAATTAATCCTGAAATTCTTTTAAAACTGAATTTTATGCTGAATTTTAATTTTGAAATTTTATGTATTCTGAATATTGATGTAAATAGAGTTAACGTTGATGTTTTTGGTAGGAATGTGTTGTTTTTTTTTATGAATGAGGAGGTTTATAACATTAGGTGAGCAGCCGAGGCGAAAAGCGTAGTTCACGGATTTTAAAGGAAACACAGCATTCTTGACGCCCAAACTGTGGGGCTCGAATGTTTTTTTTTAAAGGGCCAGTACCTGCAGATAATGAGAAGGTTTCACAGCATTCTTGGCGACCACAACGTGAGGGCTCGAGTTCCAAATAAAATTTTTGTTATTTTATTCCAGGAAACTGGCGATCTGAGAGAGAGAGTTTCTGTTTGTGGATAAACTTAAGAGTATTTTAGAGTGTGTGAGAGTGATTTGAACGTATGCAGAGAAAGGAGTGGTTAAGGAGTCAAGGAGTGGAAATTGGAAGTGACGATAGTGCATTGTGTGAAAAAAATTCGAAAATGGAAGAAGCTGGAGGCAGTAGAGATCAGTCGAGGACGGAATCAGGGGATCAAGGAAACGAGATTATGATGAGAATGCTAGAGGAAATGAGATCGAGTAGGGAAGAAGCTAATAGGAAGTTTGAGGAGATTAGAGAAATGAGTGCTGAATCGAATAGGAAAGTTGACCGAATGAATGAGACATTAACAGGAGTTAGGAAACCCTAAGTGAGAAAATAGATAAGACGAATAAAGAAGTTTCAGAATTTAAAATAGTCTTACCGTAAAGATGGGGAAGTTGAAAATAGGGTTGATAAAAATGAGCGTGATATTACAGGTCTTCGACAGGAAATGGGACATTTAAGGTCCGAAGTACGCATTTTTTGTGAAGAAGAGATTAATGTAAAAATGACTGAAGTAACGGACTCATGTAGGGATCAGTTAGGCCGGGTAGAACGCGAAGTTAGTAGTATTAAATACAACATGTCAAATTTAATGGGGGATGGTCCCAGATTTTCTACAGGTGGAGTATCATTGGACCAACACATGAAGTTTTATGGCGATAACAGGGTAAATCCGCAAATTTTTATTAATAGTGTAAGAAATCTAGTGGGACATTTATGTGACGAACAGACTAAACTAAATACGATAAAGGCTTTATTAAAAGACAATGCGGAAGCGTGGTACAATTTAGTAGGACAGGACATAGACACGTATCAGGACTTTGAAAACAAATTTTTACAACATTACTGGAGTGATCACAAACAGGATCAGATTAGGGACGACTTGATTACAGGAAAATTTAAGGGAGAGTTTGCAGGTTCTAGGGAGCAATATGCCATTCGCAAATACAGTGTGGCCAAACAACTGAATCCACCATTGACGGACAGACAGATTATCAAGTACCTATCACGACATTTTGAACTGGAAATTAGACAACACGTGGCCTTACAAAACATCACAGAACGGAGACATTTTTAGAGTATTTGCAGAGATATGACGATGTATGTGTAGGACGGACAAGAGAGATACGAGAACGAAACGTTAACACAGTTAGGTTTGACAACAGGACACCGAATTATCCGAGACGGCCTGACTACAACAGAAATTTTCGACCGAATTGGGAACGACGAGGACAGGAATACAGAAGTAATAGTGCGACTAGGGGACCGACGCCAAGACCTAGTTACACGCGACAGAACAGTTTACCGGAAGTAAACAGGACTGTGACCAGCACGCCGAATAGAGACAGGGACACGGATATTAACACGAGGAGGACGTACGCACAGGTTGTAGAAGGACAACCAGGACCAAGCACGGAAAACAAGATGAGACAGGATTTTTAGAACGTGACAGACCACTAGATTTCTGTGTAAATGTATACGAACATCCACGTGAATTTTTCAAAATTGAGGAGGAAGTAGAGCCAGAAACTGAGGAAAATTATGTTTGCCAATTATTAATTTAGAAATTTTGAGAATAATGTAGAAGTATTACTTGATACAGGGGCAGAGGCGAGTTTAATATCGGAGGAATTCGTCAGCAAAATTAGGGATAAGGTTTGTGATAGAATTATGCCTATAAAGCGTAGTCATTTAGTAGCTCCAAATAAAAGAAGTTTGCTGTAGTAAATAGTGTTGTGGTGCTTAGGATAGATATAGGAGATTTAAGCTGTGAACAGGAGTTTGTAATTGTACCTGGACTGAAGTTTCAGAGCATTTTAGGTGTTGACTGTATGATGAAGTTAGGGGTTTTGATAGATATGGAAAGGAAGGTAGTAAGGATTAAAGATAGGGTAGTGCCATGGAAGGGCAGTTATGAAGTCACAGAGGATGACACGGGGTTAAGTATTAATGTAGTAGAGGTAGAGGATGATGAGGTTAAACAGATCAACACAATAAGATGTCCAGAGGATAGGAGAGTAGAGGTTCAAGCTTTAGTACAAAAACATGCAGAAGTAGTGGGGGTAGAAGCAACAGCAGCATATCGGGAGCAGGTGAAGGCAGAATTAATTTTGATGAGATTAAGTGGCAAGTTTGTTTTTAATAAAGTAGATTTAAGGGATTCATTCTGGCGGATTCCATTACATAAGAATTCTAGAAGGTACAGAGGATTTTCCATAGAGGGAAAAATCGATAATTGTAAAGTAGTATCGTTTGGTTTGTCGGCAGAAAAGGAAATAAGAATAAATGAGAAACAGACAAATGTAGGGACTGAAGAAGAAGTAATATTTAAGAGTAAGGATAATAGGGATGATAAGTTTATTGTATGTGAGATAATAGAGATGTTAAGTATAGATATAGAAGGGGGAGAAATAGGGATGAAGAGTATTAGGTTGGTGAGAAGAAAGACTTGGAGGGTCAAGAAGAGAGTTAGATTTAAATAACTTAATGAACAAAGGGATAGAATAGGTGTATATAGAAGAGTAGAAGTAGGTGTGTATAGAAAATAGAGCTAGATATAGGATAAATATGGGAGATAATTAGGAATAGGTTTAGGATGAGAATAAAGAGTAAAGGTAGGAAGAAAATAAGATAGGTTAAGTATAGATATTTCATATAAGATTAGTGGAGAGTTAGGAATAGAATAGGAATAGGATAGGCATATAGGATTAGGTAGGGGGAAGTAAAGTATAGTGAAGATTAGTTAAAAGTTAGGAATAGGATAGGTATATAGGATGTATATAGGATTAGTTGGATAAGTAGGATGAAGTTAGGGATAATTTCAGTTTATAGAAGTAGGTGGGAGTTAGGAATAGGATAGGGATATAGGATAGATGTAAATATTTTTTGGATTGGAGACAAAGTAGGTAAGTTAGATAGATAAGGGTAGAGAGTGATAGGCAATTTTTTTTGTAATTTTTTTTTGTCTAAATGTTTTATATTTGAAGTCAAATAAGTGGGATTATTTGTATTCAAATAGGGGGAAAATACTCATATTTAGACCAGGGTAGAAAATTAAATAATCACATCAAATAATTTTAATCACCGTGTATAAGGAATTTCATTAAATAAAAAACCATGAAGCATAAATAAACTCGGTTGTTTCAGTAAAAATAAGAAATTTAAATTATTTATAAGACGCTTTATATCAAAAGAAGCAGTATTGAAAAGCTCTGCGTGTAATGTAATTATTCCTAAACAAAGAGAAATTACGTGCAAAGTTTATATTAATTAACCCTATTTTAAGTAACCGGTAGTAAAACAAAGTGTACGTATAATAATTAATATTTAAGTTGTATTCGCTAAAAATGAAAAGGATAGAAATCGATTTTAATTGGAGTTAATTAAACCGTTAATAACATATAATACCTATAGAAACTTGTAAAAACCCAGATTAAAATACCACGGAATAAAGCTCTGAGAATTAATATTATTTTGAACACCTGCGTAGTTTAAATAACACATTCGGCGTAAATTTTGCAGATAATTAATGTTTCAAAGAATCTTGGGGAAAACGTCGCATAATAGTTACGAGAATTGCTAAAGCTGGGTATTTCACACTCCATGTAGACTAAAATAATCGATAATAAAGTATATCAAGTTGCACCAATAAGAACACGGTAGAGAAGGAAAGAGAAAATGCGTCAAGCAAAGACACATATTGTAAAAGGCGGGATTTAAGCAACGTCACGGGGGTCACAATTGGTTAAAAATAGGATGCAAATATCAGAGGTAGAACAACAATTTCTGTACAAAATCAATTAGTTTTTCTCGGACAGGCTTGCGTGCCGTGTGGAAATTTTCTGAGATTTAAATGGGGCGAGTGAAAATTCGTAAAAATCGACGCGTAAGCGGCAGACTGGGAATATGGCATGAGAAATTCTTTAGAATTACCCGTTTTGGGGAACAGACCGATAGACAGGCTTTTTGCTATATATACCGAGATGAATATAAACAAGCCCTCTTAGACTCTTAGACTTTTGACGATTCGATGCGTTAAAAGCTCGTACATACGCGACTTGATTAAAGATGGTAAACCGTGCATTTTAGTTTGATTAAATAATTTAAAGTTTGCTAGTATATTTTAGTGATTCAAAATAGCTTGTTATTTACGTGCTAACATGAGTGTACTTCAGTGCACTTAGATACAAGGTAATAAAATTTAGTTTCACTGTACCAATCAGCAAAATTTACAACGACAAATGTATACACAAAAGTAGGCAGTTTTGGCGTATATTGGTGACAGAAGCATGAATTCTTTGCGATTTTTCGGGGGTGTTAATAATTAAATGGTTCAAATACGTGTCTGGATCCATGAAACAAGGGTCAGATAAACACAGATGAGTTCCGGAAAGACCCAGAAACGACTTTGAATGGATGGTGATGGAGAAAATTTAAAAGCGTAGAGAATCAGAAGCCGTAAATATAATCCTGGTGAATGGTGTGATTAACTAAAGAAACGATACTTTGAAGCTACGAGGACAGTAACCTTCAGGTAAATTATACTATTTTGTTTGACATTTTTGTGTGTATTGAATGACTTTATAATTGATTTACTTTAAATGGACATTAGTGAAATTGTTCTAACCATAAAAGTTTAATTTTAAGATGAAATTTGCTTGTTTAAGTAAAAAGGGGTATTTTGTTTTGATGTTCGGGAATATGATGAAAATTTGGGTATGTCTTTGAGCTCAATTAGACAAACCTGGTTAATTAACGTAAAGGGGTAGTAGATGCTCCTTTTATACTCAGACTCCGGTCTGCTTATATTGTTATATTAATTAGTAGGCATCCAACAAGGACTTTAATTTTGGATGCACAGTAAAATGATAATAAAATTAATCCTGAAATTCTTTTTAAAACTGAATTTTATGCTGAATTTTAATTTTGAAATTTTTATATATTCTGAATATTGATGTAAATAGAGTTAACGTTGATGTTTTTGGTAGGAATGTGTTGTTTTTTTTATGAATGAGGAGGTTTATAACATTAGGTGAGCAGCCGAGGCGAAAAGCGTAGTTCACGGATTTTAAAGGAAACACAGCATTCTTGACGCCCAAACTGTGGGGCTCGAATGTTTTTTTTTAAAGGGCCAGTACCTGCAGATAATGAGAAGATTCACAGCAATATATATATATATATATATATATATATGTTTATTGATATGATAACGCCGTACTCGGTGTAATAAACGTTCTACTAAACGCCACCTCTTTGTGTTTCTCTCAAGTCTTCTTTTAATTTATTATTATTATTATTATTATGCCACGGCTAGCCCTTCTTAATCTACACAGAGTGCACAACGCTACGATGATCAATTTCCCTTTTTCACCTCTTTATGATTACATGTTTGAATTGATAAACGAAGTTAATCAACATTCATATAATGAAAGGAAATAATATTTACCATTTTTGAAATTCTTTAAATACACTCTTCAATCAATTAATATCATATGGATTATTTATCCCCAAAATGTATATACTTTTAATTTAAAATAAAGTCACCAAAAACTACCTCTTTACAAAAAAATCTGGAACGTTCTAGATCTCTTTATGTTGTATTACGTAAGTTCAACGTATGCAATGTTTCTTGTTGACTTCTTTACAAGTTTTGGATAAATTGAATAAATTCAGTATTAAAATTTAAATTAAAAAATATCTTAAAATTAAGTAGATCTGGCCTGTGATATGTTGTTTTGTGTTGTGGATCCACATTCCCTTGTTGTCTTCAGTTGAACCAATATTTGAGTACAGTTACCCCTTGTTTTTCAAAAATTACCTCGTTCTTTATTTTATATTTCTCTGCATATGCTTTGATTCTCTTCCTTTAAATGCTTTCGACGCATACTAGAATTCCTTTCGACGCAGATTAGAATTGTACCAGAATTGTACTATAAGCCAATTAGAATTGTAATTATTTTCGACGCGGATTAGAATCCATTTAGAATTTTACCAGAATCCAATTAGAATTAGAACTAGAATCCCCTTAGAAGCCCTATATGATTATAAATATTTAATTTAAATTAATTACCCAATTTCTACCCGCATTTTCTAACAAAAACGGCAAAAACTTTTTATATATGCTTAACGTAATTGTTGCACAGCACTACTTTCACAATAACATAAATTTGATATATTCTAAATTTTATTTATTTGATGCGTAGATTTCTGGTTAAAAGTGTCGTGGCTTCGACGTGCGTCAAGTGTAAACTGCTTCGTCTTATCACCAATGGGTGTTAAATAGCCTTTTCCCACTACATCTAGGTTGGGTTTTTAAGCAGTTTTGCAGATTGTTTCAACCAACCAGGTTGTGTCTTTAATATTCCCTGTATTTTTGAAGCTGTTTTCTGATGCAACTTCTTTGTATTTCCGTGTCATCGTGTTTATTTGCGATCATTGCTTGCCTTAAGATGTGTTTTCGCGGCCAGACTTTCAACTTTCGTCCGTGTTTTGTATAGATAATGCTTTAGGATAATTATACGAAAATAAATGATGTAACTCTAGTACTATTTTCGTTTATGTATTTATTTATTTGAAAGTGCGTTTCTTATCAAAGCGCATATTGTTCCTTCTTTATCACAAGCGTAATTGTATGAGGATTTATTAGGCTTTTGTCTTATCTTCTGTGTATTTTATTTATAAACCTGTTAAACATTCTCAACATAGTTTTAATTACATGTACGATTATTTCTCTGCTGAATACGTGTTCTATTGTTGAAAGATATGCTTACTTGCATTAATTAATGTTAATTATGATCTATATACAGGGTGTTAAATGCTTGCTATTTACATAATGTACGAATTACTTATTTTTCTGCCAAATAAATGCAGTTTTCTGATTCTTATCGCTATTTACAGTTACTACGCGACCCTTACTGTTCAGTACACCCCTAAACAACCTCTAATCACAGCAATATATATATATATATATTTATATATTTATATTTATATATATATATATATATATATATATATATTGCTTGCTACTACTGGAATTATCTAGCCCCTTACGTGGGCTGTTAGATTAATTATGCTATTACCCTCTAAATTATTCGCGCTCCATCATTTGCACGACCATATTAATATTACTATGTATAAACAAGATTGTAATTGTCTCCTCCGACGTTGGGCCGTCTTATTAATATTGCTATCAATTCCCTCCAGAACTTAAACTGGATTTTATCTTGAACCAACCTTGTCTACCAATAACAAAATTTGATACGTTACCGCCTTCCTCGTTATCAATTTCCTATTTAACTCGTAGCTCCTCCTTGAACTGTTTAAATTAACAAACTTTATCTTATGACCTCGACTAGCATTTATTTGGAGTTATAAAATTCAGGTAATTCAATTTTATATAATGAAACCAATATTTTGTACAGCTTTTGTAAATTATTTGAAATACACTTTTCAATTAGTTAATGTTGTAAATTTCATTTATTAAATATCATATACTATTTACTCAAAACCCAAAGTCACTAAAAAACCTATTATCTTTATAAACGAAGGGTAGAACGTTCTAAACCTGGACTACCATTATTAACTTATACTTATGCACCCAAATTTATTGTCATCTCAATCAGACTTATTACTTCATATCAAGTTCCCCAAACTTAGAATTGGATTATCATCATTTATTTTCCCTTGACTTAGAAATTGTATTATTCTCCCCCAGGACTCGGAACTAGGATTTTTCTCCCCGGCTTTAGAAGCCCTATTATTATTGTGCTTTAGTTTAAAATAAATTCACCAAAATCTGCTTACGTTTAATCGGCAATCGTAATTTTCATTTTCGCACTTATACTATTTTTTCACTTTGAATTATTATTACGTATCACTTTATTTCATACCATTAACTTGTACTTATGCACCCCAATTTATTGTCGTTTCATTTCAGACTTATTACTTCTTATTCTCATCAATTTCCCGAAATTTAGAATTGTATTATCATCTTATTTTCCCTATTGCATTTATTCTCCACGTACTCGAATATCGTAGTTTATTTTCTCCCCTTACTCGTAGATTGTAGTCTGTTTCCCCGTACTTAGAATTTGAATTTTTTTCCCCGGCTTTAGAAATAGTAGTCTTTTTTTCCCCAGATTTAGAAGCCGTTTAATCGGCAATTATAATTTTCATATTAGCACTTTTACAATTTTTCACTTTGAATTATTATTATTACGTATCACTTTATTTCATAGTGGCGCGCTTCGGCCTTTGTTGAGTTGCAAACTGACTTCGTTATCACTCTACCTGCTAATATATTATTCAGTTCCCACTCCGTCAGTGGGTATGTCTACAAACTCGTCGCTCATTTTTAACCAATCAAATAATTACATTCAAAGCAGTTTCTGATGTAATTTTCTATGCTTCCCAATAATTGTAACCTGCTTGCAGCTGTCTTCGTTATCAAGGCGGCTCCGTGGCGTAGTGGTATGTGTGTGACTACTACGCCCAAGGTCCCGGGTTCGAACCCCGACACGGTCCGCTTGAAAAATGTTAGGCGAGCATTTTTCATAAAAATACACCCTCGTTCGGATGAGAGGTAAAATGGAGGCCCCGTGTGTGAGTGTTGTCACGCACGTTAAAGATCCCTACCTTGCTTGGAACAGCAAGGGTTCGGCAAAATTCTAAATTTTCCAGGTAAAAAAAAACTCGCTTCCTGGCCAATGTAGTACCTTCGGGTGGAGCATTGGAAAATCAAATGTAATGTCTTCGTTATCAACATGCGGTGTTTTGATAAATCGAATTGCTTTTCCAAAACAACTGATGCAATTCGGCTTTTAATTTTCATATCTGCCTGTTGTTCACTCAATTTTTTATCTTCTTTCTTATCAAAAATGGTTAACTATTTTGTACGCATTTACCTATGCTACCTGAAGCTCTATTTCTATCTCCGTATTAATCTGATTGTTTGGAACTCTTTTGAATGCGTGTCTGATTGCACTTTATTATGTTTACATATAAATATACGCGTGCTTCCACTGAAAAATATCATTGCTTGCCTTACCTAAATTAACTAAAACTTTATCTACAGGGTATTGAATATTTTCTATTTACCTAATGCATGTGTTCCTGGTTTCTACGCTAACTATGTGTCTTCCTATGTGTATTTGCGTCGCTTAAAACTATTTATACTTTATATACAGGGTGTTGACTGCTTACTATTTACAAACTATCTCTATTTCTCAATTCTTTACTAAATAAATGCAGTTTTCTGCTGCCTTTGGTAATTTCTCATTTCTAAACGACCTTTACTACAAAGTACACCCTTAAACAACCCCTTATTACAGCAATATATATGTATATATAACACAGTGCAATATTTTGAATTATGTTCATTGTCTTAAATATTCATGAAACGAATGTCGTTTAAACATTTTACCTTCGACCAGTACAGTCTCAGTAAAAAATTTTATCACAATCAAGTTTCAGTTATACGATTGGTTTGGCGCGATCTTCGAGTTCAAAAGATAATTAGAGTTATTGTATATACAAGGTTATTCACACTATACGCTACGAAGCATTATCGATAACTTCCTTGGTTTGAAAGGAGTTTGCATTTTGGGGTGGATAGGAGCCATTGGACGTACATTTTAAAATAACATTCGTAATATACAGAGTTTCCAAAAAACACAAAACGTATCTAAGTTGTATTTTTTACATGGAACACTGTGTATTATTCCAGGCGATCGGTCTCCGGTCTCCGAGGCAGAGCCTCGGTCCGAGGAGAGGAGGTACTTTTATGTCTCTGTCCGGGTAGTTTTGTTTGTTTGTTGTGGTTGTGAAATATCTGCAACTAATGTTGACTGTGCGAAAAGATATATTGGAAAAAATATTAAATCGGTAAATCTTCAAGTGCTGGGGGAACTTGGCAGCCACAGGTTGCTTACCCCCTTCCACAATCACTGAATGTCGAAGAAATAGGTTATATAATTGTAAAACAATAGAAGGGGACCAAACTGCATCTAACAAGAAAGAACAGCTTCTATGATGAAAGACAACAAACATAGAACAAGAAGAAAATTGTTGAAAGCATATGTGTGGAGCACAGCACAGTATGCCTATGAAATACGGGCAGTAGGAAAAGCAGATAGAAAAACAGCAGCAACCTTTTGGAATGCTGTGCTTCAGATGCATGAGGATGATAGCATGAAAAGCCAAAGTTAATAACAAATAGGTTATAGAAATAGTAGGGGAACAAGGATATCTGTGGATAAAAATAGGAAAAATAGAAGGGGCAGAATATGTTCTAAGGCAGTTTTGGGGAATAGTATGGGATATATTACAAGCAGAGATCGGAAAAAAGGTAGATGGAGACCTAGATCAGATAGTGAGAGATGTAGACTGTGCAAATTTCAGATAAATGTGTAGGTTAGTTCAGAATAGGAAACAATGATGGTACGCATCTAAACAGTTCCAGGACTGAAGACCTAATGATGATGATGAAGAAAAAAATTATTAGTAACAGTTTCAAATGAGCATGTAGTCATTTAGGATAGGTTGGTCTAATATTGGGAAAAATTTCAAAACTATAGCAATCGCTTCCATACAGAAGTTCAGGTTTGTCTAAGAAACATATAATTTGATTCCCTAGTGTGCTTTGTTAATGTCTAAAATAAATTAGAGCAATGCAAGACAGGTTTGAAAACTTTGTCATGTAGAAAAATGCAACGGGTTTGCTTTTTTAAATTTTGTATGGTCTCTCATTTTACGCAATAACAATTATAAAAAGCAAAAATAAATAAACTATTTAAAAAACTTGATTTTAAAAATAGAATGTTAAAGTCTTGTAGGCTCTTTTATTTTTGAGTTTTGAAAATCAGTTATAGAAACTTGCAACATTAACCTTTCTTAAAGAATCATCTCCAATTTTCTTGCGCGTCATTTCCGGACGACCAGTACAATATTGTTGTGTACATTGCATATTATCTAACAAAAGTATTGTAGACTGAATTAGAAATCAATTTCACCATTAAAATATTAATTATAATTTGTAAGTGTTCACCCGAGTTGCAATGACTGCAAATGTACTTTTAAGACTTATAAGGTTCAAACGCGTGTTACTAGCAATTATAATGCTTCAAGTTTGTGGCAAAAGTCGGTTTAAAACTTTTATTTTATCACTCAGTAGTAGGGTAAAATCAAGAATCCTGTGACCTCATTTCCCCCAGAATCCCTCATTTCCCCACACATCTGGACCAAATAGTTTTCTTCGACTAACCATTTTTCATCTTTCGAGATAAATATATCTTAAATTTTTTATGTTTCGAGATAAATGAGCATCCACATTTCCTCCTTATGGGGATTTACATGTAAATTTGGGAGGGAATGAGGAGAATCCCTCATTTGCTCCCACATCTGAACCAAATAGTTTTCTTCGACTAACCATTTTTTATCTTTCGAGATAAACCTATCTTGTTTGGTATCAATTAATATTAGAATTTTCTCAGCTACCCGAATCTCTAGGAATTTTTCAGATAGCTCCATCCCCCAGGGAGCTACCCCAATTTTAAGATTTCTTACCTGTAGCGACCTTTGAGCGTTCTTATAAATTTTTTTAGTCATGCGATACATCTTGTTAGCTTAGAATTTTACGCAGAATTCAAATCTGTAAACAGATTTGAAATCGGACCACGCCTTGCGAAGTTACCCCTTTAAAACTCTCAAACCTCTACATTTTGCTCTTTGCTTTCTAAGCAAACCTAACAAATAGTTTTATTCGTCTAACCAATGCATCTTTCGAGATAAACCTATCTTGTTTGGTATTAATCAATATTAGAATTTTCTCAGCTACCCGAACCTTTAGGAATTTTTCAGATATCATTACCCCCCAGGGAGCTACCCCAATTTTAAGATTTCTTACCTGTAGCGACTTTTGAGCGTTCTTATAAATTTTTTTAGTCATGCGATACATCTTGTTAGCTTAGAATTTTACGCACAACCCGAATCTGCAAACAGATTTAAAATCGGACTACTCCTTACAAAGTTACCCCTTTAAAGCTCCCAAACCTCTTTAAATTGTTTTGCTCGTCTATGACATATGCTTTAACCAACCATTTCCCTAGAAATCTAAAACCGCAAGGATTTTAGAAACGAGTTCTTTATAAGCCATAAGTGTTTAATATTTAAAACCATTTTTTCAAACAGTAATGTGCTTTTTTCAGAATGTCGCAAAAACCCATGACTTAAAATTTTTCTGGTTTTAACATAATTACATGCACAATGCTAAATTGTTGGAAAATACATAGACAAGGACAAACTAATCGCTTTACAATTATGTGACGTATAGTGAAAGTAACCTTTCTTTTTATTAATTAGCAGCTATGTGATTTGAAAAATACAATAGATATGCTCAATGCCACCCATTAAAATCAACGCATCATTGCTGGAGGGTTTATTAATCATACAATAAACGCTCTATTTTGACCTGGATTGGAGAAAATACAAACGTCATTTAGTAGTATAATTAACGGATTTCAAACGTATATAACGCGGTGTAATTAGAAAAAATTCTATTAGTTTCACTCGCTTTGTGTAAAACCCGTCGAAATTTTAAACCGTCGTTTCGCGTAGTTCTTTTTGTGGAAAGTTTTGAAGGTTTAAGGGTAAGTATTATTATAAAATATTATTAAAGTAGAACTGAATTTATTTGCAAACACCAATTATTATGTATTCAGTTATTAGTTCTTATTTGTATTTTAAAACATTAATTTTTCCAAAGTAATGCGCTGTTTTACAGATATTCTTTTCCAAATTTTAAAGGTATACTTTTAGCTAGAATAAAAAACAATTCTTACAAAATATTTTATTAAAAATTTAATACATTAACAAAAAGGCCTCAATAGCAATACGTTTTCTTTAGAACAGCTTAAATTATTCAAACAATGGTTTATACAGTGATTGTACCTATCACCGAATCTTCTTAATTCTTTGAGCCTTAGAAGTGAAAATACACTTTCCATGTTTAAAATGTTGTTTGATAAATATTTTGATAGTAACTGTCTTTTCTGCTCGCCTTTAACATAGATAGTAGCATCGGGAGGTATGACTTCTTTCAGCAAATCGCCTACATTTGTATATCCACTTGTGGACTGCCCATCCCAGCTAAGCCCATGGATTCTTTGCTTTAACCACCGAACTTGCTTTTTGAAATCATCACTTAGGGTGTTATACTCCACAGCCATGTCCAGTATCTCATGCCATATTACATTATTCGCTACATCCAAAATGGCAATCTCCTTGCAATAGAAATCACTAGTTTTGTATTGATATCCTTGTAAATCGATTATGAAACACATGCTTCCTGCTTCAAATCACAGATGGGAATGGGGTTCTAAGCAAATCTCTCCTATATATCCAGTTAAGGGACTTTACTCTCTCCTTTTATGATTTTTTCAACCAGGTAATTATCTGGATGATACTAAAGCAAGGCTGTTTTCTTAATCCAACTTTTACCATCCCCCAACCACGACACTAATAATTCGCGCCCGTGCTTCCGTTTCCGTAAAACTTTTTCCACTAGGTACGTGTCGGGTACTGCTGTAAGCTGAATTTCATCACCGTAAAAAGCACCTAGAATTGTCCGACCTTCCAAATCTTGTAGCAGATAGGTTGTCGGTCTCGTTTGTTGTGCTTTAACAATTTTGAATAGTTCTGTACTCCAGTTTGGGTGAAATCCTCGATCGAATACTGCTTTATATTTTGATATACGCACAATGTCTCCAACCTTATACAACTTCTTGCGACTTTTAGAAGCGCTGTTAGCGGTGTAAAGTTTTATTCTTTCCGGATGCTCTTCTGCTTCCATAGGTGTCATGTTAATAGCCCGATGCGGTGTATTATTGTATTCTTCCATAACCTTAGGCAAAATATTCACCCATTTATGACTGCCTTGCAAGTAAAATCTTCTGTACAATTTGTTTTTGATTGTTCTGATTAATCGTTCAACCATGCTAGCTTTGTTTGCGGAATACGTGGAGTAATGGTTTATCTTATATTTTTGCATAAGATTTTTAAACCAGCGGTTGTAGTACTCTTTCCCAAAATCCGTTTGTAGATTGATTTTTACGTTATTTTCTCCTTGCAGCATTTTGTCCAATATTTTTTTCATAGCATTTGTGACTTCTGATCCAGTTTTATTTTTTAAGGGTTCAGCTAAAGCATATTTTGTGAAACAGTCCACCACTATTATAATATATCTGTACCCATTGTTCACACGCGAGTAAGGCTGCATTTCGCACAAGTCCGATTGGATAAGATCACGTTTCACATGTTTCAGATTTGTATGACGACGTCGAAAATTTTTTCTTGCAGGTTTAAATAATTCCTTAACGATGATTTCTTTACTCATTTTTGCTTAACACTGTTGCTAAACTAATAGGGTTATCTTTATCCAATTGCACCTTTGACATAAACTGAAGCTTTGGTTTGTAGTATTTGTTTTTTATAGCTGCTGGTGACGCTTCATAAATCGATGCTATTGCAAGACCGAGCTCCTTCTCATTTGTCTCAGAAGTTGCAGTCAAATTAATAAAAAACTGTATAAACGTTTTAAAGTCAGATACAAGCTTATCCAATTTTTCATTTACATATTGTTTATTAACTGCATCAGATGGCTCAACTGGTTGAGCAAGCATTGCGATACGCTGGTTTCTTGCATTGAAGGCTTTATCTTTACGTTGTATATCATCAGAACTTTTTAGACAGTATGAAAAAGCTTGATTCACGAGCTTGATTACAGATTTCTTATTAACACAATCACTATCGTCTTTAGGATCCATTACATCAACTAGCATTCTTTTACGAAAACTAATTGTTTCTTCTCCAGACTTGAATACTATAGTACTCCTCTGATTAACACAATCACCATCTTCTTTCGGGTCTGATGAATTCACTAACCTTCTTTGCTGCATATCGTACCCATCACCATCCAACGTTAGCACAAATCCTCGACCTGGAGGACCGCGCCGAATATCAGCATCTTTACGCTCTGAACGTCCGAAGCGGTCGATAGGCATTTTAAAACTGTGTAATTATTTACTGAGCTCACTGTATTATACCTTCTTCTCTCAACTCTTCTATTATGGACATCATCTCGTTAATGTTTTCCTCGCTTGTATTTCCAGCTCGGTTGGATGCGTTCAACAATCTCAGCCGATCTACAAGTTCATGTACATTATTCCAGTAGACATATTGCACCGGCTTTGAATTTAAACTTTTGTAAAACCGGTTAGAAAAGCCTAAACCCGCTCCCTTGGACTGTTTTCTTCTCTTTGGTTGTTTTCTTTCGGGATTCCTCTGAAATTCTGTGAGATATTTTTGCACATATTTGTTAAACTTTTTGTTATTTGTTGGAAATCCGCTTAAATCGTGCACCGCAAATGGGTTAAACTTTCTTCTCAAAATCGACGCAGATTTGATCATTTCCAAGTAATTCGGCAAATCTTCATGCAAATTGAAATCACCATCTTCGGGGCTGATGTCTTTGTAAACCAGCAGATTGTATAAACCCCTCGTACCTGGATATATCACATTATTTAATGTTATATCGCTAGTTTCTGGGTTAACTATCAATACACTTTTCCACAAACTCCATGAGTCGGTTTCCGCATTATACTTTACTCCATAAATTGATTTGTCAATATTTTCGTCTTCGTCTCTAGCTAACACATCTGCATAGTAAAGATGGAACGGTTCTTCTGGAACGAGTTGCTTAATTTTCTTTATAGGTACGTCCATGTCTTCGACTTTAACCTTTGTTGTAGGTATGGGAATTTTTTTGGTGATCGATTGCAACTGGGAAGCGGTTATTTGCAGTGGATCGATCAATTGTTTGTGCACTTCTTTGAATTTTTGCTGAGATGTAGCATCTCCCTTTTTGTACGCTACAAACTTTTTTCGTACAGCATCCTGCATAAGATGAAGACTGCGTTTATTCGCAATAAAATTGTTAACGTCCGTCATCATGAAACTTTGGATGGGAACTAACTTTTTTTGAATAATGTCAAATATTTATATACTCGTCGAAATTCTTCCTATATCGACCATTACCCAAATCAAAATCTTTCACAACAGTTATAAAATTATGTTTTGAGTCACCCCAACACTGTAAACACATTTCTTTAAATTTCGGATATGTCATGTCACCACTTATATGATCCGAAAAGATATGGCGAAGGTTTGTATCATCCTGTTTCCATAATGTGATTACATTGGCGTTATCTCTGAGTCTATGTTTTAAGGCACTAGCGTAAGTTTGACATAGATAGAACGAATCTATTGCATTATGTCGGCCGAACGAGAAAAATTGAGTGATTTTACTTTGCTCGTTTACAGGTATATCATCGAAAACCATAATTGAATCTTCTTTGGTATCTCTGGGTTCGATCAAATCATCGTAATTTTCAAACTCATGGTACCCAATTTCTTCTTTTAATGGTGTAAAAACGTTTCTTAACAATTCGTATTTCGGTTGATATAAACTTTTCGAAAATACATACACATTTTGGAATCTAAGACCGTTCTCGTGCAGGATCAGCGATATTAAAGCGTTAGTCTTCCCACAACTCGATGGTCCCGCGAAGATAGCTCGTATGTTAGACGGGAACAATGAACCATGTTTACCATCCTCTCTTGCACTAGCAATAGCAAAGTTATCATAATTCTGTATAGGTATTTTAACTTCTTGTATAGCATCACCCGTGTCTCTCACATTTTCCGACCTAGGAGCACCATTCTTCTTTTGAGGTTTACGAAGATCCAAATGCCTGCTTAACGTTCTTCTGGGTATACCATATAACCTACTTGTAGAGTTAACACTTATACCCTTTTGTATTTCACTAACTGCTTTCTCTAAAGATTCCTTGGTGTACATCTTTCAAATATAAGTTTAAACTGATTCAAATTGAAAATAATATTCCCTTATATACCGGCATGGGCAGGGGTGCGCATGGGCAGCGCGCATGGGCAGGGGTGTGCACGCGTAGGGGTGCGCATGGGCAGGGGTGCGCACGCGCAGGGGTGCGCATGGGCTGGGATGTGTCTGGGCGTACACCGGAGTACGTGAGAAACTGCGTTGGATCACCAAAAAATCTTATTAATATTAAAACAACATAGATTTTATACCATTTTATTAAAAAATATATACAAAATATTTAATTGTGAATAAATCTATTAGCAATTTCCGTAAACGGATTATATTCAAACATAGAGTCATGTATAATTAAAGCATAAGCCTTCATCGACGGTTCAAAATTTCTTGAAGCTTCTAATTCCATTCTTACATCAACCGTTGCATCCTTGATGCTTTCAAATTGATGACGACAGTCGATTACAAAGACAGGTGATTCTTTAAACCTGTTGTAGTCCATTAAACATTTATTTGACGATTTGTTCGGATAGTATTTTTCCATAAAAGATGCATAAGACAGGTACGCTGGCAAGTAGTCATTCTGCTCGAAATCCAAATTTAATCGACCTTGAGGGAACATCTGAGAGTTTAAAAACACTTTGACATTGGTTATATTGGCATTCGTAAAGCTTGTAGCATTTTCTTCTTTCCTGTCGTACTTCCCATTTTGCAGCGCCAGTAATATCCACCGAGCCTTCTCTGTTTCGTTCGATACTTTAATTCTCCATACTTGTGACTTTGATTGTGTTAGAGACGGTAATTCGTGAAGTTCCCATTTTCTGAATGCAGCCATTATAGATGATTGATTTTGCATTTCCGAAAGCAGCGACGCCTTGGCAAAGTCACTTAATGTTATATGCGGAACCTCCCATGAAATACGTTGTATTTTGAACGTTACTGTATTTCCAATCGACTTGTAGCAATTTACGTCCGACTTGGATCTGATTAAAATCAGCTCTTGAGGCATGTTGACGATAGTTTTCTTGTAATCTTCAAAAAACCCAAAAATGGTTTTTAGCGGTATAGCACAACTAAACCGTCCATCTTGGAATATGGTATCGGGCTTCCACCCGGTATGTGTAATAGATTTTGTTTCTGATTCTTCCATGGATACTAAACCTTTAATAGTTCTTGTAATTCCAGGGATTCGACAGACATCTATTATTTGATTATTACCCAATTTGTATTGAATTTCCTCAAACAGAAAATATGGCGCATTTCTAGTAAATTCGTAAGCTTTAGGGTCTGGTTCTGCTGCTCTAATCGGGTCTACAGTTGTTGACGCTTCTCTTAATGTTTCCGTAGGTTTATAGGTACCCTTTATAAATATGAAACTTTCATGGGGGTATGTGATGTTATCACTGCTCTGGATTTCAATTGAAATTAGATCGTTGTTTTCTGCGTTCAATGTAAAGGGAAGATATGTATAATAATCTTCCTTTATTATGGTTTCGTCTAATTTATAACCTTTAAACACATCCAATTTGGGTACGTCCTCATACTTAAGCCTTCCAAGTTTAACGTTTTCATCACCGTGGAGATCTAAGCTGCGTTTACTTCTGCCTCCCATCATTTATAACTTCTAACCCCAAAGATTTTAAGAAACGTATTTCTTCTGCTGTAAGTCTCTCGACAACTTGACGCTTTGACGTCGTATTCACTATTGGTCGTCTGGGGGTGTTGTAGCGTGCTTTATATACAAAATCGATAGGCATTTTCAGCTACTTTTTATTTCCAGTCTCACACAGGTGTATGTTTCCGGTGAAAAGTTTACCAATTCACCCAAATGATCGACTAGTCTGATTGTAATATTATCAATTTCTGTCACGCTCAGCGGATAATATATGACGTGGTTAGGTTCCTTTTCCAGATTATACCCAGGTGGTACAGATAAACTAAATTCGAATATGCTGTGGGTAAGAAAATTGTTTCTGAACGATCCGCTGGAGATATTGGTTTCCACAAAAATGTTTGAAACCGATATTATGTTCACTTGCTGATTAGCGACATGTACGGTATCTGCAGCCAATTTGCGGTTGGTAAACCCCAAGATGCTTCCAATATTGTTTTTACGGTTTGCTCCAAAATCAATCGGTATACTGCTTCGTATAGAACACTTTAGTGTATTATTGTTGGCACTCAGTTTAAAATATTTTTCAATGTTCTCGTTAATTTCCGGCTTCTGACTGTACCATTTTTTGAAGACGTCCTGTATATACGCATTTATTTCTTCTAATTCGTATGATCCAGGTTCAATGGTTATTCTGCGATGCTCTGGATCGTTAAAGTATAAGTTATTGTTTCCTGGATGTATGTTTTGCACAGTGTTACAAGTGTACAGTCCCACTAGACCTAAAGCATATTCACCGTCCTGTTTCAATTTAATTGGTGGGTAAATGGATCCTGTCGACATGACATTACCATACCCGAACACGCTCACTGTTTTAACCATTGTCGCTAAGAAACTTTAACACTAAATGTCCACAATTGTATGTGTTGTAAGTCTGCTCCGGTGCACTGTTGTAGTAAATTTTACAACCTCGAAAATATCTCTTTACTTCTTCCGGCGGTCTCAAGTCTCCAAACGAATCGTAGTAATACACGCTATTTCCACGTTTTCGGTACCCCACCCAATGTGTACCCGAACCTTTGGTGGTATCCAAATTAATCACTCCCGATTCGTTGACATGCGATCTAATCTTATGTAACTGATCTCTAGAAAAGACGTTGCGAAAATGTTAGATGCGTGTTTCCTTATATCTACATCGGTGAGAGCTCTTCGAGGTAACTTGCTTAGTTTTTTGATACTTTTTACAAATACCGCGCCCCTGTTTGTACGGTTTCAAGAATAATGCTGTGCCTTTTTTGTATGGTTTTAGAAACATTCCATTTCCTTTTTTCCCAACGGTAATAGCTTCCATAGATCTGTTGTGTCGTTCGCTCTCCTTAAGCTGTTCGTTGGCCGTCTTGACATCATTTACTGCTTTAGCTATCCCCGCAGCACCACCTGTTAGTGCCCCTAGAGCACTTAGTCCCGCGAATATCGGAATCAATGGCAGAAAACCTCCTTTCTGTGGAACGGGTATAATACGTGGGACTTTAATTTTGCTTTTCCCACCGGCTCCTTTTATGATTTTTTTACCAATTAGAATACCAACATCTAACAGCTTTTTCAAGTTGTCGGAGCCAACTCGGTCTACTGCGGAGCGTATTTTCTTCAAAAATCCGCCTTTGAAACTTATTTTCTTCTTTAAGCCCATACCCATTTTTCTCTTCGCTTTCATAGCGTTTGTCACAAACCAAGCTGCGGCTTTTTCCCCAAACTTTGCGTTTTTAGACTTAACTCTCCCCCAGGCTTCTTCTTCTAAAATTTTATCTGCTCGGTGTCTGGCTGGAAGATCGTCGGGGTACTTGGAGTATGCGATGTCGTGGTCTTTACACAATTTATCTAATTCGTTTATTCCAGGATCACCTCTTGCTAAGCGCTCATCCAACTTTATACCAGGCCCGCAGTACTGATAACCTGGAATATGCAGCTCAAACGGTAACCTGTTTATAGCGCTGTTGATTAATCCCTCTCCAGAACAGATAATCATGTGTTTACTCAAAAAAATCTCAAACTATACTAAATAAATAAACAACAACGAGTCTATTTATACTTTTTTCAAAAAATTTACAATATATTTACAATAACAATACATTTACATCCACGTCTCTTGGGTTGTCTTTTATAAAATACTCTTTCTAGCTATCACCATAACCAGAATCTTCAGATTCCGACAAATTTAAACGTCTAAACATTTCCACTAATGTTCTTGTACGTATCACGTCTCGCACAAATATATCCGGAAAACGTATAACCAGCTCCAATGCATTTAGGGCGCTCTGATTCAATTCGTTGTAGAATAAAATATTTCCAATTCGAACTTCGCCTTCAACCAAGATTTTAATTCGTTTCTCCCCTTCAGTCAGAGTAGTAAACCAGTCGCCATCATTTAAACTAGAATTAGCAACAAACCCTACTAATTCGCTGTACAATGCTGGGAAGTCATGACTTTCCAACTGTTTAAATTGATACTCCAACAGCTCCCGCATATGGAATAGTTTACGGCACTCCAATTCGTTTATAACTATCGAGCTATTACCCATTATTATATTTAACTGGAACGTTTCGTCCTCGGTTGTTCCATACACTGGCGACAGAGTGATAAAGAACGGAGCTCCTAGTTGTATGTGTAGATCTTCCATTTCGGGTGCACCATTTAATCGAGTGTTTAGCACGTCACGAGAGAATTGGTGAATTTGAAATTCCACTTGAAAATTTGTAAATGCTAACCAATTTTCGTATATCAATTCCAGAACATGGCTGCCACAATATTTCTTGCTACACACCAATCGTAATACGGGTTTTATTGTCTGGTTTATAACAAACCCAATTTCCACATTATGAGGGTGTTCACCCAATTCACTTAAACTATACGTAAACTTATTAATCAGATTTTCGGTATACGAAACTTGTGCATCATTAACACCTGCAGACTCCATTGCTTTGCACTGATTTCACCGAGATGACTGAGAAGGATGCTATTCAGATCATCCTTTTAAATGTTTCAGGGTTGTTGTTGCGCATGCGTAAATTGTTCTCGGATAATTATACATGTAGTGCGTAAGCAAGAAGCTAATTGATTTTCACCGACGTGATTAGACTGGTTTGGAATGTTACTCAAGGTTAAACGACGCTGGGTTTCACCTAATTTAAAAGTAAACTAGCTAATTGATTTTCACCGACGTGATTAGACTGGTTTGGAATGTTACTCAAGGTTAAACGACGTTGGGTTTCTCCTACTTTGAAAGTAAACAATCTAATTATACCAACCGGGTATAAAAGCACCGTGCAATGCAATATAATTCAGTTTCTGTTTAGTCTTTGACTAGTTATAACAGCTATAAAGTCTTTAACCAGTTTTTTAATTTCTTTATAGAAAAATGGCTTCCTTTACTTGTGATGTCTGTGGGGGTGGCTTTTCCAGAAACGATCATTTAAAACGACACCAGCTCCAACAACATGGGTTAGTCTCTGAAACCAAAAAGGGGTTGTTCACCTGTGAAGTGTGTCCGGCATCCTTCACCCGTAAGGACAACTTGAAACGTCATAAGGACACCAAGCATGGTGTGGTGATGCCAGTTGCAGGTCCATCCGGAGTCAAACGACCGGCTGCGTCCACGGTTGAGGAGCCTACCCCCAAGAGATTGCGGAGATGCGTTGAGTGCGATGTGGATGTTGCCAACTTGGTAGCCCACCAGCGATCCAACGTGCACAAAGCTAATGCTAGCCGTGTCCTGGATGGGGGTGTAGAGGTTGTAGCGACCGCATTTAAAAGTCGAATCGCTACATACAGAATTAATAATGTCGACTCTACAAGTATGTATTTTATAAGTATTTTGTGTTTGCTTAGTTTGTATTTTTTAGGTCTGTTGGAATTCTTGCAAAATCAACGGGAACGATTTGTAAGCTTAGTCGGGAAACAGCGGGCAATCCACACCTCCCTAAAGGTGAACCTGGAGGTGTTTGGTGGGTACACCAAGATGGCTGCGGCAGAGGGTGTTGAGGACGTGAAATCCTTCAACACCCAAAATGTTGTGGTCACCTCATCCAGCGATCTGGGGGAGGTATACAACTCCTTTGTGGAAAGGATGTCAGCTAAGTCAGACGAATTTCAAGAACGAGATTCTGGTAAGTTTTGAAAATTATTAATTTTTTCTAATTTTTAAATTTTAGGATGGAGTCTGAAAAATGCATTATACTTGGAGGTGAATATAAACAAGTATAAACCTCTTCGTGGTGGGTCCTACAGCGAGCTCCCCAAATGGGTAAGGGAGAAACATGCTGTTATTAACGTGCAGAATATCGATGATGCATGCTTTGCGTGGTGTGTTGTGGCAGCCCTACACCCCACAGAAAACGGAAACCCCCTACGACCTTCATCATATCCGCACTACTCGACTGTACTCGACGTAACAGGAGTGCAGTTCCCGATGCCCATAAAGGACATAGCCAAGTTCGAGGAGCAGAATGCTATAAGCATTAATGTTTTCGGTATAGAAGGCAAGTCGATTGTGGGACCGCTTCACTTCACCAAAAGAAAGAGGGATCGGCATGTCAACCTTTTGTACATCCAGAATGAGAATAACACACATTACTGTTTGATCAAAGATTTGGGGAAGCTAGTGGGTAAGCAGCTATCTCATGACCACACCCGTAAATGGATTTGCGATGGATGATTGGTGTTCTTCCCATCCGAAGACAAATTACACCAACACTCAACAAACGACTGCAACGTGGTTGCGACAAAGATGCCCAACCACTTTAACAACATATTGGAGTTTACGAACGTGCACAAGCAAATGAGGGTGCCGTTTGTTATATACGCGGACGTTGAAAGCGTGTTGAAGCCCATTTACTCGGCAGCACAGGATCCCTCCGGCTCCTTTACTAACAGCACCCACCAACACGAACCATACAGCTTCGCATATTATATTAATTGCTCCTACGACGAGGATTTGGATAAGTTTGAATTGTACAGGGGGCCTGAAGCTGCTGCAGTGTTTATGGAGAAGTTAAAGGAGGAAGCCCGCAGATTAGGTAAAATCCTTAAAACCAACGTTCCGATGACAGCGTTGGAGCCTTTAGACGAATTGTTATTCCACATGGTTGACGATTGCGGCATCTGCAAGAAAGCATTGGGGGACGATCGAGTAAGGGATCACTGCCATCTTACAGGGAAATTCCGCTTCGCAGCACATCGCCAATGCAACATCCAATACCGGGTGCCAAATTTCATACCGGTCATATTCCACAATTTAAGTGGGTATGATTCCCATTTTATTGTGAAGGAATTGGGATGCGATAAGGAGCGCGTTACAGTGATCCCAAATAATAAGGAGCGGTTCGTATCGTTCACAAAGTATGTGAGGTTATATGGCGAAGAACCAGACGTAGAAGAAGATGATGATGATGAAACCGATAATTCCACAGTTCAGCTGCGATTCATCGATTCCCTGCGTTTCATGGCATCGTCCCTTGATAAGTTGGTGAAAAATTTGGAATGCGAGCAGTTTGTTGAGATGAGGAAGTGTTTCCCCGACGACATACAGTTTTCTTTTCTACGCAGAAAGGGTGTGTTCCCGTACAGGTATGTGACAGACGCTTCAGCGTTAAATAGGTCAAGTCTACCACCCCGAGAGAAATTCTATAATGATCTCACGAATACTGTGATTTCGTTGTCTGAATACGATCACGCTCAGAATGTATGGAACGCCTTCCACATATGCACACTCGGCGAATACAGCGATCTTTATTTGAAAACAGACGTTTTATTATTAGCTGACGTGTTCGAAAATTTCCGGGGTGTGTGCTTGAAAACCTACGACTTGGATCCCTGCCAATATATGACAGCACCTAGTCTAAGCTGGGACGCCATGCTGAAACATACTGGGGTTAAATTGGATCTATTCACCGATGTAGAAATGCATCACTTTGTGAAAAAAGGTATTCGCGGTGGGTTAACCCAATGCAGCGCTCGGTATGCCGAAGCCAATAATAAGTATATGGAGAATTACATTCCCAGTAAACCCTCCATATACTTGGCTTACTACGATGCTAATAATTTGTATGGATGGGCCATGTCACAACCGTTACCGATAAGCGGATTCCGGTGGTTGAAAGAGAAAGAGCTTAACCTCCTGAAAGCCCACATCTTCGACATATCTGTAACAGGGGACAAGGGGTACATCCTGGAAGTAGATCTGGAGTATCCAGAAGACCTACACGAACAGCACAACGATTTACCGTTTTGTCCACAGACCATGGTACCCCCAACACCATCCTCCAAGACTCCGAAGCTGCTCGCCACGTTGCTCAACAAGAGTTGTTACATTATACATTACAGAAACCTGCAGCAGGCGCTACGTAATGGTCTTAGACTCACCGGCATCCATCGAGTATTGGAATTTGACCAATCGCCTTGGTTAAAACCCTACATCGATTTGAACACCACCCTTAGGACATCTGCCAGAAATGCGTTTGAAAAAGACTTTTTTAAATTAATGAATAACGCAGTCTTTGGAAAAACGATGGAGAATGTCGACAAGAGGGTGGATGTGAAGATCGTGCCAACGGTGGGGACACGATGGACAAAAATTGTGCGCGAGTGGACTTATCGCCCGCCCAAACTTTAACAGTAGTTTAGTGCTAGGAGACGATTTGGTTATTATACAGATGGATAGGGTAAAAGTCACGTACAACAAGCATATATATGCAGGTTTTTCAGTTTTAGATATTTCAAAGACCCTCATGTATGAATTTCATTATAACACCATGAAACATTTGTATGGAGCCAAACTCTCACTACTTTATACAGACACTGACTCTTTAGTGTATAGTATAGAAACAAAAGACTTGTATAGTGATATTAGTGCAAACATTAACAATTTCGACACTAGTGACTACCCTCTAGACAACAAATACAATATGCCTCTTGTGAACAAAAAGATCCCCGGCAAGTTTAAAGACGAGTTCAACGGCGACTTGGTGTTACAATTTGTTGGGACTAGGGCCAAGTCGTATTGCATCATTAGTGAGAAGGACACGATTAAAAAGATCAAGGGGGTATCGCGTGGTGTGGTGGCTGGGATTAGTGTGGATAGTTTTAAGGATATTGTGCATAATAATTCTGGTGCCCTTATGCATAGCATGGTATGTATTCGTAGTAAAAAACACGATTTGTACACCCAATTAATTAATAAAATTAGTTTATCGGCAGAAGATGATAAAAGATACGTCATCCCTGGTAGTACTTCCACATATGCATGGGGGCATAAGGATATTAGATAGTTGTTTATATTTGTATTTATTTTAGTGTATATATATATAGTATGTAAGTTAGTTATAAGCATATCTACCCTCCCCCATCCTTAAAATTTCCTTCATTCCCGGCGATATGTGTTTACCTCCACGTGGTCTCGCCGGACGGTAAAACATATTGTTGGATTAACAACAATATGCCTTATTGACTGAAAACACGTTTCTTCTCTTATTAAACAGCATATTAATCTCTTTTTTGTTATAGCTCTATTTAAACAACACATTAATCTCTTTTTTGTTACAGGTTAACCTGCTTGGATTCGGCTACACAAACAAAATAATGTTATACTTTGTAAAAATTGTAATTAGTTTATTAAACTGTAAATCGGATAAAATAAATTATTAAACTTTTGTGTTCTTATTTTCTTTTGTGTCGGTTAAAGGATTCTCGATGTTAAAAAGGAGAGGTGATTAGAAATCAACATTGATAAAAAAAATCTTAAAAAATAGGTTTATCTCGTGTGTGGAAATGAGGATGCTCAGTGCGTAAAATTCTAAGCTAACAAGATGTATCGCATGACTAAAAAAATTTATAAGAACGCTCAAAAGTCGCTACAGGTAAGAAATCTTAAAATGGGGGTAGCTCCCTTGGGGGTGATGATATCTTAAAAATTCTTAAAGATTCGGGTAGCTGAGAAAATTCTAATATTGATTAATACCATACAAGATAGGTTTATCTCGAAAGATGCATTGGTTAGACGAATAAAACTATTTGTTAGGTTTGCTTATAAAGCAAAGAGCAAAATGTAGAGGTTTGAGAGTTTTAAAGGGGTAACTTCGCAAGGCGTGGTCCGATTTCAAATCTGTTTACAGATTTGAATTCTGCGTAAAATTCTAAGCTAACAAGATGTATCGCATGACTAAAAAAATTTATAAGAACGCTCAAAGGTCGCTACAGGTAAATCTTAAAATTGGGGTAGCTCCCTGGGGGATGGAGCTATCTGAAAAATTCCTAGAGATTCGGGTAGCTGAGAAAATTCTAATATTAATTGATACCAAACAAGATAGGTTTATCTCGAAAGATAAAAAAATGGTTAGTCGAAGAAAACTATTTGGTTCAGATGTGGGAGCAAATGAGGGATTCTCCTCATTCCCTCCCAAATTTACATGTAAATCCCCATAAGGAGGAAATGTGGATGCTCATTTATCTCGAAACATAAAAAATTTAAGATATATTTATCTCGAAAGATGAAAAATGGTTAGTCGAAGAAAACTATTTGGTCCAGATGTGTGGGGAAATGAGGGATTCTGGGGGAAATGAGGTCACAGGATTCTTGATTTTACCCTACTCTCAGTTATGATGCTTATACATTTTGGTATTACACGAATAAAGCTAGACTCAAAAATATAAGATGATGTTTGGATTATTTTATTGTTTCCAAACGTCTATTAGATAATATATGTGATAACGAAATTCGCAGTAGAGTCCTTGGATAATCACTGTCTTATTTCGTTATTCTTAAATATTTAGGTTAAACATATGGCATACTGTATAAATAAAGAACAGGTCTTCTGTGTTTAAAACAAATTTTTATGGTAACAAATTTGATAAATCGAAATCCATTTACCCATTAAGCAGTCCGTAAGAAAAGAATGTCGCAAGTAGGGTACTTCTTCAGACCTTTGTCAATATACGTCATACATCGTTAACAATATTATTTTAGAATTTTTATAGGATTGACTTACTATAATGGTTAAAAAGTACAAAATTCTTATTGCGGTTAAAGACTAAATGTGAGCGGATGATTTTATAATCACCCCTTTTCATGTTATCTATATTTCGGAAATGAATATGGCATCATTTAACCTTTTATATAAGTACCCTTTTCAAAACGTATTTAAAACCGTAATCCCATTGTCGGGTTTACTCAAATATACTCCTTAATCCTTTTAAATTTATACAAATTTTCCCTAATTCTGACACACTGAATTCCTATGCATATAGCTTAACGCAACGTCTAGAGGAGAAAAGTATAATGCCAGTTTTCAAGACAATATCTTATAGGAAATAAATTTGCAAGAATTTGAAATCAATAGAAGTCTATGGAGTGAACATAAGCACCATATATCAGTTTAACTCTTGTCTTCGAAAAGCAGCATACAGTTCTTCAACATTTCATCAACGAATTCCGTTGAAATTGCAAACGTCAGAGGCAGGTTTTAATTCCGTTCTTTGTATTACGGGTAAAACAAATTTAAGGGTTTAAGTCCAGAATGAGCAATTACGATTAAACCTCTATTGACAGTACTAACTATAGTTAAAACATAGGTTACTTACGTTCACCTTCTAGACATTTGTGCGTCTAAATTAAACCGATACCTTCAAGTTAAATAACTTCTAGCGACTACGCTTCCAAAACCCCAGATATATAAGGAATTAGTTCTGGAAAAGTACAATTAATACATTTAGCATGGGGGTGGTTATGTAAAAGTCGATCCAAGAAATATTTAAATTTAACTAAAGTAATTTAAACATTAACTACCTTGATCTTGAATCAATTAAAACAATTCAGTTAACCCTCTAATGCCCAACTGCGCCTCAAGGCGGACAACACTTAATAGCATAGAACGCTACATTCAAATATTGTATAGTTTTGATA
Source organism: Platerodrilus igneus (assembly GCA_036346225.1). Classification (NCBI taxonomy): domain Eukaryota; kingdom Metazoa; phylum Arthropoda; class Insecta; order Coleoptera; family Lycidae; genus Platerodrilus; species Platerodrilus igneus. Next base: position 3,455,411 of record JARFIW010000822.1, read on the forward strand.
CCCAACGCTGCTTATAGACTGTAAATAACTCGTGCACCACAAAAGATATTTCGCCCAAAAAGAATATGTGCGTGTCATAAATGTTAGTTCACTGTGTGAAGTGCTGCTATGCAGACGTATCGAAGTATTGAGAAACTTCAAAATATAATGCTGTGATAAGGGGTTGCTTAGGTGTGTATTGAGTAGTAAGGGTCGTGTATTAACTGTAAATAGCAATGGGAATCAGAAAACTGCATTTATTTAGCAGAAAAATAAGTAATTCGCATATTATGTAAATAGTAAGTATTTAACACCCTGTATATAGATCGTAATTAACTTTAATCAATGCAAGTAAGCACATCGTTCAATAATAAAACGCGTATTCGGCAGAGAAATAATCGTACATGTAATTAAACTACTTTGAGAAGTGTTCAACAAGCTTATAAAACAAATACGCAGGAGATAAGATAAAACCTAATAAATCCTCATGCAATTACGCTTGTAACAAATAAGGAACAATAAACGCTTTGATAAGAAAACGCACTTTCAAAGACGAATAAATACATAAACGAAAACAGCGATCGTGTTACATCATTTATTTTGTACAATTCTTCAAAAGCTTTATCTATACAAAACAATAGACATAAGTTAAAAGTCCGGCCACGATAACAAGAGCAAATAACAGCATGATATGAGAATCCAAAAGAGTTTTATCAGAAATCAGCTTAAAAATACAGGGAGTATTAAAGACAAACGTGGTTGGTCGCAACAATCTGTAAGACTGCTTGGAAAACCAATCCAAAGGTAGTGGGAAAAAGCTATATAACACCCATCGGTGATAAGGCAGCTCAGTCTCAACTTGAAGCACGTCGAATCCACAACACTTTTAATTGGAAATCTACGCGTCAGATATATAAAATTTACATTATAGTGAAATAGTGCTGTGCAACAATTGTCTTAAGAATATATAAAGAGTTTTTGCCGTTTTTTTAGAAAACGTAAGTAGAAATTGGGTGATTAACTTAAATTAAGTATTTATAATGATATAGGGCTTCTAATCTGCGTCGAAACCAATTCACTTCTAATCTGCGTCGAAAGAAATTTTAATTCTAATTATGAGACAATTCAATTCTAATCTGCGTCGAAAACAATTCTAGTTCTGGTTCTAATTCGAATTCACGAATGTAAGAAATTCATAATTGAAAGAAACACACGAATTCCAATTGGTGTTTAAGGCATATACAAAGAAATATTGAATAAGGCACGAGGTAATTTTAGAAACAAGGGGTAACTGTATTGAATTATTGGTTCAAACATAAGGAGTACAGAGCATGGCATTGGTTTCGATTGAAGATAATGAGGGAGTGTTGATCCACAACACGAAACAAATCAGGTCAGACCTACCTAGTTTTAAGGAATCTTTTCTAATTTAAATTTTTATACTGAATTTATTAATTTTCTGACTAATTTGTAAAGAGTCAACAAGGATATCGAGTACGTTAAAACTTACGTAATAATGATAAAAAGGTCTCGAACGTTCCAGATTTTTTTTGTTAAAGGGTGTTGCTTTGGTGACTTTATTTTAAATTAAAAGGATATAAATTTTGCGATAAATAATCCATACCATATTAATTGATTGAAGGGTGTATTCAAAGAATTACGAAAATTGTGAAGTGTAAATATTATTTCCTTTCATTATATGAATGTTGATTGACTTCGTTTTATGAATTTAAACAGGTAATCATAAAGGAGCGAAAAAAAATTGACCATCGTAGCGTTGTGCACTTTGTGTAAATTAAAAAGGGCTAGCCGTGGCATAATAAAATTAAAAGATATAAAATAAAACACAGAGAGGTGGCGTTTAGTAAAACGTTTATTACACCGCGTACGGCGTTATCATCTATATTTAAATAACGCAACAACGGGAAGGCATAAATACATAGTAATATATAAAACAGTTTCAGCAGTAGTAACTGAAAATAAAAATTGGTTAAGTTTAAAATCTTATTCTCTGTTAATCAAATTTATTAGCAAAGAAAAACCGCTCATGTAACACGTATACCTGTTCAATAGGTCATACCGTCTGGAGGCGGACTTGGGCAGTTAAAAATAAAAAGTGTTATAAATAAAACGAGTTCACCACAGCACGTTTTTCTTTTCTTTGGGGTGTTTGGGCAATATACATTGCAGATATATGACCTATATTGGAAGTATTAAATAACAACAATTATTTTTATCCACGTATCTACGAAAAGTATACGATTTATCAAAATTGACTGAAGACGAAGTGTATGCATTATAGGATTCGGTCGATACAGATGATTACAATATTGATGTTGAAGATGATTTTTCCTCGGATAATAGTGATGCAGACCCTACTTATAATTCCATCTGAAATAAGTCTAATAATGAAACATGTTAGAGAGTGAAGATGAAGAAGCTATCGAAAGCTACATATACATGAACGATTCGGCAATAGAAAAAGCGATTGACCTTAGCGTAAAACTTAGCAATGTAAGCGACGGGGAAATTTCTGGGCCAATACTTGGTCCAAATAATAAACTTATCGAACCAATCAAACATCGGCATGAAGAAGAGGTTATACCACTCAGACACAATAAGTCCAGCATTCAAAAGCGTTTTATGGCGCAAGAAGCATATCCAACTTGATAAAAAGCAAATATTATTCAAGGGAAGCGAAGAGTTACTTGATCGTTTTTACGAACTCAAAACGCGGTACGAATGTTTCACATATTTTGCTGGTGAAGATTTATTCACGGACATTGCCGATCAAACAAATTTATATGCAGGTCAAATAAACAGGTCTACCGAGTTCATAACTTCATCATGGGAGATACGAAAATATCTGGGGTCTATCTACCGATATCTGAATATGCGAGAATATGGGGATGAAAATTCATTTGAGCTTATAGGAAATCAATGTCAAGAAACAGATTGGAAAAAATTCGTCGTTACTTACACTTCAATGACAACTCAGAAGTAGTAGCAAAAGATCATCCAAAATATGATGCAACATTCAAAGTTCCGCTACTTATAGATCGCTTCAACAAACGTATTAAATCCGTACCTATATGAGCCAGCGACTATGCGTGGATGAACAAATGTGTTCCACAAAAATGGTTTCACATATGCGACACATAAGTAGGGCAATAAGTTATTTGTATTATGTGATTCATACGGATATTCACATGGTTTCGAGGCAAGTGATAATGTTATACCAGATGGAGCACCAGATCTGGGTGCGGCAGCAAATGTGATGACAAGATTGTCGCAAATAATTCCTACCCACAAAACCATATTATTTACTGTGACAATTTTTATACGTCATTGCCTTTGACAGTTTACTTATACAGCAGGGGAAATATTTTCCTTGAGAACAATACGTGTCAATCGTCTTCCTAACTACAAATTTTCTACTGATACGAAGGTTCAGGAAAAACAATTTGTGTGGGAATTCGACCATTCAAGATGGGTAGTATAGTACCCGTTAGCGCATCAAAGACGTTACGATTTGATTAAGCATAAAGGCGAGGTGGACTCTCCGACAAAATTCAGGAAGATAATGCGCACTTGGGTGATGTAGATCTAATGGATGTAAGCCAGGTCGCTATCATATCCGTACGAAAACAAGAAAATGGACAAGTAGAATATTTTATCACTTAATAAATATGGCCATAGTAAATTCTTATTTGTTGTGTAAAATCGAAGACGATCCAAAACACTAAATATACAACCACCTATATTTAGAAGACAAGTTGCTGCTATGTTATGCAAAACAGAAAACTGTGCTGCAACGAGAAAAGAGTTGGACGTCCAAGAAGCACAACGTCACCTATCAAAAAACAGCCCAAGAAAACCCGTTTTGGCGGCTGCAATTACTGTCCTGAATAATTGGATTTTTCAAGCAAGCGGCAGTGTAAATTACCTGGATGCAAATCCGAAACTCAATGTACATGCTCTAAATGTAAAATACATATATGTTGAACAGCTGCAAAAAATTGCTTCGCCAAGTTTCACTCAACAACAATAATGTAGATTAAAAATACGCTACAATATTTGTTTAAAATTATTAAATAAACAATTATATAAAACCCTTTTTCATTTTCCTCTTTACTGGTTACATTAAATTTTATTTGCCATAACTACCCAGGTTTACCAAGTGACGGTATACCGATAGCAAAATTTGAATACATATTCAATTCTATTAGATAAATTTTTGCGCGACGATATATTATTTGGGCATTAGACGGTTGGTATTAGGCAATTAATTGAATTGCTTCATGCTGCGTTAAAAAATTTTGTTTTATTAGCTGTCACATATATGGCACTATAATTTTATGTATGCATATATTTTCTGCTGTGATATTGGAGCCTCACGAATTGGATAACAAATTTATATTGTGTTGTTAGATATCTCATTTCTCTACACAACGGACTCAAAATTCCAAACCTAAATTCAAGAATCCACCTCCTCGACTATCTCAGTAGAACATTAGACAAACTCTCAAGCCCTAATAGATTGGCATATAAAACCATTACTAATATTCTAGAGTTCAAATATTTATCAATCATATAATAAAATGCTGGAGAAAGAAAATGTTTAAGGTATTATATCAAACGAATATATAAAAATTCTAAGTATCAACCTACAACAAAAATAGTAATATGATATACTTTGTCGCCTAAGTAAACTCGCACTTCAGTTTTTTCTGTTTAAATATATATATATATATATATATATATATATATATATATATATATATATATATATATATTGCTGTGATAAGGGGTTGTTTAGGGGTGTATTTAGTAGCAAGGGTCGTGCAGTAAACATAAATTGCCATAGGAAGCGGAAAACTGTATTTATTTAGCAGAAAAGTAATTTAGATATTATGTAAATAGTAAGCAAAAAACACCCTGTATATAGAGCATAATTAGTTTTAAACGACGCAAATAAACACATCTTACAACAATAGGAGGCATATTTAGCATAGAAATAGGTAATCCATAGATTAGGTAAATAACAAATATACAACACTCGGTATATAGAGCTTTATTAATTTTTGGCAATGCAAGTAACAATATCTTTCAGTAAAAGTACGCGTATTTAGAGGAAAGGATAGTGCATGTAATTAAACACGCATTGAAAAGGGTTCTAATTAGTTATAATATAATACGAAGATGAGAGATAAAACTTAACGAAGCATTGTGTAAGTGCGTAGAAGCAATCAACATTTTTGAAAAAGAAAATGCAGTTCAAAAACGCATAAAATAGACGAAAGTAAAAGCAAAATTAAATCATGTATTTTTGTTTTAATGATGGAAAAGGCGATATCTACACTAAACAACGTATGGTCTGATAACGAGGCATCTGTAGCAAATAACCATTGCATACGTTAAAAGTACGTAACATTATAAAGAGGTTTAGAACGTTCTAGGTTTCTTTGATAAAAAGGGTAGTTTTTGGTGACTTTAGATTGATTTCAAAGCATATAAATTTTGGGATAAATAAGACTTATGATATTGATTGATTGAAGGGTGTATTTCAATAATTTTCAAAACTTGTACATAATATTTCTTTGTATTATATGAAATTAATTAACTTCGTTTTATAATTCAAACAGATAGGTAATCAGAAAGGGGTGGAAAAGAAAAAATTGATCATCGTAACGTTGTGCACTCTGTGTAGATTAATAAAAGCTAGCCGTGGCATAATAATAAAATTAGTGAGATTTAAATTTGATTAGGAAAACACAGAGGGGTAGAGTTAAGTAGAAAACGTCCATTGACACCGATATCAATATATATATATATATATATATATATATATATGTATATAAATATATGTATATATGTATATATTTATATATATATATATATATATATGGTTGTAGATTTAAGGGGTTAAATCAGTGGTAAACAATAAAATTTCAACCACCCCCGTATATAGAAAAAAACGATTTATTTACGCTCAAAATTAGTTTGAGTTATTTAGAGAAAACTCACATGTATTGACGTATCTTTATAATTAATAATGGTGTGTTAAAAATAACAAAAATGAAAAACAGTTTTAAAGCGAATAGAAGTTCATAATTAATTTTAATTTATTTTAACCCAACACGTATAAGCATAAGAGAAAGAGCTTGCGTAACAAAATCAATAATTCTAAGGTAAATGTAGTTAGTTTTATACAAATACGAAGAAATAACAAGTCTAGGAATTGTTGTGTTAAACGTTCGACAATTAACAAACACCTGCGTTTTAAAAGGTTCCATTCGAAGAAGTCGAGCATGTGTTAAGATGGGATTTCATAGAAATATTTTCAACCGTCAGTTGGTATAAACAGCAAGGCTAACAAACTTTTTAAAAAGCTAGGAAAATGCACGATCAGTTATATACAACATATAGAGACAGGTAGAGAAACGTCGAGGTTGAAAATGCACGTAACATATACACGTGGAGTGGAGATAAGCTGTCATCAATATCGATTTTCTGTAACTCAAGTGGGGTTTTGAACGCGACAGCAGACTTGCATAAGACAGAGATGAATATAGTTCAGGCGGGGTTTGTGATGACAGAGAATTTTATCATTGGTTAAAAACAGACAGTTTTCCAAACATAGACACAAGCGAAGGTTGAGAGCGCTTTCGGATACGGCACGTAGACCGGAGCAAGTTTCAGGAACTTCAAGACGGTTGTATTCAAAATTCTTAGAATTTAGATTTGAAAATAAGCTTCTCACTTAAAGTGTGTCCACGGGTGGGGTTTTGAAACGATATAAATACTCAATCTAAATTATTAACGTTCTCTTGTCTTCTCTTCGTTTCTATGTTACTTTACTTCGATAAAGTACTGAATGCCGACCACCATAACAGTAGAGCTTTTTTGTGAGTATTGTATGTGTTGATAATACAGTAAATATAGTGCTTGCAAGTGTAACACAGTAGTAGCGGGCATCTATTTATTGACGCAAAGTACGTGTATTGCATTTTAAATTAGTAAGGTCCGGCTACTACCATACTACCATATTTGAGTTTTATAATTAGTGTATCAAACTGTTTTTATACATGTGAATATAATTTATTTGTTAATGGCTGTAAATAAACGGTTGTGTGATTGTCGTAATATATATATATATATATATATATATATATATTATCGTGTAGGTTATATGTAAAAAGGAATAGATAAGTCAAGAAAGTAAATTTGTAAAGACCTTGTATATAGAAAACAAGAATATATTATTTACGCTTCAAATTAATTAATTTTGACTTTAAAACAACGTATAGTAGCATAAGCTTGTGTCAATTAATCGTAATTTTAAAGTTGCATAGTGTGGAAGCTTTGTAGTGCATAAAAACTCAATTTGCTTTAATATTCTAAGGTTGTAAATCTAGCACATGAAATAATATGCGAAAGCTTTTGTGTACCGAGTATATATAATCGATAATGTAAACGCGTATATTTATTTAAGTAACAAGGCGTCCGCTAAAAACAAATCCCTAGGAAGTCTACAGGCTAAACAACTTGGGAAAATACAATTCCAAACTGGCAAACAGTTCATAGAAAGGACTTTCAGACAAATAAACAATTCGAGAAATCATAATGTACGTTGAAACATAATTCTTTAGAAATTTGAGCTAACGACCGAAGCAAAGGTTGAGAAACATCAGGTGGTATTAAAACAAAGCGGCAACAGAATATTAATAGCACAGGGTAAAGGAGGATGAAAGATAATAGACGTTGTACAAAACAGCCGTTTAAAGCACGCGATAATTTGTAGAGGCTAACAACAACATTAACTTTAAGTTGCTGTAGTGAGATTTTAACAAAGACAGCAAATATGGCGTAGACGAGGATAATAGAATTAGAAGATAGACGTGCAACAGGGGAAATGCTTTTGATTGGTTGATTGCGATTGGCGTGAGAAACTTTTCTCAGAGTATTGCGATCGTTGAGCACGCTAATCAGTATTTTGGACTAAAGCGACGATGGGGTAAGAAATTTCTTAGTTTTCAAAGATTGTTGTGTTTTGAATTTTAAGAATCGGTTAAGGTGGAGATAAATTTCGATGAAAATAGGTTACAGGGGTAGGCTTGGACGCATATAAATACACTAGGAGCCGTAGCGAGGCTCTCTTATTTCTTCAGTTTGCTTTAGACATACATGGTGTAACATCTAAGTTGAAAATTTGTAGATCGGTGAAAGTGCAGTGCGTTTAATTTAAATTACAAGTGTTTAAAAGCACGAGTAGGTGCTGTTTCATAAATGCGGCTGTAAGTTTAAATACGCATAAAGAACAAGAGATGTTACAAAGGTATGCGAGCCAAGTTATTTTTCGGAACGAGGGTGCTGGTTGTATGGTATATCCAGAGGCCAACGAACATATTTGGACGATTATATGGGTAGCTGTATTGAAGGCGTCTACTTACAATTGGATGAAAGAGTGGAAATGAGTTTGCTGTACATGTAGCACAGGGAAGTTTCATGTAATTCAACGACGGAGATTTGGTAGACGACGTCTACAGAAGTGATGGTTCAAGAGCATACACCAGCTAAATAAATTGGTTTTCTTTATTATTGTTTGAACATTTGTGCTGGTATTTTGTGTTAGAGTGATTTGACGTATTTGGTGAATATTTTATGAACATAAAATTTATTTTGAGGGTTATATGAAAAAGACAATTTGATTTTATTATTTGAAGGTATAAATACATGACGTATAATTTTGATGTAAAGAGTAAACGGGTCTTTAGAGTAGCTTAAAACAAAATGCAATTTATTTATGCATTCCTTGTAAGAAGGTTTATACTGAGCTCACCATAGACCAGGCTAAATTTTAATTTAGGGTTTCAAGATAGGCACATCTACTTGAAATGAATTTAAAAAAGTGTTGAAATAAATAAAATTTATGAAATTTAAAAGGATTTAATTGGTGATATTGTGAAAATTTGTTAAGATGTTTATATTCATTTTTGTAAATATTGAGCTGTTGTGCTGTAATTCTTGATTTGTATGAATAAAAAGGCTGTATGTTTTGTTGAATTAATTGGTTGGTAATTTTTTATTGGTAGTCTAACTGATAGAGAGTATGTACAGGATGGGTAGGTATCTCTAAAGAAGCTGGAAGCAGAGCTAGCCGTGGTATACTGATTTGGGGGAGCTTTTCAAAAGATATTGGAATTAAAAAAATTTTTTAAATTTTGTAGGTGTTAATTTTATTTTTTTTTATAAACCTCACAATTTTTATGACAACCCAATGGTAGGGTTTGATTTTAGGGATTGATCTCAGGATAAACACTGCATTTTTAAGGCACCCAATTTGTGGGGCATGAGTTCAGAATAACCTCACTGCATTTATATATATATATATATATATATATATATAAAAGAAAAGTAGGTTTAATGAGTCTTAAATTAATACAAAGTAAAAACAAATTATTGGCGAATGACTAAAATTCAACCACGAGAGCATCCTGTTGACGCGTTTTGCCCTAATTGGGGCTCATCAGGACAGAAGTAGCTAAGTTGTAATATTTAATACAAACACCTTATGGGAAGTACAGCATCACCTAGCTCACAATTTGTGTCTTCGTGTCGTTTCACCTTACATCGCAGGTTTTTAGCAACAGTCGGCACGGAGGAGATGCGGCTCAACTGCCTTTTTCCATAGCCAAAAATTATAATTTAAAAGAAAAGTAGGTTTAACGAGTCTTCAATTAATCCAAAGTAAAAATAAATTATTGGCAAGTGACTCAAATTCAGCCACGAGGGCATCCTGTCGACGCGTTTTGCCCTAATTGGGGATCATTAGAAGAGAAGTAGCAAAGTTGTAATATTTAATACAGACACCCCAATTAGGGCGAATCCGTCGACAGCATGCCCTCGTGGCTGAATTTGAGTCACTTGCCAATAATTTATGTTTACTTTGTACTAATTTATAACTCATTAAACCTACTTTTCTTTTAAATTATAACTTTTGGCTATGAAAAAAGGCAGTTGAGCCGGATCTCCTCCTAGCCGACTGTTGCTAAAATGCAATGTCGTATATTTTTCTCTTCACACAATCTTTAGCAAAATCGTCTACATAACAAGATTTCTATTTGATGCACTTTCGTTTCTTACTACAAGATTGCGGGGGTTAGTTTACTTTATGTGCTTCAAATACCTTCTTTTTAATATTAGTGAGAGTCCGAAGTTCTATGCCACAGGCTTCAGCGGTACGCTAAAACAACCTAATTAAACCATCTTTTCGACTAAACTTGATCTAGCATTTGTTCTTACCTACATTACAGATTCAAATGAAATAAAAAAACATTGATTTTCACGTTGCCTTTCGGCGTAATTAAGAACATTTAAATGTTTATTACGAAGCCGTTTTAGTGTCAATATGAAATGTTAATGGTTTTGAAAAAAAATGTTCAACAATACAATTAATTGTGGAAAATACAAAACTCTAAATGTAGATGAAAACAAAACTAAGCTAACTTAATTCTAAAAACAAAGTATGTTTAGTAGTTAACCTTTAAAAGCACAAATGAATTTACAAGCTACATGAATCAAAATTAGACACACGTTTGCTATATCTTTGTTACAACATTGGCAAGTCGAACCTTTCTATAGCTATCCTATTTTATAACCGTGAAATTAGTAGACACAAGTAACAAATATTATTATAGCGGGTTACTACTACACTGATTTAAAACAAGTAATAACAAGAGTCTTTATTACTCACTGTTCACAAGTCTAATTAACAGTATACGCCTTATTTATAGATGTTTTCAGTCCAATTAGCAATGAAGCACTATCACACTAATGAATTTACAAGCACTAATATCTTCTTAAACTAAATTCTTAACCATAGGTCTATTAACAACACTAAACACTACTATTATAATTTATGTATTACACTTTTTTCTATTTATGTATTCTACAAGCTGCATGTACATTAGACACTTTCACATCATATAACATTTATGTTTACTGTTGGACTTCCAAAAGCTCAACTATTTAACTTTACACGACATAATTTGTATTCGACATTCTGATATAGACTAACTCTTACATTTATTAGCGGTCTTATATATACTCTGAATTAAAAAGGATGACTCATTCTCCAGTAATTGCTAGAAGAGTTCTCGGTCCCTGGAGAATATACAGTGCCTACGGCGCTTGTGTGTTTGACGGGTTGCCTAATAGTAGCTCGCAACATTATGTTATAGTTGTGTTTTCTTTCTATGTATTGCGATGAGTCACACACAAGTTTATTTGGTCCCGACTATACGCCATCTCCATATGGCATCAATGGTAATGTATATGAGCTATTCTTAATAATATTCCATTACGAAACAAAACCTAACTATAAATTTCAATACAAAGAGGCTAGTCACAAAACCATATAACTGATGCGTATTCTATACGACCATTATAATATCATTGAAATGTGCTGGCAGCTAAAAATCAATTCAAATATTACAACATCTAATTAAATTAGTTTGAGCTAATAGACACAGAGTAAAGGAAAGGACTTGAAAATGTAGACCTAGTTTTCTGCACAAAACCCAAGAACCCGATCAATATTTCCAATTAGGCAATCTCGTCGAACAAACTTTTGCTACAGCCTGAACTTTTAACAGTTCGGATATCTCATTATTACTGTAAATATACGATGCAAACACCCGACAAGCTACAGTTTCGTATAACAATAGGCAATTATTACAGCCAAAATAAAGACATTAAGTTTCTGCTTATCCAAGAATATATTGCTGCTAGAAGTCATTTGTTTAGCTATTCTCGACGGCCATAGAGAATAATAAAATCCTATCGGAGGGTAATATTATAGTCTTCTTATAGTTCAAGCTGGTGGAAAGAGTTATTTAAGAAAGCTAAATAAGCATAGTTCTTTTACTGTTCTAACAAAACTTCTTGCTAACCTTCAACTAGAACTAACAGCCACCAAATTGAATATGTTCCGTTGCACCCTCGCTGCACAACTTAAGCTACGCTTAAAACTTAAATATTGCTGTATTCAAATTTCTATCAGTTTTATGAGAATTGACAAAATTCTGGCAAATATGATATATATATATATATATATATATATATATATATATATATATTTACAGGAAAGAAGACGTGAATAATTAGCTATTTGCTACAAATCATACTTCGAACCTCGATACAACTCGAGCATTTGAGAAATGCTACCCTTAACACCAAGCAACCCGAAAATTCATAAATAAACGATGTGATGCTTTCGAAAATTGACATCTTATTTAACGCTGAACAAAACAAAACATCTTCATACAAACTAACTAGTTATAAGTTTAGTAACTAACAGCTACAGTTGAACTTAAGGTTGTTGTGATGACGAAGAGTCCCGTTTAATCAACCCTTGAACTATTAACTACTGGTGTTTTTCTTTGTAGTAGCACTCCTTAGTTACTTGTATTATTTGATAAAACTAAATCGACTCTTAGATTTAACGGTTGACAATAATGAAAATCGGATTGCACGTAGAAACTTGACATACATTTTATACGATTCGTACCGATGTAAAAGAAAATTATTAGTTGAAAAATGCAAATTTTAAGGTTTTCTAGTAATTATTTATGATTTTCTGAGTCTCAACATAGCCTCACAAATGAAAAATGTTTTTGCTTGCTTGTGTCGGTAGCGGTACGTACTACAGTACTGAAAAAAGAATTCGTTTTTGTAATATTTTTTGTGACATAATAAAAGCATAAAATAAACTTGGATAATTCTTTTTGCTCAACTTTTAACACAACTAACACTGGGATGTGGTAGTTTATGAACGAGGTACTTTCAGAACCTAGCTATCTGCAGTGGACTATAGATATCATTTTAGTACAGGTTTAGTAGCAAGTTGCACGGTATGTATGTGTGCGTAGTACGGTAAAATGGATGAGTCTGGTGCCTCCTCCTCTACAGACTGCACCTTGCATCTTACACATTATACCTTCTGCATTCTTCTTTCCGCGATCTTTCCGTCCATATTCTAGCTTCCACACTCTTACATTTAAAAGTTCATAAATACCAAACCGCAAGCGCGGTATATTAGACACCACGGCAGTTGGTAGCGCTAATCTTTATATAGATTTTGGCGCGCCCATCTGTCAATGACGTCACCAATATACAAATTAAATGCGCAATTTACCGAAAATATATATTAAATTCGCAAACAATTATGACAATAAGGTACTCACATAAACAGGTACGGCTTGCTGCGGGGCTTAGTTAAAGTTGGCGTCTGTTGACGTCCATCAGGACTGCTGATGGCCCCCTTTAAGATAGTTTACAGATGGTGACTGCTAGCGGGGCATGGCCTCCAATTCGTTCTAGGGGCATGGATTACGATTCGCCCTAGGCGACTTACAAATTTATCTTCTACCTAATATGTAGAGAACGGCAGGATCAGGTTTTATAGGGAACGGCAAACAAAGATAAACAGAAGGGAAATCTACATACTAGAGATAAAGACACGATACGATATCTGACACGACCACACTATTCGAAGTTCCAGGCAAAATAGCCACGTTACAGAGTCTCCCGGAAACTTCTAACCACTTTTGTTCCTACTCCACTCGCGTCGCGCGATCTGGCGCAAACGCACCCTGACGTGACGGAAATACACGCCAAGTCTTTTGAATTTTAAGGCGCGAAAACTTCCGCACATCAAGACTAAACTAAAAAATGTTTAGTGCCAATTTGGCACGTAACAACACAAAGCCTTCCACATTATACTTCCATAATTAACATTCCACATTTTTACTTCTACATTTTACTTTCAAACTTTTACTTCCACCTTCTACCTTCCACACTCTATTTTTCACATTCTACCTTCCATGTTTTACCTTCCACTTTTGAACGTAGTTATGCAATGGTAGACCAAGCGACGGAAAGACGAATTTTGACTTATTACTGAACCCTGTCGGAGAAAGGTTAAATATGGCAACAAAATCCAGTATCGATGTATCAATAAGAAGATATCTTTTTTAGCATAAAACCTAAGCGCCAATAACTCTAAATCACATTTTGTATTTTGCAATCTTAGACAATAAGCCCAGTAGAAAAGCAATTATATACTAAGAGACATGACATATCGCATTGATAGACCAAGGTTGTCACCATGTCTATTAATGCAAAATAATAGCTACGCCACATGTATTAAATAGTAGTTATTTTTAATAGAAGTAGGGTTATGTTGTAACAATAACTGCAACATACTGTTTTTTTTTAAATATTTATTATTATTATAGTACGTGCTTTATTAAGATGAATAATAATAGGATTACAATTGGATCGAGAGGACAAGTACTTACACATTTAGCGATACAAGGTGTTGGTATAAAGGCATAAAATAGCTGTTAAGGTTCAACATTTTTATTTTTAGGAATGTAGCCTATTTGATATAAAAACTATTCCACCAGAAAAGTAAAACAGTAAACCTGGAAAGAAGAATGATCTGACTACAATAGAGAGCAATTCACTGAAAAATATGAGTTACACGGAAAGGTTTGGAAATGCCCCAGATAAACAAAGACGTTCCAACGACAGTAAATGAATCAGTTGTTATTGAGATAGATGACCCTGAGTTGGTGCAGCTCATACAATCAGAACATTTTGTATCCTATGCTTATGAAACGACTACAAAAAAACAATGATTGTGAGACGTTAACAACTAGTCTCTCTCATGGTTATAAAACTGATTTTACAATGAAAAATAGGATCGTACGGAGACAGAATGGAGATTAGTCAGACTTCGTTTTACATGCTAGTGATAGATTTATAAACCCACCTCAAAAAATCACAACTGAAATAATAGTTATAGATGTGGAAAGCTTAAGAAATGAGCAGAGTATTCCAGATAATAACGTAGTTGCTAGTAGAATTGACAAAAATCTTGGCCAGCAAGAAATAACTAAAAATGTAGTTGATGCAGGTTTTAACAATCACAAAAAAAAACAGCTTACACAGGTCGTCCTAAAAAGGAAAGGAAGAAAAAGTTTGAGAATCAAACTAGGGAAACTCAAAAGAAGAAAGTTAATACTAACTAAGATTATATAACTACTAAGGGAAACCTTAAATTTGCCAAAGAATTCAGAGATTACCAATGTAATTGCAGGTTGAAATGTAATGAGCAATTGTCAACTGAGGAAAAGAAATCAATCTTTTGTAATTTTTAAAAAGCTGGTATGTACCAGGCCAGGTGTTTATTAATACACACTATGGTCAAAAAAGTTCCTGTTAAACGCAAGAGAGTAAAGGGATCTGATAAGAAAACTACTTCAATGAAGTACTTTTTATCAAATACAGTAGTATGTAGAAACATTTTTATGCAAACTCAACAAATTTCAAGTTGTTCAGTAAATGTGGCATTGAAAAAAAGATGGTACTGTGGACGATAGTCGAGGCAAAACTGGGGGTCACAATAAACTGTCCGATTCTAAAACTGAAAAAGTGATATAACATATATCCAAATTTTCACGGTATATTTCACATTATTGTCGGATTTCTACAAAAACAGAGCATCTTCATGCAGACATGACTCTTCCTTTGATGTATAAACTCTATTAGTAGGGTAAAATCAAGAAACCCACCGCCTCATTTCCCCCAGAATCCCTCATTTCCCCACACATCTGGACCAAAAAGTTTTCTTCGACTAACCATTTTTCATCTTTCGAGATAAATATATCTTAAATTTTTTATGTTTCGAGATAAATGAGCATCCTCATTTCCTCCCACATCTAAACCAAATAGTTTTCTTCGACTAACCATTTTTCATCTTTCGAGATAAATATATCTTAAATTTTTTATGTTTCGAGATAAATGAGCATCCTCATTTCCTCCCACATCTGAACCAAAAAGTTTAGCTACCTGAATCTCTAAGAATTTTTCAGATATCATCACCCCCAAGGGAGCTACCCTCATTTTAAGATTTCTTACCTGCTGCGATTTCTGACAATCCTTAAACATTTTTTTAGTCACGCGATACATCTTGTTAGCTTAGAATTTTATACACATCCCGAATCTGCAAACAGATTTAAAATCGGACTACTCCTTACAAAGTTACACTTTAAGCTCTCAAACCTCTAAATTTTGCTCTTTGCTTTATAAGCAAAACTAACAAATAGTTTTCTTTGTCTAGCCAACGCATCTTTCGAGATAAACCTATCTTGTTTGGTATCAATCAACACTAGATTTTTCTCAGCTACCCGAATCTCTAGGAATTTTTCTGATTGCATCACCCCAAGAGCTACCCTCATTTTGAAGATATTCTTACCTGTAGCGACCTTTTGAGCGTTCTTATAAACTTTTTAGTCACGCGATACATCTTGTCTTGCCTTAGTAATTTTATGCAGAATCTGAATCTGCAAACTGATTTGAAATCGGACCACGCTTACAAAGTTATACCCTTTTAATTCGCGATACTCCTAAACCAATTTTACGTCTTACTTTATAAGCAAAACTAACAAATACTTTTCAGAGTTTGTCTAGCAAACAATGCATGCTATCTGAGATAAACCATACCTTGTTTGGTATCAATCAATACTTAGACATTTTCATCAGCTACCACGAAAAATCATCTTAATAATTATGTTAGATTGCGCCATCCAGCCAGAGAGCTACCCCATTTGTAACGATTTCTTACCTGTAGCGACTTTTGAGTGTTCTATATCACCAATTTTCTTAGTCATAAGACCGCATACATCTTGTTAGTCTAAAGATTTTACACAGAATTTGACATCTGCAAACAGCATTTGCACAATCGGACCATCCCTTACAACCAGTTATACTTTATAGAGCTCCCAAACCACTTTAAATTGTATTTGCCGTCATATGACATATGCATTTAATCAACATATTTCCTAGATTAATCTGAACAACCGTCCAGAAAGGATTTTAGAAACGAGTCCTTTCAATAAGCCATAAGTGCATTAGTTGATGACTCCCTAAAATCATCTTTCAAACAGTAATGTGCTTTTCTGCAGAATTGCCTCAACAAACCCATGACTTACAAATTTTTCTGGTTTTACACATAATTACATGTACAAATGCTAAATTGTTGGATTTAAATACATAGACAGATACAACTGAATCGCACTTTAAGCTCAATGCTATGTGACGTCCATAGCTGCAAAGTAGTATAGAGGACAAACTAATTGCTTTACAATTATGTTACGTAAAGTGAAAGTAGCCTTTCTTTTATTAATTAGCGGGTATATGATTTGAGAAATACAATAGATATGCTCGATGCTAATAGGAAAGTACGTTAAATGCAAGTCAAATAACAACAATTTAATAGTGTTTACTGACCTACCTTAATTGTTTGTAAAGAAAAAATAAAATTATTAAAAAGTAACACCTTATTTATTTACCCCTTACTTGGACTATAGGACAGGGTATAATTTAAACTCCTTCATTTAAAATGTTGGTTTTTCTAAAACCCTTTACAACTGGTTGACTTTCTGTAAAATCCGTGCTGTTTCCTTGGTTGCTTAAGCTTTCTGTAAAGATATGAGACCAGGTTTAAGACTTTTCCAGATGTATAGAACCTGGAGAGTTACCAGATTAATGCGGCTAATTTTTGGAAACAATGAAGTTCCGAAGAAGAAATGCAAAGGTCATAAACCAAATAATAACGCCTTTAGGTTACATTTCACATCCCAATGATTTAATTTTTATTGAGAATCTTTTTCACTGTCGTATTCATGCATTCCTTTTGAGTTAGTTAAGTACACCCCGTTTTATTAATAATTTGAACCTTTAATTTTTTAATGTGTCTTTGTAAATAAGAGACTTGCTTATCTAAATTTAAACCAAGTACCTTAAATGTTTTAAATTTCCCAAATTTTTTTAACAGGGTTATTTTTTTTATTCGGTAACACTTTAAACCAAAAATAAAAACAGGATGTTTAATACTATTAATAATTTATGGAATTTGATACAATAGTAAACAAATTTAAAAGTTTTAAGAAACAAAGTTGTAATCTATAACGTGTGTAACAATTGAGCAAAATTACTTTTAGGAATTAATCATTAATATAAGCCTCCTTTTACCTTCCTTCTTCATTTATAATCACACTTATCCCATTTTATAACAGATCAATCTCCATAACTTTGAACTTGATGCACTCGTACGCAGGTTACACAATAACTATTACCCATCTTTCGTATCTCCATTTATATAATTCCTTTTCAAAATTGTTCAACATATACTTCTATTACAGGCTGTGCTCAGCCGCAATTTGAAATCTTTATCAATTGTATGTCAACAACATCGTTTCCAGTAGTCAGACCATTTAATCAGTGTTTAGCACGTCACGAGAGAATTGGCGAATTTGAAATTCCACTTGAAAAGTACACAATTTCTTCCAATCGAAGTAAGAGAATGTTATCGTAGAATCAGCACACATACCACTACAGCAAATAACTTGGATGGCAGGTTGAAGACCACCATATAAATCAAAACCAACTTCTAATATATGGTGGTGATAATTTGAAGGAAATTCGCCTAACCTATAGGTTGACTTACCAACTAGTTGGTTGATATTTAATTGCGGTACTCGCACATCACTTGTAACGTTAACACAAGAAAAATCCATCTTTAATTTATAATTTTAATCAAACTCGACGATACTTTGACGACTAATGCACTGGAACATGGCTCTCGCCTTTTATGCCGATGGTCGAGCGTGTGCAGCTCTTATTATATTAGTTGGCGTTATATGCAAGTCTTGACTGGAAAAGTGAGGTCTATAATTGTTTTATAGTGGGTTTTACCTGTATGTATTTAACCACCAACGCCATTTTAGAATTATTAAACAAAATTACTCTTAGCAGTATTTTAATATACCATCGTGTAAGATTTCAATTATTATTGTGTTTTCCTCAGGTTCTCAAATCCCTCGGAATTTTTCAAATCGAATGACCCTTACTGATTTGCAGAATAACCTTTTGCAATCACTGTATATAATTCATCTTTAATCTATTTCTAAACCGTATCGCTCTGTCTTTTGAGATAAACCCTGGTGTAACCTATAAATTAGTATAGAATTTTCCTGGGGAATTGAAATTAATTATCACGTCTTTTAAAATTAGTTCAACAAAGACCTGTATATATTGTATTAATATTCAAAACCTATCACAAAACACCTTTGCATTTTATTTAGATTTAGCTCGATAATGAGTTAAACTCCAAAAATATTTATTAGTGGCTAAATTGTTAAAATTTTCAATTAGTGAATCCACATACAAATAATTAAACCAAAGGTATAATACATATATTAATTCTATACGGTGACCTGAAAGTGGTTCGATAATCTATTTTAAATGTAGTTCAACATAAGACGTATATTCTAAATAAATTTAGTGAAATGTATGATCATTAGCCTTGCATTGTTTGTTGATGACGTCTGACTATTAATTTAATAAAGCACTTTCCACAATTCTAGTTAATATCGGGAATACACATTCTATAATTTGATTTAAATTGGGTTAATGTAAGGACAAACTTATCTAACTTTCCTCAACGTATTTAGGAATTTTATAAATCTTCCGCACATTATACCACGGAGTTGACTGCAAAATCAGATATGCAAATTCGAGAACTTGCTTTTATTAAAAAATCTTTGTGAAGATGTTGACATTATGGATTATATGATATTTACCAAAGAACTTTACACTTTTAGGGTTCTCAGATCGTTCACCTGCTAGATACTTTAAAGAACTAACGAAGAGTACTCCTAATATAGATCTGTTTCTGTTAGATGTTCAAGCGAAGATATAAAGGAAGATGTCCTACAGAACACATATTAATAAACAAATACAGTAATAGTGATATTGGGTCATTTACGAATTTAAGAACCTACCCAAGTTGTTTAAAACAGTATTTGTAACAAGCGAGTAGAAAATCCAGAATTTCCATCGCATTTACAGCATGTTTAAATTTTAACCCGAACTAAAATTTTGAACATATTAATCACACTTTTGTTTTCTTATACGTTTCAAATTGTTATTTCAACACAAATTAGCAGCAATAAATTATGTTAAGTTTCAAATAAACAATTCTGAAATATTTTGCAAATTACACACCCTTTAAAAATAATCACATTTTGTTATAATTCTTTTCAAATTAGTTATACCCATTTCAGTTACGTGGACATTTGAAAAATTAAACAATACAATGTATGCTTTATATTTTAAAACATAAACAATAATATATAAAATAATTTCTAAATTACATAATTCATTTTATGATAACAGTTGTGGTGGTTAAATTTTTATTCTAAAACTTACAATTTAGTATATATTCCATTTGAATATCTGCCAACAGTTTTATAAACCCCATCTCGATTATTTCCATAAAATCTCCAGATCCTCGGGCATTGATAACACTGCAGACTAGGTATCTTACGTATGACGTTGTACACAAAGAATTTTTCTATAAGTTCCATATTATTATATACTTATATCTATACTAATATTATAATTATATATTATATTATATATTAATATTATATCATTAAAGTCATTATATATTATATATGTCAATGTACCATATGGTCATATGGCATGTGGTCTATATGGTCATATGGTCATGTGGTCATATGGTCATATGTCAATATGGTCATGGTCATGTGGTCTGTGTCATGTAGGTTCTTGTGGTCATGTGGTCATGGTCATATGGTCAATATGGTCATTGGTTATGTGAGCAGAGATTAAATTTGGTATATAAGGAAGTAGTTTTGGGTTGAGCTTAGTTATAGTAAGACATTTTTCGAAAGATGTGCATCTAAGCAATCAGTGGTGCTCCAAACAATCTATTACAAAAGCAGCAGAGGATATCCTGGATGGCTCGAGTTTCTACGCTGCTAGTAAAAATTATAATATACCTAGAACAACGTTATGCAGATATGTTAAAAGGTTGCAGAACGTGAAGAAATTACATAATTCCAACGATGCATCCAGAGATGTTATACTCAGAAGTTAAAATACCTATACAGAATTATGATAACTTTGCTATTGCTAATGCAAAAGAGGATGGTAACATGGTCCATTGTTCCCATCTAACATACGAGCTATATTCGTGGGACCATCGAGTTGTGGAAACCAACGCTTTAATATCTCTGATCTTGCACGAGAACGGTCTTAGATTTCAAAATGTCTATGTATTTTCGAAGAGTTTGTATCAACCGAAATACGAATTGTTAAGAAACGTTTTACACCATTAAAAGAAGAAATTGGTTACCATGAGTTTGAAAATTACGATGATTTGATCGAACCCGAGATACCAAAGAAGATTCAATTATGGTTTTCGATGATATACCTGCAAACGAGCAAAGTAAAATCACTCAGTTTTTCTCGTTCGGTCGACATAAAGCAATAGATTCGTTCTATCTATGTCAAACTTACGCTAGTGCCTTAAAACATAGACTCAGAGATAACGCCAATGTAATCGCATTATGGAAACAGGTGAAACAATGACATTCTTTTGATCATAATTGCCACATGTATATCCGAAATTTAAAGAAATGTGTTTACAGTGTTGGATGAAACTAATTTATAACTTTGTTAAAGATTTTGATTTGGATAACGGTACATATAGGAAGAATTTCGACGAGTATATAAATATTTGATATTATTGAAAAAAGTTAGTTCCCATCCAAAGTTTCATTATGACGGACGTTAAAATTTTATTCTAATAAACGACAGTCTTCATCTTATGCAGGATACTGTACGAAAAAGTTTATAGCGTACAAAATTGAGATGCTACATCTCAGCAAAAATTCAAAGAGGTGCACAACAATTGATAATCCACTGCAACATAACCGCTTCCAAGTTGCAATCGATCACGGAAAAATCTCCATACCTACAACAAAGGTTAAAGTCGAAAACATGGACGTACCTATAAAGAAAATTAGCAACTCGTTCCAGAAGAACGTTCCATCTTTACTATGGATGTGTTAGCTAGAGACGAAGACGTAAAATATATACAAGTTGTTATGGAGTAAAGTATAACCGTCAATTGATACGCATAGTTTAGGAAAAGTATGTAGGAAATTGATTTAGAAAACAGTGACACAACCTAAAATAATAACGTTTATCTAGAGACTAGAGGTCTAACAAGAGTTATAATTATTTTTAAAGTCCTTAGCATTTTTCTTAAGAAATGTAATGATTTTGTTCATAGAATACATTCCATACCGGTTGCTTCGTGCTGCACACAAATCGGGTGCAATCGGTACATATCCGAATAGGAGTAGCTCATATAAAAGGACTGTTCGTAAAGTTATTATTTGTTGATTGTACGGTTCAAAGAGACAATATAACAAATATGTATAAAGACTTTGGAGAGGTTATTCGAAGATTTCGCAATGTTTCTACGAGTAAAAAAGCAGAATGTGGGCAACGCTTGATAGAAGGAGAAAATGTCTTATGTGTCAGTCATACGAGGAAGCAATACAGCACTGTGCTGCAGTGTTATCAATGCCCGAGGATCTGGATGATTTTATGGAAATAATCGAGGAGATGGGGTTTATAAAACTGTTGGCAGATATTCAAATGGAATATATACTAAATTGTAAGTTTTAGAATAAAAATTTAACCACCACAACTGTTATCATAAGAAATGAATTATGTGAATTTAGAAATTATTTTTGTATATATTAGCTTGTTTATGTTTTAAAATATAAAGCATACATTGGTATTGTTTAATTTTTCAAATGTCCACGTAACTGAAATGGGTATCTAACTAATTATGAAAAGAATTATAACAAAGATGTGTATTATTTTTTAAAAGGGTGTTATAAACGTTTTACAAAATTATTAATCAGAATTGTTTTATTTAAAACTATAACATAATTTTATTGACATCTATTAATATCTGTAGTTGAAATACAACAATTTAGAAACGTATAAGAAAACAAAAGTGTGATTAATAGTGTTACAAAATTTTCAGTCTTCGGGTTAAAATTTAAACATCGCTCGTAAAATGCGTGGATGGAAACCTGTTGTATTCTTCCATATACTCAACTTGTTTACAAATACTGTTTTCAAACAATCTTGGGTAGGTTCTTATAAATTGATAATATGATCCCAATATCACTATTACTGTATTTGCTTTAATTACATCATGTGCGAGATTCTGTAGGACATCATTCCTATTATATCTTCCCATTGCAACATCTAACAGAAACAGATCTATATTAGAGTACCTTTCCGTTAGTTCTTTAAAGTATTAGCATGGTTGAGAACGATCTGAGATACCCCAAAAGTGCTCTAAAGTTCCTTTGGTAAATATCATATAATTCCCATCAAATGTCAACATCTTCACTAAAGAATTTTATTTAAATAAAAACGCAAGTTCTCGAATTTGCATATCTGATTTTGCATGTCAACTTCCATAGTGGTATAATGTCGGAAGATTTGATATAAACTTCCTAAATACGTTGAGGGAGAAAGTATAAGTATAATTTGTCCTTACATTAACCCAATTTAAATCAAATTATAGAATGTGTATTCCCGTATATTAACTAGAATTGTGGAAAGTGCTTTTATTAAATTAATAGTCAGACGTCATCAACAAACAATGCAAGGCTAATGATCATACATTTCACTAAATTTATTTAGAATATACGTCTTATGTTGAACTACATTTAAAATAGATTATCGAACCACTTTCTAGGTCACCGTATAGAATTAATATATGTATTATACCTTTTGGTTTAATTATTTGTATGTGGATTCACTAATTGAAAATTTTAACAATTTAGCCACTAATAAATATTTTTGGAGTTTAACTCATTATCGAGCTAAATCTAAATAAAATGCAAAGGTGTTTTGCTGATAGGTTTTGAATATTAATACAATATATACAGGTCTTTGTTGAACTAATTTTAAAAGACGTGATAATTAATTTCAATTCCCCAGGAAAATTTATACTAATTTATAGGTTACACCAGGGTTTATCTCAAAAGACAGAGCGATACGGTTTAGAAATAGATTAAAGATGAATTATATACAGTGATTGCAAAAGGTTATTCTGCAAATCAGTAAGGGGTCATTCGATTTGAAAAATTCCGAGGGATTTGAGAACCTGAGGAAAACACAATAATAATTGAAATCTTACACGATGGTATATTAAAAATACTGCTAAGAGTAATTTTGTTTAATAATTCTAAAATGGCGTTGGTGGTTAAATACATACAGGTAAAACCCACTATAAAACAATTATAGACGTCACTTTTCCAGTCAAGACTTGCATATAACGCCAACTAATATAATATGAGCTGCACGCTCGACCATCGGCATAAAAGGCGAGAGCCATGTTCCAGTGCATTAGTCGTCAAAGTATCGTCGAGTTTGATTAAAATTATAAATTAAAGATGGATTTTTCTTGTGTTAACGTTACAAGTGATGTGCGAGTACCAATTAAATATCAACCAACTAGTTGGTAAGTCAACCTATAGGTTAGGCGAATTTCCTCCAAATTATCACCACCATATATTAGAAGTTGGTTTTGATTTATATGGTGGTCTTCAACCTGCCATCCAAGTTATTTGCTGTAGTGGTATGTGTGCTGATTCTACGATAACATTCTCTTACTTCGATTGGAAGAAATTGTGTACTTTTCAAGTGGAATTTCAAATTCGCCAATTTGCTCTGACTCAAAACAATCTGATTAAATGGTCTGACTACTGGAAACGATGTTGTTGACATACAATTGGATCAAGATTTCAAATTGCAGCTGAGCACAGCCTTTAATAGAAGTATATGGTTGTTGAACAATTTTGAAAAGAGAATTTATATAATATGGAGATTACGAAAGATGGGAATGTTATTGTGCTACCTGCGTACGAGTGCATCAAGCTATTAAATTTGCGAGAATTGATCTGTTATAAAATGAGCGAGTTAAGGTGTAGAAACTTTCCAGAATTTTACGAAAAATTTGTTGGTGATATAAAAAGTATGTGGAAATACGACGGAGGAAGAAGGGTTCAAACGTTATTAGAGGAGAGAGCAGTGCCAGTATTTCTCTGTCAAATGATTGCAGCAATTTAAATTACTTGACAGTGTTGGAACTTATTAAATGTTTCCCATTCAGTACTTAAAAGATGCAACTGCAAGGCAATCGGTTGCGCAAATGTTTAGAGATTTGGATATCCCAGATTCGCCAGACTCTGGTTACCACAGCGGTTTATAGATGTTATCAATACATGTATGTATTCTATTAAAACATATTTTGATAAAGTTTGTTTTTACATATTTGTATCGCCAACATTACCATAAATTATTAATAGACGTATTAAACTATCCTGTTTTTATTTTTAGGTTTAAAGTGGTGTACGCGGAAATAATAAACACAATATACCGCATGTTAACAAAAAGTTGTGGGGAAATTTAAAGACGAGTTTAACGGTGACTTGGTGTTAGAATTTGTAGGTAGTAAGGCTAAGTCCTACTGTATTGTACGCGAGAAGGACACGATTAAAAAAGATTAAAGGGATCTCAAAGTGTAGTTAAGTAAAACCGCGGGTGCTACAACCTATAACGAGCATATACCTCAAAAGGAATGGACATGCAACTACGTAGCAGTGCGTGGAGAATAAGAATTCTCTAATAAGAAATTAAAGTCATTGGGAAATGGTCGAAATGTGTAACCTATAAAGGCGATTATTAATTATGGTTTACTGACCGCGTTTGTGCACTCTTCGAGTGTCTTCGGTAATCTTCGATTGTTTCCAAAAAATATTCAAGCTCGCCATTTAATGTCGTGGTGTAACATCGTCCACGGTTGCTTTATACATCCGTCGGCAGCAAAGTACTTAAACTCTGGGTCTTGCAGTATCGCTTTTACAAGAATAGCTTACAGCAACACAAGGAAAACAGCACGGTATGTCATTACAGTAAACGTTCAACTCCAACAGTTGTTAAAGGGTCTTGTACGAAACAACCAACATCTGTGTAAAGCGTGCGAGATGGAGGTGTTAAAGTCTGCATACCCTAGTCCTAATAGTACAGCAAGCTACACATGGGGCATAAATAAATAAGGTAGTTACTATATTTGAATATATTTTATTGTGTTTCCTGTACAAACAATTAAGGTAGGTCAGTAAACACTATTAAATTGTTGTTATTTGACTTGCATTTAACGTACTTTCCTATTAGCATCGAGCATATCTATTGTATTTCTCAAATCATATACCCGCTAATTAATAAAAAGAAAGGCTACTTTCACTTTACGTAACATAATTGTAAAGCAATTAGTTTGTCCTCTATACTACTTTCACTATACGTCACATAATTGTAAAGCGATTAGTTTGTTCTTGTCTATGTATTTTCCAACAATTTAGCATTGTACATGTAATTATGTTAAAACCAGAAAAAATTTTAAGTCATGGGTTTTTGCGACATTCTGAGAAAAGCACATTACTGTTTGAAAAAATGATTTTAAATACTAAGCACTTATGGCTTATAAAGGACTGTTTCTAAAATCCTTGCGGTTTTAGATTTCTAGGGAAATAGTTGGTTAAAGCATATGTCATAGACGAGCAAAACAATTTAAAGTGGTTTGGGAGCTTTAAAGTATAACTTTGTAAGGGATGGTCCGATTTCAAATCTGTTTGCAGATTCAAATTCTGTGTAAAATTTTAGACTAACAAGATGTATCGCATGACTAAGAAAATTTATAAGAACACTCAAAAGTCGCTACAGGTAAGAAATCTTAAAATGGGGGTAGCTCTCTGGGGGATGGCGCAATCTAAAAAATTCCTAAAGATTCGGGTAGCTGAGAAAATTCTAATATTGATTGATACCAAACAAGGTAGGTTTATCTCGAAAGATGCATTGGCTAGACAAAGAAAAGTATTTGTTAGTTTTGCTTATAAAGCAAAGAGTAAAATTTAGAAGATCAGGACTTAAAAGGGGTATAACTTTGCAGGGCGTGGTCCGATTTCAAATCAGTTTGCAGATTCAGATTCTGCATAAAATTCTAAGCTAACAAGATGTATCGCGTGACTAAAAAAATGTTTAAGGATTGTCAGAAATCGCAGCAGGTAAGAAATCTTAAAATGAGGGTAGCTCCCTTGGGGGTGATGATATCTGAAAAATTCTTAGAGATTCAGGTAGCTAAACTTTTTGGTTCAGATGTGGGAGGAAATGAGGATGCTCATTTATCTCGAAACATAAAAAATTTAAGATATATTTATCTCGAAAGATGAAAAATGGTTAGTCGAAGAAAACTATTTGGTTTAGATGTGGGAGGAAATGAGGATGCTCATTTATCTCGAAACATAAAAATTTAAG
The DNA here is from genome assembly GCA_036346225.1 of Platerodrilus igneus. NCBI lineage: Eukaryota > Metazoa > Arthropoda > Insecta > Coleoptera > Lycidae > Platerodrilus > Platerodrilus igneus. Next base: position 3,482,738 of record JARFIW010000822.1, read on the forward strand.
ATATATTTATCTCGAAAGATGAAAATGGTTAGTCGAAGAAAACTTTTGGTCCAGATGTGTGGGAAATGAGGGATTCTGGGGAAATGAGGCGGTGGGTTTCTTGATTTTACCCTACTTCTATTGCCAGGATTATGAAAACCCTGTGTCCCTAGCATTGTACAAGACAAAATTTTATAAAAATTTAATGTCAAGCGTAAGCCGCTTTAAAAGACACCTGTAATGTTGGTGAAGGTCTTGTTGTTCAAAAAAAGATACAACCACAGCAGACTCTCAACAAAAGCAGAAGAAAAAATTTTTAAAGAAAATTTTTATTTTATGGTTTGGGAAAAGGGTTTTTGAAAAATTTTTAAAACTAAATTTTTTTAAAATTTTTCAAATTTTTTTAAAGGAAAAGGGTAAAAACCTCCAAAAATTTTAAGTGAAATGGTTGGGAATAACTTTTAATAATTCCAAATTTAATTTGAAATTCTTCCATTGAATTTCAAATAAAATTTTACAACGTATAAAAATTTTTAAGAAACCCCAAACCTTAAAAATTTTAAATTTGGTATTCGAAATTAAAAAAATTGGTTTTATTTTCATAATGATTAAGGGTTATTCTGAGTCTTGGTAAAAAAGTTTGTTAATGATAAAAACTATACCAAAGAAAAACTATTTTTCTTTGGGGGAATTAAAACCATTTAAAATCTTGTTTAAAAATCAAATAGAATTTTAAAAAACAATTTTTTTTTAAAGGTGTAAAATTTTAAAATATTTGGTATAAAATCTTAAAAATTAAGCTTTTAAATTAAGGTTTTGGATCAGATTTAAAATTGGGTTTCCAAATCGGCCCAAATATAGTCTATTTAAGGAAAAAGAATGTTATCCACTCTTTTATTAATGAGAAAGATCTAATTTAGGTATTAATTTAACATTCTATATTGAATTATGAATTTTTCCACCTCAACTTTTAAGAAACGGTTCTGGAAATTTTTTTTGATAAACTCAGCCATAGAACCCTGTCGAAAATTTTAAATATTCTAAATTTTAAAAAGTTTTAACTGTCAAAAAATACCCAAACCAAAACCCGCACAAACCCTAAGCTGACTGACAATTTAAAATTAAATAAAGACAAAAACAGAATTGACTGAAAATTGCTATATGAATATACCACATTGTACGCATATCTATGGAAAAATATTATATATATTGATTTAAAATATTTTAAAACAAATAATTAAGTTTATAAACTTCAATATAATTTTTAAATCCTAGATTTTTAAAATGTACTAGATTTTAGAATGAATCTATTAACGGTTCAAACGGCAATTAATTGTATATTATATTAGAATATATTTTAATTATTTATTAAAATAACATATGTAATATAGATTGGAATAAAGATTTCTGTAGTCAGCAAATGGTAGACGCTTCAAATGGAATAATGTCTAAAGTGTATGTGATGGTGTGCATATCAATTGTATTAGGTGATTGGATCTGAGGTGTTTAAATGTTGGCAGAACAATGATAGTTGATAATGTGGTAAGTTTTGAATAAATGTAACCTACCACAATAGTATGAGAAAATCGCATAAACATGTATTTGTAGTTGCTAGTTTGTTAAGATGATAGCAGTCACAATTTTGGTATGTTTAATTTCAAAATAATTTGGGTTCTAATAATTTTTATACGGGTTTTTTTAAATTTTAAAAGTTTTAAAAAATTAATTTGTTTATTTAAAAATTTTAATTACATTCAGTTTCGTTTTTTTAGAAACTTAAAAAAAAATTTTTTCCCAAAAATTTGCCCAAAACTTTTATTTAATTTTTAAAAAATTTTGGTTAAAATTTGAAATTATCAATAAATTTCTTTTTTTAAAACACAAACTTAACTCTTCCTTTTTCTTTCTAAAAAAAAAAAATTTTTAAATTTTAGTATACTTTTAAAATTAATATAAACTTGTTTTTTAAAATTTGAAATTTATAAAAAATTTTTTAAATAAAGAAAACTAATTTGTTTTTCTTAACCCAATTTAAATAAATTATAAATGTGTATTCCGTATATTAACTAGAATTGTGGAAAGTGCTTTATTAAATTAATAGTCAGACGTCATCAACAAACAATGCAAGGCTAATGATCATACATTTCACTAAATTTATTTAGAATATACGTCTTATGTTGAACTACATTTAAAATAGATTATCGAACCACTTTCTAGGTCACCGTATAGAATTAATATATGTATTATACCTTTTGGTTTAATTATTTGTATGTGGATTCACTAATTGAAAATTTTAACAATTCTAGCCACTAATAAATATTTTGAGTTTAACTCTATTATCGAGCTAAATCTAAATAAAATGCAAAGGTGTTTTGCTGATAGGTTTTGAATATTAATACAATATATACAGGTCTTTGTTGAACTAATTTTAAAAGACGTGATAATTAATTTCAATTCCCCAGGAAAATTTATACTAATTTATAGGTTACACCAGGGTTTATCTCAAAAGACAGAGCGATACGGTTTAGAAATAGATTAAAGATGAATTATATACAGTGATTGCAAAAGGTTATTCTGCAAATCAGTAAGGGGTCATTCGATTTGAAAAATTCCGAGGGATTTGAGAACCTGAGGAAAACACAATAATAATTGAAATCTTACACGATGGTATATTAAAAATACTGCTAAGAGTAATTTTGTTTAATAATTCTAAAATGGCGTTGGTGGTTAAATACATACAGGTAAAACCCACTATAAAACAATTATAGACGTCACTTTTCCAGTCAAGACTTGCATATAACGCCAACTAATATAATATGAGCTGCACACGCTCGACCATCGGCATAAAAGGCGAGAGCCATGTTCCAGTGCATTAGTCGTCAAAGTATCGTCGAGTTTGATTAAAATTATAAATTAAAGATGGATTTTTCTTGTGTTAACGTTACAAGTGATGTGCGAGTACCGCAATTAAATATCAACCAACTAGTTGGTAAGTCAACCTATAGGTTAGGCGAATTTCCTCCAAATTATCACCACCATATATTAGAAGTTGGTTTTGATTTATATGGTGGTCTTCAACCTGCCATCCAAGTTATTTGCTGTAGTGGTATGTGTGCTGATTCTACGATAACATTCTCTTGCTTCGATTGGAAGAAATTGTGTACTTTTCAAGTGGAATTTCAAATTCGCCAATTTCTCGTGACGTGCAAAACACTGATTAAATGGTCTGACTACTGGAAACGATGTTGTTGACATACAATTGGATCAAGATTTCAAATTGCGGCTGAGCACAGCCTTTAATAGAAGTATATGGTTGTTGAACAATTTTGAAAAGAGAATTTATATAATATGGAGATTACGAAAGATGGGAATGTTATTGTGCTACCTGCGTACGAGTGCATCAAGCTATTAAATTTGCGAGAATTGATCTGTTATAAAATGAGCGAGTTAAGGTGTAGAAACTTTCCAGAATTTTACGAAAAATTTGTTGGTGATATAAAAAGTATGTGGAAATACGACGGAGGAAGAAGGGTTCAAACGTTATTAGAGGAGAGAGCAGTGCCAGTATTTCTCTGTCAAATGATTGCAGCAATTTAAATTACTTGACAGTGTTGGAACTTATTAAATGTTTCCCATTCAGTACTTAAAAGATGCAACTGCAAGGCAATCGGTTGCGCAAATGTTTAGAGATTTGGATATCCTCAGATTCGCCAGACTCTGGTTACCACAGCGGTTTATAGATGTTATCAATACATGTATGTATTCTATTAAAACATATTTTTGATAAAGTTTGTTTTTACATATTTGTATCGCCAACATTACCATAAATTATTAATAGACGTATTAAACTATCCTGTTTTTATTTTTAGGTTTAAAGTGGTGTACGCGGAAATAATAAACACAATATACCGCATGTTAACAAAAAGTTGTGGGGAAATTTAAAGACGAGTTTAACGGTGACTTGGTGTTAGAATTTGTAGGTAGTAAGGCTAAGTCCTACTGTATTGTACGCGAGAAGGACACGATTAAAAAAGATTAAAGGGATCTCAAAGTGTAGTTAAGTAAAACCGCGGGTGCTACAACCTATAACGAGCATATACTCCAAAAGGAATGGACATGCAACTACGTAGCAGTGCGTGGAGAATAAGAATTCTCTAATAAGAAATTAAAGTCATTGGGAAATGGTCGAAATGTGGAACCTATAAAGGCGATTATTAATTATGGTTTACTGACCGCGTTTGTGCACTCTTCGAGTGTCTTCGGTAATCTTCGATTGTTTCCAAAAATATTCAAGCCTGCCATTTAATGTCGTGGTGTAACATCGTCCACGGTTGCTTTATACATCCGTCGGCAGCAATACTTAAACTCTGGGTTCTTGCAGTATCGCTTTTTAACAAGAATAGCTTACAGCAACTACAAGGAAATACAGCACGGTATGTCATTACAGTAAACGTTCAACTCAACAGTTGTTAAATGGTCTTGGTACGAAACAACCAACATCTGTGTAAAGCGTGCGAGATGGAGGTGTTAAATCGTCTGCGTGATACCCTAGTCCTCGAATTAGTACAGCAAGTCTACACATGGGTCATAAATAAATAAGCGTAGTTACTATATTTGAATATATTTTATTGTGTTTCCTGTACAAACAATTAAGGTAGGTCAGTAAACACTATTAAATTGTTGTTATTTGACTTGATTTAACGTACTTTCCATTAGCATCTGAGCATATCTATTGTATTTCTAAATCATATACGCCGCTAATTAATAAAAAGAACAGGCTACTTTTCATTTACGGTAACATAATTGTAAAGCAATTAGTTTGTCACTCTATACATACTTTCACTATACGTCACGATAATTGTAAAGCGATTAGTATTGTTCTTGTCTATGTATGTTTCCAACAATTTAGCATTGTACATGTAATTATGTTAAAACCAGAAAAATTTTAAGTCATGGGTTTATTGTCGACATTCTGAGAAAAGCACATTACTGTTTTGAAAAATGATTTTAAATACTAAGCACTATATGGCTTATATAAGGACTGTTTCTAAAATCCTTGCGGTTTTAGATTTCTAGGAAATAGTTGGGTTAAAGCATATGTCATAGACGAGCAAAACAATGTTAAAGTGGTTTGGTGAGCTTTCAAAGTATAACTTTGTAAGGGATGGTCCGATTTGCAAATCTGTTTGCAGATTCAAATCTGCTGTAAAATTTTAGACTAACAAGATGTATCGCATGACTAAGAACAATTTATAAGAACACTCAAATAGTCGCTACAGGTAAGAAATCTTATAAATGGGGTACGCTCTGGGGATGGCGCAATCTAAAAATTCCGTGAAAGATTCGGGTAGCTGAGAAAATTCAATATTGATTGATACCAAGACAAGGTAGGTTTATCTCGAAAGTATGCATTGTGCTAGACAAAGAACAAGTATTATGTTAGTGTTTGCTTATAACAGCAAAGAGTAAAATTTAGAGTAGATCAGGACTTAAAAGGTATAACTTTGCAGGGCGTGGTCCGATTTCAAATCAGTTTGCAGATTCAGATTCTGCAATAAAATTCTAAGCTAACAAGATGTATCGCGTGACTAAAAAATGTTTAAGGATTGTCAAAATCGCACAGGTAAGAAATCTTAAAATGAGGGTAGCTCCTTGGGGTGATGATATCTGAAAAATTCTTAGAGATTCAGGTAGATAAACTTTTTGGTTCAGATGTGGGAGGAAATGAGGATGCTCATTTATCTCGAAACATAAAAAATTTAAGATATATTTATCTCGAAAGATGAAAAATGGTTAGTCGAAGAAAACTATTTGGTTTAGATGTGGGAGGAAATGAGGATGCTCATTTATCTCGAAACATAAAAAATTTAAGATATATTTATCTCGAAAGATGAAAAATGGTTAGTCGAAGAAAACTTTTTGGTCCAGATGTGTGGGGAAATGAGGGATTCTGGGGGAAATGAGGCGGTGGGTTTCTTGATTTTACCCTACTTCTATTGCCAGGATTATGAAAACCCTGTGTCCCTAGCATTGTACAAGACAAAATTTTATAAAAAATTTAATGTCAAGCGTAAGCCGCTTTAAAAAGACACCTGTAATGTTGGTGAAGGTCTTGTTGTTCAGAAAAAAAAGATACAACCACAGCAGACTCTCAACAAAAAGCAGAAGAGAAACACAAAACTCGCTTAGAAATGGCTGAATCTGCACGAAATTTGATGAATGAACATTTTAAAAATCAAGAGAAGACAAACTTATAGAAACTGAGTGTATAATCTTTCGATCTGGAAAATATTGCCTTTTCCTAGAATACCAACCAACATTGTGTTTTATAACCGACAGTTATTGTTCGATAACTTTAGAGTACTTGATTCTCAGAAAAGAGGATTTTGCTACAGTCGGGTAGAAGGAAGTGCCGAACGTAGAGCCCAAGAAATTGTGCCGATCATGTTTAAGGAAACAATTCATTCAGATACGTACAACATAGGAATCAAATGACATCTTATATTGCAACAACGGCTTCTATGGGGCCAAAAGAAATATCTAGATTATTTGGAAATATTTAAAGGTGTTGTTAGAGAAAATTGGACGAAACCCAAAGTGTGACACAGTTGAAAATGAATTTGATTTTATTCAGAATGGAATCATGCTTAAATTGAAACGCTTTAAGTGCCTAATACCGGAAAATTTAGAATGTAAACAGTTGGAAAGATGAAAAGAAGAACTGGTTGCAAAATATAAAACGAATCCAACGAAAAGGAAGTCTGATAAAGTACTGGTCTGACAAATAATATTGTTAAGGAAGCTGACACAAATTTTAAAATGACAACAGAAAACTTGGTTGAAGTCAACATTGGTAAGAAGCTGAATAAAAGTAACTCTATGCTAAACAAAACGTCAAAACGAACCAACAGCAACAATCGTGCTAGGTCTCGTCAAAGTAGGTCTAGTCAAAGTATTGTTAAGCAATATAGCAGTCACAGCAAATTCCTCTCTAGTAAATTTAAACAGTTATGGCCCAAGAGAAAGCCCATAAGTAGAGAAAAACTTCAAGATCTGAAGTCCATGTATCATTTAATACCAAAGGACTGTTTGATTTTTACAATGGTTAATGGAGTAATGATTCTGTAACAGATGACGAAGGATTCTCAGGTGCTTTGAACTTTGAGTTAGAAGAAGAGTTAGAATAACATAGTCTTCAGCCTTAAGCACAGTGTTTCTATATGAACTTTTAAATAAAATACATATTTCACTTTATCTTTAAAAAAAGAAGTTTGCTTTTTGGTCAGCTATTTTATTCAAAATATATTTTTTAGAATACCATTTGTTTTTGTATGGAATTCCACCAGCTGTTGATTTATCAGACTACACACCCATTGACTATCTTTCACAAATACCATCTTAAGCATTCGTAGAATAAGCGCCATCAGACGTATAGCCTATAATTGCTATTCTATAAAACAAAAATAATGTTTTTTAACAATTGTAGACTAAGCTACATTTTAACTCATATAAACAATTAAAAGTATTTACCAAAGGGTTTGTTATAGATTATATAAAATACATTAGTTTTTACATAACTGTACCGAAAACCACTTGTGATTGTTGTTTCTGTAGCGTGTAATAGAACGTTTTGCAATAGCTCAAATATCTAAAAATACACTTTCTGCCACTTAGTCTACTGTTGCATAACTACGTTTATTTTACTTTTTATATGTTTCCGCCACATACTACTTTCCACCCAACGATTTCTACAACTTACCGTCCACATATTTCCTTCCACACCGTTTTTTACACTCTAGACGTCTGCATTGGTCAACGGACACTTTTAGACTGAACAATTTGACCTTTAACGTACTTTTAATTACTTCACTTTTTCCACGTAATTGCGAACATCATATTCTGTCAATACGTCAAAGACACCATTTCTAATAACTACGCCATTCTTTGTTTACCTCTACTTTTCTAACGTAGTACTACACAGCAATAAAAATGCGCAGTTAAGAATTTAAATTTATTAAATTAAACATCTTTGATAACAAACTTTATTATAATTTTATTAAATATATACTAGCACCCACTGTGCTATCCGGAATCGGAAATGTCCAATCTTCTAAATAATTGTATGCGCGATTGTCTCACACCTTTATCTTCCAGGAATCAGACAGTACGGCAATAATTAATTCCAATAGCGCCAAATAATTCGCATTGCTGCTATCATTAAATTAACAATTACTCACACGGCTCTCACTTTCCGAAGCAATGTTAACCCGCTCCTTATCTGTTATATTTCCAGATACATTTGTAACAAAATTCATTGCGAACAAATGCAGCGTTCTGTCAAGCACGTGCCAAACGATTTCCGTCGTGTAGTAGACAATAACTTTAATGGTTACTTCTTGGTCGCGGTTCATTGAGACTAGGAACGTCAAATGTTTCCACATTTTGAACATGATTGTTTGGCAATTATTTAAAACCCGCACCTTTTCCAATCCTTTTACGTAGATGTTAGCATACGGTTATATAAACTTCTGCAAGGATAGAGTCGGAAAACCTGGTGATAATTAGCTTGCTGATGTTTCCCAAACTAAGTTCAATTAAGTGCTTCTGAAGCAATGCGTTACGTTTCTTGAAATCTTCATTTAAGTAGGTAAAATCTAGAGTCATCTCCAATATTTCGTGACATATATTGTCGATTTCCATATCAAACACTGCCGCTTTTTTAACGAAAAATTCGCTTGTTTTATACTGGAAGTTTTGTATTGTATCCAGAATGTACGCCATATTTTCTCTTTTAGGCCTGATTAATAAATGTCCAAACTTGGAACTAACTCAAATACACTAAATTAAATCTATTGTGTTAATCCAGCTTCTCTGCTATCAGCCATGCAACCAATAGTTCCTGCCCATAGTTCGGTTTTTCCACTACGTACTTGTCGGGTGCTGCTGTAGGCTGAATCTCCTCGCCATAAAAAATCATCTAGGATTGGCTACCTTTCCAAATCTTCCAAGATAGGTTATGGGTACTTTAACAATTTTGAATAGTTTCGTGCTCCAATTCAGATGAAATTGTTCGTCAGACATCTTTATGGTTGGAAATGTTCTTATAATGTGATCGTTTCAGTATGAATAATTGGTACAAAGTTCTCTTACTAAAGAAACCTATCACAATTTTCAATTTCACAAATAGCAAGTGTGAAAAGCATTAAAATATGTTGGTGAATTAATTGTTCGAGCAGGGTGTTGTATAAAGCTCAAGGTGAATAGTTTTTACAGTTGGCCACGATAACAAGTTAGTAATTTGTTCTACACAAACAAATTTCTGACGAACTAGTTCAAAGTTTGGTTTAGTTAGTCAAAAATCATGTCCTTTATATCAAATGAATTCAAAGGTACATATTGTTTTTGTAAAATTAAGTAGTTAGCGATCATTATTTTAAATACAACACAAATCCCAATTGTTTATTTTATCAAAAAACAGTCCGATTCGTTTACTACCAGAATTTAACAAATTTTCCCTGTATAATCGTTACAAAGATTACAAGGTAATTAAGAAGCACTTGCGTGTACATATACGATGAATTTTTAAACTCGTTTCGCAATGACGAATTCCACACGCTGGCCAAAGTTTTACTCTCCTCCCAGCCAAATATTTTAACATATACGGTGTCGGGTTATGATCACATTTTCATGTAAACAATTTTGACATTCCATTTGCTTAGGTTAAATTATTTTTGAAAGAAAATTACTTAAACCCCAGATTTATAGTTAATATTTTTCTCGTGGGCAAGAATGCTTTCTTTTTTTGTCGCGTTGCAGCTAACCGGCTCCCTGGCTACCTGGATTGCGAAACGGGAAAACTAAAATAACCTACATCACTTACTCACATAAACTCGAAACACGCACACGCCCACTCCACTTTACTTCCCGAACTTATATCACGCATACGTGCATGCCATTATACCTATACACACTCAAAGCTGAACCTTTCAGCATCTTTTGTTTTTCATGTCAGAAAACACACAAGTTTTCAGATTCTTGTTTTTCCAGGTTCCTTTTGGCAATTAGGGAAACATTGTGGTAAATAATATGTGAATATCAATTGCAGTTGGAGCAAAGAAACAAAAAATTATTAAGCAAATTCTACTGCCACTAAGGATAAAATAGTATATTACATTACTAGTGTAGAAAGTGACCCATTTTACACGAGTGGGAGAGTTATCGCACAAGGCGTCAGTTTAGTGCGACAATCCCACGAGTGTGAAATGGCACTTTCGACACGAGTACTGTACACGATTTTTCCGACGACCACAACTAATGAAAAAAAATTAAGAAAGATATTTTAAAGATATTTTAAAGAAACGTACACTGTTGCTTTTTCCCTTAAACACCTTGCCTTGATGTAAGGTCATGCGATCGTTTAGTGGTTATGTCGAACAAACTCTACATCGTGTTTTTGGCATTGGGCATGTTGAGTCGTCTAGGTAATTAATGTACTAATATCTCGTTCGTCATACACTCTAGAGTTGAAAATTATTTCAACACTACAGTGATGTTTACCTTCGCACTATAAGGTGATATTTGCACTCGCACCCTAGAGTGATATACGTCACTTTCTAAATAAATAAGTAGTGTGCACTTTGTTATTTTCATAAGTGGTCGTCGGGGAAAACATTATTTGATATACCTTGTGTAGTGATTCCGAAACTCAACGAAAATATTGTGTTAGGGTGCGATTGGTTCAGTAGAAATAGTTCTTTTAGGTTTTGGTAATGGATTTTTAAGTATACCATCGACAGAGTTAACCAGTAAAATGTTTTATAAGGGAGAGAAAGAAAAAACAGTTAGCGTTAAATTTAATACGCGAGGCACCGACATTCTAATTTGGAGTTACGAGAAGCTGTTGTGGGAGCACTGTGTTTTGATAATAAAAGAAAGGCAGATTTTATGTAGTATTAAATAGATATGAACAGGTTTTTCGGAAACGCCTGGGAGTATTAAGGGGCACGAAAACAAAATTCGAATACGTGATAGTTCATCATTTCTTAAAGTAATGTATAAAATTGCAATTGCACACCTTCAAGAAACGCAACACCAAATTGATGAATTAACGAGGTCGAAGGTTTTTTTGGTTGCTCAAACAGAATACGTTTCATCATAAACAGCAGTGTTAGACGCGCGACTTCTTAATTTGCAAACGGTAAAAACCACATCATTACCCCACGCCCAGACTAACTTTTAATAAGATTGCAAGAAGGGTAGTATTTATTGACGTTGGATATGACGTCGTCCTACTATCAAATCCTACTCTGGGAGCAGGATAGACCTCTTATGTGTTTAATGTATTATCATTCTGATTATTGACATCAGTTGCAGGTTTCATATAGGCTTACAATCGAAGCAGAAGTTTATGTTGTCCAGGGCGTTAAGTCTTTGCAGCTGACTGTACGTTAGATTGACTCTTTAATGGTTAATTCTAGAATCGTCTACAAAACATATAAGTCATTTGAGAATCTGATTCTTTTAATGCATAGTTCTTTAGAAAATTCTATATATTTTGATACTGAAATTGAAGTTTCAAGTGACGTTTTCGCGCGGTCATATTTTTAATACGTTTTTAGAACATAGTTATTCGAGATTTCCTGGATTTCGTAACGTGCGGGAGCTACGAAGAATTTTGGGACTTGAGAACTATGATGGACATTTGTGAATAATTCATTCATGCGCGTTGTATCTGTTTTCCTGTTCAGTGCTGATGATCGTATTTTCGATCTTTTATCTTTAAATTCACGATATGTTCGTTACCCCATCTTTCCTTTTTGCTCTTGGTTTAGATTCCTGTTGATGTCACCAGGATTAATTTTATTCCATTCTCTAGAGGTTCGAAGTTTTATATATTCAGAATTTTTACTGGTTCTTCAAGCTTACTGATATTTATTTTTAGTTTTAAGCGTGTCTGTTTCGTTTGTTTTTCATTTTTAATCTATCCGGCTCAATACTTTTGTGGTCGGTCTTGTTGCTATTTTGGGGTTTCTATTTTTTTTCTTTCTTTTTTCATTTCTTTGTTGTTTTAGTTTTAAACGAATTTTCTTTTCGTTTGTTTATGTTTCTTTTTTTCTCATGGGCTGATACTGGTCGCTTCATTAATTTGGCTTTCCTATCCCGACCTTTTAATTTTGTTTGGAGATTTGTTACGTTTTATTTTGAACATCCCGTACATTTTGCTCGGTTAATAATCAATACGCGAGTCCAATAATTTTCTAACTTCAAATCTTTTGTTTAAAAACGACAAGTTTAGGTTACAATTAAATAGTTTACATCCTGTATATTTTATTTTTCTGCAATAAATACGCTTTCGAATAATTCCTCAATTTAAATCTATTTGATTTTAAACGTAAAGTTTATTTGCTATAATTAAATAGTTCATAGCCTGTTTTTAGGTAACCTTCAATTTGTTCAACATTACAACCGCGTATAATGGGTTTTGTCTATTGTGACAAAGTAGCGACTTGTTGGAATAAGGTCGCGCAGTATTCTCCGGTAAAACCGTGTTTTCCAGGTTGAATCACGTTTCGATAACACGGATGTTTAGATTTTGAATTAGTGTCATTTAAATTCGTTCTGAATTTGATACTGCAGCCCGTGCGACGAAATATGTTCTACATTACTCGTTCTATCACTTTAAAACCAATGCACGTTTATAGTTGTTTTGTCAATTAGAGATGTCTTGCGTATTTTGGTGAGTGTATGCGCGGTTACCCCACCTAACCAGATTCTATTTTTAGCTTTCTTTGCTGGAGGCCAAAGGCGTTCTTTCTGGGTGTAGCCCACCTGTTCGTTGTCGTGGACCAGTTGCTGTAGTTACGATGGTAGCTACGTTGTTATGCTGACTTCCTACCCCGGCGGTTGGCAAGTTAAGTATCCTGACGCAGAGAGGTATGTAATTTGTGTCCTGTTATGCATGTCAAGGATTTATATTTATCAACGGTGGATGGTGTAAAACCAGTCCACCATACTTGTTGAACAGCTGGTTTTGCTGGTGCTTCTGGATATGCGTTGTTAATTCTTGCTACAACGTGGGCTGTATTTAATGCTTAAGTTTAACACCTGTACTTGATGGAAAACTTAAATTTATCTTTAATACTTTAAAATTTAACATACTTGCTAGGGAGTAAATTTACATTCAATACCTAATTTAAACATACTTGCGATTGAAAATTTTTAAAGATTAATTTTCCTTTTTTTACTGAGTTTTATTACATGTTAGCCGCGAAGTGCGCACTTAGTAGATTCACTATCCAATTTGTCCGTATAATATATTTGTTGGCGTGGAAACGGTAACGTTTATTTTATTGCGTTCTCTTGTTTGTACCGAATTATGTATTTAATTTTTTTTTATTTGTTAATAGATTATCGTGGGCGATGTGCTTTGGGTTTCCTTTTGTTTTTTTTTGGTATTTAGCCCCCCACCCCCCACCCCACTGTCTGTGGTTGATAGTTAGCCTGGTATTTACGTTTTCTTCCGGCTACGCCAGTGTACGTAGCAGGTTTTTCAATTGTGTGTCTCGAAATATTAAGTAAAGAAATTCATTTTATTATTATTATTATTATTATTATTAAAGGTCTTTATTGCCTTAAATTGATTTGTACAGTATATATATATATATATATATATATATAAACTAAAGCAAATTATGAATAAGAAATAAATTTAAGGAACAATGGGCGAAGTTCATCTTAGTAGCAAAACTACTAGATGTTCTTCCACTTAACCCACATTCGCAATTGTAAAACTTAAAACAAGAAACAAAAAAATCAAAAATAATGTATACAAAATAAAGAAAAGGAAAAAAAATTAAATTAATACAAAAAACACATTTCATATAAGTAATAGCTTATAGAGTTACAGTGCAAACTATAAAACAAAAGATGCCTCTCAAAGAAGCTTTTGATACAGTAATTTTTAAATCTTATAATGCCTACCGATTTAATTTCATCCACTATTGAATTATACAATTTTGTTATATTGTACGTATACGAACGTTTAAATAGCTCAGTGTGGTGAAATGGAGGTGTCAACGTTCCTTATGTCGAATATTGATATTATGAACGTCTGTTCGAAAGGTAATCTTATCATACAGATATTGTGGAGCCTTATTGATTATGATTGAATGAAATAGAGATGCAGCATGCAGGTTTCGTCTTGCAGACATGGTTAGCCACTTAGATTCAGCTCTTTTACAACTAATTCGATCATACTTTCTCAAGCCATATATCAACCTAATACAGGAGTTTTGCAATTTCTGAATTCTATTAATATCAACAGATGTTAAGCACGGACCATATACTACATCTGCATAATCTACACAAGATAAAACCAATGACTTGCATAGAATTGTTTTTGTCGATGCACTTAGTATATCACGATTATTAAACAAAACTTTCAAGTTGCCATACGCCACCTTTAAACGACTAGTTATATACTGAGTAAATCTTAAATTCGAGTCAATGGTTAATCCCAATAGTTTAACAGTATCTATTTTTGGCAACAACTCTCCTTCAATAAATAGGTCTAAATTTTTGAGGCAAAATGTCTATCACTTGCATTACCAAATATAACAAACGCAGATTTACTTGAATTGAGTTTTAAACAATGATCGTTACAATATTTCACTATATACATTAAATCCAAGTTTATAGCGGCAGCAGCTTGTTTTATTTCATCAACAAAGAAATGCATATATATTACAGTATCATCAGCATACATGTGCAATTGAGATGAAAGAAGAGAATATTCAACACAGTGAGTATACAATATGAACAGCAAAGGTCCCAAAATTGAACCTTGCGGTACACCAGAGGCTAACATTCGAAAACGGGACGTTGCCCTTCGACTCTAACAGCCTGTTTTCTAAAGCTCAGATAGTTTTGATCAAATTACAGCTCTCAGGAAGCAAGCCAATATAGTGCATAATAGCAACAAGAATTACATGATTTACGGTGTCAAACGCTTTACTGAAGTCTAGTAGAACTAGACACGTTATTTTTATTATCGCAAGCCCGAATTATATCATCAGTAATGTTTAACATTGCTGTTGTACAACTGTGATTTGGCCTAAAACCTGACTGCATAAGTGGTAGTATATTATTAGTCTGTAAATATTCACGAAGTTGTATATCTAGGACTTTTTCTAAAATTTTGAAAACGTGGGAAGAATGCTTATTGGCCTTAAATCTGACAAAGTTTTGGGACTGGAATTTTTGGTATAGGCGTAACGTAAGCTATTTTCCATTTTCCGGAACAATTGATTTTAGAATACACTGGTTTATTATATGGGTTATGTATGGAAGAAGAAAGGAATGCAGAGTTTGATCGTTAGTATATTTATCCCATCCAAACCTGTTGAAGTACTCTTTATGCTTTCTATTACGCGAAATATGTCATTCTCTGTGACGGTTTGAAAATTAAAAGATGATGCTGCTTTAGGATGAAAATTGTTTTCATAATATTTAATAACTTCACTATTTGGGCTTGTATTAGGTATTGAATCTAAGAAATGATTATTTATTGCTTCAACATCATTGAGATAATCAGGTAAGTTCTGCAATTTACTAGTATTAAATATGTTACTTTTTATTTCAGACCAAAAACATTTGTTGCTAGCATTTGTAAGCTTTTGTTCCAAGTAATTTTTTTTCTGCTTCCTTATTGCAATATTCACTAAATTTCTAAGCTGCTTGTAATTGTTCCATGAATTTTTTCCTTTGTCTTTTTTAAACCGAGCAAGTGCTAGATCTCGAATTTTCATCATCTGCCGCAGATCTGCAGTAAGCCACGGTGAATAGCATCTAGTAATTTTACGTTTCACAAATGGGGCATGCATATTTAGAAGAATCAGTATACTATTAGTTAGGAAATCAACTTTGCTGTTGATATTGTTTAGGTCATAAATTACTCGCCATGGGATAGATTGTAAGTGTTGCTTAAAATCAGAGTAACTAAAATTTTTGAAATCTCTGTACGTTTTATATGTGGGTTTATTGATTCTTGTTTGCGGAAAATTCAAGGTACAAAAAACTAATTCATGATCTGAGCCAAAAAAAGGTATAACTCAGCTGAACTAACCTCTTCAGGCTTACTACATAGAATATAATCTATTAAGGTTAAGCTCTTATCTGTATATCTAGTAGGTTGATTTATAATTTGTTTTAACCCAAAAGTTTCTAAGGCGCTACAAACATATTTGGCTTCAATTGTATCCATTCGAAGCAAATCAACATTAGTATCACCAACGCAGTAAATAGAGTCAACTTGCATGCTGATGTCTATGATCGAATTTTCAAGGCTATCAAAGAAGTGTTTGTAATTAACTAAGTGTGGATTGTACATAGTGCCAAAAGCAATTGCCTGTTGGTTTAGTTTAAATTTAATCCAGAGCTGCTCAATATCTGCACTTGAAGACCATATTACATAATTAATATACGATTTCACATAAATTGCTAAACCACCTCCGCGTTTAACTCTGTCTCTCCTTATAAGTGAGTATCCATTAATTGATATTGTATCTGATGCTATACAGTCGTTCAGCCAAGTTTCTGATACACCTACTATATCATAATTATTAAGTAATACACAATCTCTAAACTCATTAAAATGTAGTAACAGTGATCTAATATTAAGGTGTGCTATACTAAAATTTTGCATCTGTAACTATGTGATTAAGTTCGATATTTTTGAAATGTATATTTTAAACAAGAAAAGAAAATAGAGATAGATATGTGATCGTCATTACACCTGCTCCTAACCTGTTGTATAATATTTGGACTAATACTGGGAGAAAGAACATAAACTTAAATACACAAGTTTGGATTGGCAAATTCACTATAAGTTGGTTACTAACCATCATTCTTATTTACAAGTTGTAATTCAAATTGTATTGGGTTTCACATATTTAACATAATAACTTTGAAAATTAAATCAAACATACATATTTAAAAGACCATTAACCGCACAATCTTCATTGGATTACGACAATAACATTATAAATCCATATGGCTAGCAATACAAAATCTTTTGTTTTCTTTGAATGTATATATTCTACCATCATAAGTCCAAACTTTATTCCTACCTAGTTTTTCTGGGCTTCCTTAAACAACATATACCTGGGTTTGGTTAGATCCTCAGTGATGGAGATTTCAGTACCTTTAGTAATTTTTATTATTAAAACCATTTGTTTACTTTTGTAACTTAGAAATTTGATTATTATGCTACGTTTTTTCCAGATTCTAACCTTCCTAAACGATGACATCGCTCGATCTCCGCCGCCGATATCTGCAGGCCCATTTTATCATTAAACAGCTGCAACACCACATTTTCGAGAACTTCATCTTTTTCTCCGTAATTCCAAAGATCCTAACACAACTTCTACAATTATAACTTTCCAGGTCGTATACTTTCTCTTTTAAAGCGATGTTTTCTTGTTGTAGTTCATTAATAAATTTCTTATGTTCCTGAAATTTCCTGTCAATCGATTCAGAAATTTTCGTTGTGACCTTATCAGTCAATTGAGCGAGAAATCTTTCATCATTTATTAGGTCACTAATGGATTGTTTAATTATAGCAACAATATCATTTACCTGTTCTCTCGTGAATGGCATCTTGCAAGCACTAATTAATACGATAACCGAAATTAATTTAACAGTTGTTTAATAAAATTAATATAACTTATATGCAATATATATTGTGGCAGCATTTTGATATAGGGCATTTTGGCTATAAAACGCACATGCGTAAAACACTTTACTGACTTAAAATGTTAAGAGACATACGACAGATGGTCGATTCGTACGAAATTTTCTAAAAGTGTAAGGTGTCAAAAACCGAAAAAGGCACTCCGTTGTCTATGCGGGGGGTTTACACACAGCTATTGCTAGCGATAGATTTTTCCACACATTTTAAAAAATTATATCCGCTAAAACATGCTATGAGTAAGAGTAAAATTAATAATCTGTCGGGCAGTTGCCCTAAATAGTAATGCATATTTGTTGAAGGGTTCACATGTTGAAATGGTAAGTCCGCACAATATCGTAATTTTAAAGAGGTTCCATATTGTGTCTGACGATGTTTAATCAGTAAAGAGTTTTGTTAGTTTAGATTAGTTAAGTACGCTATTTCTGAAACTAAATCCTCAAACTTCATGGTATTATCGATTTTAATCGGGAGGAGGGTTGTTGTGGTGAGTTTTAGTGGCGCTGTCCTTAACTAAGTGGGAGGTGCGCAAGGAAGTAGTCGGCAGTTTGTGTTTAGCACTTGGGTTTGTGAAATGGGATCCCCAAGTCTAACAGGTGGCGACTCGACCCAATTGTTCGTGTGTTCAGTGTGTGCTTTGGAATTATAATCATTGGTAAGTTGCATTTTGTTAGTCTTGAATACTTATTCAAGTGTATTTGTACAATTATTGATAGTTTGTTTTTCGGCCGCCTACTGTATTAGTGTAGGCGTTTGACTGAGGTTGAGTTTCTATTTCGAATCAATACCTCTAAGCGTCTTGATTTTAGAAGTTATAGTATATTATTCAAGATACGGTAATGTAGGCAATAACTCACGCAGATAAAGTTTGCGGCACGAGCCGAAGGCGAGTGCCGTAATTCATCAAGTGAGTTATTGCCATTACCGTATGTTGAATACTATACTTTATCTACGACTATAAGCACAGTAACAAGTTTTAATAAATACATGTAATCAAGATTATTTTAAAAAAATTATAGTACAAATTTGTTTGACGTTACGTAAATGTCAATGAGCATGGCTACTTTGATATTTTTGGTAGGTAATTAAATAGAAATATAAGCTGGAAGCGTGAGTTATTATAACTCACGCTCATAACTCACGGTGTTTAATTATGAAAACTATTACTTGTTCAAAAGTATATGAATAATGGTATTATAACTAAATAGGAGTAGATAAAAGAATTTATTTGTATTTACAACGTAATAAACGTATGAAATTACGTACTCTGTTCGTTATTTATCGACTGACTAGGCCGAGACATTATAGATTATGGATATATAGTATAACTATTCGTAATAGAGGTTTAGAAGCACTTTATAGTTCAGAAACATGGTATTACTAAACGCAATAGAAAAAAGTTAACACAATAAGAGATCATATTTTTAGAAGAGTGGAAATAAATGAGCAATGATAGGGGACAGGGTAAAAGTAAAACTTAAAAAAAAGCAAGAGTACGAGAATATAGATATAGAAAAATATAAAGAAAGGTTTAAATTCTGGAAATTGTTATGTGGAGTTTCGGTTCAAAAAATTAGGTAAATATTTCAGCAAAACATATTGAAGTACCTCATCCAAATTCTGTAATCTAAAGAACTACTGTTGATTTTGATGGTAAATTATAAGATAATGCTTGCTAACCAAGCCAGGAGAAGGCAAGGAAGTGCTTTTATAGGGCTGCAAGATTATTACTGGGGAGTACTCGTTTATGTTTATGGTTATGTTGAGCACCTTACTAATTTTGTTTAGTTTTGTGGCCCATTTTAGAGTAGCGCCAAATGGGAAAAATTTAGAGATTACCAGAGCATTGAGCTTGGCATAATGTTACTTAATTGTACTGTACAAGCATTTCATTTATGTAATCTTGACATTATGTATTATAATAGTATTATGCGCGTATTCCTATAGTGGGGGACAAAGAATACTGCTATAGTTAGCCTGCTTATCGTACAAGGCGATTAAAAGGCGCAGCAAGGGGTAGCAGCCTTGCTGGCTAAAAGATATTGGAGGAGAGTCGGTTGGTCTTAGGCGATCCTCAATAATTTACAAAGTTGTTGGGGGTTGGCCGTGACGGATACGGCTTTTTGTTAAAATCTTTAAAAACTGCGTTGTGAAAAGATATGGGAACCTACCACAATATTTCCCAGGTGTGCGTGGCCTAAAACACGAAATAAGTATGATGGAGAGCTCACAAGTAAAATTCTTGGCCGGAGGTAAAATATCCCCTCATTCAGATCTCCTAGAGGGAATACTTGGGGCTCGTTATCAAAAGAGTTTAAAACAACGGTTCGATTTAGTGATAGACACTTGGAATGTGAGGTCATTATTTAGAGTAGATAAGTTAACGAATTTATTAGTGGAAATGAGAAAAGCAAAGCTGGACATTTTAGGTATTAGTAACGTGAGATGGCTAGATAGTAATGACTTTTGGAAAGATATTTATAGAATAATTACTTCTTCAACTAATGGACAGGCAGGGGTAGGAATAGTTTTATGTAAAAGATTAGGACGTAAAGTTAAAGAGTACTTACAATTTAATGACCAGATAGTAATGACTTTTGGAAAGATAATTATAGAATAATTACAACTTTTTTAACTAATAGACAGGAAGGGGTAGGAATAGTGTTGGGTAAAAGAACAGGACGTAAAGTTAAAGAGTACTTACAATTTAGTGATAGAATAATTATAGTTAGATTACATACAAAACCCACAGACACTGTTGTAGTACAGGTTTACATGCCAATAACCAATAACAATAGTATAGTGAGAAAAGTAAAGGGAGATGAGAATTTAATAGTTATGGACGATTTTAATGCGTCAGTGGGAGAAGGTAGTGAGGGAAAAATGGTAGGAAAATTTGGGTATGGCAGACGAAATGATAGAGGAGAAAGATTAGTTGAGTTTTGCCAGGAACATAGATTAGTAACTGTAAACACCCTATTCGAACAACATGTTAAAAGAAGATATACCTGGAAAGCGCCAGGTGATAGGGCTAGATACTAAATAAATTATATTTTAGTTAAACAAAGATTTAGAAACCAAGTTAAAAACTGTCGTAGTTATCCAGGGGCTGACATAGATAGCCATCATAACTTAGTTAAAATAAAGTGTAATCTAAAATTCAAAAACTAAGAAAGGTTAAACGAGAGGGATGAGATTTAGGTATGCTTAATGATAGTGAGGTAAAGATAGTGAGGTAGATGGAAAGAAATAAAAAGGGCTGTACATGATACAGCAACACATACTATAGGTAAGAAAAAAATAGAAGCAAGAAAACCCTGGGTAACAAAGGAGATATTAGATTTAATAGAGAATAGAAGAAAGCTTAAACCTTTCGGAGAATTGGATAGTGAAAGTAAGTAAAAATATGATAAACTTAGAAATTAGATAGTACATGAGTGTAGAAAAGCTAGAAATAAATGGACGTAGGAGAATTGTAAGGAAATACAAGATGATTTGAGAGTAGGTAAGACAGACAGGGCTTACTAAATTAAGCGCCAAGGATATACGATATACCCGCAGAATTAATCAAATATGCAAGTCAGAAAACTTTAGACAAGTTGTATGAACTAGTAAAAGTAATATATGACACAGGTGAGGACCCAATAGATTTCGAAAAAAATATTATTATTCCAATCCCAAAAAAGTTAGGAGCTGATAGGTGTGAGAATTTTAGAACGGTTAGTTTAACTTCCCACGCTTCCAAAATACTAACAATAATAATTAAAAATAGAGTAGAAGCTTTGATTGGGAATTATTTAGGCGAAGAGCAATATGGTTTTCGTAAAGACAGAGGGACTAGAGAACCCATACCAATGATTAAGGTAATTATCGAAAAAGGTTACAAAAAAATAAAACTCATTTCGCGTTTGTAGATTTAGAAAAAGCATTTAATATGGTTAATTGGATTGTTATGTTAAGGGTTTTGCAAAAAATAGGAATCTCTAATAGGAATATAAAAATTATTTACAGTCTATATAAAAACCAAAGCGTAGTAATTAGATTTGATGAAATAGAAAAGGAAGCTAAGATTAAAAATGATGTTAGACAGGGCTGTATGCTATCTCCCTTGATTTTTAATGTTTATATTGAGGAAGCTTTAAACTTAGCTAGAGAGAGAAAAGAGAAAAGAGAAAATAGACATGTTACGTTTTGCAGATGATAAAACCATTATAGCAGAGTCTACAAAAGAGTTAGGAGAGTTTTTAAATATTTTAGATGAAATACTACAGAGTAACTATAGTATGAGAATTAACTCAGGAAAGACAAAGATAATGACAAGTGAGTTGCAGTCTAGTTCTAAACCAAAATTACGAATAGGTAATACCGAGTTAGAGGAGGTAGTATAATTACAAAGGACGGACGTAGCAGAAGCAATATAGTAGCTAGAATAGCTCAAACTAAAAAAATGTTTTTAAAAATAAAAACTTACTAATAGCTAATAGTACTAGTTTAGATAATAGAAAAAGTTTCTTGACGTCGGTCGTATGGAGATAGAAGCTTTTGAAACTTAGTTGGACGGATAGAGTAACAAATGAGAAAGTTTATAGAAGGATAGGTGAGGAACCCTGTATATGGAAGCAATTAAAGGTCAGGAGAGAGAGAATGATAGGGCACCAGTTAAGACTTGAGGAAATGTTTAGTAAGGTCTTAGACTATAGACTACCAAATAAAAATAGAGTATGAAGACCTAGACAAAGCTATATTAGTCAAATTATTAGAGATTTAGGTTGTGAAGGGTTTGTAGATCTTTGACTAGCTCAGAATAGAAAAGAATTTAGAGCTGCATCAAACCGACCTTAAGTAAGTTCGGAAACAAAACAAACAAAAAATAAATAAAAATCAGTTAACTAAATGTCACCATGGCATAACTCACAATTAGTTAGCGGTCTGGCATGTTGGCAGCGCTTCGTTGCTTAAGCCTTAGCATAACATATGATTTAACACTTTTCCTTTTTGGAGGGGATAACCAGGTAATATTTCATTTCCTTATAAATAGGAATCATGTAAACAAGTTCGAGTTCTTTAACAACCATCAGGTTGCTAATATCTATGTAGAGCCAGGTAGATAGGAAAAAGATAGAAGAGTATAGGAAGACCTAGAACAAGCTATATTAGTTAAATTATTAGAAATTTAGGTAGGGAAGGATATGTAGAACTTTTTGAATTAGCACAGAATAGAAAAGAAGTTAGAGCTGCATTAAACAGATCTTAAGTAAGGTCGAAAACAAAATGATGATGATAGTTACCGGACACTGAAGGATAGGAAACAATGTAGAGTTTCCTCAAACAAACCTTGAGGTTGTAACTGATGGAGAGCAATAAAAGGTGAACTATTATTTAATTTCTCTTATTGCGGCTTTTTCCCGAAATGGTTAAATGAGCGTTATATCGACACTTCCATAATTACAGTTTATATATCCTATATTGTATTGCTTTATAGGCGGAGAACGTCCAGATAGTCAAAATCGTTCGACAAAAGCTTTGGAAATAAGGCGTAATTTTTTGCTTAAAAGTTACCTATTAAACAATATTATTCGATGCAGAAAATTCAGTAAATGGAACATACAAAAAATGCTGTTTCTGCAACATCAGCTATGACATTTGACATGCAGTTGTAGCTGCAGTTAAATGACATGCTACAAATTCGATACTTATAAAAACTAATCAATGTGAAACAACATATTTCTAGTACAAACAATACAGTATTGTTTGCATTGTTGTACCTCTAATTAGACAGCTTTTGTGCACATGTAGGCCGTTCTGATGTAATATTACACCATGTTATAAACAGAAAGCTTCATTTCAAAGATAAACAACACCCCGGGTAAATTTAGTACTACCATTTTGATACATGTAATTCCAAGTTGCCGTACATTTATAAAGCTTAATTTCCATTATAGTTTGAAAATTGTATGGCACATATGTCTGTGTAATCTGAGTACATCGAAGTTGACAAAAAGCTAAATAAACCTTTGAACATGTTTGTTGCGAATGACGTAATGCCCAAAAGCGTTAAACAGTTACAAACCAAAAAATGGTTTGAAGAATGAAACCGTCTTTAGCGGTACAACTTTGTATAGGAATAGCTTATTAAAAAGCTTTTGTGTATATTATTTTTCTATTTTATAAAAAACACAAGTTCCTAAACGTGAAGAAAAAGATCAGGGGTAAACAGACGATTTTAATTTTTGTTCTCACACGCAGTTGCCAAAGCATTAATTTTCCTTTTGGTTAAGAAATATAAATAATTTTATGTGATAAACGCTTGCTTAACCATGTAATTTGTTTAACCACTACAACGAGGTGGGTATGGGGACGTCAAATGAAAACCATAAAATGTGATAAAAATTTGAAATACAGCGCCATTGTCTTGTAAGTTGGCAGTAGCTCTACCAATCTTTAAAAAAATGCCCTAAAGATGGCTGTATAGAGCAGACAAGAGAATGGGTAAAGCAGTACTATTTTAAAGACGACTGCAACATGCAGCATGAAGAACATTCTGTACTACGTTCTATCAGCACTCAAAGTGTGAAACCTATAGAAGTTCATCGGAAAATAAAGCCCCAATTAAGTTTCACAAAGTGTCTGCATATTCATTCTACTCATTCTGGAACCAAAACAGCGACGTGGAGCTATTGCTGCGCTTTGTATATGATAGATTCCTTAGTAAGTCAAGTACCAAACAAACTTAGTTTTTGTTAAACTGTTTATTATATCCTATAAGATTTTTAATACGGCTCTATTTAACGACATATTATTTAAAGTGTTTTACAAGCATAATAAAGCAAATCATGTATAAAATATTTTATTAAATTCAACCCGATTTTAAGTTCATTTAACGTTTATTTATAGTTTTTTCAGAATGGTCCATCAACGGTCAAATATTATATCAATATTATTAACTTTATACCTTTAACAATGCGATAGAAACTAAGTTTTGCATTAACATTTGTATAGTATAATGTGGACTTCATACCTACCTCATAGACAAAAAACGTTATCGCGGTATAGGTTAGAATGGGTTGTTCAGGAACTTTTGTGAAGCATCTCCACTCTATGCAAGTATAGCGCTTGGAATTATTATTTTAGCAATTGTAGATGTTAAATTTATATATATATATATATATATATATATATATATAATGCTATAATTATAGGGTAGTTTAGGGGTAGGTTAAGTCATAGGGGTCGTAGAATAAATAAAAACAACTTCCAGTTCAAGAAAAGCACATAATTCCAGAAATTATAAGAGTAAATCGGTCACTCTACATATTGTTAATTGAGATGCACACTGTATGTAAAATACGTGGGATTAAATACATATGAACATAGAAATATCTAAGAGTAGTTTACAAGTTAAGATAAGATTTGAAAACGCAACAAAATGCATCAAAATTAAATCACCGAGAAACCTATATGAATTGGCATTACGAATATTTAACAATTGCGTTAAAAATATCATCGTACACGCAATCTAAATTATGCATTATTAGAAAATCGTTACGTGACAGGAATAATCACATTTGTTCAAAAATCCAATATTATGAGATATAAACAAGCACCAGACTATTCAGTTTAGATAATAATAAATAACAAATATTCGAATACGTGACGTAATAAAGGCAATTGTTGGAATTTTTCAAATAATACTACGATATGCGAATGGAGTACGTAACAATCAAGGCATATATTAAAAGATTTGAACTAAATAATTGGTGTAAATTCCAAGGTATGCAAGATAAAGGTGAAGGTGTCGTCCAGGAACGTGGATAAACCAATGAAAAGCAATTGGAGGTACGCCTTTAAATACGATAATGATGAAGCGACGAGTTAGTATACATTCAAACTGGGATACGACTATGTTTGAAAGTACTAATAATTTACATAAACAGTGGAACAAAAATTAAAGTAAAATTATTTTTGAAAAGTGTACGAATTTGAGCACCAAATAAGCCGATCTATTATAGACGTAAGTAATAACGACTTAACTAAAAATCCATTTCTAACATTAATAAAACAGGGCTTTTAATACTGATATTTAAATTGGCTTTCAATACTGATATTTAACTTGGTTTTCATTACTGACTGGTATTTAAAATGGATTTTAATACCGACATGAAAGTTACTTTAATACCGATATGGAAAATGTTTTAATACCGAGATTGAAATTGTTTTAACACCTACATTTAAATGGGATTTTAATATCTACATCGAAACTGTTCTAATACCGATATTGAAAATTGGATTCTAATACCTACATGTAATTTGGATCTGGATTGTAATTTTGGTTTTGTTGTCAACTTCTAAATTTGACTTTCAATTTAGACATATTCAGAATTGGCATGGAACAACCCATGGGGTGCAGATCACAGGCTAGGAAGGAACTACAGAACCATTCCAGGTTACCAATCTTGACACAATTTATTATTGAAAACTGTTTTTAATTCAATATTTATCATTTTGTATCTGTAAAAGTCAACAAAATATAATAGGGTCATTTAACAATTTACGACAAAGAGAATAGGCATCTTGGAACGTTCGAAGGTCCCTAAATAAGTAAACAGATAGTTTTGCTGGCTTAAAAACTCACAAATCGGGTATAAGTAAATATTCTGAAAAGGGGAAAACTTAGAAAGTTGTAAATATTTAATCATTATATTGTGTATTGTAGAATTGCTTTATTTAATTAAATAAGCCAGTCGGGGCAAGAAAACACTAATTTAACATTCCACATCATAGGTGCTTGATTGTTCAGGGGAAATATCACAGCATTTTATGACATGCCCAATCGTGGGGCCTAATGTAAAGGAAATATCTCACATATATATATATATATATATATATATATATATATATATATATATTTATATATATTGCTGTGAAACCTACAAAATCCGGGAACTACGGTTTTCGAATCGAGCACCAGCGTTGGGCCGTCATATATTGCTGTGAAACCTACAAAAAGCCTCTCCATTAATCTTAAACTAAGGTTTTCAAATCGAGTCCCGCAGATTGGGCGTCAAGAATGCTGTGAAATGTACAAAAAGCTATTAACTTAACTGGTCCGTTGATTTTCTTCTGTTAATCGCCTCTTTACTCTTTTCCGCCTCGGCTGCTCACCTAGTTAAAACTTTCATCCTCATTCAAAAAGAAACAAATACATTCCTACCACATACATCAACGTTAACTCTATTTACATCAATATTCATAATACATTAAAATTTCAAAATTAAATTTCAGCATAAATTTTAGTATCAGAAAACTTCAAGATTAAATTTATTATCATTTTAATGTGCATCCAGAATTAAAGTCCTTGTAGGATGCCTACTAATTAATATAACAATATATGCAGACCTGAGTCTGAGTACAAAGGGAGCATCCCCCTTTACGTTAATTAACCAGGTTCGTCTAATTGAGCTCAAAGACATACCCAAATTTTCATCATAATCAAGAACATAAATACTAAATACCCCTTTCTACTTAAACAAGAAAATTTCACCTTAAAATTAAAAATTTGTTGTTAGTACAAATTCACTACTGTCCATTTTAAGTAAACAAATTATAAAGTTATTCAACACACACCAAAACATCAAAAATCGAACAACAAAGCATAAGTTACCTGAAGGTTAATGCACTCGTGGCTCCAATGTACATCGTCCTCTGTTAATCACACCATTCCAACTGGGTTATGTTTAGGTCCTCGGATTACTGGTCGCCTTTAAAAATGTTCTCCACCACCATTCATCTAAAGTTGTTTCAGGGCTTTTCCGGAACTCATCTGTGTATATCTGAACCTTGTTTTGTGGATCCAGACACGTTTACGAATCATTTAATTATTAACACCCCCGAAAATAGCAAAGAAATTCATACTTCTTTCACGCTATACGCCAAAACTGCCTACTTTTGTGTATTCATTTGTCGTTGCAAATTTGAATAATTGGTACTATGATACTAGACTTTATTACCTTGCATCTTCTTTTCTAAGTGCACTAAATTACTTTCATTGTAGCACGTAAAGAACAAACTGTTTTAAAGTATTAAATAATCACCAAAATATACGAGTTTAAATTATTCAATCAAAAACGGAAAACTAAGAGAGAGAAACTCATATCAACACGGGTATATATAATAGCCCGCCCGTGCGTCGGTATTGTCCCGCAACCGGACAATTTCCAGAATTTCGTCATTCTATGTTCCCTTTTCGATCGCTCGGCACAGCTTCTACAAAATTTGCACACGTCCAAGTTTAAAATCTATGAAATTTCGACACGGCTCGCAACGTCTGAGAATAATTAATTAATTTTTATACAGAAATGTTATTTATACCTCTCATGTTTGCCTCTTATTTTCAACCAATCGCAACCCAGTGACGTTGCTCAACCCATGCCTTTAATTATCCGTGTCTCTGTCTTGCGCATATAATCCGTCTCTATCTACCCTGTTCTGAGTGGTACAAATCGACATTCTTTATTATCGGTTTTGTACAATCCACGTGGACTGTGAAATAACTCACCTTATTAGCATTTCTCGTGAATATTAAGCGACGGTTTCTCCAACATTCTCTGTAACCATTTGTTATCTGCAAAATTTACGCAGAACGAGACTTTTAAAAATACGCAGGTGTTCAATCGTCTTACTTCTAACTAACACTTCTACGATTTGAATATTATTGGGTTTTTACAAGCTTTTATGCATATTATATGTTACTAATGGTTCAATTAACTCCAATTAAAATAATACCCTTTAATTTTTAGTGAATCCTAATTAAATATTAATTATTATGTACATTTTGTTTAATACCGGTTACTTAAAACTTGAATTAATTAATATAAATTTTGCACGTAATTTCCATGTGTTTCTTTACTTGGAATAATTAAATTACACGTTGAGCATTTTAATACTGCTTCTTTTTATAGAAAGCGTCTTGTAAATAATTTAAATCTCTTATTTTTAATGAAACGAATGAATTTTTATTCTCCACGGTTTTTTTTAATAAAGCGTATTATCTAATAAAATTCCTTATACACCGTGATTAAAATTATTTGATGTAATTAATTAATTTTCTACCCTGGTCTAAATATGAGTATTTTATATATATATATATATATAACACTTCTTCTTTGTAGGTTTTTAGGTCTGCTGGATTTAAATAAATACTCTTTTTTATGGCCTAAATTTTCGCATATATTTTTTTATGCTTGATCACAGGCTACAACTGTATTAACGCTTTATAAAGGATAAACAAAGATAACAAAAACTTACAGTGAGGATGGTTGAAATTGACATCAGTGTTTGGAATAAAATAATGTTTTTTATAGAATAAATATTAATGTAAATAGTGAAAGTAAAATGACAGTGTCATTTTTGATAAAAGTTTATTATTTGTTTTTAACGACAGTGTTGGTTTGTGAGTGTATGTGCATGTAGGTGTGTGTGTGTGCATGTGAGCGTGAATGTGTTTGTGTAATTTTGTATGTTTGTGTGTGTTTGTGTGTGTGTGTGTGTGTGTGTTGTAATAGTGATTTAATTGGAATATGTGTTATCAACAATTGAGTATATATAAATGTAAAATAAACAAAAAAGAAAAATAAAAAGTGGTTGAGGGTGAGGGGTTTGATTATTATTGAAGGCATTTAATGTATAAATTTTAATAAATATAAATATATGACGCTTAGGTTGTCAATGTCCGTTTTTTTGTTGAAGTTGTTTGGGCTTTTATAGGTGTAGCACATCTCCAAGAAAGTCCTTTTAAAAAGATTTTGTTCCACTTTTATTAGTTTTGGATTTGAAAAGTACATTTTGTGATTTTGGTTGAGGGTGTGAGTTGTTAATGCACAAGCTTTTGGTTTTAATCGAATGTCACTTTTGTGTTGGATAATTCTTTGACCAATATTTTGTGACGTTTGGCCTATGTAACACTGATCACAATCTAAACAAATAATTTTGTAGATGGCATTTCTTTGAAGTTTGACTGGTGTCGCATCTTTAAGTTTGGAGTGTAGATTTCTTATTGTTAGTAAATTCTTTTTGGCAATTTTGACATTTAAGTTTTTGAATACTTTGCTTAATTTAGTAGTTAAATTTTGAATAAATGGTATGGGTGTATAAATTTGGGGTGTACTGGATTTTGGAGTATTGTGATTATTTTTTGTTAGTGTTGTTCTGTAATTATATACAAGTTTCTTGATCAATGTTTTTGGATAATTGTTATCTAATAATATGTTTTCCAAAAGTAATAAGTTTTTTGTATGTAGAGAGGTGTGTGATAGCTTTTTGATCCTGTTTTTGAATTCTAATATAAAGTTTGTTTTCATGCTAAAGGGATGATTTGATTTATAATTTAGGTAACGTTTGGAACTTATTGGTTTTTGATACCAATCTGTAATTACTAAATTGTTTTATTAATTAATAAGAAAAACAATTTAGTAATTACAGATTGGTATCAAAAACCAATAAGTTCCAAACATTACCTAAATTATAAATCAAATCATCTCTTTAGCATGAAAACAAACTTTATATTAGAATTCAAAAACAGGGTCAAAAGGCTATCACACACTTCTCTGTTGTTCGTGTTGGATAAACACCCCCTTGCTGTCTTAATCAAATACCAATGTTCTGCTTAGTTGAACCAATATTTAAGTACAGTTACTTCTTGTTTTCCAAAATCACTTCGTGCTTCTTTATTTTATATTTCTCTGCATATGCCTTGAATCTTTTCCCTTAAATACTTTTGACGCAGCTTAGAATTGTACCAGAATTGTACCAAAATTCGATTAGAATTGTCCCCTTAGAATCCAATTAGAATTAGAGTGTTCGCCTTAGAATCCACTTCGAATTAGAACTTCTATATACTAGAAGTAATGTTGTCGACACCGATTTGAAATGTTCAGAAATATACCAGAAGTGTTATTGTCGGCGCCGATTTGAAATGTCCAAAAATATGCCAGAAGTATTATTGCCGACGCTGATTTGAAATGTCCAGAAATATGCCAGAAGTATTATTGTCGACGCTGATTTGAAGGCCTATCATTATAAATATTTAATTTAAATTAATTACCCAATTTCTACTCACGTTTTCTATAAAAAACGGCAAAAACTCTTTATATATGCTTAACGTAATTGCTGCACTATTTTCACTGTAACATAAATTTAATCTATTATACTTTATTTATTTTACGCGTGGATTTCTGGTTAACAGTATCGTAGCTTCGACGTGCATCAGTGGTGGTCTGAATCGTGTTATCACCGAATGGATGTTAAATAGCCTTTTCCCACTACCTCTGGGTTGGGTTTTCAAGTAGTTCTGCAGATTATTTCAACCAACCAGGTTTTGTCTTTAATATTCCCTGTATTTTGAAAATGTTTCTGATGTAATTAATTCGGATGGTGTTTATTTGCGGTCTTTGATACTTTATTATTTGTTATCTTTCCCATACGTTGTTTTGTGTAGATATAGCCTTTTGGATAATTGTACAAAATAAATGATGTAAGTCTATTGCTGTTTTCGTTCATGTATTTATGCCTCTTTGAAACTGCGTTTTCTTATAAAAGCGCTTATTGTTCCAGCGTACTTACAAAAAGCTTTGTTAGGTTTTATCTTTTATCTTCGGCGTCTTTATTTTATAAATTGTAGAACACTTCTCAATTACATGTACGATCATTTCTCTTCTGAATATACGTTCTATTGTTGAAAGATATGCTCACTGGCATTGCTTAAAATTAATAACGGTCTATATACAGGGTGTTAAATGCTTGCTATTTACATAATGTACGAATTACTTTTTTTGCTGCTAAATAAATGCAGTTTTCTGATTCCTATTGCTATTTATTGTTACTACACGACCCTTACTACTCAATACTCCCCTAAACAACCCCTTATCACAGGAATATATATAAGGGATGTCGACCTAATTATTGAATCAAACAATTTTCTATAACATTATTTTTATTAATGCTATGGAATACAATAAGAAAAATCTTGTACCAGCACACCTACAATATATCAAAAACAATGTCAGCAAGTTGTACCACATACAAAGCCTGGAACAACGCAGGAAATTGAACGAATTCAACAACAGGTTAGTACTTAGATTAATGGGAATAGAGATATCACAGACAAATAGTCAATTGACTTATTGCTTGAATGAAATTAGAACTATAAAAAACATTGTCTAACTGTATTACCCAAACACATAGTAACAGAATATGATTTCAGACAATTTATATCATTACAAAATCTGTTTCTAAAAATTAAGAAGGAAAATTTAAACAAAATTAGCAGACTAGGAGCAACACAAACGAAACCCATTTTAACAGATAAAAAATGGTTCAGAAATATTTCAACCACAGAACTACCAGCTGAAGTAAAAACTGTGCTATCTCTAGGACCTAAATTTAGTATAAGTACTACAAAGAGAGATATTAATTTAGAAAAATTAATACCATAAATTAAAAACACCTTATCGATAATAGATGATATATATATATATATATATATATATATATATATATATATATTGCTACATTTTTCCTGGCCAGCCTCACACATGGGTGCTAGTGAAACGATATTTTCTTATCCCTCTATATTTACACCAGCTCCACGAAGTCTTCCGACGTAGCTAGGGGTCTATTCCTGGGGTAGAGCAATGAGCAATGGGGGGGTAAGTCAAAATCTATGGAGGGTTACACTTAAAAAAAAAACAAACAGGCGCCACCAAGTCCAAATTGATTTATTTTAGGGGCATAGCTATTTTCTAAGGGCGGACTTGGAGACCCAAAAAAAAGAGATCGCCTTCGTTGATACACAAACTTGTCTTAACAGAATAAGACGCTGTTCCTGTAAGAAAGAATAATAATTAAGTCACATAAAAAATGGGAACACTATTTGCGTCCCTCAAGTATACCTAAAAAGTATAGAGAATATTTTCTGCATAATGGGATCATAAAAATTTAGTTCTTATTGCTTTTTGTTTACCAAGTCTGATCAGACTAGATCAGAATAAAAAAACTTTAAATGAAGAATATTAATTTACTAATAAGAATTTTTTGTTTCAGTAAATAAAATATCATTGTAATTAAATAAAAATAAAAATTTGAAGTACTTGCAAAAATGGTAGTAAGGGTTATCAACTGATCCTTACTCAAATATTTTATAATTCTATGTAACTAAAAATGCTAGAGTTTCTTTATAACCCAATCAGATCTGTGTGAGTCATTTACAAATGAATATACGAAATTTTCTCTTTAAGTTAACAAACTTAAATTTAGTTTGAAGTCAAAATAATCACCAAGATATTCTCTAATGTTATCAATAGTGGTTGTACTAAAATGCTAAACATGTGTTAGCCATTGGGCAATTGTTGACAATAGTGATCAAACAAACAGGTGATGTAATAGCAGCTGTTAAATTACGTTGAAGCCACGTGTGGTCACATATTTACGAAGCTAAGTGAAAGCAAATTTGATACTGGGGAAAACCAGCTTATTTACAGGTAAACTGAATAATAATTTTGTACGTCTAACAAACAAAATGAAATAATGTACTTTCAGAAGGGAAGTACTCAGGAAATCTTAATTCTATTACGAACCCAAGAGCAGCTGTTGTCCTTGGATGTAATGGAAACTACCTTGCAGCGCGGGAACAGCAACTAATTATACTTGCTTTCCATGCTTTAACACAGGTGTAGGAACAAAGCGGATTCCTTACTTGGATCACGGCAGCATTACTTCGTAACGTAATCTTCCGTTGTCTAAATTTATTTACTAATATAATTTTTCATGGCGTAGCCAACAAATTAAGGTTTCTAAATTGTAACTTCAAAGGGATCATGTTGTCTCAAATTTTACAGTTGCGGTTTTCGACGTGGCGTGCGATATCTACGTTATCCATGCAGTTTTCTAATTTCTCGTTGGGATTTCAGATGTGTCGTTGCGAGTTCAGATGTGTCGTTGCGCTAAATAAATTTTGTAAATTAGCTAATATGATAACGAATATACAAAATGTGGATTAGGTACTAACCGTTACTCAGGAAGTGTTTCACAAACATAGAGCGACTCGGAGGTCACTCGCCATTCTCTTAGAATGCATCTTGACGCTGCTTTTAACTATCGACGAGTGCGCTCGCTGCTTTTTGCATGGTGGGAGGTTCCGGATTTTAGTTCTCGGACCTCTCACGCGCGCGCCAGTGGCTGTGAAATTACACCGAACTCGGAAACAACTCGACTAATAATCCTTGATATTATAATACTATAAAAGTTTGATTGTTACTCGAATATTTATTTTAATTAATAAAGGTATTTTAATATTCATTGTACGTTTAATGAATGGATTCTCCTACTGCAAAAATAAAATTGTTACACTACCTCTTTCCTAAAGAAAAAAATTTTTTCTTAAGAAAAACTTCAAATATAACTAATACAAAAAAAATTTTTTTTTAACAACAATACTAGCCTTTCCTATCTTCCTAACCAACTATGCAATTTTATAAATTTATTCAAATGGGGGGGACCTTCATTTATAATTGAGAGTGTGTTGGTAACTACGTGTACCTGACGTCCATCGGGAGACAAAATCGGGAGTCACAATCGGTAATAGTCAAAATTGGGAGGGGGTCAAATTAGAGAGTCAAACACTCCACGGGACAAAAGAATTTAAATTTACAAAATTTCTTGACTTGAGATTCCTACTTCTAATAAGGCTAATATTTCTGACCTAAAATCAAACACTTACAATTTACTTCTAATTTCAAAAAAAACTTCACTTCCAGGAGCTCATTTAGCTCTATTTACAAAAAAACAGGAATGCTTCCTCATCAGAACAGCATTACCATTCAAAATATCATCACTATAAGGTGAGAATCAAAAGAAATACCCTACTAATAGGTCTAAATTTAAGCATCATCACAAGGTGATAACCAAAACAAAAGTGCCCCAATTATAAGGTTACTCATCAAATTCAAATACAAATTATTATCACTTTATCGCAAAGAGATAATCAAAGCAAAGGTAACCTAACCATCAGGTTACTCATCAAATTCAAATACAAATATCATCACTTCATCGCAAAGGGATGATCAAAACAAAGGTAACCTAACCATAAGGTTACTCATCAAATTCCAAACCCAAAATAACCCAGTTAGGGTTGTAGAATCCTACACCCTACTGATCATCCTATCACTAATTGCTAACGAACAACTGATCTCATTAGTGATGGACCAAACGGTGAAAATCACCAAGTCAACTTTGACCTTATCAAATCTAAGAACTTCTAACGGTCAAAAGGAACAAGGGAAAGAACAATTCATTCTCTCCACCTTGACATGTAGAAATCAGGACCAATAGTTAAATAGCCCACCTACTTCTACATTGTAAGGATATCTGTCAAAGACATCCTCCAAACACATCTCCGAGCAACGCGCGAGCAAAACGACCAGCGTGCACCAAGGCACACCTCAAACTTACAAAACTTACAAAATCTCAAACCACTTACTTCACTCCTCAAACAATATACTCAATATTAGTGGACCGACACTAAATCAAGAATTGGAACAAAACAAAACAAACCACTACGTCATTACTTAATATCAAAGAGATGACCGGACCGGAATTAATCGTCAAAATCATCATTTTCATTTGGATCTGATACTCCAATTGGTTTCAAGTCCTTTACGTGCCATTTCCTGCTCTTGTTCCATCTTCGTTTTCTAACTCATATACTAAACTGGAATGTTTTTCCGAATTTTACTCATAACGAACTTAGGAGCTAATTTAGCGGAAAATTTATCACTAGCACTCGAGAGGACCTTATTAGTTCTCCAAACATACTCTCCGACTCGGAATGAAATGTCTCTTCTCCGAAGATTGTAGCGTTTACACGAACGTTGATAAGCTACATGCAAATTTTCACGGACATTTCCAAAAATATCAAACAAAAGTTGACGATCCAAAACATAAGAAGGTCTACTACTGGAGACGACATCAACATCCTCACCAGGTATAAAATTATCATTATAAGCTTTTCCACTTAAAGGTACCTGACGACCAAAAACTAAAAATTTGGCGAATAGTTGGTGGACTCATGTTTTGCTGAGTTGATCGCGTATTGGATCTTCGATATCTCAACATCCCACGTATTATGTTCTTCTACGTATGTACGGATTGCTGTACCAACTGTCTTATTGATTCTTTCCACAAAATTGCATTGGGGAGCATAAACAGCGTTATACCAAATTTTTTGAATTTCGTACCTTGCACACAAAGCTTTAAAAATACGTCCAACTAATTGTGGACCATTATCACAAATAACAAATTGTGGTACTCCGTAGACAAGAAATACCTTTTCTTCCAAAAACTTCTCGATCAAATGTGCGGTAGCACTACGTAAAGGTTGCAAAATCGAATACTTCGAGAACCAATCACCAACAACTAAGAGCCATTTATGTCCGCGTTTGGAACGAGGAAACGGACCCATCAAATCTAATGCAATGGTTTGGAATGGTAGTCCAACTTCTTTCTCCTTTCCCATCATTCCAAGGGGACCTCTATTGGGTGGTTTTTGAGCACCACAAATCAAACATTTCCTACAAAATTTACGTACGTCAAAGATCATCTTTGGCCAATAATACAATTCTTGGACTCGAGACAAAGTTTTTAAGGAACCAAAATGTCCTGCTGAAGGGGGGTCATGACATGATTTAATGACATCTACGCGCTGAGACTTTGGCACCAAATATTTCCACTCTACAACATTCGCCGAATGCGGTAATCGGGAAGGTATAAACTTATAAATAAACCCATCTTCCACTTTCCATTGGGGGTAGCTTTTGGGTGATAACAAAATTTTCTTTCTCAAAGACTCATACCACAAGTCTACTGTATCAAGTTTAATCTCTACTAAGTTAACTTCTGGATTTTCTAAAGGAACACCACGACTAAGACAATCTGGAACTATATTGAACTTTCCTTTTCTATGCACCAAATCAAATGAATGTTGCCTTAATCGAACTGACCATCTGGCGAGTTTTCCAGTTGGATTCTGAAGATTACTCAACCAAAGTAACGAAAAATGATCGGTGACAACGGTGAATCGAACTCCTTCTACCCACGGACGAAATTTCTCAATTGCAAAATAACCGCTAAACACTCTCTTTCAGTGGTGGAATAATTGCGCTCAGTACGGCTCAGGGTTTTGCTTGCGTACGAAATCACACGCTCTTCTCCGTTTACATTCTGAATCAACACAGCTCCTAACCCAGTGTTGCTTGCGTCACACTCAACGATAAAAGGTGCCGAGTAGTCTGGCTGAGAAAGAAGAGGTGCAGAAACTAATGCTTGCTTGATTAGCACAAATGAATTTTCTGCTTCCGCACTCCAGTTTACAGTTTGACCTTTTTTCTTACTTTTAATGAGGTCATTAATAGGCGAAACTAAAGACGAAAAATTCTTTATAAAGCGCCTGTACCAGCTGCACATTCCTATAAACCTTTTAATTTCCGTTGTGGTTTTCGGACGGGAAAGTTAACCATCGCCGACACCTTATCGGGATCTGTACGAAGTGAGTTCGAACCTACTATATAACCCAAAAATTTAAGTGTTTTTAAAAATTCACATTTACTTATATTTATAGTAAGGTTAGCTTCTTTTAAACGTTGCTTAACCTCTACTAATAACTTTAGATGTTCTTCAAAAGATGACGAACATAATATTATGTCGTCCAAATAGCAAAATACATTGGGTTCAAAACGTGGACCAAAATTGCATCTACTAAACGCTGTTGCGTCTGCGCAGCATTCTTCAACCCAAATGGCATGCATGTAAATCTATATTGTCCTCGTGAGATAACACTGAAGGCAGTCTTATCCTTAGACGATTCACTAAGAGGATTTGCCAAAACGATTTTCTCAAATCCAGAGACGAAATGTAGTTCGCACCTCTCAACATATTGAGAATTCTATCTACGTTCGCAAGGGGTACGAATCATGAACAGTTAAGTCGTTCAGGGTTCTACCATCAAAACAGAAGCGATATTCTCCATCTGCCTTCTTAACCAACAAAACTGGAGAGGACCACGGACTAGTACACGGTTCTATAACTTTAAGTCTAAGCATGTCGTCCAATTCCTCATTCAATATCTTACCCATATATGGTGACATGACATATGGTTTCTTGTGGAAGGGTTTGGCATTGCCTGTGTCTATGTCCAATTCGATTAGGTGAGTTCGTCCTAATCTATCGTCGCTGCTAATCTCACTAAATGAACTTATTAACTCTTGTGCTTGCGCACTTTGAGCATCTGAGAGGTCATGTAAACCACATAAAGAATCTTCAGTGTTCAAAGGGATGGAAGACGGACCTATATACCCTATGTCGTTCCCAACATTGCTTTGGATAAACCAATTATTACTTCTAAAGTCAGCAACTACACCAAATAATTTTGCAAAGTCACTACCGAAAATAAATGTATGCGGTAGGGACGGAACCACTAATGCATTAAGGATGCGGCAATCATTACCTATACAAATTGGCAAATCTACTGAGCCTACAACAGACTTTATTGAACCATCAGCTGTAGTGATACCTGTTTTGCTGAACTAAAATTTTCAAGTCTAATTTTCTAACAATAGAAAGTGCTAAAGATCCTACCACTGAGGTAGTGCATCCCGAATCCAGAAGACCGGTAATGTCTCTATCTATTAATTTCACCATAATGTAGGGTCGATTATCACACTGCTTCTCAATGAACAGAGTATTATTCCTAGGCTTCGGAGAGTCCTGACAAAATTTTTAACAACTGTAAGCCATCTCGACCACTCGTCTTTACTAAAGTATTTTTCTTGTTTACAAATCATAACTGTAGCCTTATGACGCGGAACAGGATACCGACCACTATGTACCTGCCGCCTTACTGGTTTTTGAACAACGTGGACATGACGTTGCCTTAACGCCTTTTCGACCACATCCAAAACAAAAATTTTTTGTTGCTCTACAATCTCTAAACCAATGTCCACTACGGGAGCAATTCCAACAAACAAAATGATTCCTCTTATCGGGACTAAAGGAATTACAAACCAAGGACTCTAAAGAGCTCTTATCCGCTACTGTTACTTGAGGATTGACTAATTTATTCTGAAACACCCTACTCTTAACAGCATAAACTTTCTCATTCAACCCAGGATGTTTGTTCTCATATGGATGCTTAGAGGGTTGCAAATCTTGTTAGGTTTATTAGAAGACGCCAAAACCGAGTTTAGTTTCATCAAAGAAGCTTCTTCTAACCTTTTACACAAATTTACTAGGGTCGACAAATCTTGAATGTCCGACAATGCAAGTGCCGAAATATATTCAGGAACCAAATTTCTTCTAATCATTTTAACTTTAGTAACTTCTGCTGGCTCGTTGGTCAGTCTACTAAAGAGGGTTTGCATATGCGCGACAAATAAAATAATCCTTTCGTCTTTACCTTGACGACGATTTCTGATCTTTTCCCAAATGTCATCATCCGAAGAACCAGGTAGAAAATCTTCTCTTAAACGTTCTAACAAGGAGTTCCAGTCTCGCAAAGAATTTTTCACTGTTCTAAACCAAACTAAAGCGTCACCCACAAAAAGTTCACATGCTGATCCAAATAAATCAGCTTCGGATACCTTACGAGATTGTGCCAAATCACTAACTCTATCTAAAAATGAATGTAGTTGTTTGGGGTCACCTGAGAATTTTACAGGCCATGAACCTATAGGTACTGAAGGTGTTACATACGAAGTCGAATGGATAGGTGCACTAACTAAAGGAGATACTACAACGGACCGATCTAAATAGGTGGACTCTGTACTTTTATTGATTTTATCGTACAACTCAGCTTCAAGGGTTAATATCGTTGCTACGGTCTCATTTCTAAACTTAATTGCTTCATCGGGATTTATTGAAGGAATTTTCATACGCTTAGCTCGTCCCGAAAGGTGGTTTAACCTTGAACAAGCTCTTCTAAAAATTGAGTCTGATGAGTCGCCCTCAAACTCGGACACAATATTACGAACTGACTCGACTGAAACTGAAATTTCTTTACTTTCCGTTGCAAAATCTACTTCATAACACGAAAGGTCAATCAAACAACCAGGCTTATCTATTTCTTTAGCTAACAATCTACCCAAAATTTTCCTTTTCTCCAACACTGGCCTCTCACTTACCACTCCTCTGATTCTTAGTTCATACTCCAATTCTTCTTTAAGTAGACAAACAATTTGGAATTTTTCCGACATGGTTACTACAACCTAATGGAATCAAACCGATAAATCTAACTAATCCGAATCTTACAAAAGCTATCAAAACAAATTCGTACTACTAAAGGTAAAAATCAAAAAATGTTTTTGGTAAAATTATTTTGCCAAAACAATATCAAAAAAATTTAAGGGGTCAAAACAGAATTAAAGTCAAAAGTAAATTTGACCAAATTAACGAATTGAGTGTATGGGGATTACCGTTACAACCAATCTTTTATCAAAAGCAAACAAACAAATCTAAATGTCAAATAAACCTTAAGCAAACAAATTTCGGAGCAAAATAATTTTTGGACAAATGGACTTCAAAGGAAAATAAATTTTGAGCTAACAAACTTCGAATCAAATTAAATTTAGAACAAATAAATTTCGAAGCAAATTAATTTTTAACAAATAAATTTTAAGGTAAATCAAATTATGAACAAACAACTTTCGAGCTAAATTAAATTATGAACGAACGAATTTCAACAAATTACTCGTTGAACAAACAAATTTCGAGGCCCCAAACGTTGCCGGCGCCAGTGCTACATTTTTCCTGGCCAGCCTCACACATGGGTGCTAGTGAAACGATATTTTCTTATCCCTCTATATTTACACCAGCTCCACGAAGTCTTCCGACGTAGCTAGGGGTCTATTCCTGGGGTAGAGCAATGAGCAATGGGGGGGTAAGTCGAAATCTATGGAGGGTTACACTTAAAAAAAACAAACAGGCGCCACCAAGTCCAAATTGATTTATTTTAGGGCATAGCTATTTTCTAAGGGCGGACTTGGAGACCCAAAAAAGAGATCGCCTTCGTTGATACACAAACTTGTCTTAACAGAATAAGACGCTGTTCCTGTAAGAAAGAATAATAATTAAGTCACATAAAAAATGGGAACACTATTTGCGTCCCTCAAGTATACCTAAAAAGTATAGAGAATATTTTCTGCATAATGGGATCATAAAAATTTAGTTCTTATTGCTTTTTGTTTACCAAGTCTGATCAGACTAGATCAGAATAAAAACTTTAAATGAAGAATATTAATTTACTAATAAGAATTTTCTTTGTTTCAGTAAATAAAATATCATTGTAATTAAATAAAAATAAAAATTTGAAGTACTTGCAAAATGGTAGTAAGGGTTATCAACTGATCCTTACTCAAATATTTTATAATTCTATGTAACTAAAAATGCTAGAGTTTCTTTATAACCCAATCAGATCTGTGTGAGTCATTTACAAATGAATATACGAAATTTTCTCTTTAAGTTAACAAACTTAAATTTAGTTTGAAGTCAAAATAATCACCAAGATATTCTCTAATGTTATCAATAGTGGTTGTACTAAAATGCTAAACATGTGTTAGCCATTGGGCAATTGTTGACAATAGTGATCAAACAAACAGGTGATGTAATAGCAGCTGTTAAATTACGTTGAAGCCACGTGTGGTCACATATTTACGAAGCTAAGTGAAAGCAAATTTGATACTGGGGAAAACCAGCTTATTTACAGGTAAACTGAATAATAATTTTGTACGTCTAACAAACAAAATGAAATAATGTACTTTCAGAAGGAAGTACTCAGGAAATCATAATTCTATTACGAACCCAAGAGCAGCTGTTGTCCTTGGATGTAATGGAAACTACCTCGCAGCGCGGAACAGCAACTAATTATACTTGCTTTCCATGCTTTAACACAGGTGTAGGAACAAAGCGGATTCCTTACTTGGATCACGGCAGCATTACTTCGTAACGTAATCTTCCGTTGTCTAAATTTATTTACTAATATAATTTTTCATGGCGTAGCCAACAAATTAAGGTTTCTAAATTGTAACTTCAAAGGGATCATGTTGTCTCAAATTTTACAGTTGCGGTTTTCGACGTGGCGTGCGATATCTACGTTATCCATGCAGTTTTCTAATTTCTCGTTGGGATTTCAGATGTGTCGTTGCGAGTTCAGATGTGTCGTTGCGCTAAATAAATTTTGTAAATTAGCTAATATGATAACGAATATACAAAATGTGGATTAGGTACTAACCGTTACTCAGGAAGTGTTTCACAAACATAAAGCGACTCGGAGGTCACTCGCCATTCTCTTAGAATGCATCTTGACGCTGCTTTTAACTATCGACGAGTGCGCTCGCTGCTTCTTGCATGGTGGGAGGTTCCGGATTTTAGTTCTCGGACCTCTCACGCGCGCGCCAGTGGCTGTGAAATTACACCGAACTCGGAAACAACTCGACTAATAATCCTTGATATTATAATACTATAAAAGTTTGATTGTTACTCGAATATTTATTTTAATTAATAAAGGTATTTTAATATTCATTGTACGTTTAATGAATGGATTCTCCTACTGCAAAAATAAAATTGTTACAATATATTGAAGTGTTAGTAATAACTATAAGGGTATAAAGATTATTTTGTTTGAAGGTTGTGTATATGCCAAACAAAGCCAAATATCAGATCACGTAACTGAAAATTTTGTGTTTGCCGTACTTTACAAATGTTAAAGTATTTGAAGTATATTAGTCAAAGTAGAAGTGCCAAGACGTAAAACAATGACTTGATGATGTGAGAAAGCACAGTATTCAAGGATTTATACTAAGTTGTACGTTAATAAGCCAAACAATGTACAATTGCTGATCGAAAAACCGGATGCGTCTGTAGAAGTTCCACTATTCACCACACAGAGCCAGGTTTATATGTGAAACATTTTGGCACTTATTTAATAGAATCAACCTTTGGACAAGCTTGTAGTATCAAAATTATAAGTGAAAATATTGTCAAAGCTGATTGAAGGATGACGCGGTCATATGAACCAATGATTGAACATTTAAGTATAAAATTGTAAAGTGTAAAAGATGAATTATAGGTATTAGTGACACAAACTAGTTGGGACGATTTAATTGGATGGGGAATTTGTAAAATGTATAAAGAGTAGGCATAATTTAAAAGGTGGTATCACCTAGGTAAACATAAATAAAAGAGGAGAATTCGATTAAAATATTTTTGTAACAAGACGTTTTTTGTATACTGCGCTAATTTAAATATTAAAAAGAGTAAATAAATTATTTTGAAAAGTTCAAGTCTTTAATTGAAACAAAGAAGAGTATAGATAAGTGAGTGGAATAATAATAATAATAGTAAAGACGGGTGGAAAGTTGTAAGAGTGGATTGGAGCTACATTGAAACAGGCGTAATTAATAATGGATGTTTGGAACGAGTTGGATTAAGGCAGAAAGGAATTGGATTGGATTTATTAGACTGAAGGAGAAACTACTTGGAGTGATTTGGATATTGCATTGCGGATAGATTGGTATTGAGTGGAAACTAGAAAGGAGCATAGAATTGGAACGAGCAGGTTAAAGAAAGGATAGCGTTGGATTAGCAGGAGTATTATACGGAAAGAAGGCATAACTATAGGAAAATTAGCGCGGGGGAAGTAAAATTGCAAGGTATTCAAAATTCTAAATTTGGTCATTATTTATAGATTTGAGTGGATATCAAAATTAAGTATAGCAAAACCTGGTGTCTGGAAAGCAGAGGAGCCATAGTGATAGTGCAACGCAGTGTGAAAACCCATCCGGTGATTGAGATTTTGAGCCAGAGTTCAGAGAGGCCTACAGCGACACGTAAATCGGGTGAGTACTGTGTTTTTGATACGTCAAAGTCAATTTGGTAAGAGTAATTGATTTGGCACAAGGCTACGTGGATCTGCTTATTAAAAATTTGGCATATACGAATATAAGGTTACATGTACTAAAATAAAGGTAGTGCAGTTTGGTTGGTGTAGTGACCATCTACCTATCACTGAACCCACGGTAGGTAGGTGTGGATACCCTGAGAAGGCGAGTTTCAATAGTCGAGGCATATTCATATAGTTTTGTTTTGTAGACCGACCAAACTTAGTTAAAGCACGAAATATAAGAGTCAAAAGTTTCACACTGTCAAGTATATAAAATTGTAAATAAATAAACCACAGTTTAAAGTAAATATCATATAAAAAAAGGGGGGGGGTAAGCATAAAAAAATATATATATATATATATATATATATATATATATGTATATATATATATATGTATATATGTATATATATATATATATATATATATATATATATTTTGTATTGTTAACGACCTTTAGTTTTAATTTAATATGATTGTTTGCGGGTTATAGGTCTGCTGGAAATAACTACTCTTCTTTAATACCTAAATTTTCGCATATATTTTATGCTTGATCACAGGTTTAACTAAAAATATATAAACACTGATTATAAGTATGAAAACTTTCAGCTACTCACAATGAGGTTTGTTATAAATATGATTGAAACATGAAATTACTATGTATACATTAAATATTTAAAAAAAAAAGCTTTTTCAAAATGGTAAAATTTTTGTAATATTGTTAAGTACACTTTGAATGATTG
The DNA here is from genome assembly GCA_036346225.1 of Platerodrilus igneus. Classification (NCBI taxonomy): domain Eukaryota; kingdom Metazoa; phylum Arthropoda; class Insecta; order Coleoptera; family Lycidae; genus Platerodrilus; species Platerodrilus igneus. Next base: position 3,527,184 of record JARFIW010000822.1, read on the forward strand.
CTAAATATATTTTGGGATATTGGCGTAGCAATGGTAATGTGATGGTAGAGTCTTTAGTTGCGAGAGGTGGTACTTAACTCAGTTCCTAGGGACCTAGGGATCTTTTGATAAGTGTTAGTGAAAGTAACAATTACCTGAATAGAAGTAATGAAACGATGAAATCAAACAACAGTATTTAATAATGAATTAACTTAAAACTAAACAACATGTTAATAAAATACGAAGCAGTGAAAGAGTTAAACAGTTATAATAATGAAAAGTTAACTTACGGTTAGAATTCTAAGTGACCATCTAGATTATAGTTTCTTCAGCATTTATAAAGGGTTAAGTCACCATTTTGATGAGAGCCAACTTGCTCTACAGCAGATGACCAATGACTTGGCTAGCTACTTAGCTGCCCACAAACTACCGATGAGTGGATGAGTGTCTTGGCCTTTTATACATGCTGAGTCAAGGATACTGGTTTCTACGGAAGGTTTTGGCATGTGATAATGAGTACAGAGGTTAGCCAAAACTTCCTAGTTTGTAACAATTTTACAGGAAAACTGATTAGGAAAAATACAAAGTAACTAACTAATGTGGTATAGATTAAGAGGAAATAACATGAAAAATTACGGTTTGGTTTGAAGAAGATAATGACAAAGTTTCCTAAAATACATGATGCTAAATGTATTGATTGTTACAATGTTGCAATTCTAAAAGTAATCTAAAATAATGGCTTCTCTATATACAACAATATATAAAAGGTAAAATATTGGTTTGGCAGAATTTCAAAAATTTGATTAATACTATCTTGGATTTATATGTATGTATAGGTGTATGCGTAAGTAGGAGGAGGTGCTTAACTGTGTGTTTGAGTGTGTGTGTGTGCGCGTGTGTGTGTGTGTGTATGTGTGTGTGTGTGTGTGTGTGTGTTTTAATATGTCTGTGTTCCAAAGTAACGTAAAGGTTACCATATATAAGGGTATGTGTTTATATAGTTCTTGAGTATCCAAAGTTTTGTAGAAGTTTATTTATTGGAATTGAATTTTAGGTTTAAGAGATATGCGTATATAGAACTAAGCTCACTAATATCACTAATATATCACTATATCACTATATCACTAATATCACATATTTCCATAAAAGTTCTTTTGAAAGTATTGTTTTCTATTTGAATGATATTTGGGTTGTTGAAATCCAATTTATGTCCGTCATTAAGTGCATGTGTAGCTAATGCACATGCTTTAGGTTTAGTATGAATATCACTTTTATGTTGTGTAATTCTTTGTTTCAAATTTTGAGACGTTTGACCAATGTATGAAAGATCACAATCTAAACACTTTATTTTGTAAATAACGTTTCTTTGTAATACCTGAGAATATTTGTCTTTAATTTTTGAAAATAGATTACCAACACTAGTCACATTCTTTTTTGCAATTTTGATGTTATGGTTTCTAAATATTTTTGTTAATTTTGGTGTTAATTTTTTTAAATAAGGCAAAGAAGCGTGAATTTGATTTATATCACCGTTTATATATTTTTTGTTTTGTATATCTACAGTTAAATTATTTTCAGATCTTTGGTTATATAATAATTTATTAACTAAAGTCTTAGGATAATTATTATTTTTTAGAATACTGCTCAGTCTTAACAAGTTTTTATTATATAGAGAAGAATGTGAAATCTTTTTTATTTTGTTTTTCATTCCTAAAATAAAGTTGACTTTTATATCGAAAGAATGATATGAGTTATAATTTAAATATCGGCCAGAGCTTGTCGGTTTCATGTACCAATTAGTAATAATTTTATTATTTTTTCTTATTAACAGAGTGTCTAAAACTGGAACAGAGTTGTTGTTTTCTACTTCTATTGTAAACTGTATGTCTGGGTTGTAATTATTAAAGTTTGTTAACATCTCGTCTGTTTTATTGTATGGTATAGCTGTTACAATGTCATCTACATACTTTTTTATGAAAGGTAGGTGAAAAATAAGTGTAGGTATAGCATAATCTAGTAACGCATTCATAACTATTTCAGCCATAATTGGACTTAAATTGGATCCCATTGGACAACCTTTTATTTGACTGTAATATTTGTAATTATAAGAAAAATAACTATTACTATAAATAAAATCAATTATACTAAGGAACGTGTTTTGAGGAATACTACAATTTTGTTCAATTTTGGGCCAAATGTTTTTGATATTATCGATAGCTAATTCCTTTGGGATACTTGTAAACAAAGAAATCGCATCTAAACTAATTAGTATATAATTATCCGGCAATTTATAAAATCAACAAATTCAAACGTATCTTTTACTTGATATACATTAGTTCCTATCGATATTTTTAAAATGTCAGATATGTATTTTGAAACTTTTCAGTAGGACTGTTATTTGAAGCAACTATTAGACGTAATGGAGTATCTGGTATATTAATTTTTGGCAAAGCATATAATTTTGGTGCTGTACTACTATAATTGTTTAAATCAGCTGCTTGTTGATTTGATATGTATTTTTTAGTTTTTAAATTTTTTATATCAAGAGTTTTCTTTTGAATACTGGAAGTTTGATCATTTTTTTGTAGTATATATGTTGAGTTGTCGTTTAACATGTTGATAAGTTTTGAATTTAATTCTAATTTTGAGATTGCTACCGTTAAATTTCCTTTGTCAGATTTTACTATAATTATATCGTTATTTGCTTTTAAAAATTTTTTACAGTTTATGTAGTCTGCTATGAATTTTTATTTTTTCTGCAATTTTGATGGAGGTAGTTAGTTGTGATATTGGTAATATTAGCTCTGCATAAGTTTCTTTCCCTCTCATTATCAATATTAACTAACATGTTTTCTACATCAGCCAGTAAACTAATTATAATGTTTTCATTGATTGTAGGTGAAAGGCAAAACTTTGGACCTAAAGATAATAATTGTTTTACATTATTTGGGATTTCACTATTTAAAATATTTACAAACCATTTGTCAGTTTGATTAAATTTGACATTGTTTAATTTTGAAATGTCATTTATCTTTTTCAGGTTATTTATTTTAATTTGAAAAAAATTTTTTTTATTATATAAAATGGTTTGTCTGCGTAAAAATTCTGAAGAAATGTGATGTGGAAGTATATTATTTACAGCGTGTTGAAAATTGTGTAATTCATTTTCGCAATTATGGATAATGTTGTGAGTAATTCTTATTTCTAAATTTAAAATTTTTAGTGCAAGTTTATCTGTAAAATGTTTAATTTGTGAAGCCAGTATTTTACCTTCGTTATCTAATAGATTAAATATATTTTTCAGTGCATTTGGGATGTGTTGTGGAAGGATATCTTTCTTCCTGCATTGTAATAAAAATATTTTTCTGTTTCTCATTGAGGCTAATTTCAAGGTTATCTTCGACCAGCGTTTAAGGAGGGTTGTAGTTTCAGCTCCATATGTTTCTGTTATTATTAGAAAGAAACCCATTTTGTTTTATGTAATTTGTATTGTTAAAGACCTTTAGTTTTAATTTAATATGATTGTTTGCGGGTTATAGGTCTGCTGGAAATAACTACTCTTCTTTAATACCTAAATTTTTGCATATATTTTATGCTTGATCACAGGTTTAACTAAAAATATATAAACACTGATTATAAGTATGAAAACTTTTAGCTACTCACAATGAGGTTTGTTATAAATATGATTGAAACATGAAATTACTATGTATATATTAAATATTTAAAAAAAAACAGCTTTTTCAAAATGGTGAAAATTTTTGTAATATAGAAAAGGTAAAATATTGGTTTGGCAAAATTTCAAAATTTGATTAATACTATCTTGGTTATATATGTATAGGTGTATGCGTAAGTAGGAGGAGGTGCCTAACTGTGTGTTTGAGTGTGTGTGTGGTGTGTGTGTGTATGTGTTTGTAGTGTGTGTGTGTTAATATGTCTGTGTTCCCAAGTAACGTAAAGGTTACCATATATTAGGGTATGTGTTTATATAATTCTTGAGTAAAGTTACTATATAGTTTTTGTATAGATTGTATTCTATAAATATGACATATTTCCAAATATTATTCAAATAGAAAACAATACTTTCAAAAGAACTTTTATGGAAATATGTCATATTTATTAGAATACAAAATCTATGAACAAAAAAAGTGATATTGGTGAGCTTAGTTCTATATACGCATATCTCTTAAACCTAAAATTCAATTTCAATAAATAAACTTCTACAAAACTTTAGATACTCAAGAATTATATAAACACATACCCTAATATATGGTAACCTTTACGTTACTTGGGAACACAGACATATTAAAACACACACACACATACAAACACATACACACACACACGCACACACACACACACTCAAACACACAGTTAGGCACCTCCTCCTACTTACGCATACACCTATACATACATATAAATCCAAGATAGTATTAATCAAATTTTTGAAATTTTGCCAAACCAATATTTTACCTTTTCTATATTACAAAAATTTTCACCATTTTGAAAAAGCTGTTTTTTTTTAAATATTTAATATATACATAGTAATTTCATGTTTCAATCATATTTATAACAAACCAATCATTGTAGTAGCTATTTTATAATTTCTATACTTATTATCTAGTGTTACAATTATCAATTCTCAGTTAACTTTATCCTGTGACTCGATGCATATTTGAAATATATGGAAAATTTAGTATATATATATATATATATATATATATATATATATTGCTATGTACGTTACTTGTAAATTATCGTTAATACACGTTGTTGCTGTTATATTAATGTTGCTATAAATTCACTCAGAAACTTAACTGGACTTTTATCTTGAACCATCACAACTATCTATCTTATAACAAAATTAGATACGTTCTACCGCCTTACTTGTTATCAATTTATGCGTATTTAACTTTTTATGTGAACTTCCTCACATTGATTTGTTTAAATTATATCAAATCACTCTCATTAACTTTATCTTATGACCTCGACTAGCATTGATTTGAAATTATGAAATTTAGTTAATTCGATTCTATATAATGAAACAAATATTATGTACAGTTTTTGTAAATTATTTAAAATACACTTTTCAATTAATTAATGTTGTAAATCTCATTTATCAAAATCATGTACTTTTAATCATAAACCCAAAATCACCAAAAAAACCTATTATCTTTATAAAAAAAGTGTAGAACGTTCTAAACCTCTTATCCGATCAGGCACTTTATGCGTATTCAAATCCTTTGTTTTGGTGAACTTCGTCACATTAATTTATATTAAGCAAATTCAATATTCAAATAAAAATATAGAAAAATAATGTCTTACAACTAAAAATCTAACCTGGTCTATTTTCTTCGCATTGACGCATCAGCTAATATTTCCCATGCATTAAGCCATCCATTTGAATAAAAATTATCTTCCCCCAATTCAGGATTATTACATGCCCATTCGAAATATTGTCTATCCACACGCTTGAACCATTGCATTTAAATTATTGCCATCACCCTCTTGACTACCATTATTAACTTATATTTATGCACCCCAATTTATTGTCATCTCATTCAGACTTATTACTTCTTATCAATTTTCCTAAACTTAGAATTGGTTTATCATCCTCCTGACTTGGAATTGGAATTCTTATCATTTATTTTCCCCTGACTCGAAATTACATTTATTCTCCACGGACTCGGAAATTGTATTTTTCTCCTCGGCTTTAGAAGCTCTATTATTATTGTTTTAGTTTAAAATAAATTCACCAAATCTACTTACGTTTAATCGGCCATCGTAATTTTCATTTTAGCACTTATACAATTTTTCACTTTGAATTATTATTACGTATCACTTTATTTCATAGTGGCGCACCTCGGCCTTTGTTGAGTTGTAAACTGACCTCGTTATCACTGTACCTGTTAATATATGTTTTCTCCCCTACTCCGTCAGTGGGTATGGTCTACCAACTCGTCGCTCATTTTAACCAATCAAATAATTACATCTAAAGCAGTTTCTGATGTAATTTTCTATGCTTTCCAATAATTGTAAGCTGGTCGCAGCTGTCTTCGTTATCAAACATGCGGTGTTTTGATGAATCTAATTGCTTTTCCATAAACAACTGATGCAATTCGACTTTTAATTTTCATATCTGCCTGTGATTCACGCAATTTTTAATCTTCTTTCTTATCAAAAATGGTTAACTATTTGTACGCCTTTATATGCTTCCTGAAGCTCTATTTCTTATCTCCGTATTCACCTAATTGTTTTGAAGTCTTTTGAATGCGTGTTTAATTACACTTTATTATGTTTACATACAAAATACGCGTGCTTCCACTGAAAAATATTATTATTTGCATTGCCTAAATTAACTAAACTTTATCTACAGGGTATTAAATATTTACTATTTACCTAATGCATGTGTTCCTGGTTTCTACGCTAACTATGCGTCTTCCTGTGTGTATTTGCGTCGCTTAAAACTACTTATACTTTATATACAGGGTGTTAACTGCTTACTATTTACAAACTATCTCCATTTCTCAATTCTTTTACTAAATAAATGCAGTTTTCTGCTGCCTATGGTAATTTCTCATTTCTAAACGACCTTTACCATAAAGTACACCCTTAAACAACCTCTTATCACAGCAATATATATATATATATATATATATATATATATATTTTTCCATTTCGAATTTCATTTGTATGTCTGTGTTAAATTGAGTGACAATATTCAGTAGAGATGTAATTTCTTGTTGGTTGTTGGCATATAACTTTAGGTCGTCCATGTACCTACCATAGGTGATTTATAGCGTAAAGTGTCTCTATTCTTACTTAGTTTACATCCCATTTTGCTGTTGTTTAGGATATTTGATAATGTGTTGAGAGCTAGGCAGAACCATAATGTACTTAACGTGTCGCCTTAGATTGTTCCGCATTTTATGGGTATTAGTATAGATTTTATTCTTTGCTCATTTATCGTTAAACTAGTTTGTGTGCGCCAAGTTTCCATTACCGTTTTTAATAATGATATAATTTTTGGATGTATTTTATAAATTTTATTTATAGATTAAGTTCAAATAAAATTTCACATGTAACAGAAGATAATTAATTTATTTATAAACATCATGACAAGCAATCGTATAAGATTAGCTTACGGCGAAGTAATATTACCATAAATAAAAGAATTTGAATTGAAAGAAATTGAATTGAAATTATTATTATTATTATTATTATTATTATTATTATTATTATTATTATTATTATTATTATTATTATTCAAATGCATTTGAAACAATCGATCATAAAATACTTATAAATAAATTGAAAGGGATGGGGTTTTCGAACTGAGTAATCCAATTGTTTGAAAATTACCTAGAAAAAAGGAAATTTGTTGTAAAAATTCAGGATACATTAAGTGACGAGAATGATCTAGATGTAGGAGTGCCTCAGGGTTCTATCCTTGGACCGCTGCTTTTTATATTATATATAAACGATTTACCGAAGGTTGTAAAAAACGCTAAAGTTTTTATGTTTGCGGATGACACACTACTAATATCATGCCACAAATCATTTAAAACAGCGAAAAAGCTACTACAAGAAGATGCCAATAAACTTTCAATGTGTTCTCATAATCATCGCCTGATAACGAATGCAAAAAAACATAGGTTATGTTCATAGCCACACCATACATGAATAGGGAAAGAGAGCCAAACATCATATTGCATTCATGCAGATGCTTACAATTACGACACATAAAGTTGTATCAATGTCACAGCGAATGCAAGACATTATCTAATACCACTTTGCTATAAGTACCTAGGAATTATGGTAGATAATTACTTTCGCTGAGATATTCTTATTAATGGAGTTTGTAATAAACTAAAAACTATATTAGTAAAACTATACTAAATTTCGGAAATTGATAACTTTTTCAACGATGTCTGTTTAAAAGTACAAACAAGTAACTATCTTTTAAGAGAAAATAAATATATAGTGCCACAGATTAGAAATAAATATGGTAAGATAAATTTAGAATTTTTGGTACCAAAGTTGTTAAATGAATTATCGCAAGAATGTAAAACTTTCAAAAATATGAAAGCACTAAAAAAAGAAATAGTAAAATATCTAAATGACAAGTATGCATGATACCAATGTACCAGCAATAGAACAGCAGCAATAATGACCATAATAACAATAACACAATATCAATACAAATCAAAAACATAAAAATGCAGGATTACCATAATGTAATATTAATTAACACGTTAAGAAAGTTGGACCAAATCGACCAAAAGTAACTAACGACCAAATCTAACTACAATAATGTAATATAAGGATGTAGATTCTATTATATGTTTGAAATTTGTAATAGGTTGGAGATGTTCACTAGTATATATTTTTTAACATTTTTGTGTATCTGTTATTTTTAAGAAGCCTTTAATATTCTAAAAAGAAAAGAATTAAGTAAAAGTAAAATTTCACATGTAATAGAAGATACTTTTTTTATTTATAAACGCCATGACAAGCAATCATGTAAGATTAGCTTATGGTAAAGTAATATTACCATAAATAAAAGAACTTTAATTTAATTGAATTGAATTGAATTATTATTATTGTTATTATTATTATGATTATTTTTATTTTTTTATTTTTTTTGTGGCAACATCGCCGACTTAGGTTATTAGCCGCTTGTTCTAGTTAATATCTGGCTATGGTATTTTCTGTTATCTTATTTTTTCCATGTCTAGTAGACTTCAAGAACTTTGGAACTTTTCAATTTACTTGGAATTATTTCCGAGGATATCTTTTTGATTTTCGTCTAGTTGTACTGCACGCCGTGTGTTTTCATATTTAGTACATTCTACCAGTAGGTGATATACGCTTGTAGGTACTCCACATCTGTCGCAGTTTGCTTGTTCATCTCCTTTATCATAAAACCATGAGTTCGGTTTGTATGACCTATCATAAGTGTGCCAGTGTAACCTACTATCTTATAGCGTTTTGACAATAGTTTTCCCAAGGCACAATAGATGACTTTATTACCTTTAATTTTGAATTGCCATGGTACCATTGAATTTGCCACTGATTTTTGATGTGCTTTTAAATACTATTGAAGGTCATTTAAGAAACATAGATTATTGTAACCTTTATTTTCTAGAACTGCCGACTACGCTGCTGTGCTAACTGCCTCATTTTTCGGAATTCTTATGTGACTAGGCGTCCACATAAATATTACTGTTTTAAGTCGAAGTTTGTAAAGAACCTTTTTGACCTTCAGTTTTAATCGTTGTTACCCTTAATGCTTAATGACGAAACCTGTATTACTTTGTTAATGCAACATTCAACACAACTAATTTGGAAAGCTGTTAAAGTTACTTTTCTCCATGTATATAACTTGATAAATTAAAACAACCCTTTAGACTAAGATAAGTACATAGTAAAAATTGTTACCTATTAGTATTTACTAGCATATCTTCTACAAAGCCATCTGATGGACTTAAACCACGGAAGTAGAGCTGATCAAACTCATTACTATAAAAACTTAATTTCTATAAAAGTACATCTGGCGTTCATGAGAGAGATTATGTATAAATTCCAGCAACTCCCATTCCACAAAAGAAATTCTACGTATTCCATTTCAAAAGACGTAGTCACCTTAATGGAAAGCTTATTAGAAAAAACTAAAAAGGGCCATAAAACGAGATTGTGTAAAGGAAGAATTTTCACGTGCTTGCAGATAACTGTTAAATTATACCTGAATATATCTTAGGTATCTATGTAGATTTTCCTTCTTTACCAAATTTCCTATTGAAATATTTTTTAAGAAACACTAAAGATTTACGATATATTACATACCTTTAAAAGAAGACAGCTAAAATATTATTCTCCAGGTGTTAAACGAGAAATGATCTCAAACACCAGACAAGTGAAAGAATTTTAATGAAAACAGAGAGAGAAATAGAGAGAGAGAGAGAGAGAGAGAGAGAGAGAGAGAGACTCTCCATATTTATCTTTAGTACAGGGGTTAACTTTCACAAAAGTTGTGTATGGGTGAGATTTATCTGCTAATGAATTAAAAGGAAATATTTTCTAAAAATATTAACAGGACTAAACTTATCAACTAGACCAAAATATGGAGAATGAATGTCTATTATCTATTATCGATAGCTCTTTACATTGCCGTGTTTCCTTATTGCATCCTTTTTGTTCTTAGTGTTTTATGTTGTTTGATATTGCATGTGTGACTAGTTTTCATGTTATTATGTTAACATTTTGGATATTGTTAGTAGGTATGTAATTGACCGATATTTTGATGGGTTGTCTGTCTTTTTCACCCTTTAGCTTGAGATATATTATTCCTTCTGATAATAGGTGTGGTATCGTGTGGGGTTGTGTGATATATTTGTTGAATAATTTTGCTAAGCGTATGTGTGTTGTTGTATATTTTTTTAACCAGAAGTTTGCTATTTAATCGTTGCCAGGTGCTTTCCATTTGTGTGATTTGTTAATGGTTTAATAATTTTAATTTTTTTGTATGCGATTGTTATTTCCTGTATTTTTTTTATTGTGTTGTATTTGTTTGTTTCTGCTTGGATCCATTGTGCGTGTTGGTTGTGTCGTGTTGGGTTGTTCCAAAAGTGTTCAGTGTCTGTTACGTTTGGTGGGTTGTTTATTGTGGTTTCGATTTTGTGCATAGTATCGAAAAGTTTCCTTTAGTTTTGAATGAATGTTTTGTTTTGTTCTTTCCTGTTATTATTTTTTTGGTACCTTTTTAGTTTTAGGCAATTGCTTGTAGTTTTTTATTAGTAGTTTTGTTTATTAGTCTAGTCGTTCTATTTCTTTTTCTTTCGGTATTTCTTCTATTACTTTTTGTTTCTTTTGTGAGTTTTTTTTTCATTTATGTATTGTGTTAGCTGTTTTGTCTTTTCTGAGTTTTAGTAATTTAGTTTGTTTTCTGTGTTACCATGGTGGTATTGTTTGTTTCTTTTGTTTGTTGTCTGTTGCCTGTTTTTGCATTGTATGGATTCTTCTTGTGGTGAGTGCCTCCGTGTAGATTAGTTGTTGTATTTATTCCATAGCTGTATCGTTTTGTATTCTGTTTCCTATCACTATGTTAGTATGTGAAATTGTAGTACTTACCTTTGTGTTATCTGGTATTTTGTGTATGAACAATTTGATGTCATTTTTTACGTCTTTGAATTCTATGTACGTCATTTCAAATTTTTCATCTATTTCTGCCATTTTTTTGTTTGTATCGTGTGTTATTTCGTATGGCAGCTGTATTTATTATTATTATTCCTTATTTCTCTAAAAACTACATAAACATAATTACATAATTTTAGTAACTATTTAATGAGTTTTGATTTCAGATACGTTCATCAACTTAGGAACATATACAATGACACGTCTGTATTATCACTGTTTTTGCAAAGATACAATATAACTTTTCAGATAATTCAAGTATTTTTAATTGTTTTATATTTTTAGTGAGAACTTCATTAGTTGATATAACCAAAAATATTGTTTCTACTGATTGTTAATGCCAAATACGTTTAATTTCTATAGCCAAATCGTTGTACTTTTCAATTTTGGGTTTCTCAGTATTTATCACGTTATGACTTAAAGAACAGCAATATCAATAAGAAATCTTTTACTATTAGTTTTGTCAATTAGGAATATGCACGGTGATTTGTACGGTTTAGATAGGTTTGTTAGTATTTATCGATCCCAATATAAAAATACATTTTCATTTTCTAGGACGGGTATAGGTTGATATTTATAATAAGAAGGGAGGTTTGTTATTAATTTATGTTTAACAGCAAGTCATTGACGTATGATCTTAGCGAATTGGTTATGTTGTTTTAAATACGAAGTAGGAGCTAGTTTAGAACAATTAGCAACAATATGTTCTATTGTTTCACTAAATTTGTTACATTTGCGTTACATTACGTTGTATCATAATATATGTTTTTCATAATTTCGTGTTCTGATAACACCGTCTTGATAGCAGAGAAAAATCCCTCTATTTCTAGATACAATTATCCAAAATTGAAAAATTTAAAAATCCACTTTATTTATATTTTTTATTTCCAGCGATTGTGGGTATTTTTCGTGAAGAATTTTGTTTTTCCAATTGTCACATCGTTTATGTATGGTGGGACTAAGGATTTCAAAGCATGTTTCAAGTTTCAGTGGTGTATCATTTTTATTATGTTTTAAAATTGTGAATATTGCATAATTGTCAACCAGAAAAATAGTGTTGAAAACGATCTCTTATTTTCTGCATAAATCGCGAATTTAAGCAACTTTCTGCCTCCGAATTTTCTTGGAATGTATAGTCTGTCTACTGATGAATTTGGATATAAACACCTAAATTTAGTTAATAAGTGCCTCGTTAGACTTTCTAAATTATTTAAGTCTGTTTCGTTAGATAGGTTTTGGGCTCTTGGTAGTTTCTTTTTTAAATGGTCTTTATTTCCAAAAACACTTCTATCAATTTTAATTTTAAACAGCACTTACAAAAACGGTTTAACAACTTGTAGGTTATGTGCATTAACGTTTTAATTGACAAATAGTCAAAGTTATGTTTAATAAGTACCAGTGTGTAGCTTGAACTACCAACAATGTTAAAGTTACGAAGTTTGAGACTGACTGGCCATCATGGGCTCGTCAGGGTATTTGTGTTATCCCTGCTCTCACATCATCTTGTGGGAAATGCAGATCTCACGTATGCTACATATAATGTCTTGTTCTTAGTAATCCTAATTATAAAAACTGCTTTCTTATAGTTCAATGTGTCCTGCACCTGCAGTATCAGGTTGCGTCTGGAATACAAAGTAGTAGATTCGGTTCTCATGTCTGATATAAACTTTCATTACCCTTTTATAACTTAACCTTCAATTATACAAAGTAACATTCTATTTCTTAAGACATAATAATTGCATTTAAATTTGTACATATTAATTTGGGGATATGTAACTCCACCCGACTTAGATGAAAATTAAGGGCTGTACTTAATTTTTAAAACTCATTGTGATTTCTTTGTTCTTATATCTAATAAACATTTTATAACATAGGTATATAGTTAATAAAATTATTACAATAATTAATAAAATTGCCTGAACACTGATATTGTCGTAATGTAACTTTGGCACTTTTAACTCACTTAATTGTTCTTTATAATTGTCCACTAATTTTACTGCGTGGTTGAGATCGTCGAAGTCTAGATGTTCTAGTTGCATAGGTTTTTTGATAATTTCGTTGTCTTCGGTCTGAAGAATCTTGAACTGTACTTCGGGTAGATTAGCAAATTTCTTCGTCATTGCTGGGTTTTGATATACTCGAAAAAATTTCACTTTTTAGTTTTAAGTAGCAATCTTCCTTTATGGTGATCACTTTGATTAAAGTTTGGGTTGTTACTTCTTAATTGATTTGTTTGTGCGTTAAATGATGCAAATTTTGGGTTGTGTTGGCATCTGTCTCGGGGCTTGTATCGTTTCGATTAGTGAGTAATTTTTATTTGCGAATGGATTGTTAATTCTGTTTCTGTAGTACATTACGTTTTCTTCTTCTACAGTCAAATTCATTGCTTCTCCTAAATTTTTGGGGATTTAAAATTGTATCTTATCCGATAATCGTTCGTGTAATGCGTTTATGTAAGTGTCTAACGCCATTTCGTCGTACAACTTTGTTTTTATTAAACGTATGTTTTGATCGGGTTTCTCGAGTTTCCATTTAGTTAGGATTAAACTTCGAACGTCTTGACATCGTATACCAAATTGGTATGGTGATTAATTAGTTTCCATTCGTAGGTTTATTAAATCTTTAATAAGACATTTTATATTAGGTTGGTCCCCGAAATACGCTATCAATATTCTTTTGTAGTCGTCCCATTCCGTGACGTCGTTTTCTACTAGCTATTAATGTTAACACTCTGCTCCTTGGCTTCCTTAGAATTAAGCGTAAAAGCCATTCGTAGCGGTCAACGTCGCCCTGTTTATAAAAAGACTTTAAAAATGCTTCACAAGCAGAAATAAATATACCTAATAGTGCTTGATCTCCGTCAAACATTGGTATTGAATCTAAGTATAGTCTCAGGTTTTCAGTATTTATTCTCAGTTACCTTAGAAAAGCTTGCATAAAAGTTATTTAAAGAATTACTTGTGTTGTTACGTGTATTGTATGTAATTATAAACTTCTGCTATAATTACATCGGTTTCAGACTTTGCTGAATAATTATTTCATAAAATTAATTGTTGCTATAATTTTACATAAATGTGTATATTTATAAACTTTGGTTATAGTTTCATCACGTTTTAGATTTTCTGAATAAATTGTTTTAATAATAACTGCTGCAATAAATTGTACAAAGATCTGTGTACAATTATACACCTTTGTTTTAATAAAGTTCAAACTTTTGCTGAGTAAATTATTTCAGTAATGATAAATTGCGTTAATAATTGTACATAAAATGCGTATATAAAACTGTCTTGTTTCTTACTTGCTAATATTAATAAGCAATTGAAAAATAGTTAGGAAATGAACTATAGTACTCACAATAATTTGATTGCCAGTTACATTAGCCTTCCTTCTTTATTGGATTTGGTCGATTCTGTAATTTGTCCAATTGTTTGGTTTTTTGTTCCCAGTAAAAAATTGAAATTTACGGCCACCAGTTCTTCTATTTTGGATTTGTTAGTGCCTTTCTGGAATCCGTTCCTACTGCGCCAGATAGGTCTTGGGCCTTTGAGAGCTTCTTTTTGAAAAGTCTTTATTTCGAAAAACACTTCTATCAATTTTAATTTTAAACGGTAATTACAAAAATGTACGTTATGTGCATTAACGTTTTAATTGACAAATAATCAAAGTTACGTTTAATAACTACCAGTGAGTAGCTTGAACTACCAACAATGTTAAGTTATGAAGTTCGAAAGTGACTGACCATCATGGCCTCTTCAGGGTATTTATGTAATCTCTGCTCTCACATTATCTTGTGAAAAATGCAGATCTCGCGTTTGCTACTTCTTGATATAATGTCTTGTTCTTAGTAATCTTAATTATAAAAACTGCTTTCTTATAGTTCATTGTGTCCTGCACTTGCAGTATCAGGTTGCGTCTGGACTACAAAGTAGTTGCTTCCGTTCTCATGTCTGATATGAACTTTCATTAACCTATTATAACTTAACCTTCAATTATACACTGTAACATTATATTTCTTAAGACATAATAATTGCATTTAAATTTGTACATATTAATTTGGAGTTATGTAACTCGCTCCATTACAAAATGCCAAAAGAATAAGTCAAGTAGTTCACAGCCCAGAAAAGTATTTCTAAAAACATATCTTTTGCGCAAAGTTTTGTATTAAGTAATTTTGTAAGCTTCTTTTTATAATTTAAAGTGTGAACGTCTTTCATTTCCTTATGATTTATAGTTCTATTTTGCTTAAACCAAGGGTAGGTATAAAACTGTTTGCCCGATAATGATGGGATCCCCTCAATATTTTGGTTTTCTTCTGTAATTTCATATTTTATAATGCTAAATGTAGCAGATTTATTTTTTCCAAAAGTCATTTTTATAGCATCACTAAATAATTTTGTGGTTCTTCTCATCGAATGTAGCATCTTTTTAGTTTTTGCATAAAGCTTTATATCATCTCTAAAAAGTAAATGTGTTAACCTTAACTCATTTTGTTTATAATTCATTCTAAATCTTTCACCCGCATATTTTAGAAAATGCGATAGAGGAATTATAGCTAGAGAAAACTATAAATAGCTGAATGAGTCTCCTTAAAATATTCCACGTTTAATTTATACGTCTTCTATGTATTCCTTATTTAAGGTTAATTTAGTATTCCACGTGTTCATACGATAATGTAGAAGTCAGATTATTTTTGGTGAGATCTTATATATCTCTAGAATTTTTAGTAACCAGTTATAAAGTACAGAATCGTATGACTTGCTAAATTCTATAAAACCAACGTGTAAATTTCGTTTTTCTGATTTTTCGTGATTCATAATAATTGAACCAATTATTAACCGTTCTTTACATCCCTTGCTTGTTTAATACAATCTTTTTGTTCGCTTGCAATGATTTTGTTTTCAACGCAATGAGTATAGATTTTATTACTTATAATTGATGGTAATAATTTATAGATTACCTTTAAGCATGCAATGGGTCTGTAATTTCCAGTAGATTTCATATCGCCCTTTTTGTAGATTAATATAGTTTTTCTTGTGGCTATAAATTTTGGTACTGTTTCACGGCCCTTTAGAATGTTGTTAAAACAAATTGTTAAATATTTATGAATTTTATGAATTTCTTTAGCCAAAAGTTATGAATTCCGTCATGACCTGTAGCATTCCAATTAGAAACATTGTTGTGTGTATCAAAAAGATTTTGCTCTCTAGGGTTTATATTATTGTTCATTGGTTCTATTTTTTCGTAAGAGTGTTTAATTGCTGTTACTGTAAGGGATGGCAGGTCTGATTTAGCATCATTTTGCCGTAAGTTTTTCCAAAAATTTAAAAATACGTTTTTATCTATTTGTTCTTTAGTATAACTCACGTTATTTGGATTTTTAAGTGTTCTAAAAAATTTTGATGGAGATGTTACAAAAAGAAATTTTATTGATCCTTTTTTAGTTGTTAAATTGTATTGTCGTAATCGTGCTCCTTTTAACTTAACTTTCTGATTTCGAATATCGCGATAATGGATAAGCTGTTCATTTAAGTTCTTTGATGAGCACTGTAATTTTATACCTAAAATTATATTATTAATTTTGTTTCGAACTTTAGGACTTGGATTGTCTTTCAAGAATTTACTAATGATATCCATTTCGCGTCCTAAGGTATCAATTTTCTTCTTTAACCTAATTTTTCAAGTTATTCCATTTAGTTGTTTCATTAACTGATGATCGTCCATTTCTCTATAAACATGTTAAAATATCGGAGTAAAGTACTTCATGTTGAGAGTTTTTCAAAATATTTTCCGAGACTTTATTTACGTTTGATAATATTTCTTCTGTTTCACTTTTGTATTTCAATTTTGGTAATCTTGATCGATTGTTGAGGTTTGATCCTTCATAAAATTTTAAATTACTAAATATCATATCGTTGACAGACTTGTCTTTTTTTTTTTTATTTAATTTTATTTTAATAAAGTGAACGTATTTCATCAGCATTCATTTCTGTTGTAAATTTATAACGGTTACCACTTTTATTGAAAACAGCAATGCTTGAAGCAATTTGTGTGCTAGCAATATTGGTAGTTCTCGGTTGGGTGTCGACTGATGTTTCCCGCTTCAGTGTTCAATATTTCAGCTGCATACTGCAGTATGTCCTACTTGAACATTTATATAGGAAGGTCCCGCTTCTTCTAACTCATTATTACATAATCCCAAGTTGTAGCCATTGATAAGATTATTTAATCGGTTATCTTTCGGGTATACTCTTTTTGGTGTTCTCCATTTATTGATATAGTTATTTCTATTTTTGTGATGTATTTAGATTATTGATAGTTGTATACTAAATAAATCAAGTAAGCAGAGAAACAGTACGGTCTGTCATAGTAATAAAATGGATCTGTCTTGATAAAAAAAGTTGTTGTTCTGATATATTAATAAAGTTCTTTGAGTTGTTTCTTGTAGTTATTTTGTATGCACGGTGTGTTATACATCACATTTGGCGACGAGGAATAAAAGTGTTGCAATGGCTGAACAAAAAAAACACAGTATTTCGAACAAGTTTGGGGGTAGCTCCAATTTATAATGTTGGAGAAGATTGGTGTTTGTACGAAGACAGACTATAACAGTTTTTTATGGCAAACTATATGGAAGAAGACAGAAAGGTTGCAGTATTGCTAACTGTTATTGCTGAAAAGGTGTATACAGTTTTACACGATTTATGTGACCCATTCAAGCCAAAACATAAAACCTTCTAAGAGATATGTGAATTGTTAAGGCGACAGTTTTCAAAGAAAGTATCGGTGTTTAAAGAACGTAACACATTTTATGTCCTAAGACAAGGAGACAGCGAGGGTATCAGAGAGTGGTTTGCTCGTGTCAAAAGTGTGTCAGTCAACTGTAAGTTAGCGTCATTATTAAATGAAAAGATTAAGGACAAATTTGTACATGGGTTACCAAAGGTCCAATATTAGACAAAATGTACGAATGTACCCAAGAAACAACGCTGGAACAAATAATGGATGCCGCCATTAATAAAGAATCTTTGTTAGGGCAAGGCACTGTAGTTCATATCAACAGAATCAGTGGTAATTATTTTAAAGGCACACCAAAAGATACAAAAAAAGAAAGTGCATTGGAAGTAAAAGGGAAGACATTGGCTTGTTTTGCATGTGGTGGAACTAATAATAAATTTAGCATTTTTCGTTATAAAGAATAAATTTGCAAGGTGTGTAAAAAAAGAAACATCTAGCAAAGGTATGCAAGTTCAAGGAAAAAAGAGATCAAAAGGGGAGTCTTCATTCTAACGATCTAACTCCAGAAGCAAAAGAAGAAGGTTCCTTAGATTTCATTGACATGTTTCATACAGATGCTAGTGGTGGTTTGAAGGCGATAGTCATTCCGCTAAAGATCAATAAGATGATTATTGAAATGGAATTGGATTGTGGTGCGGGGGTGTCGTTAATTCCAGGAGAACTATTTAAAACTAATGTTGCTTTTGCAAGCGTTAAGTTAAAGGAAACTTTTGTTCGTCTTAAAACCTATGACGGATCAATTATAGTACCACAGGGTGAAATATCAGTAGATCTTAGTTATAAGAATGTCACAATAAGCTAAAAGTTTGTGGTAGTCAAGAATGGTAGCAAACCATTGTTGGGCAGAGACATTATGTCCGTATTAAATTTTAAAATTAATGACTATTCTAGGGTTGATATAAATTTTGTAGAAGATGAGGATCTAGTAGCTTTAATAACGAAATATGAGGAGCTGTTCAAATCACAATTAAGGGTTTACAAATATGAAAAGGTAACATTAAGATTAAAAGAAACTGTAAAACCTATTTTTGTAAAACCTAGACCTATTGCATTTGCTTTTAGAAAGTCAATTAGTAATAAAATAGACAGATTAGAAAGGGAAGGGATTATATCAAAAGTTGACAATTCCGAGTGGGGGACGCCGTTAGTTCCAATTTTGAAGCCTAATGGAAAAATTAGAATATGTGCGGATTACAAAATCACACTTAACCTGTGTTTAGAGTATATTATGTATCCGTTGCCACGAATAGAGGAATTGTTTGCGGCATTGCAAGGAGGTGAAAGGTTCACAAAATTAGATTTTTTGCAGGCATATAATCAATTGGAACTAAGCGAAGACTCTAAAAGTTTATTAGCTTGGAGTACAGATAAGGGTATGTACATTCTAAATAGATAACCTTTTGGAACAAAAACCGCTTGTGCGTTATTTCAAAAGTGCGTTGAAAAAATCCTGCAAGCAGCAGAGGATGTTATAAATTTTACGCAAAATTTATCGATAAATTAGCGGATACCTTGGGTCCTTTGTATAATTAACTGAAAACGAATATAAAATTTGACTGGTCAGATACGTGCGAATGGGCCTTTCAAAAGGCTAAACAACAAATTGTGGCAGATCAAAATTTAGCACATTTTAGTCCAAAGAAAATATGAAACTTAATTGTGATGCATCAGACATTGGAATAGGTGCTGTTCTATCACATATTTATGCGGATGGTAGTGAAAAACCGGTATGTTTTGCATCTCGAGTGTTAAATAAAGTTAAGAGAAAATATTCAGCAATACACAAAGAAGCTTTAGCTATTTATTGAGGGATAAAGAAGTTTTACCAGTACCTCATGGGTAATAAATTTACCTTATGCAGCGATCACAAACCGCTGTTAGAATTGTTCGGTGAAAAAAGTGGCATTCCAATAATGGCAGTGGGAAGACTCCAAACATGGGCACTATTTTTAAGCGGATTTGCTTATAAATTTTGTCACATCAAAGGTAAATGTAATGGAGGAGCTGATAGTTTATCAAGATTGCCTTTAGTAAATGAAATTAATGAACTGTAGCATGAAGCTGATAACTTGAACTATTTAATAGACAATGAGTTCTCCGATTACATCTGCAAGGATCAAACGCGAAATAATAAAGGATGATATTTTAAATAGAGTATATCTGTTTGTAAGAAATGGTTGACCAGAGAAGGTGGCAGAACCAGCAGAGCTTAAAAGTTACAAATTAAAGGAAAAAGAATTGAGCATTGAGAGTGGCATTTTAACTTGGGGGTACCGAATAATAGTTCCTAAGACATTGCGAGCTCAAATGCTTAGAGAGGTGCATGGAGCACATGTGGGGGTAGTAAAGATAAAGGCGGGGGCAAGACAATATTTTTGGTGGCCACAGCTTGATGCGGATATAGCGAAATTTGTAAAAGGCCGCGATCCTTGTTTAAAAAATTCAAGTTCACCCCACAGGGCCAAACTTATTAAATTTCCCGTTACCAATAAAGTGTTCGAACGAATTCATTTAGATTTTGCAGGACCGTTTAAGGGTCGTACTTACCTAATTATCACAGATTCTTACTCTTAAGTGGGCGGCGACTCTAGAGAAAATAAGGAGCTGTGTTGCAAGATTTGGATTGCCTGACCTTATTTTTACAGATAATGGTACCCAATTTACGTCAAAAGAATTTTCCACTTTCTGTATGAATAATGGTATAAGGTATCAAACTTCACCACCGTATCATCCTGAAACGAATAGAGCTTCGGAAAATTGTGTTAAAACGTTTAAGCACACGTTGTCGAAGTTGCTGTCTGATACAAATTGTCAAGGCAATAAGTTGGACACCGTGATTTCAAAATGTGAAGACCAGGTTTGATTTTATGACAATAAATAAATGAGAGGAAGTCATGAAGAAACAGGTAGAGTTCTTCAGAGGGGATAGGTTGGGAGAATTTGAAGAAGGGGATATAGTTTATACGGGGGGCTACAAAGAGATGAAGAACAGTAGTTGGAGTAAAGCAAGAATAGATTCGAAATTGGGAGACAAGACTTATAGTTGCGTGCCGGAAGATGATACTATATTAAATTGGAAAAGACATACAGATCAAATCATAAGTACCAGTCTAAGGAAGGAGACGAAGGATGTTGGAGTGGGATTGCAAGGGACCACACCCCGTATTGAAAAGGGTGAATCTATAATATCTTTAATACCGGAGAGTCAGAATAGAATGGATGAAAGAGTAATTCAAGATACTACTGTAGTTAATGAAAAAATAGTAATCGACCAACAACAAGCCAATATGTGGAAGAAGAATGTAGTAACGAATCAACCAAAATTAAATATTTCTCCTAATGCCCTTACTAGGCCTAAAAGGAATATTAAAGCACCGGACCGGTTGAACCTCTAGCTAGATAGGAAGGATTGTGACGTATTTAGATTATCGATAGTTGTATACTAAATAAATCAAGTAAGCAAAGAAACAGTACGGTCTGTCATAATAATAAAATGGATCTGTCCTGCTAAAAAAAGTTGTTGTTCTGTTATATTAATAAAGTTTTTTGAGTCGTTTCTTGTAGTTATTTTGTATGCACGGTGTATACATCACAATTTTCGCTGTGAATGTCATCAAACGTGCTGTCAAATAATGCATGTTTTATCCGTTTTTATTTGTGTTTATTCTTCGGGTTTTATCAATTGAACAATAAAATGATGCAACAACAAACCAATCAAATACTATTATATGTGAAATTTGGTCTGTGAGTGTATAATTATTTAATTTTTGGTCAGAGCCATTTAACATACGTCATATATTATTATTATTTTTATCACTATCATTATTACTACCACTACTATTATTATATGTTAATTATTCAATCTTCACGTGCCAGGTTCTATTCCTTGTAGAAAGTTAATATTTTCTCATTGCACAGCCTATAAATAATTGCTGTGCTTTAGTTTGCGTACTGTGTCATCATTTTAATAAAATTTTACTATGTCAAGCTTCAATTGCTTTATATTATAGCTCCAAAAACATGTTAGTAGAATTTTTAGTTTATTCTGTAGTCTATACGAAGTGTTCAATTAATATAAGTAGATCTTTTGTAAGCAATGTACCATTTTGACATTTGTTTTATTATTTCTCATTCTATTTTATTTTTAATGTGCTTGGTTTCTAAGTTGAACGTAACATCACCATCTAAACTTGAACTATGGCCCATAATTGGGTGTATTTATTTGTTGAGCCATAAGGATTAATACACGGAATATTTTTTTATTTTTGCCAAAGCATTCGAACTCATGTGAAAATTTTCAGGGTTACAAGGTTCTTTGTTATTATGAATCTGCATTGTAGGTATCTGTCACTAGCCTGATGAACTACGTTATTTGAGTGATTTTAAGTAATAGGGAATTGCTGCTGCAATTTACAAACGTAAAGTGAAAGTACAATCTGTGTTGCTCTATTTAACGAATTATTTTTATAAATTTCAAAAAGCTTTTGCACAATCTGTACAACATTATTGATAACGTACTTGTTCGGAAGTGGCAAATATATTCTAATTGTTTTTTCTTGGTTACGGTTGGAATGAATTTCGCATCTGGATTGATTTATTAAACTAACAAAAAAATTCCTTCTCTCACATCATGACAATTAGGATTTAATTATTTCGCGCTACAAACAGTAACTCCAACACCAGCGTTATTTCTGATACCGAAGTAATGAATCCCTTCGTGGGCGTGAGTACGCTTAAAATTATTGCGGTGCTTGTATGAAGTGAGAAGGGAAACAAGAAATGATGCTTGAAACCATTCCATTGATTTTGCCTCTGACGCAAGGAAAAGATATGCAAACCGCGGATCGCTTTATCATTTCAATTCACCTGTCCCCACCATAAGGCTGGATTGCCGACACCAGGGAAATAAATAATACTACATAGGTGTGCACAGGAAGACTATTTCACAAAAGGAAATTGTATGAAATTGAATCTGATATCAACTGTATTTTGTATTTTTGATTTTTATTCCCTTGAAGGTGTTAGCTAGAATGAGAACAACGTGGAACCTATCATTTTGTTCACGTGTTACGTCATGTAACAACTACAATTAATTTAATTACAAGCTTTAGGTTGCTTCATGAAAGAATCTTTATGCAAAGTTTGTTCATTTCTGAGGACTAAGGTAGATATTATTTTTGCTTGAATTATTCTCACCCTGCTGTAGTTATTTAGTGTGAAGACCTGAAATATTTCAAAACTCCAAGCACGTTGAATATCGGTATCATACAACTTGAGCTCACACGAGATTCATATCATGCACTTCCGGTTTTAATGTGGGTTAACTGTCTTTGGAGTAGAGTAAATAGATCCTTGTAAGAAACAAAGAATTTCAATAAAAATTAGTGGTGTCAAGCTTAAGTTTATCGCAGTTGTACGTAGTAATTTCTACCTTTATCAATAAACTGTTATTCCGCAGGGATCTTGTGAAATTCAAAACAAGGGTACACTTAAAGCATATGATTAGTATAAGAAAGCTATCTGTGAGTGTGTAGTTGCTGTTGGGCAGTCACATATAGGGATCGCCGAAGCCGGCCTGGAAGCTCGACCCCGGTCGGGCACGGTTCAGTTTAGGGTCGGGGCGTTTATGTACTCGGGCCGGGCTTTTTATGTGATCGGGCTGGGCCGGTTTGAGCCGAGGTTTTCTAGGATTTGTTACGTTTATTTAAAACATATATTAAATACCCTGTTTTTCCTTGTTAATTCAATACCCGTTTGGATAAATTCCGGTTCTACTTTTAAATCCTTCAACATAATTAATAATAAATACGCTTTCTAATAATTCTTCAACTTAAATCTACTTGCTTGGAAACGGCACGTTTATGTTATAATTAAATAGTTTATATCCTCTTTTAGGTACTCGTTAACTTGTTATACAAAACGACCGCGTACAATTGGTTTTTCTGGAGTTTCCAATTTCAAGACGCGTCGAACCTAGGTCGCGTACTATTATTTGATAGCGTGTTTTTCAGTTTGAATCGCATTTGATAACGTGAGGATTGTAATAAAGCCTTGCTAGAAAACGATTCTTTTACTCCATTCTTTCTGTGATATTACAACTTTAACATTTTCTTTGTTGTTATCTCCACCATTTCGTGCACACACTGTATGGTGAGTATTTTATTTAAAAAAAAAAGGATGTACTTTTCGGCGTAAATAAATTAATCTTTAACCGTAATTATTGTAACTTCTTCCGTCGATCTACCTAACCACCTGTGGGAGTACTGTCCCTTTTTGTTATGGGAGGCCACCACTGTGTGTTTTCGTCGTTGGACAAGATGGTCTGATGAGTTGCCGCCCCTTGTTGGTGTAGAAGGGTTTACAGCTAGCGTGGTCCCAGGCAGCTACCATATTGGTTCGTATCTATTTATATCTAAACATTACTGGACTATGTTAGAATGTATGACCGTAATAACTGAAGCATTGCTTTTTGTTAGGAATGACCTAGATTGGCGGTGACAAAATGATTATTTTCGGTGCGGGGGGAATGGGTTGTTAATATTCACCAAGTTAAGAAAATGAGTTTTCCTTTCTTGAGATTTCAAACTGTTGGTTTCTTGTTAAATTTATAAATTGGGGTTAAGTAAAGATATGTGTTAGTAATATTCAATTACTTAAGAATTGCGTTTTCCTTTGTTGGGATTTCAAACTGTTGTTTTCTTGTTAAGTTTGTAACTTTATTTTTTAATTAAAGGGATATGGGTCGGTTCGCTATAATTACGTAAGAATATTAGGTATGTAGCTTTAAGTTTACTGTGGGAATTACGAGCGGCTGTTTTTAGTGTTGAGTTTGGGATTTTGCTGTTGTTATTTAAAAGGGTTAGCCACCTAAAAACTGCAGCTCGCCATTTTTGACATACTTTTGTTGTTCTGCCAAACAGATGTATATTGGGGTTATCGAATTTTTTTTTGTTGGGGGTTTGGGGAATACGTGCTTTGTATATATTTTGTTTTAATTAAAGGTTGTATGATTATTATTTTTGTTAATAGATAATCATGGGCGACGTGCTTATTTTTGATTTTCTGGGTATGTAGGTGAATCCCCCCCACTCTCCGCGTTTGATAGTTAGCCTCGTATTTACTTTTCTTCCGGCTACGTCTAGGTACGTAGCAGATTTTAGCTCGAAAACTTCGGCACGACACGTGTTTTGGAAAAGAATTAACAGCTTCTTATTTGTAAGTGATATGGGTGGGGTACCAAAAGTAGTTTGAAGCCGCCAGTAATTATTTGTACAAAGTTTTTGAATATAGTTAAGTTATGCTGCTGCGTTGTTTTATCAATTACTGTGTGCACTTTTGAATTGCGACAGTGACACAGATTACCTTGCAACGCGTGGTTAGATGCACTGCGGCGTAACAACAATTATTACAAAAGTCCGTTTTAAAAGTATTAGAAAATAATATTAACCGATATTGATATCTGCCGTCTAGCGATTATCCAGGATCTTAGACTTTGTTGCCCATAAACAGCACCCAATTTGTGTCGCACTTTACAGTTGAAAATTGTTTCGTTAACATTCGCCACTGCGAGGTTACTCTTATGCGTTGCTATAAGTACATTTTATGGGCCCTCTGCTTGACACTGCGGTCATGGACTATTTTTTGAATTATAATAGTTCATTATATATGCAGGCTGACTGAGAAGTCCCTTTACATGTTATTAGCATAGGACCGATAGACGTGTAGATAAACCGTGTTATGAATACAACAAAAAATTATTTTATGAGTCAATGTTAACATTTTTTATGAATAATATTTTAACATTTTACCATTATACCCACAAAGGCTCGAGGTTAATAATTCTATACCAACAACGTCTGTGTGCATCTCTC
The DNA here is from genome assembly GCA_036346225.1 of Platerodrilus igneus. Taxonomy (NCBI): domain Eukaryota; kingdom Metazoa; phylum Arthropoda; class Insecta; order Coleoptera; family Lycidae; genus Platerodrilus; species Platerodrilus igneus. The sequence goes on from JARFIW010000822.1 coordinate 3,553,019, forward strand.
CACGTTCGATGCAAAAGTTGATCGGTCTCCACGTTCTTATGTTCATCCGCTAAGCTTCATAACAGGGATGGTCATTTGGAATGCTATGTCAACCCCAATTTCAGTTGATCGTCGTTCACGTATCTCTGTTTACGATTTTTTTTTAAATACGCCCCAGATTGAATTGTAGTGAGGTTCGGGTTTCGTAAACCAATGAACAACGGTACAGGAAGGTTTCGTGATCCACTTCCAACTCAGCGGTTTAGAAACGTAGGCGTCGTCATGGATCAATATAGTAGCGTAAGACTACGGATCCCAAGGTCCTGGGTTCAAATCCCGACACATCCGACTGCTTGAAAAATGGCAGGTGAGCATTTTTCACTAAAATTACGCCCTCGTTCGGATGGGAAATTAAATGGAGGTCCCGTGTGTGAGTGTTGTCACGCACGTTAAAGATCCCTACCTTGCTTGGAACGGCAAGGGTTCGGCAAAATTCTAAATTTCCAGGCAACAAAAAACTCGCCTCCTGGCCAATGTAGTACCTTCGGGTGGAGCATTGGAAAATCACATGTAAGGTTTGGAAGCAGTTCATTAAGCCGCGTGCACACAGCAAAATGTGGCTTAACACCGTCTTGTTGAAATGTAACGATGTCAGCTATTTTTTTGGGGGTTAATTCTGGAAGTAGCCACGCATTAATCATGTGCAGCTAACTATGCTTGTTCACAGGACCATCAAAAAAATATGGTCCAAGCAGATGATCCGATGTCATCCCTGTCCAAATTATAACATATGGCAAATCGTATAAGTAAAAAAAAAGATATTATGATTTCGCGCGCTGTGATAAATTGCACACTCGTCTGAGACATAACATTTTTTCTCATTGTTTGCATACGGGAAGTGTGTAAGAATTATTTCACATGCATGCACACGTTGCTACAATTCAAAATCACTCAACTCAACACTGAGAAATGCCGAATACATGAAATAAGCAAGACTTTCCGCTTGCGGTTTTGAATAGGCGATGATAGATGCCTAACTTTGCAGATCGGTTATGGGTTTAGTCTATCGCCCATCGTCCAGTTGATTACGCGACAGCAGCACAAGTCCTGATGCAAGCCTTACCTCTCGCGCTACGTGGTGCATCACAAACATTTTCCGCTATTTTTGAGGAACTCATACAACTAGAGTTAGGCTTAGAGGATTTAGAGGATCAAAAATATGACGATGACTCAAATATTTCTAGAACACTTAATGAGGCTAAAGCTTTACTGTTAAATCAACAACCACTCACTTTCTATACTCATTGATTCAGCCGTCAATTAAATCGAAGCATAACCAAAAATAATCAAAAATATGTTGGGGATTGTAAATTCAGTGTTAAATTTCGTGATAGGTTTGGCAAAAGGAGTGTCTGCTTAGAAAACATTAGTTTAAATGTAAACATAGATAAAGCCCAGAAAAAGAAATTGAAATTCTTATGCCAGACAACATGGGTCGAAAAACACGATTGTCTGATTGTTTTTAAGGAGCTCTTCTGGTGTGCATCAAAGTTTCTGTAACACCTGGAATCGGATATAGATGCAAAGAGATCTCATCAAGCACCGTTGTTTTTGGAGCTGCTTTGAAAAGCAGCAACTTCGTCGTAACCTTATGTACAGCTGATCATAGTTTAGTGCTAAATTTAAAATTTAGCAAATTCCTGGGAGATCCATCACACGATCTTTCAACCACAAGAGGCTACATTGCAACGAAATTGAGCAAACTAAAAATGATGAGATTAAAAGCAGATGATAATTTTGCAAAATACTCAAATGTACAAAAAAGGTGCACGAACGTTTGAGAGAAGATATTAGTATGCTACGTACATGCAGTCAGCAGACACAACGAGCTAATGCGTAGTAATAGGGTCTAAAGCAATATTATGGGCTGATTATATTTTTAGCATTTATGGGCTACCTTATTTCACAATTGGAAGGTAAATTCTGTACTCAACTGTACAAATCAATTTCTCTATTGTCTAACTTTTTAAAACACACTTAGACGATGTTTCTTGAGTGCCCCGGAAGCATACTACAGAGACGTTCCAGTTTTTCTTCCAGAATTATCACCAGAAATAAATTTATGGAGAGAACACAGGGTAACTATAAGTAAAAACGATTTTCCAAGAGTATAGTCCTTTCAAATATTTCAATCTTGCGACAAGTATCTGCGACCTTACAGTTTACGACAGCCACAGTAGAAACAAGTTTTTTAACTTTAAAATGGCTGAAGACTAAACCTGCGTTCGACCATGACCGAGGACCGCTTGAACGGTCTGGCTTTAGCTAACACTCACCAGAAGAGGTACGTAGACGTAGAGAGCCATTAAACATTTTACTCAAAATAAACCTAGAAGGGTGCACTTAAACAAGTTGATTTCCGAATAAAATGAACTTTTATTGTACCTATTCTAATAAAACAAAGGAAAAACTTTAAAGCAATATGTTTTTCTTTCTGTGGTATAGACACTACCGATCGTTATATAATATACGGGAGATAACATACGTATCCCCCCACCTCGCCGCCGATATATTAAATCACCTAAAGTTGTAAATTCTCTTTCATTCCATTCTCCTTATCTTTATTTCACTAAAGTTAAACTATGATCTAATAATAGTACCACGAAATGTTATTTTGAATATTTTATTCATATCCCCAGAACCCCTCCATAGGTTAGCCACTCTTTTAGGGTAATCCTGGATCCGCTACTGACATATAATAAAATTAAACTTGGAATTCTCTAAATATAATAAGACCATAATATGCAAGGTACACAAGTGTCATTTAGACATATCTAAAACAAGAAAAGCAACCTTGTCATGTAGACGCTACTTTACGAGAGATAATTAAAATAAAGGGTATAGTCATGTGGGAATTATCATGTTTAAGTGGAAATACGCTCATTATATGCAATTAACAAGAAATGTTAGTAAACAGTTACCAGTGAACGCTGAAGACCACAAGGCTCCGTGCAGAAAACATGAAGTACTTAAAATCTGTTAGACTACGAACGCTAAAATTTTCCCATTATTAGACGTAAACGCTGCTTAAAGAAAGATTTCAATCATCATCATCATCATTAGTTCTTCAGACCTGGAACTAGTTAGATGTGTACCTCTATTGCTTCCTATTCTAAGCTAGCATACTCATTTCCATGGAATTCTCACAGCATACGTTTTAACTATTTGCGTGCTATAATCTAGTCCAGAACAACGTCTACCTCTATCCCTCTTTTTTGCTATTTCTGCTTGTAATATATTGTGTACTATCCCCAGTGCCGTAAAGCGTGTCCTATTCTTCTATTTCTTCTATTTTTTGTTCTCCACAGGCATTTTACTCCCATTACTATTTCTAGATTTTTTGTTTTTAACTTTGTCTATCTATGCTATCATCATCACACATCTAAAGCACAACATTCCAAAAAAGTCTTCTATCTATTTCCTGTCTGTTGCTTGTGCTGTCCCCATCACATATCCGCACACTGCTATGCTCCACACGTATGCTTTCAACAATTTTTACCTAATTTCTATGTTTATTATCTTCGAACATAGCCGCTTCTCTTTCTTATTAGATACATCCAGACTTCTCTTTTATTGTTTTATAGATACATACCTTATTTCACTGATATTCAGTGGCACGGCTACCAAGATCTCTCAACGCTCAGACATTTGCTGAGTATTATTTTATTACGAGAGTCATTCGAAAAGTAAAGAACGTTTTAATGTCACGAGCCGCGCAGTTTTCCCACTACCTGCTACCGAGTCTTGCACCTCTCACTCTTCTTGGTTTAGTCTGGCGGCAACCACGAGCTGATACAGTCATGTATTGATTGTTTGTACGTCTTTAAAATATGTAACACAATCAAGGATCCCGTCAAATGCGAGGTTCGTAGTGTAATACGGTTTTTAAATGCGAAAGGCGTGCGACCTCATATTATTATTAATTTGTGTGCCTTTATTGATAGCTCTTGGGCTCTGAATTTGAATTCAGTTCCACGAATATTTTATTCGACAATCACTGGAAGCGAATTTGAAACGTTGTTTTTCTTAGTGGTGTCCCCAATAGCCCTAGTCCACTTCCATAACATTATGTACCTATTTATATTTGTTATTATAATTACTGTTATCATTATTATTACTGTTATTACTCATTAATAGTTTTCCAATTCATCCTTTCGCACAATCGACACTCTTGAGAATATTGCAAAACCAACACCTGTACTTGTTTAAAATAATCATCAAGTTTAAGTATAATTACTTTTTTCATCATTATGTTTTTTATTTTGGAACTAATTAAAGGCGTATCTCCATTGATTTCTCTTCCGAGCCACACATTTCTCTGAAATTCCCAGTCTACATCTTTCAGTATCTGTGTGCAACAGTCTAACCTAGGTCCACTACCTCTCTTTTTTTCTTATCTCATCTTCTAGTATATTCTGCACAATTCCCTCATGCCTTAGTATGTGATATATCATCCTATCTCTCCTATTTTTTACAGTTTTCCACATATCTCTTTCTTCTTCTATCATTTCTCGAACGTCTTTGTTCTTAGCTTTGCCTTCCTTGATATCATCATACCTCTGTAGCATCACATCTCAAAAACTTCTATGTTTTTCCTGTCCGCTTCTCTTACTGTCCAAGTTTTACAGTCGTACAGTGCCGTGCTCCACACATATACTTACAGCAATTTTTTCATTGTTTCTATGTTTGTTGTCTTTGAACACCGTAGTTGCTTTTTCTTGTTAAACACAGTACGATTTTATGCTAATCTTTGTTTTATATCTTCTACACTCTTCCCAACTTGCGTTATTTGGCTTCCTAGGTAGCATAAATCCTTATCCTCTTTTAAGTGTTCGTTTCCTATTTGTATTCTAGATTTTGACTTATTTTCCCTTTCTTTACATACTAGAAGTTTAGTTTTATTTTTGTTGATTTTCATACCATATACCTGTTGCTACTGTTTCTATTTTATTAAGAGCTGATTCTAACTCATCCTTGCTAGATGCTAAAACCGCTAGATCATCTGTAAATCTATGCATATCAATCCTTTGTCCCTGCATAATAATTCCAAATGTCTTCCTACATTTGACAGTATTCATTGTCTCTTCGAAAACGAGCTAAAAATTAGCGGGGATAGGGTACAATTCTGCCTCACCGCTTTCTTAATATTTACTTGTCCACGTTCCTGCTCAAATTCTAGTATAGCTGTTTTTACTTTCTACAGGTTGCGCACTATCCGTCTATCTCTATAACTCATTCTAATCTTTTAGAGTATTTCGAACATTCTTTTTCCATTTCAGATTGTCGAATGCTTTTTCCAGATCTGCAAACCCTATATGCACACTTTATCCCTCTTCTATTGTTTTTTTTTCCATTCTTTTTCTTACAACTAAAATGGCCTGCTATGTTCCCCCGTGTAGCCAAAACCCAAATTGATCTTCTCCTATTATTTCCTGCGCTCCTTTTTCCACCCGTCTTTGTTCACTTATAGTTAATATTTTTGACACGTGCGCTGTCAAACCTATTGTATGAGAATTTTTACAGTTATCTGCACTTCTCTTATTTGGTATAGGAAAAATGGTGTTATGTTTGAAATCTTATTAACTTTCAGACCCTTTAATGCTAATTCGAACTCATCTCTAAGTATAGGATATTCTAAGTCATTCTTTATAATGTCTGATTCCTGTTCTAGGATTTCTAGTTCTTGTCTTGGATATAAACTCCCTATATATTCTTACCATCTATCCACTTCCTCTGCATTTTCTATAATGATGTTTCCACCCGCGTCCCTTATATTTTTATATAGGGCTTTATATCTTTAATATAACTCTAATTGGTTTATATGATTTGCCTGTCTATCCTATTTTTATCTTAGTTTGCACCCTTTGCGCTTTTCCTCAATCCATTGTTCCTTAGCTTTTTTGCATTTGCGAATAAATTCCCATTTTATGGCTTTGTATCTTTGTTTTCCTGCTTCGTCTGGTCTGTTTTGTATTTTCGCCTTTCTTCTATTAAATTCTAAATATTGTTTATAACTCACGATTTCTTATTTTCTTTTCGTTTGTATCTCAAATTATCTCTGGCCGTCGTGTCTAATTTAATATTATTCCATTCTGTTTCTAATTCCTTAGTATCAAAATTTTTCTGTCTTCCAGCAATTTGTTACGTTTATTTCGAACATCCCGTACATTTTTACCGGTTAATAATCAATACGAGGTTCAATAATTTTCAACTCAAATCCCTTTTGCTTTAAAAACGACAAGTTTAGGCTACAATTAAATAGGTTACATCCTGTATATTTTATTTTTCTGCAATAAATACGCTTTTGAATAATTCCTCAATTTAAATCTATTTGCTTTGAAACGCAAAGTTTATTATACTATAATTAAATAAGTCAATATCTTGTTAGGTATCCGTGAGCGCGTATACCTTCCGATAACGTATAATTTCGCTCTAGTGGGTTTCCCATCTAAAGATTTGTCGAAAAAATATATTCTACTATTCTCCAGTAAAACCGTATTTTCCAGCTTGAATCAATTTGTTCAACATTACAACCGCGTATAATGGGTTTTCTCTATTGTGACAAAGTAACGACTTGTTGAAATAAGGTCGCGCAGTATTCTCCGGTAAAACCGTGTTTTCCAGCTTGAATCGCGTTTCAATAACATGGATGTATGGATTTCGAATTGGTATCATTTAAATTCATTCTGAATTTGATTCTGCAGCCCGTGCGACAAAATATGTTCTACATTACTCGTTCTATCACTTTAAAAGCAATGCACGTTAATTGTTGTTCTGCCAATTAGAGATGTTTCCCGCGCTTATCCCATCTAACCAGATTTCATTTTAGCCTTTTTTTGCTGGAGGTCAAAGGCGTTCTTTCTGTGTGTAGCCCACCTGTTCTATGCCGTAGACCAGTTGCTGTAGTTACGCGGGTAGCTACGTTGTAATTCTGCCCCCCCCGGTGATTGACAAGTTAAGTATCCTGACGCATAGAGGTCTGTACCGTGTGTTCTGTTATGCATGTCAAGGATTTCTATTTATCAACGGTGGATGGTGTAAAACCAGTCCACCAAACTTGTTGAACAGCTGGTTGCGCTGGTGCTTCTGGATATACGTCGTTAATTTTTGCTACAACGTGAGCTGTATTTAATGCTTAAGTTTATCTAGATGGAAAATCTAAATTTACATTTAATACTTCAAAATTTAATATACGTGCTAGGGAGTAAAATTACATTTAATGCCTAAATTTAACATACTTGCGATTGAAAAATTTTAAGCATTAATTTTCCTTTTTTACTGAGTTTTATTACATGTTAGCCGCGAAATGCGCACTTCGCGGATCCACTATCCAATTTGTCCGCATAATATAATAGTTGGCGTTGAAATGATAACGCTTATTTTATTGCGTTCTCTTGTATGTACCGAATTATGTATTTAATTTTTTTTTTATTTGTTAATAGATAATCGCGGCCGATGTACTTAATTTTTTTTGTTTTTTGTTTTGATATGTAGGCGAATCCCCTTACTCTACGTGGTTGGTAGTTAGTCTGATGTTTACGTTTCTTCCGGCTACGTCCAGGTACGTAGCAATTCATTTGAGTTTTCCTCTAATCTTTTGTGGATATGTTTATCTTTTAGTTTCCCAAAGTCAAAGTACTTTTTTCCGGTCCTTTTTTTCAAATTGTCAAATTCAAACACGGCTTTCATAATCATTATATTCTGGTCAATGTCTATATTTGATTCTGGGTAGTTTCTACAGTCTTTTACTTGATTGCTAAACATTTGTCTAACAAGAATGTAATCTATTTGATACGTTCCTATGTCTCCTTGCATCTTCACGTGTATCGTCTTCAAACGTGATATAGAAATAATGTGTTTGTAATGGTTAAAATGTTACAGCAGCAAAATTCTACCTCCCTATTGCCCCTGTTGTTTTTCATGCCTATACCAATAAACCTACTTCGGCTCCTTTCCTGCCTTCGCCTACCACGGTATTAAAATCACCCGTAATTATTCAATTTACATGTCTTTTTACAAATCTTAGTATGCTTCAATATCTTTGTATATCGCTTCTACCTCTTCCTCACTGTAGCTAAAGGTGGACAGGTGTAGAGTAGTATTATTATCTCATGGCGGGTGACGTCACATGCGCAATAGGTTCAATTTAAACTTAAACCTCAAGATTCACAACTCTACAGTACAACCCAAAAACATCTTGCTGGCAATGTCGCTTTAATACGTCGTTACGAATATCCCATTTATTACGTTAAGTAAAATATTGTTTGTAAGGACCCCGTTCATGCTGGCGGTATCTAGAAATTCATAAATATATGAAATAAATCCAGACCTCCATATAATATCGGAGCTTTTACTTGTTTTTACTTATAAACAATTCTAGGTTCGTAGTTTCTTTATCCGTAAATATTTGCTGTGGCAACAGTGCACATACTCTGCGGATCCCAATACTGTATATACCGAATGTGAACCGTAACTGTCATTGTCATTCTCGCTCTTATCAAGGTCTTATTGTTTTCAAATACTCCCTGTATGTTTGTTGTGGTTTGTTTAGTATTCTTCTTAATCTACTTTGGGGATTAAACCACTCATAGTTTTTAAAATTATCTTTATTAACGTTTCGATGCATAACCTAGGATCGTTTTCAAAATAATAAAAACTTCAAGTTTGACATTTATGACACAAATTAAAGGTGACTTTGATTTATTGATGTTTGAAATATTTGGTTTGAGTACACTAAGCAAAAATTTTTAAAGTTTAAATAAATAATTGCTTTCAATTTGTGTTACGGCCTGGGACCGACTTTTTTAGGTAGCCAATACGCTTAACGTGAAATCAGCTGATTAATTTTTATAGTAAAAATTCAATAACTTGGGAATTGGAAAACATTTTTTAACATGTTTCTATTTATACAATTTAGAGGATGGTTATTAAAGAAGTGTGCAATTGCATTATTAAAAGGCTTAAGTAGTCGTTTTTTTATATTTATTTTGAAGGGGAAATCATTATGATTTAGGCTACTCTTTGGTGAAATAAAACATAAAATTAGAAAACAATAGAAGGGAAGCTAACTCAGAATATAAATAAGTGCAGGTACGTGTCCAACCAGTTTTGAGATGAAGATCCAATGATGATGATGATGAAGCATATTAACAACCCCTGTAAAACAGCATTGGTATCTGACAAGTGTAAACCCGTGTAACAAAATTTTTGTTACATTTCATATCTCTGAAGGAAAAACAGTTCTAACTGTTATTATTTTGCGAATCTGTCATTTAGCGTGTAATCGTTAATTAATTTAATGTACTATAAAGAAGAACAACTCTTTCCGTTTATATTATTTTTACCTATAAAGAGTATTTAATGGAGACTCCTATACTCTCGATATCGTGAATACCTTGAACGTGACTTGAGTTGCATAAATTACAGGCGTTCTAGCGTCCACTAGAGCATTTGTTAAACATAACGCCTGCGCGAAAATGACGCGAGGGTTAAGAGCGTTGGCAAATAGAGAATACGGCCATCTTGCAAGCAACCACGGATACGTAGACTTCACTTCCGAACATGGTGAATTCCGCTTGTAAGTGGGAGCTAAGGATAGCTCTAGAAGAATGGTAGGGCTGCTTGGTTGTCGCGTGGAGGCTTCACGGAGAGCTCTCGTGTAAGCCGCCCAGTCAACTCAAAGCAACAGCTACAACACGTGGTGAGAAATCCATTAGTGGTAAGCACCGTGTAATTAATTAGCCGTGTCTAATACTAATACTTGATTCAATCCCTTTAGCAAGATTTGAGGAACACACTAAACAATGGAATTAGATTTTGGTCGAGAATTGTGAAATTGGTTGTTTTAAAGCTGTCCGAGGAATTATGGTTGATGCAGGCATGTTTTGTATCTTTCGGAATATCAAACAGATGGAAAGCTATGCGTCCTAGTTCATCTATTACGTTCGTCAACATCACAGCTGTAGAATTAAAACATAATCTATCAGGTACTTATAAATCTTTTTGCTGAAAATCAATTTCGTGTACTAATTAAGGTTAAAGCTTTAATTTACTCTTTACTAAATCATGGGAAACCTTCGTTAAATAAAGTAAATTTCAAGTTTGTTTGCAAAATGTGTTTATGCTCATATATTACGTAAAATTTAGTTTGAAAGTATAACCTAAAAATTTAATAAGTCAAATATTTTTCATTCGAAATTAGATTGTTTTATAAGAGAAATTTTTTTTAATCTTTAGATGATTTAAAAGTTGTTATTCAAAGTGCATTTAGGATGCACATGTTAAAGTGATAAAAATATGTATAAAGTCCACCTTTGGATGAAAGGTGTTTTCTAGCAATTTGTTGTAATTAGTAGAATAACTAAGCTGCTTTTGACATATGTTGATCTGACTTGTATTATTTTCATGCTTAAACCATATGAACTGTTTATGTAACAAGTTCCTTAGATAAAAATCTTGTAAGCCAGAACAGATCTGTTTTATGGATGTTTAAGAAACTAAACTGTATTAAATAACTTATAAATGCTAATACCTCTCTATGTAGAGAAGTATATTCAGAAACTTCTGTAACTCATTTAATGTTGATAATTTTGATTATAGAGGAACACTCTAAGAAAGTTTTAAAGCTTAGTAAATATTGATTAATAAATTTTAGTTACAAGTAATTTTTGCAACAAAAGAGAATCATATTTCCATTAAACTTTGAATTGATACCTTTGTCTTTTTTATTTCACTTATTGAACTTAACATTGCTCAAATTAGATCAGCAAAATTTTGAATGTGGAAAAAGTTGATACAGTACCAATTAATAGAAACGGAATAAGTAATTTCCAATAGAGTATTTTCTCATAGGTAAGGTGTTATTAAGGTTTTGAATTCAGGCCAATCGATCTATAAAGATCGAAATATTTTGTTGTTGTAAGGCACAAACAGTGTCTTATATATTATTTTTTTTGTGTGACATTTTCTTGCAGGCCCGACATCGTGGAAGCTGGAGCAGAGGTCCAAGAGGTTTCCAGAGGTATTGCTTATTGTGGTTTGTAAGTTTTTTTGATAATCATTATATCCTATAGGTTTCTGCGTCTTCCTGTAGGATACTTTAGTTTTGCTTATTGTCTATATAGATGCAGTGGCGTCTATTTACCTTTTTTTTGTTTCCGTTTGTAGTCGAGCCCACCATATACCCACGCCCAAACTCATTGCTCACCCATGGGGTAATTCCCAGACTAGACCGCGAATATAGTAGAGAAAAGCTTCATTTCCAAATAATTACATTTCACAGGCGCCCATGCGTGAGGCTAGCCTTGTAACTAATCATTTCAAAAAAAAAAACATTTCACCCGCAATAAGGTTACCTCACAACCATTTACAATCTCCGTTAAACAGTATTGGTATCTGACAAGTGTAAACCCGCCATAGGGTCGCCTCAGATCCATATACAACCTTCACAGAACAACATTGATATCTGACAAGTGTAAACCCACCATAAGGTTACCTCAGAACAATGTTAAAATCTACCAAAGAGGTAGCCTAAATCATAATGATTTCCCCTTCAAAATAAATATAAAAAAACGACTACTTAAGCCTTTTAATAATGCAATTGCACACTTCTTTAATAACCATCCTCTAAATTGTATAAATAGAAACATGTTAAAAATGTTTTCCAATTCCCAAGTTATTGAATTTTACAATAAAATTAATCAGCTGATTTCACGTTAAGCGTATTGGCTACGTAAAAAAGTCGGTCCCAGGCCGTAACACAAATTGAAGGCAATTATTTATTTAAACTTTAAAAATTTTTGCTTAGTGTACTCAAACCAAATATTTCAAACATCAATAAATCAAAGTCACCTTCAATTTGTGTCATAAATGTCAAACTTGAAGTTTTTATTATTTTGAAAACGATCCTAGGTTATGGATAGAAACGTTAATAAAGATAATTTTAAAAACTATGAGTGGTTTAATCCCCAAAGAAGATTAAGAAGAATAATTATTGTTTTCAGTTTTCCCTTTTAATATTTGTATCAAGTAATAGTCATCAAAACAGGTTTTTTCAAAACTAACTGATAGTTAATTTCTTCAGCAATGTAAGTATTTAAAAAGAATGTTTGTTCAATGATTAATTATGATATTTTTTAGAATAATATTATGAATAAGAAGGAGGTGATTCATAGTCAAGGACGACAGATTGTTTTTAATGTGTTTCGATATTTGAAACGCATAAAAGATTCGGGCGCCTCCAACCTGAACAATTTGCAAGAGTGCGTGGCTGAAGCAACAGGTGTGTCATTGCGGACGGTGCAAAGAATTGTAAAGGAAGGTACAAACAAACCACCCTGCAGCAAGTTCAGTTCACCAAGGAAAACCGTAAATAAACCAAGCCCTATGTCAACAGTGAATAGATTTGACGAAGAGATTCTAAGAACCGTTATGTATCGGTTTGCAGCAATACATAAACGTAGACCGACTTTGAAGTTAGTGTTTGATGAATTTAAAAATGATTGCCCTCATTACACGGGAAAATTAGGTTCGTTCAGAAAAATTGTTGTAAGAGCAGGGTTTCGTTGGAAGAGAACTGTAGATACTTGTTGAACAAAGCAATATAAGGGCAAAGCGCACCATATTTTTGAAAAATCTTAGTAAGTATAAAGAAGAGGGCAGAAGCATTGTGTATAACGATGAAACATATCTGCACAGTTCTCACAGTGTAACAAAGTGTTGGGATGACGGCACCACCCAAGGGTTTGAAATCGCCAGTTTCAAAAGGGAAGCGTTTGATAATTGTTCATGCAGGTGGAAAAAATGGGTTCGTTCCAAATGCAGAATTGATATTTAAGTATGGTTTGAAAACTGGGGATTATCACGATGACATGAATCATCGCAATTATAAAAAGTGGCTGCAAGAAAAGTTAATACCAAATTTGGAACCAAATTCAGTGTTTGTGATGAACAATGCGTCATATCATAATGTTCTTGTGCATCCTAATCCTACTTCAAGTTGGAAGAAAACAGATATGCAGAAATGGTTGAAGGAAGGAAATATCCTCTTTGAATGTAAGAAAACCGAGCCTGAATTATATTCCAAAATTAAAGCACATAAACCTGTTCATCAGCTGTTTGTGAACATGGTCATGTAGTATTGCGTTTACCTCCATATCACCCAGAACTAAATCCTATCGAGATGATTTGGGCGTTACTTAAAAACCGTGTCGCTGCATGTAATGTAACCTTCAAAATAGATGTTGTATGGAAGTTGGCAGATGAACATATAAAAAATATTGGAATCAACGAGTGGACTAAAGTATGTCTGCACGTAGAGAAAATTGAAAATGATTATATGGAACGAGAAACTTTAATAGACGAGGTTCAAGACCTAATTATACGGGTTGATGATAATAGCGATAATGCAGATGGATACTTATCCTCAGGCGATGAGTCTGATGATGGGGATGAAAGTTTAGGATGTGAACCCATTTAAAATATAATTTATGTAAAATAGTTGAATGATGGTCTTTATTTAGCGTTGTAGAAAATATGTGTCATAAATACATTTGTTTGTACATTATTGTTTATTACTGAGGTGTTGAAATAAAACTTGCTTAAAGAGGGAAGCAGTCTTTATATCAAATTATGTTCAGTAGTGCTGTGACAATCGATCACTTTTAAAGCTGAAACAATCAATGATTGGCTTTCAAAGTGATTGAATCATTTTACATTTTAATCCAATCATAATCAATTCTGTTAAGCATGTCCATTCTTTGTCTCCAAAAGGGATTCTTATTGACTGTATTTATTTCGGCGCTCCTATCCGATCGTGTTAATCCGCTTCAGTTTGGCAACATAAACCAGTTTTCGATCCGATGCAGCTTCTCCAGTCAGTCCATTAAAACAAGTGGATTGTACTACTCGATTGGATCTGAATTCCGCATTCGACGACATTATGCAGGCTTGACGATTTAAATAATCTATGATTATAATATCAACAGCACCTGATCAGGCCGGTGTAGTATATCTAACTTTAGTCGTACAAGCAATATTGCTTTTGTTTAGTCAGAAAGGTTAAGATTATTAATTATTCAAGGAATTATTTTATTGCTAGATTATCGAAGAAGTGCGTAAAAAATATATTAATTTAGCAAATATTTCTAAACTATAAATGAGGTTATATAAAAAATATATAACCTGACAAGATGCAAACCTTAATTACCTTTCTTTTCATACTATAACTGTTCCTCTTCCTTCAATTCTACAGCACTGAATTGTTGATTCTATGATCCATTAAAATAAAGCACGAGATATATGCAATATATAATAATATTAATATAACAAATGATATAAAAACCTTTTGGTATTAATTAAAAATTGTTTTTGTTTTGTTTTTGTTAGTTACAACACCATGAGTGTCATTGTGTAAACATATTCTTAAAACGTTTTTGTAATAAATCTTAGTAATATTTTCGAGGTGGGCATTTGACATTTTTATAGTGTTTATAGTTTATAGTTTGTGTTTAAAACAAAAACGTCTATTGGTTTATTTGAAAGAAACGAATATGTAGTACTACCAAATTGTTTTTGTTCTACTAGTGACTATAAGTGATAAAATATCTTGTATACACTGATCCAATCAATCAATAATCTGGGGTATCACATCTAACAATAAGCTCAGATCATTTTTATAGATGAGCAAAAATCAACATAAAACTATTTAAAACACATTCCTTGGTTGCTCGACAATTTTTGCTCTGGCAACACTGGACGTGCAAGCAGTCGATGTTTTCTAGTCTCACTTTTTTATTTTGATTATTAATATAGCTCCTCCTCGCGCAGGTTTTTTCAAGGTCACCCGCCATGAGATAATAATACCACTATACTTGTATTATTACTGTACTTACCGGTTTAGATTCTAAACTAACCATGTGTACACTTTTGTTCTTTCGTAGGCAGTTTTCTAAACAGTATCCTATTGCTTTCCGTCTAACTATTCCCACGCCCGAATTTCCTTCTTCTCATCGTGTTTGAATTACCCAAAAGCCTCCGCTCTAAAAATCCCCAGCCGCTGGCCACCGAATTTTGCATATTCCTACTATGTCTAATGCTAACCTACCCATTCAATTTTCAAATTCTCTAGCATACGCATTTGCTTTATGCTTCTGACGTTCCAAGTTCCGACTAACGCAATGATCCCGGCTCTTCTGTTAAGCCTTCTGATCACATCTTTCGAAATAGTTCCCTTTTGGAGATACAAAAAGGGACCGTTTTAAGTCCAGAATCTTTTACCCCAGAGGATACCGTCTTTTGAAATAACAATTGTAGTACTCTGTATACTTGGGAGGTAATGTGGTGGGTTCCCGTTGCCTTCCACACTGCAGTAGTGGGTCTTAGAATGCCATTCCGATCTCTATGGCCCATGCCACTATATGTACCGAAAGAGCTGCTGCCTTCTTTTGGGAACCTGCCTTAGTCTGGTTTCTCACTAAACCCCCACTAATTTGGTTAAAGCTTTTTACCTCACTGGAACATGTAAACGATTTTACCCGTTCTAGTATTCTAGAACTTATGCAAGGTGCATGTCTATTCAGAACGGAAAAGACTTCAATATTTTATATTAAATAGAAATTGGAAGAATTTAGATTAGTTTTACTAATTCTGAATGTATTCACTATAGCAAAAAATCAATACGCAAATTGCGTTTGTTTTTAAAAAGATGTTGTTAGGTTTTTTTTTTCGAGGCAGCCGCGTTGGGCGCCAAAAATTTATGTTACGTTTTTTTTGTGGCCCCACGTTGGGCGTCAAATTTTGTTACGTTTTTTTTCGTGACAGCCACGTTGGGCGCCAAAAATTTACGTTTTTTTTCGGGGCAGCCACGTTGGGCGCCAAAAATGTTACGTTACGTAATTCGTGACAGTCCCTGTTCGGGCGCCAAAGTTATGCTACGTTGGCTCGCAGCCGTGCGCAACACAAAGATATCAAGAAATGACCGGACTCAATCGGAGATTAGGGGGGGTTGTAGAAAACAGACCAACATATAACGTACGGGGCTGTAAGGAATTAGTAACAATACCTGCAATAAAGAAAAGTTAGAATAGCAAACCTGCAATAAACAAAAATTAGTCCTGCAAACCTAAAATAAAGAAAAAGCATAGCAGCAATGAAAAGTCTCAGTTATTCAGTACTTTGTAGAATGTAAACAAAACTGTTTAGATAAACTATATAATATAATCACGATAAAAGCATTATAAAAATTTTTATTACAAAGTGAGGTAATATTGGGGAGTAGCAGAAACGTTTCCTCACACACCAATTAAACATAAATCAGATAAAATGTTAACAAAAGGTAAATAGATAAGACACCATTGGTATGAGTAATTCAGTAGTATTGATCTTTCTTTCTTTCTTTCTTTTTTTTTTATGTTTTAAAATATCATGCAAGTCTTTTGTAAAAGGTATCAGAACGACAAAGATATAGTAAAGCAACGGATAGATATTTAAAGTAATAACAAGTAGGAAATAGTTCAACTTACAAAAGTCCTGCAGCAACGCTTCCTTGCAACGGAAGTGTGAGATTCACGATGTCCTGCACTAACGAAGCACTTTTCCTGAGACAATAATTTCGAAATCTTTTGTAGCACTAGTTTAATTTCAACTGGGATCAAATGTATATTATTTTCATAAACCTCCAAAAAGCAGTGAGAGACTTCAACCAATACCTTTGTAAACCGGTAATCTGTTATATTTCGCAAATTACGAAAATCGCGTAGGCACTGATCTATTTTAGATTCTTTGTTGTTTAGAAAAATGCAGAAACTACAGTATCCACTGTATTTAAATAATCCAAAGTATGCACTAATCTGATAAGACAAAGGGACACTAGACTAGATCGCACACACATTAATCCTAAAGAAAGAATCGGTCAGTTTAGCAAGTTCTACGACTCCTATTTCACAAGACAAACAACTAAAACCACAAATTAGTAAAGTACGCGTATCACTAAAGTAAGTCCGTCAAATGTCCTTTAAAGCATTTGTCTCACAATAAAAACAACTAAAAACAATTAGTAAGCACGCGTAAGCAATAAAACCGTCCGTCAATGACCTTACCACAACACTTGTGGTCAACCAAACACGTTACATATATCGCATACTTTCTTCAAAAAAGAATTATTTTATAAGAAAGACAACTAAAATCGTGCCGCGCTTGTTCAGGAACAATTCGAAATTCATCCTCACTATTTTCAAAGCAAAGAAGAGGCAGTATTTTTAACGTAATTAATATATAGCAACCAAGAACGAACTACGACTCCTCATCTGTTTATTCAATTCGTCTATTACAATCGCTTATCGTCTCTTATCTACACTTGTATATATCCACATAAGGAACCAAATTTATAGTTACCGCAAGACAAGGACGATGCAATCTATAATTAATACGATGCACTCGCCTAAGGAGTTAATAAATATCAAATATAAAAATAGTAATTTGTAGAAATGTATTTATGAATTGAGGATAGCGTAAAATGTTAAATTATTAAAAATGCACGTTACAATGTTTCCATGGACCTATAATCAATCTTGCGTCCCTACAGGTGCCAAAGTTAGAAAGTTCATTTCTAAACCTCCAATTGATGTCGGGTTAGCGACTACTCTAGAAATTGAAATTAATGCTACTCTATCAGGAATCAACAAAAGAATTTGTTATATTTACTTGATTATCAGTTTGTCACTTTTAGAGGTCACCCCTAAAGCTTTACACAAACTGTGAGACTGCACACTCCAAAACCAATAATAGCAAAACGCATTAATCCTATTACTCCAAATTAGTTTATTGAATTTAATGCTGAAGTGGTAAAGTTAGTATATTCATATTTAGTATATTTATAGACCAGAATATGAAGCGATTAGCATATGCTCTTACCTAAAATGAGCAATTTCTAAGGAAGTTCTCTGGTATTTTAATATAAGAGCACCTAAAATTGCCTCGTTTGCTTTGACATACCTCAGAAGCTTTGCTGGTATAATTTTCCCGCAACTTCCTTGGCTTCATAGTTTTTGCTTTTAGTCACACATTTTCAAACAAATTTCTATAATCAATTTCTACCACATGCAAACTCTGTTAATTTCAGAGCGTGTTGTATAGGAATTTTAAAATACCGCAACAAATCTAATAATCTTCTAAAGTGCAAAGGACGATAATACAACCTGGCGTTTTATAGTTGCTGGTTTGGTAGTGTGGATATGACATTTTCAGTCGTAAAGTCAAGACAATTATGCGGTTTTAACTTGCTACCACTTTTGGGCTCCGTGATTCGAGCTGAGCGTAATTTAAAGCTTCGTTTAATGACTTTCGATCCAATTATTAAATTTAGAGTGGCTTTTTGTTCTAGTGCAGTCGCTGTAAATTTGATTTTATTGTATTCTTAGTATGAATAATATGGGTTTGCGTTCAACTAGTCTACTTCACGACTTCCGTCATGTAAGAGAGCGAATTGCAATTTAACATTCAAACAATGTATAATTTTAGATATATTTGACAACTAGAAATGATATCGTATAAAAGAATACGAGCTTTAGGTTTATATGCAATTCAACTGCGGAATGCAAATGCGTTAAGATAAATGAAGTTTTGCCATTAGCAGGAATCAGGTCGTTTAGTACATTAAAGATTGGAACTTCAATTAGGGCTAATCAGAGCAATAAATTCCTGAATTAAAGCTTCAGCTGCGTTTACGGTTATTTATAGTTCAGTCACTAATGCACCTGTTAATTGATCTCCAACCCTTTCTTTTGAAATAAATTCCGTAAATACCTAAGATAGTTCAACTAATTTCTTTTAATTTAACCTGGTTTCGTTTTAAAATTTATGACTTCGTCTACTAAAAATGCTAGCACAGTTTGATAGTGATGAAAAAAATATAAAATCAGATACTCATATTGACATATATTTGCTATAAGCTATATTAAACTTAAGAAATAAACTAAATTTGTCTACTATGCGCAAGTGTATTTTTTGTTGACAGATAATATTGCTGGTAGGGGGTGTGAGTTCAAAAATGTCAAGCATGTAAATAAGTCCTAATGAGAATGTATAACTCATTCGTGTGGAATTACTTATCGCTATCAAAATTTGAAACAGAAATGATTACGGAATACGGATCTAGTTGGCCCGGCAGAGATCTAGAATTTGTGATTGGTTTTAGAAATAGTTCTGCCGTTTTAAGCAGTCAAAAAGGTAACTGAGAAAAAGAAAAGAAGTTAACTTCACAGAAAGATCTATTTCAGCTAACTAAAGCTCTTTCACTTCCGTTCGAATCGATTCAAGTCATAAAGAAAGTCGGTATAACACTTCAGGTGGCTACCAAAACTAAAGAAACTGATGGAATTGAAAAAATTTCGAATGCCTCTTTACACTATTTGGAAAGCACCTCCACTTCTGAAAAACAGCGGCCTACTAAACTTGGTGGTATTTGGACGCAAGAAAAAAAAAAGAAAAACTTGTGTGTGGAACATTGTTTTAAAAAATATCATACATAGTTTCAGGAAATAATTTTTTTTTACTTTTTTGTAGATCTGTAATATATAAAGGATAATCGAAAAAAAAATTTGCATCCTCCATCTTGACCATAATTTCAGCTTTCCGTGGACGCACACAACCCAAAATCCATGCATTTACTACGAATAAAATCGTAACTGGCAACAAAGAAAAAATTTCAAAGTATGAAATATTTTGTAGTTGTCGTCAAAGTCAGAAATACCAAGTAAGAGTTATCTCAAAATTGGCGGTCAACGTGTTCAAAAGATTACTTATGACCGTTAGATACTGTAATAATTACATTCACTTTGTTAAGGGCCAAATTGTTTTCTAATTTCTCGCCTCCTATAAAAATCAAAACTTTGAATGTGATTTCGTAAGAAACGATAATCCTTAAACAGCTTGTTTCACGGAATAACTATTTAACCAGTACGTTCAATCAAAAACAGAATGAAGTGTCTTTATTTGAATAGTGCAGATGACGTGAAAACTTTATTAAAGACCTTAAAATCTAAAATAATGTTAATTACTAATATGCATTTGTGTATGTTTGTTGCGGTATTCTGTGCAGACAAGAAAGAAAGTAGTAAAGTAAGTAAAGAAAATTGCCCACACCGAATACCGCAAAAAAACAGAAGGTAGAATAGAAATTAAAAAAAAATTAGATTCTGTGCTAGCTCAAAATGTCATAAAGTGGGGTGGGTCACACAGAAAGAAAAATTTAAATAACACATGTAGGGATACTTACACAATGTTTTAAGCCCTAAATAAATACAAGATGAAAATAAGATGTAATATGAACAGTATTAGAACTCTGTTTGCCTGCTCTTTATAGTGCATTTCTTTAAAGTAGTAACGTAACCATGAATTTAAGTGGCCTAACCCTAAACTGAACCAAGTATTAGACTTAATCTAGATTAGAACTTAGTATAAAAGTTATTTACGTTAGCATTTCCTAATATTAATTTATAAATCAGTAAAACTGCTCTAATGCGAGTTTCGGTTTATATTAATTGTGACTTGCACAATCATGTAATCACTTGTGCACCATGTGAACATAAATTTTTATCACGTAGTTTATAATTTGTTGTGTGAAAATCACTAGTAAGAAAATTAAAGTACTTAAGTGGTTATTAACAAACAAAATGAAAAAGAGTAGCTAGACTTCATTGAAGCATCAAGAAAAAAAATACAGTGATTGTACCTTAAAAAGAGTAGCTGCCTGCTTCTGGTACCATCGTAGCAGATCTGGAAGTACGTACTTACACCTACCGTCAGACTGGATGCTCTATGAAACAATTTCGCTAAATTATCTTATTTAGTAAACACTGAAGTATAGCAATGCCTCTTAAAAAAAGCATCTTAAGTAGCACCACGACTTACAAAATTACTTTACACGAAAGGACGTTGCATATAATCGAATAAAAATCCTGTCAAAGTTAAACCTGTGTTTTTAGGGACAGAACGTGTTTTCCTTTCAAAAACATTCCCATCGATAAAATATAAAGTTTTCTATGACCAGCACCTGCAGAAGTATTTTCGAAACGACAGCTGTAAGGCATTTGTAGAACACGGTTTGCAAACGAAAGCCAATTAACGATAACATAACGACTTCCATAAATTTGGCCGCGTGGGAAAACAACATATATTATGTTCAAATGATCCTTGCAATATAATGAAGTGTAGTGTATGATGGGTTGCCTATTTGATATATGTGTCCAAACACTGTTTCAGAGACAAAGAAACATGTGAACACTGCGGTGTTGAAACAAAAAAAGACTAACCACAAGCGCCAAGACTGTCCAAAACTTAACAATCCAGGGTATGTATAGCATACATTAGAAGAAATAAAAGATGTGACAGAGACTACAAAACATGTACAACACACAAAAACTTACTAGAAAGGCAGATTCAAAAGAATGATTTTGGACCCAAATAAAAATACACAAATTAGTATAGGCGGAATAACAACAAAGAAGAAACCACCGTCACAGGTTCTCAGAGACAGAACCAGAGCTGCAACACACAAACAGGCAAAGCAGATAAGGGTGTGTGAAGATAAATTCACACAAACAGATACAATAACTGAGCAAGTTGAACAACATGAGGAGAAAAGAAACATCCATAGGAAAATAAACACAGTAAGATCTTAAGGCGTTTCAGAACTAAATCTGCTGAAAGACCAACACAGCAAGAAGAGAGAACTTAAAAAGGACACAGGAAGCTTTCAACAACTAATGATCGGCCAAACAGCAGCAGGTGCAAATACAAATATAACGGCTAATGAAGACGAGGACGGCACCGACAGATGCCCGTTTCCCAGCTTAATATATAAACAATTACAGAACGCCACGCAACGAGCACCACTAGAAGAAACCAATCTACTAACGACAGCTTTAAGGCACTTAACTAGAACCAAACATCTACGGGGGGCGGGCAAAAATAACTTTCCCACAGCAGAGAAACGCATACAAATGGAGAAAAACTGGGAGATCTGATTTATAAACTAAAACTACAAATAATAAACGACCATAATCCTATAACTTTTGGGCTATCAAAAGTAGAAGTGAATGTCTTTACACTAGCACAAGCAGACAAACAATATAACCTACGCAAGACGAACTGGATTAAACTAGAGACCTTTAAACCAAACGCGAAAATGCAAGTTGATGATAGCGTCCATATAAGAACGACCATACTGACGAAAAACATCATACAAGCCATGAACGATACAATCCCTATTATCTTTAAACAAAACAGATAAAACCCCATAAGTTGGTCCACAGAACTAACGGAATTAAAAAGAAATACTGAAGATTGAGAAAAATCTACCAAAAATCCACAATTACAGATGAAAGGCGTTACAACCTAAGGCAATATAGAGAGGCAAAGAACAGATATATGACGAAAATTAAAGAGGAAAAAGCACAAACAATGAAACGCTTCATGGAGGAACACTTACAACTTGATATGTGGGGTATGCTTTATAAAATAGTAAGACAGAAAAAACGACCACCTCCAACATACTCCACGTTAGATAAGTACGCAAACGGTACCCCGTAGTTACTACAACATGGAAGTATACTTTAGAAACAATGTTAGACGAACTACTCCCAGACGACAACCCCAATGAGGATACTCCTGAACATACATACCAGAGAACACTTATCGGTGCAGACTACCCGACGACAGAAGGGGAAGACGGAACTGCCATCCTGGAAGGCAAGACAAAACGGGCAGCTGGCCCGGATAACACATGGAGGTGCTCCACGCTCTAGTGGGATTTATAACAACAGCACTAACACTGTTACTTAACGGCTGCCTACGACAAGGCACGTTCCGGAACCCCTGGAAACTTGGCAGTGTTTAGATCCTATACAAAGGGAATGAAAAAGATATCACCAAACCAGATCCGTACAGGCCCATATGTCTCTTAAACACAATCGGGAAAAGATATGAGAGCCTTATAAACAATAGACTAAAAGCACATAGAGAGCTAACAGGGAAGAACAAGAATTAGTACGAATTTCGAAAGAGCAAAGCAACGGAAGACGCCATAAAACACGTCATGGAGGCCATCAGAAAAGCTCCCGCAAAATATGTTATCACTATATTCGTAGATATCAAAGACGCTTTCAACAACCTCTGGTAGCCAGCACTCCTTATTGGATGTCCTAAACTCCTATACAACACTATACGGAGCTACTGCCAAGACAGATATGTGGAATTTAAAAGCGACAACAAACAATCAGAAAAAAGGTAACAAAAGGATGCCCACAAGACTCGGTATGTGAACCGATCCTCTGGGACATTATGATGGACGAGGCTCTGGAGCTGTTCTGTGCATCTGCAGAGGTATGATCTATTGCTGCATACGCAAACGATATAGCTCAACTACAAACACGCGCAAACACTGCAGTGGACATACTAAATACCTGGTTCAATAGAAACAACTTAGAAATATCTACAACAAAAACCACGTTTACCTCAGTTAAAGGCAAGTTTTCATCTGGCCCAAGGTTACACATCTAGGGCACACTGGTAAAAAGGAAAACCAGCAATAAATACCTCGGAGTTCTACTTGAAAAAAAATTAAACTTCTGGGGACATATTGAAGAAATTAGCACGAGGGCAAAAACTACAATGCACACAATTGCAAACATAACCCAAAGGGACCACAGGTTGCCACTGCGGCAAATACGAATATACATGGGCACAATGCTTGCAGCAATTACATCGCACGTTGGGCACATAGACTAAATTTAGTAAGACCCAAAACAAAGATAACCCAGACTCAACAAAGCATTATTATTAGGCTCACGGGCGCCCGCAGAACCAGCCCACAAAATGCACTACTGACAATAATGGACCTACAGATCAAATACAGAGCAGCCTGTTGCTACCTTCGCACACAACAACCAACAGAAATAGCTACACTAATTGGAAACACATATAACAACAAAAGACAAATAAAACAGAAAGTTGTGGTAGAAAAGCTGGAATTACGTAGAGACCGGTAGAAGGGCATACTCATTCATACCTAATATACAGGAAAGACTGGAACTAACCCACCTACAACCAACTGAGGGGATAATACATTTCCTAACAGGGCAAGGTCCAGATGCCACGTACAGAGAGAGATCTAAACTCACAGATTCCAACCTCTGTGAATGTGGGAATAAGGGCACGACAGAGCACACAGTTCTGGAATGTACACTACACGCAGAAGATACACGTAACCTTGGGCAAAAATTAACAGGCAAAGTAATTTACAACGTACTTCGAAACGAGGAAGACTATAGCACACTAAATTCGCGTGCACAAATTGTTACACAAGCCGAAAAATATAAATACATAATGACACTCGGAAATGGGGAGTAACATCATTATAACCTAATAATGCAAAAGCACGAAGGTATGACAAAATTTCTGTGAATTTGTTACGTTTATTTTCGACAATGGATTCAGAATCGTCCTTTTTGTGGTAATTCGTTTTTCATTTACCTAGCTTCTGTTTCTATTCAAAACCCCATACTGTATTTTTACCTCGTTACGATAGTACGCGCAATCATAATATTTCTAGTCAAGTGTATTCGTGCTAAAAACGAAAATTTGTTCGATGGTTAAATGGTTTATATTTTACAATAAATACGGTTTAATCCGCAACTCAAACCCATTGTGGTTTAAAACGAAACTTTATGCTATAATTAATTAGACGAGACTTTGTTGGGGGTATCAGTTAATTTGTTAAACATTACTATAACATATAATAATTTCCTCTGTTGTTTCATTTTAAACTTTCGTCTAAATAGTGTATTGAACTATTCCGATAAAACCGTATTTTCCAGTTTCAATTGCATTTCAAATTCGTGTTATTTGAACTCATTCTGAATTTGATTCTGCAGCTCGTGCGACAAAATATGTTCTGATTACTTGTTCTATCACTTTAAAAGCAATGCACGTTGATTGTTGTCCTGTCAATTAGAGATGTCTTGCTTGTATTTGCCTTTTTTTGCTGGAGGCCAAAAGCGTTCTTTCTGGGTGTAGTGCACCTGTTCGCTGCCGTATACCAATTGCTGTAATTACGATGGTAGCTACGTTGTTATGCTGATTTCTTCTTCCCAGCATTTAGCAAGTTAAGTATCTTGACGCAAAGAGGTATGTGCCTTTATTCTATTATACATGTCAAGGATTTTTTTATCAACGGTGTATGGTGTAAAACCAGTCTACCATACTTGTTGAACAGCTGATTGCGTTAGTGCTTTTGGGTATACGTCGTTAATTCTTGCTACAACGTGGGCAATATTAATGCTTAAGTTTAACACCTGTACTACATTTAAAAAAAAACTAAATTTGCCTTTAATACTTTAAAATTTAACATATTTGCTAGGGAATAAATTTACATTAAAAAACTAAATTTGCCTTTAATACCTAAATTTAACATACTTGCGATTAAACGCTGGCGTTGAAATGATCACCGTTTATTTTATTGCGTTCTATTGTTTGTACCGGATTATGTATTTAATTTAATTATTTTTTTTATTTTGTTAATAGATAATCGTGGGCAATGTACTTTATTTTGTTTTGTCTTTTGTATGTAGGCGAATCTTCCCACTCTCCGCGGTTGGTAGTTAGCCTGGTGTTTACTTTTCTTCCGGCTACATCTAAGGACGTAGCAAATTCCAGGAAATTTCCCTAAGGCCTGGAATAAAATGAACGATACAGCGAACAACCCAAATAAAGACAGTAATTACAAGAATTGTTAAGTGGATCATATAAGTATACAAGGTGGCGAGTAGATGTAGTTAGTTAAAGTAGTAAGTAATTAGTTGATTAAGACACTAGGTTAGGAGGAAGAACGAAGAACAATATACTTACCAAATTCAAATATACACAGGAATGCAAAACCGACAAAAAGGGCAATAAGGAGCGACAAAAAGAAGAGCGAGGAACCACATAAAATAATATCCCTACATAAACACA
Organism: Platerodrilus igneus; assembly: GCA_036346225.1. NCBI lineage: Eukaryota > Metazoa > Arthropoda > Insecta > Coleoptera > Lycidae > Platerodrilus > Platerodrilus igneus. The sequence continues at coordinate 3,579,065 of JARFIW010000822.1, forward strand.
TACACTTACACACTCTCTCTCACAGACACACACACACACACGCACAAAACACATGAACACATATTGGCGCGCAACAAAACCAGTCTTGGGACCAGGGGCATGAAACCCGGTTTCCGCTGCCGAAGGCCGAGACATGCCCCAGGAACGGGCACTGCGTTTGGGGGTCCGATTTCCGCCTGCCGATGGTCGGAACCCCCGATTGGGTAATGGGTATGCGTAATGGGTTTTAGGGCAAAGGCAACCGTAGTAAGTGGAGATAATTGTAAGTACTTTTAGGACCTCGGGCATGTCTTCTGGTTTCCTGCATCCGATACCTGAAAACACGTCTCAGCTAGTTTTAGGCTGCAACCGGGGAGCCCGATTTCCGGCTGCCGATGGTCGGGACCCCTGGAAAGAGCACTTAGCTCTAAGTTACAAATAAGTTAGATTTAAGTCAACTGCTAGGCATCAAAAGCCAAATTTTTGTACATATTACATTGTTACATGCGGATTTGATACGACGAATTTAATTTTGATAATAAAGGGAGAAACCGCCTATAACAGGAATTAAGGGTTTAATCTCGACTAGCTCGCGTAGGTCGTAGGTTTTCTTTACCGTGGGAATTAATGCAAATAATGCCATAAATTACAAGGGCTAAAGTTCATACCACAGTTAATTATTTGTACCAATTCTGATTTAAATATCTTACCTGTAATCCTGCATTCTCTGGTTTTCTTTCATAGGGCGCCAGACCGTCGGTTAGGGACTGGTATCAAAGGATGGTCACCTCAAAACTAGTTATTAATATTTATCACTCTTCTACTCACATCGAACCATGAACACTTGTAAATAATTACTGAAATATCTTTACGGAAGTTAATCCTCAAAAATATTAAGTATCCGCGTTCAATCTTTCAAACAAACGTTGTGCATAAATTAACTAACCAATTAGTCTTAATGCAAAGTTATACCTGAAACTGTAGTTTCCATCGAACAAAAGCTCCCTTCACAATAAAATAATTTAAGTTTTGAATATTCTACCACAAATTGTAATTATTTACAACTCCGTTGAACAACTTAACAAGCTACTTTATTTTTTACAATTAATAAAATTAACGGCAGTCACATATAACATAATATTGATATCTAAATTAGCAGATGTACCCTACTGATAGTACACTAAAGAATCCTAACAATAATTTCTATCTAAATATTAAACTACATTGGTACGTATTAATCCTACGGCTTCGATCAAGCGTAAAGTTAGCAATATAATCAGGAAAGGTAAAAAAGAGGCTTATTGACTTACAGTTGTGTATTCCTCCTCGTATCCAAAATGGCAATTTCAAGAGAGCTGTTGTTGCATTCTGCTTTACAAACCCGCGCGCGTGCCTTATGCAATGTCCAAAGTTATTGGTAGTGATACTCCACTCACTAAAACATAAACTACTGGTTTATTGTTAAATTCGCAAAAGTCCCTCAGGAAGTTTTTCAGCGCTGAATGTAGACAACGTTTGTCTAGTTACATAATTATCAAAAACCCAGTAACTATCTTGCACCACCACCACAATTTAACCTTACATGCCTATTCAACTCTGTCGGAATCTGACTCTAAAATTCCCTTTCGGTTCCTAAAAATTATTTCTTATAGTAATTTTTAATTCACACCTCTTCATTTTATGACGTCACTATGACATCGAACGTTCGCCAATGAAAAACAACATTCTTTTGGAAAAATACGTCCTTTCGGGTATAGTTCTTAGAACTGAATTTTTGAAGAGATAACTTGTTATGATTAAAGTGGCTGTTTTAAATTCCTTACCCCCTCGGTGTTTCACAGACCGAATGTTGGTTTCTCCTTGGAATTCTTAAGATGTTTGTTAATGAGAAACGGATTTGAGTAACAGTTTTGTTAAGTTTGATAAAGAATCTACAGCTAGATAATAAATGATTTTACTAATCTAAAATTGAAAAGTGTATCCATTAATTTTTATCTATGTTAGTGCTGGACACTGAATGGTAAAATTTGAAATGGCCAATACGACAGAAAGCAATTTTAATTATTTTCAGAACCGCATTTATCTCCTTCGGTGACTAAGAGAGATTAGCGTCTGCTTCTTCAGCCGTTCTCAACAATACATCGACTGAGTAATAACTACTTTAATTGTTTGATGATTTCTCGTTCACTTGGAAAATAGGAACTGAATTATATGGTTGGTTGGTTAAGAATTTATTTAATAAAATGTACGGTTGCTTTAATTATTTTTATGGTACTGAATTGGGGTATGTAAGGTACGTTAGACAAATTGCAGGTAACGTGAAATAAAATTCGAGGAATGTGCTGTAGTTAGTCGCCTTTCAAGGCTGCAGGTACATGTTATTTTGTAAGGTGAAACCAATGGGTGGTAGTTACATTTCTGTTAGTCGGGTCCATAGGAAAATTCCTTTAGAAACGAAGACAAGGGGTTAGTTGACTTCTTTTAGTGTGTGTGTGTGTGTGTGAGTGTGGGGGCGGGGGGTGCGCGTGTGCGTGTACGTGTGCGTGTGTGTATGTGTGTGTGTGTGCTCTTAACGAATTAAATTCCAAATCGGTGAGTTATCACTGAGCAATTTGTCTATATGTATATATTGATATTGAAGTAAAAGTAATTTGCATGAGAACTTATTAAGTGTTGAAATTAGTAAGATGATTCTTTAATTATAATGAAGACCATTTAACAGTTCTTGGGAGGTTACATTGCGTGTTGTATCCCCTTGTAACTAGGTGATTCCAGTAAAATGTAAATGAATGGTATATACCTAAATTAATAGATGGAGATGAACCTATTGTGTGTTAATCTATCCCTTTGAGTTCAATGCACTTCTTACTATTAATTTGTTGAACGCATTGCGAGTTGTATCCCTTTGCGTTCGGGCGATAGTTGGGGTCGGTTCAATGCGTGTTGTATCCTTTTGAGCCATTGCACGACTCGCTACCCTTATAAGATCTGTTATTTGTTTAGACAATGCGTACTGTATTCCTTTGTCGATAAAGTGCCTGAGTATTAATTCTATTCAACACTGACCTAATTCAAGTAACTGTTCATTTGTATATATTTTAGCTTAACGTGCAATATGTTTGGGCATTGTATGCTCATACCATTTTTTTCCCACCAGGAAGCCATCCGGATCAGCAACCCTCTTCCGGCCGAAAAGTCTGACATACCATATATTTTAATAATTCATTTTGCTACCTTTATACAATACATTAATTATGGACTAGCATTTCAATATTTTTCCCTACAGTTTTTCATCAGTGGGATCTTTTCTTTCACGTGCTTTAGAGGATACTGATCTGGGTGGCCCTGCAAAAAGTTTTAAATATTTGATTCAACATAAAGGGGATACTTTTTATTTGATAATTATTGTTAAATGTGATAATCGAGTACTTTCCGACAAAATGAGTCGTAAGGGTTTGAAGCGAAAACAATCTGAACCGGAGCCTTCTCAGGCACTCTTACCTAGAACTGCTAGTAGTAGTAGCAGTGCTAGTGGTGGTGATTCAGTCGAGCGACTAGCGAAAATTATGATGAGTTTGATACAAAATGTGAATAAAAATTCAAACACGGGCACAGCTAAGGGAATGTCCATGGTACCAGAATTTAACCCGGAAGACAGGAAACAGACTTCTGAAATTTGGCTTACAAAGGTACAAGAACTAAAATAAATTTTCAAATGGTCCGAGGAAGCTACCATTCTCGCGGCATTGTCCAAATTAACAAGCTTTGCAAAAGTCTGGTATAAAGGTTTACAGACTATGAAATTTACTTGGGAAGAATGGAAGCAAAAAATTACAATAGCTTTTCCCCCTAACCGGGATTATTACGAGGTCCTCTCTAGTATGATGCGCCGGCGGAAACTTCCTAATGAAAGTTACCAAAAATATTACTACAAAAAATTATCTATCGTAAATCAATGTAAGATTACGGAACGTGACGCGGTGTCATGTATTCTTGGTAGAATCGACGACTTTGTGGTTCTGCTGAAGCCGGTCATTATTCTACTCCGGAAGAGCTATTCCTGTATCTAAGCACTTTACACTATCTACAAGCAGGTCCATCGCCTAAACCATTTGTTACTCCATATTTCAGTAATAAAACACAGAAACTGATAATTATAAAGCGAAAGGAAAACTCGTCAAGCTGTTACAAGTGTGGAAAAATTGGTCATTAGATGCGTTACTGCCAAATGAAGAAATGTGATTTTTGTCGCAATACGGGTCATGAAGGGAAACACTGCTATTTTAAGAACAAAAAAGTACCCGATAATACAAAGACCGTGAAATGACTAGGCGTGCAAAATGATGTAAAACCCAACGAAAAGTATTTTAAAGACGTTTTTATTAATCGGCATTTGTCCAGGGCTTATTTAGACTTAGGTAGTATAATAATAGCAATAAAAATTAGTGAAGTAGAGAAATTAGAATTAAGCATCGATACCAATAACAAAATTTTAATAAAGGGGTATGGTGACGGGAAATGTTTGTCGTTGGGGAAAACAACCTTTTCATTAGAAGTAGACAGTGTTAAGGCACAGGTTCCCGCACATGTAGTTTCAAATGCAAAACAGGATGTACCCGAGTTACCCGGAGTGATCCTGATTAAGGATTGTAAACAGTTAGTTATCACCGACGAGGAGATAGTTAAGATATGAGATGTTTTTCAGAAATCCCAGAAAGTTGCTTTGTACACAAAAAGCTCCACTTTGGTTCCCATAGATAATCTAGTTAATATTATTGTTAAGTCTAAAGATAACAATTATTTTAAAGATTTATTTGTTGAAGCTAGCTTGCGATTGAAAGAGCGGAACGAATATTGCATTCCGCGAACGATAATTGTTTTGGGCCCTAATAATGAAGCAGTTATACCTATGGTAAATTTGTCAGACGATGACTTTGAAATTGGATCAGATAAACTTTTCGTTAGAGCGTGGTCTTGTATTCCTGCGGGTGAACAACCCGTCCATACTGATAATCAAATTTTAAAAATCAAATCGACCGAATTAATGTCACTCTCAAAAGAACATATTAACATAGGTCCCGTAACTGACCAACAGCGAGAAGCCCTTATTAAATTACTTGAAAATTATGGAGATTGTCTTTCTTGAAATACCGCGGATGTAGGTTGCGCAAAATCGGCCGAGTTAGAAATATCATTAAGTAACGATACTCCATTTACGTACCGACCCCTATCGCATGTCAATAACCCAACAAGAGACACTTAAAAAGATGATTAAGGAATTACTAGAAAATGGAGTTATTCGCGAATCTAGTTCACCATGTTCTTCGCCCGTTCTACTAGTTAAAAAGAAAAATGGTAAAGAACGAATGTGCATTGATTATAGGAAACTAAACACTCAAACAGTAAAGGAACATCATCCCTTGCCTCGAATTTCCGATCAAATTGATAGACTGCATGGTAGTAAATACTTTATGAAAGAATACGTCGAAAAATACATAGCGTGCTGCATTGCTTGCTTGTACAGTAAACACCCCAGTGGAAAAAGCAAAGGTTTTATGCATTCCATGAAGAAATTCCAACTCCCTTTTATACACTGCACGTAGACCATGCTGGACCATTTCCTAAAAATCATAAAGGCAACGAAAACCAAACTCGTAATTGATTATCTACAGGAACTCTACAGCTATTATGGACACCCCAATGCTATTGTAACAGACCAAGGTAGCACCTTTACTTCTTCAAAATTTCAAAAGTATTGTAACTCCAACAACATAAAACACGTGAAGAATGCAGTTGCTACTCGGAGGGCAAATGGCCAGGTAAAAAGATTAAACCCTACGATTAAAGGATGCCTCCTAGTTGTGACATCTGACGAAGATCGCTGGGATGAACATACAAAAGATGTTCAAGTAGCTATTAACTTCCAAAACCACCGGAAAAGCCCCAACCGAATTGTTATATAGATTCAAATTAAGGAGTGGAGATGATTTACTTTTGATGGATGAAATAAGCCAACTACCAAAAATGATCGAAGATCTCGAAACACTCCGGAGAGATGTTGCAGTTAAAATAGCTGCAGAACAGAGCAAACAAAAATTTTATTATGACAAAAAGCGAAGGCCAAAGTATACAAAATCGGAGACCTTGTACTAATAGAGAAACAAAGCAGCTACAAAACGAGTCGAAACTGGTACTCCCTTATGTCGGTCCTATGATCATCAAAGCAATACTTCCGCATGACCGATATCTAGTCATCGACATGCCACACTCTCATTGAACATCAATGGCCAGAAAATATGAAATCATTGTTGCTGTTGGCATCCCCGTTGGGCGCCAAAAATGGATGTTACGTTGGCTCGTAGCCGTGCGTAACAAAAAGAAAATCAGAGAAAAAAAAAGACCGGGCTCAATCGGAGAGTAGGGGGGGTTGTAGAAAGCAGACCAACCTACCATGTACTCGGCCGTAAGGAGTTAGTGATAATACCTGCAATAAAAAAAATTAGTTAAGCAAACCTAAAAAAAAAGAATAAGCATAGCAGCAATGAAACGTCTAAGTTATTCAGTACTTTGTAGCATATAAATAAAAGAGACTGTTTAGATAAACTATATAATATAACAACGGTAAAAGCAATACAGATAAATGTTTAGTACAAAGTGAGGTAATATTGGGGAGTAGCAGAAACGTTTCCTCACACACCAATTAAACATAAATCAGACAAAATGTTAAGAAAATAAATAGGTAAGACACAATTGATATGAGTAATTCAGTAAAATTGATTTTTCTTTCTTTCTTTTCTTTCTATGTTTTAAAATAGCATGCAAGTCTATTGTAAAAGGTATCAGAACGACAAAGATATGGTAAAGCAACGGATAGATATTTAAAGTAATAACCAGTAGGAAATAGTTCAACTTACAAAAGTCCTTCAGCAACGCTTCCTTGCAACGGAAGGGTGGGATTCAACGATGTCCTGCACTAACGAAGCACTTCACCCTTGACTGTGAGAGTGTTGATGGAACTTAGCACACGTTACACTAATCACACCTACGTATTTCACTGGGGTTAGCAGCAGACATTATCACGCGTCGGAACTATGTAGCCTTGATAAGTTTCTTGGTAATTCTATTTCCTAAGACAATAATTTCGAAATATTCTGTAGCACTAGTTTAATTTCAACTGGGACCAAATGGATATTAGTTTCATAAACATTCCCAAAAGCGATTGCACACACAGTTTCAATATCAAAAGACAAAACAACTAAAAAAAAGAACCATAATGGGTAAAGCACGTGTATCACTACAGCAAGTCCGTCAAATGTTCCTAAAAACATTTATCTTACAAGAAAAACAACTAAAAACAACTAGTAAGGTGAGCGTAAGCAATAACACCGTCCGTCAAATGTTCCGTACACACCCGTTATTTCAAAAAGAAACTCAACTAAGAGAACAATCGGTAACAGCACGTGTGGTTGAGTAAAACACGTTCGTCTATATCGCATCCTTCCTTCAAAGCAATCAGAACTACACTGCTACAGTTAATATACGACTAAAATCGCGTCGTGCTTGTTCATGAAGGCAAAAAAAAAACAGTCCCGCATTAATTCTCACTATTCTCAAAGCAAAGAAGAAAATTATTTTTAACGTACTTAGTAGATATCGGAACAAAGAACAAAACACGACTCCTCGTCTGTTTATTCAACTCGTTCAATTATAACCGCTAATCGACTATTATCTACCTCGCTAATAACATAAGGAACATCTAAAACGTGAATGTCACAATCGCATCTAACAACTAACCACAGGCTGTTTATCGTTTTCGATAAGTTGGAATTTATTTATTAATGAGAATTAATCTTCAATTTATCTATCTTTTAAATTACTACACACGAGTTAATACATATCAAATACAGGAACAGCAATTTGCAGAAATGCATTTATAAATTGGGAAACAGCGTAAAAGTTTAAAACCACAAAATTGCACGTTACAGCGTGTTGTATCCTTTTGTAAACAGGTGATCCCAGTAAAATGTATACGAATGGTATATACCTAAATTAATAGATGGAGATGAACCCATTGCGTGTTAATCTATCCCTTTGAGTTCATTGCACTTCTCACTATTAATTTGTTGAACGCATTGCGAGTTGTATCCCTTTGCGTTCGGGCGGTAGTTGGGGTCGGTTCAATGCGTGTTGTATCCCTTTAAGCCATTACACGACTCGCTACCCTTATACGATCTGTTATTTGTTTAGACAATGCGTGTTGTATCCATTATTCTATAAAGTGCCTGAGTATTAATTCTGTTCAACACTGACCCAATTCAAGTAGCTGTTCATTTGTATATATTTTAGCTTAACGTGCAATATGTTTGGGCATTGTACGCTCATACCATTTTTTTTATATAGATACGATGACCACCCACCAGGAAGCCATCCAGATCAGCAACCCTCTTCCGGCCGAAAAGTCTGGCATACCATATATTTTAATAATTCACTTTGCTACCTTTATACAATACATTAATTATGAACTAGCATTTCAATATTTTTCCCTACAGGTAGTTGTTACAATTAACTTAGGAGTATGATATGTTATCGGATTAAATGACGTTATCGTAATTATTTACAATAATGTTACATCTGTTACGTGCCAAATTGGCACTGAACATTTTTTAGTTTAGTCTTGCTGTGCGTGAGTTCGCGCCATAAATTCAAAAGACTTGGCGTGTATTTCCGTCACGTCAAAGTGTCTTTGCGCCAGATCGCGCGACGCGAGTGCCGGGAGAACAAGAGTGGGGAAGTTTCCGGGGGACTCTGTAACGTGGCTGTTTTGCTTTACACTTCGAAAAGTGTGGTTGGGTTTCGGTAACGTATCGTTATCTTTTATTTATGTAGATCCTTGCCTTTGTTTACCTTTGTTTTGTCGTCCTGATAAACCTGTCCTGCCCTTTCCCTACATAGGTAGAAGGTAATTAGTAAGCAGCCTGCTCAAACCTTCGTCCACGACCCTAGATGAACGAGTCCTGGTAGCAACTGCGACTGCCGTAGCTGGTCAGAGCGCTTTGGAAGGACGCTGGGCGTACCCTCCGGGAAATACCTTAAAGGGGGCCATCAGCAGCCCTTATGGACGTGCTGACGCCATCTTTATTTAACCTGAAGGAAGCTGTACCTATTTAGGTAAGTACCTTAATTGTTATACTGCATTTCGAACATTTATTTATTGCGTAATTGCGCATTTAATTTTGCATGTTGGGTGACGTCATTGACAGATGGGCCGGCCGAAATCTGTATAAAGATTACCGCTACCAACTGCCGTTGTGTCTAGTAAACCGCGCTTGCGGAATTGTAATTATGAACTTTTAAATTGTAAGACATCTAAGGAATTTGCACAACTACGACCTGTAGTATATTGTATAGGTTACAGGTTGTATAGGTAAACAATAAGCTTTTTTTTAAAGACCGCAATTATTATTTTAGTGCTTTCAAATTAGGGCATAAAAATATTCACTCTAGTGGAGTTAAATGCAGTTAGGTAGGTACGTACCTCAGATTGTACTTCGAATCTTTAAATTGTATGCTTTATGAAAAGATCGACTATAAGTTTTAATCAAACTCCATGTATTCAAAAGAGAAATTAATTTCCAATGCTTTAATTAATAATTTGCAATTTATTTGTAGAACATGACAATCTAAGCGCAAATTTTGGAACTGTTCCACTTCAACTGACATGACATGCAAAATCATTAAGGAAAGAGACTCATAATTTGCATTTCCTTTCCTTGAAAAAATTTAATATGCTGACGGAACGTAATTATTTAAGTTTCGTTTTACTACCCACCTAGAACATCGTTAAACAAAATGCCACTTTTAATAATTACACAACCTATTATTTGAAATTTTGTTTACAATTTGTACTATGTATAAAAGTTGTTGGTTGTAAATTTTCACAGCGCACCTAAATTACAAGGGCGACAGAGAAAATAGGAGGGTTTATGTTGAAGGTAGCTTGGAAAGATGAACTCTTGAGTTTCCTAATTTGCAGTTCATACGATACAGGCTCCATGCCGTACACTCACTCATATACAGATGCAATTATCAAGAAGTTCCTTGATTAACTGTACACCTCATTCTCCCTAAATTTACTATGTATAACCAAATCCCTGAAGTTTGTTAGTGGATAATATCCACATGAATCTGTGTTTCAGCGGAGCCGCTGTGGGAGTACTTAGTATTCCTGTCCAAGTTTACAATAACAATAAATTATGCCAGGAAGCTCTTCATATAATGCAATTTATTAATTCCAAGCCGATATTGCAAGCATATTGAGCGCATTATCCACTGACTGTATCGGCTGAATAATAAAATAGTGTCGGACGCCCTTTCGCCTTGTGTAACGCATTAAAGTGATTTATACCTTAAAGAAGCTTAGAATTTAAAATCTGCCTTTATTTGTTCACTATTTTACCAATTTGTCTACCAATCTAGACCTTTTATTACAATTGCAGCGTGGAAACGTTTAATTTCGGAATCATCTCCTTCAGTGAGGCAGTTATTGTAAAAATTGGATAAAAATTGTAAATTGGGTTAGAAGCAAAAAACTCGACACAGTTGTTGTTTAGACTATTTTACGTGATTTAACCTGCAGCACCTTAAATTTCGCCACTTTAAGCGGGGTTTACCTGTTTTCTCAACAAAAAAGGTCGAATAATTCAAAGTCAAAGTTTGCTTCATCTTTTTACAACTGGATAAAAAAACTTTCAAAAAAGCTTTTATCCCTATAGGACTTAAAACTTGGACACAGGGCCGAAACTTTTACTTCTACTGCTACTTAAAATTGGGAACAAAGCTTAACATTCTGGTGCGTTTTAGTGAGCGCTATCCTTAAGCGAAATACGAGGTGCGCGGAGAAGTAGTGGACAGTCTGCCTTCAGCACTTGGGTCGGTGTGATCGGATCCCAAGTCTAGCAGGTGGCGAAACGTCCTAATTGTTTGTAAATCTAATGTGTGCCCTGAAATTATTATTAATAGTAAGTTGCATCGTAGTTAGTTCCTGATAATTATTCAGGTGTATTTGTACAGGGAGTTTTTGAAGTGACCCCCACACTTCGAAGGCGTATATTAGCTGACGCTATCGACCTCAAGTGGCGAAGAGTCTGGGCCCGGGACCACGTCTCGATGACGCAGTGTTACCGGTGCTACGAGTACGGCCATAGATCGATGGAGTGCATGGAGAAGGTTCAGTGGTGCGGTAACTGTGCCGAAGTAGGGCATGAAATCAACAATTGCCGGAAAGCAATGCCCTGCTGTGTGGTTTGCGCTAAGGCAAACGACAGAACTGGCGGTAGCGCGAAGATCGATATGCGCCACGATGCCAAGTCGAGTAAATGCCCTACGATGCAGCGTCTGAAGAACGCAATAACACGTAACATCGATGGACTGTGAAGATTAAACAAAGTTTATAAGAAGCAAGAAGATTAAATTCTCGCAACTAAATCTCAAGAAAGGAAAAGGAGCAACAAATAACTTCGTAAAGACATTCTTCGAAAAAATTATTGACATCGGGCTTATATAGGAACCACACCTGTATGCCACAAAATAACAGGTTTTGGGAGAGGGGATACCGCCTTAAAGGCGAATAGCGAACGAGCGCGCAGCGGAATAATAACAAATAATGGTACCTGTGCCGGAATCATATTAAATAATCTGTCAAACGAATTTTTAACGACCGCAGAAATCAAACCAGGGAGAAATGCGTTCTACCTAATAAGTGCGTACTTCCCGCCGGTCGTCTCCAAGCAGGAAAACCCTCAAACCGAGGAATTAATAAATCAAATAGAAGCGCATTTCGAAAAATTGGTAGGAATAAAAAGCTAATAATTGGGGGAGACTTTAATGCTAAGTCACCGTTATGGAAGAGCCCTATCGAAGACGATAGGGGCTCGTAGGTTGCTGATCTTTTTACGGAATGGAATTTTAGTGTGATAAACACTAATGATTCACCTACGTTTGAGTGGCATAGAGGCAGCAGTTTTATAGATATTACTGCAGTCTCAAACGAAATGTTAGAGTTTATTTGTAATTGGAAGTTGAAGTCGGACGACGTAACGCTCTCTGATCATAAATTAATTACATGGGATATTAAAACCAAAGCAAGCGCAAACTAGCAGTTAATTATATATCCGCGGTTTTGTAATAAAAAAGCTATTTGGGAGCGGTTTAAAGAAAAATTTGACGAAAGCATCCCCGCGCTCGAGAACGAGCTATTAAACTGCCGAGAGGCTGTTTAAATAGAAACACTCTCGAAAAAATTAAACGACGCGGTAGTAGACGCGTCGTCGTACTACATGTCGCGAAAGAAAGCATTTAAAGACAGCGTACCCTGGTGGACCCGGGAACTAACCACAAGCGGGCAGAAACGCGTAACCTAAGGCGCCGCTATCAACGCGCTTCGCGAGAAATAAGAGAGCAACGAAGAATTGAATATAATCAAAGCAACCGTGAATATAAAATATTAATAGAAGAAACGCGATCGAATAAATTTAAAGAATTTTGCTTGCGAAATTCTGAGAAGAAACATGGGGAGCTGCATACCGCGTATTAAACGGTAAACAACAAAAAAAGCGCGCGGAAACATAGAAAAAACGAATAGCGAATACACGGAAGATTTTCAAACCACGGCAGAATATCTGCTACAGAAATTCTTCCCATCGGATAATCCCGAGGAGGATGAGGGATTGCAGGATTTAGTACATCGGGAAGCTACAGAGGCGCAAGGGACCGGTGCCGATAAGGCAATCCTAGTTCATGAGGTTGTAAGGGCTCTTAGGAGAATGAACCTTAAGAAGGCACATAGGCATGACGGAATTACTTCAGAAGCAGCTCTGGAAGCGTGTCGGTCAGCCCCGTGTGACTTTGCCGTGTTATTTAATCTTTGTTTAGAAAAAGGCGTATTTCCCCGGTGCTGTAAAGTCCAGAACGTGAAATTTATACCTAAATCCAAGAAGGCGGATGCGTCAGATCCGGGCAGCTATCGTCAAATTAGCTTGCTACCGGTGCTGGGGAACGCTTTAGATCGCGTTATAACTACTCGAGTTGAGCACTTGGTGCGAGACAGCGGCGGTTTTAATAACCGACAGTTCGGTTTTATGGAGGAAAAGTCAACTATCGACGCACTAGAGTTCGTTGTCCGAGAAATTAAGCAAGCGAGAGATGCAAAGGAGTATTGTGTCGTTGTTGCTTTGGACATTTCAGGAGCATTTGATGCTGACTGGTGGCCATTGATCGTTTGAGAATTGGAAAGTAGAGGTTGTCCGTAAGACTTGATATCTTTGGTCAAGAGTTATTTCTCGATTGGCACAGGTCAAAATTTCGGGTGAAGTTTTGTCGCGCGAGGTGGAAAGGGGATGCCCGCAGGGGTCATGCTCTGGTTGGGCGGCTCCGTGGCATAATGGTATGTGCGCGACTACTACGCTCAAGGTCCCGGGTTCATATCCCGACACGGTGCCCTTGAAAAACGTTAGGTGAGCATTTTTCACAAAAATACACCCTCGTTCGGATGAGAGGTATAATGGAGGTCCCGTGTGTGAGTATTGTCACGCACGTTAAAAATCCCTACTCTGCTTGGAACTTGCTGTTCGGCAAAATTTCAAATTTTCCAGGTAAAAAAAACTCGCTTCCTGGCCAATGTAGTACCTTCGGGTGGAGCATTGGAAAATCACATGTAAGGTCATGCTCTGGTCCCACATTATGGAAGTTGTTGTATGAGAGCATTTTTAAAGTCAGGTTGCCCACGGGATGCACAGTCGTTGGGTTTGCAGATGATACACTTTTAATTGTCAGATCGCGATTACTAATGGATATGGGCGCAAAGTCGAACGAGGCGCTTAATAAGCTACACGAATGGTCGCAGCAGGCAAAGTTAAAATTCAACACGTTGAAATCAGTCGCGCTTTATTTCGGGACGAAACCTTGACAGCGACCCCCAGGACTACAGTTAGGAGGGGAGAAAATCCCGTTTAAGGATGCTATCACATACCTCGCTGTCAAGATCGACAATAAATTAAATTGAAAAGCGCACGTACAGTACGTAAAAAGTAAGGGCAGCGAAATATCAAATAAAACTATGGCGGTGGCGAAAATAAATTGAGGTTTCAAGGGTGAATCGCTTAGGACAGTTTACGCCGGAGCAATAGAGCCGGCGATGCTGTACGCGGCATCCGTTTGGGCGGAGGGTTGTAAAGTAAGGGAAACTCGACAGCTGACGAGCGTGTAACGCATAACCGCGGTCAAGGCCGCAAGGGCGTACAGGACAACCTCCACGGAGGCGGTCCTGGTGATCATTAAGACTCTACCTCTCGAATATGTTGTTAGGGAGATTACAGATAGTTGATTAGTTAATACAGGGAAAGGGCAGGAAATTATAGAGAGTATGAGTCTTTCAAATAGGGAACCCGAGAGGAAAATCGTCGTGTCAGAGTTAGGGCACCCGGCCGATGTTAGGGGTATCGAATTTGTTGAAGGTGATAGGAACGCGGTAGGGACCAGGATTTACACGGACGGTTTGCGTATGGACAATGGTCAAGCAGGCGCGGCGATTGTCGTACATAATGAGCAAAGGCAAGTGTTTCGGTTTCAAACCAAACTCGCGAACTAGAGCACTATCTTCCAGTACGAATTGGTAGCCATACGAGAGGCTATCGATTCTGTACAAAAAGCTTCACTGATTCCGGTCATCTGATTACCTGAATCCATCAAGCATCGAACACCTTCACCCAGACCTCTACATTTAAAGTAGGTACAACCGTTACTCTTTTTACCTCAGCTTTATTCTCTTCTAAAATCTCAGAGAAATGCTTAGTAAACATAGTTGAAATCTCTCGACTATTATTATCATTTGAAGAATTAACAATATTATTGTTATTTGAAGTTGGCCCAGTAGCGGGCTATTCAACAGTTCTTTGCTGAGTACGATTTTCGTACATAACCGTTTTGCGATTTTCATTATAATTATTATTCTGACGACAGTAAGAATTATTACTAGCGTCACCTGGCGAACGACCCTTCACCCGATTTCTCCACGAGTCCCAAACTCTTTCACTTTTAACCTCACGGGTTGGTGTATCATTTCGCATAGCTTCAACCCTCCTTAAATGGTTTTCGATATCCTCCACTGACCTATAACCAGCGTTTATTATTCCTCGCCTAATTTCAGACTGAAAATGATCAACGCACATGTTGATCACTTCATCCTTTCCTAAAGATTTAGACTAATATTTAGCCTCCTTAATTAGTCTCAAAAAGTAATCAGTCTTTGAGCCCCCTTCATACTCCTCAAATTTAATTTTAGCAAAGGTTTCCCTTGCTTCCCCTACCCCCAATACTTTTTTAAAAATTGCTCCTTAAATTTTGAAAAGCACTTAAATTTGTTTAATTTCAGCCCAATCTAAGCTGGATCTTTTCAAACAACCTTACATATAATAAACTTTTTTATTTTCAGAAACTCCCGCTTCATCTAGCAGAGTCATTAATTTCTCTATAAATTCAACCTTACTATTCGGAGAAAATTGTAAATTTGGCTCGTTAAGGTCTTTCCACATTGCAATATATTTTTTATCATTGTAGTTAAAATTGGATACGCCATTGGAACATTTCGCAGCGCTAACATTGACTTCTGCTTTAGGTGGAATATCTATATTAATATTACCTACCCCTATATCTGAACCATTTCTGTTGCAAACGCTAACATTAGCCATATTTTCTGACAATTTTCCTACTTCACCCTGAATTAATTTCAAATTTTCATCTAATGTACTACACATGGATTTACCAAAATTTCTCAAACGATTGTTCGATTGATTTACTTAATTTATCGACTAATCTATCATCCCTATCAATTTCGTCTTCAAAAACAGCACTCCTTTTACTCCTATTTCATCAAACCATAATTAAAATACAATTTTAAACATTTAAATCCGCTATTCGTAGCAATAATAGTATTAGTAAGTACAAAGTCTGCAAATTGCAATGATTAAACAGCGTTCATCTTATTTGCAATTCAATACCTCTTTCACGTCTTGTAATGTATATCCTAGCAAACAAGTGCTCATAAAATTTCTACAGCTCAACAATCTCAACCGGAAAGTAATTTTCAAGTAAAGTACTTAATTTTACTAGTGTCACAAGTAAATGCTTTTTTGCAGGTAAATATACCCTACAAAATCCTGCAGTTTTCAAATAACACAAAACCCTTAACATTCAAAAACACGTGCAGTTCATGAACATTGACCTTGTCTAACCTGCTTCTTGCGCCGTTTTGTCGCCTGTCCAGTAATAACACTACAACTCCCTTGTATTAATTGTTAATAACGGGGATAGCAACAAGCTCTTGTCTGTGATTTACCTGAATTTTAAAACGACAATGATAACGACCGATATCTCCTTTCTTTTTCTTATGCGTGCACTACGTATAATGCTAGTCGCTTTTATAACTTCGTTTTCTATTTGTTTTTGCTAATCGCTATACAAACTTGCCCCACGTTAGGCGCCAGATGTATTATAACGTGATTAATAATTAATAATTGTTGGGCACCGTTATTAATATTTAAGCAATGAAACTTCTTACCTCAGGTTCGTGAATCCTAAGAATTGTGCAGGAACAAAAACAAATTAAATGAAGCACGAACTTGTCACTTATTATCGTTTTTAATGAAAATTTAATATCATAATAATACACGAAATGACCATAAATTATACCACTGGCATCAGCCGCCACTACGATTAAAAATACTAAAGTTTATTAATTATCTTAATATATAAGTCTAGTACACAGATTTTACCAATTGAAACACACTGGTGTAGGTTTAGTAGCTAAAACTACCCCGAGCGGAATCGTTGTCGCGTGTCCGCTTCAACGTCTACCCTTAGACGCCCCGTGCTAAGCCGAGCACCAGCGGCATCACAGGTTCTCGTTCCTTTTTACTTATTACGCTACATTTCTATTCTACAGGGTGATTACCGCATATATATATATATATATATATATATATATATATGCTATGACAAGAGGGTAGTTTAAGGGTAGATTAAGTCAAAGGGGTGGTAGGATAGATATAAATAATTTTAACTTTAAGAAAACCAAATAACTCCATCTATTATAGGAGTAAATCGACTATTTTAGAAAAGGTTAATTGCGAGCACACTGTATACATAGTGTATGTGATTTAATGCATAAGAAAGAAACTCATTTTGCAATAATCCGATACCATTTAGCTAAAATAATAATGTGTTCGTCGTATAATATGTTTAAGTATAATTTACGAGTAAAGATAAGGTTTTAGAAGCAACTAATTGCATCAACATAAATACATTATCGGTAAAGATAGATAAACTGGCGTTCTGGATATTTAATAACTACCTCGAAAATATCAACGCATGTATAAGAAAACGCATTCTAATACGTCACTAAATACGTGACTATAAAGAATACATTTGTTCAGAAAACTGACATTCTGTAACAAATAAATAAACACCACGCGGTCCATTATATGATAAGTTCTCGACAAACATTAAATACGTGACTGAATAAAAACAATAATCGGAAATCTTAACAAAATACGGTAATATACAAAACGCTCACGTTATTGATTGAGCATTTCGTCAAAGAATTAAACCAGGGAATTTGAGAGATACCGGGTTCTACAAGAGATAAGGCAAAGTACAAGCTTTAATCAACGAACACGCTAATGGAAACGATTGGTGGAAAGGGTTTATAAATACGATAGAAAATAAATAGAGAGATCAGTTCATATTCAACCAAGCACAAACTATGCTCAAACGCAGTAGAAATTTACGTGATGAAATTAATTAGTGAAACGTTGAAATTCAGAATAAGTAAAATTTGAAAGTGCAAAAATTGTGCGAGGAAAAATTTTTATTATTTGTTATATTATTATTTAAAGACTGTTTCAAATTTAATATTTGCTATACATTATGTATTTGTAAGAGTCATCAAAAAGGTTATTTGAGAATATGAAAACAGGAAAAGCATCTTAAAACGTTCAAAGATACTTGGGAGTAATTAAAAAATATTTTTGCTGGCTTTCAGGAAAGCACAAATTTGGTAAATGTAAATATTCTATACAGGGAAAAGTTTTGAGGTTACACAACATTGTACATATTATCAATTATTATATTGTGTGACTTTGAACTACCTTATTTAAATCCATTTAAAGGGTAACATAAGATTTATTACTGGGAAGTCAAGCATTCAGTGAGCTAGTCGTGATAAACAAATATAACGTACAAATCGTGGGGCTTAATCGGGCATATCACAGCAATAATATAGGGGCTTAAATCGTAGAGCAATTTCACAGCAATGGAAATGACGCCCAACATTGGGGCTTAAAGGAAATAAAGTAATTGCATAGCAATAAAAATTGGTACGCCCAATCGAGGGGCTGGTAAGACACATTTCATAGCAAATAAAAATCAACGACCAATGTGAGGCTTGTAAAGGGCATATCGTATCAATAATTATTGGCACCCATCGTAGGGGCTATATCATAGCAATATATATATATATATATATATATATATATATATTTATATATATATATGTATATATATATATGTATATATAAAATCATAATAATTACGACTTAAATATTTGTAATTCAAAATTGATTTGTGGGTTTGAGGTCTCTGGAGTAAGTTGAAAACTCTTTTTTGTGGCCTAAATTTTCGAATTTATTCAAATTCTTGATCACAGACTATAAACTTGAGGTTAATTAAAAACTAGCATAACAAACATAATAAAAATCTTGGAAAAACTTGAAAACTAATCAAATTAAAAGTTCTTAAATATAAATTGTAAACATTAAACTTGTATATACATCAATTTATGACATCAAATTGATGTATATACAAGTTTAATGTTTACAATTTATATTTAAAAACTTTTTATTTTGTTAGTTTTACAAGTATTTCCAAAATTTTTATTATGTTTGTTGTGCTAGTTTTCAATTAACCTCAAGTTTATAGCCTGTGATCAAGAATTTAAATAAATTCAGAAATTTAGACTATAAAAAAAAGTTTTCAACTTAATTCAGAGACCTCAAACCTACAAATCAATTTTCAATATATATATATATATATATATATATATATATATATATATATTACTCATATTTAGACCAGGGTAGAAAATTAAATAATCAAATCAAATAATTTTAATTACCGTGTATAAGGAATTTCATTAAATAATACGCTTTATTAAAACCTTGAAGCATAAATAAACTCGGTCGTTTCAGTAAAAATAAGAAATTTAAATTATCTATAAGACGCTTTACATCAAAAGAAGCAGTATTGAAAAGCGCAGTGGATAATTTAATTATTCCTAAACAAATGGAAATTACGTGCAAAGTTTATATTAATTAACCCTATTTTAAGTAACGGGTAGTAAAACAAAGTGTACATATAATAATTAATATTTAAGGTGTATTCGCTAAAAAATGAAAAGGATGGAAATCAATTTTAATTGGAGTTAATTAAACCGTTAATAACATATAATAAGCATAAAAGGCTTGTGAAAACCCAATAATAGTCAAATCGTAGGAAGGTTATTTAAAATGTTACGTTTGAAAACACCTGCGTGTTTTTAAAAGGCAATTTCAAGTTAATTTGTTTGGATAAACATGTTGATTCTAAGGATATTGGAAACGATCAGATGCTTTAGCAGGAAATACAGAACACCTGCGTATTTTTAAAAAAGCTCATTCTGCGTAAATTTGGCAAATAATTAATGTTTCAAAGAATCTTGGAGAAACCGGGGCTTAATATTCACGAGAATGTGCGATACGGGGTTATTAAACCAAGATAACAGTCCGCGTGGACTAAAATATAATCGATAATGAAGAGTGTCAAGTTGCACCAATACGAACAGGTTAGAGAAGGAAAGAGAAAATGCGTCAAGCAAAGACACATATTGTAAAGGGCGGGATTTAAGCAACGTCAAGGGGTTGCGATTGGTTAAAAATAGGATGCATATATCAGAGGTAGAACAACAATTTCTGTATAAAAGTAATTAGTTTTTCTCGGACAACTTTGCGAGCCGTGTTGAAATTTTCTGAGATCTCAATGGGGTGAGTACGAAATTCATAAAATCGACGTGCAGGCTACAGACTGGGAACGTAGAATGAGGAATTCATTGGAATTACCCGTTTTAGGGAACAAAGCGACGTGTCGGCTATTCGCTATATATACAGGCGGGAATATGTGTTTCTCTCTTAGACTCTTAGACTTTCGACGATTCGATGCGTTAAAAGCTCGTGCATCCGCGACTTGATATTAAACAGTGCATTTTAGTTTGATTAAATAATTTAAAGTGTGCTAGTATATTTTAGTGACTCAAAATAGTTGGTTATTTTACGTGCTAACATGAATGTACTTCAGTGCACTTAGATACAAGGTAATAAAAGTTTATTATCGCGGTACCAATTAGTAAAATTTACAACGACAAATGTATACCCAAAAGTAGGCAGTTTTGGCGTATTTGGTAATATTGGTAAAAGGAAGTATGAATTTCTTTGCTATTTTGCGGGGGTGTTAATGACTAAATGGTTCGTAAATGTGTCTGCATCCACTGAACCAGAGGCAGATATACACAGATGAGTTCCGGAAAAGCCTAGAAACAACTTTAAATTAATGGTGATGGAGAACATTTTAAAGCGTTGACAACTTGAAGCTGTAAATAGAATCCGGTTGGAATGGTGTGATTTACAAAGGGACGATTACACTGAAGCTACGAGGACAATAACCTTCAGGTAAATTGTACTATTTTGTTTGACATTTTTTGTGTGTATTGAATGACTTTATAATTGATTTACTTTAAATGGACATTAGTGGAATTTTTCTAACCATAAAAATTTAATTTTAAGATGAAATTTGCTTGTTTAAGTAAAAAGGGGTAT